>CM033323.1:33737379-34337379 GCA_019359835.1 Pharus latifolius | reverse complement strand
CCATAAAGCAAAATGGATAGGCAAGTCATCAGAATGACACAGCAAAAGTTAGAAAATCCCAAAGCAAAATATGTGACTTGATGATCACTAAATCTTTTAGATTACACAGCAACATGAACATCTATAACAAATTTCATCAAGGAAGACACTATTGTGAAATTAAATTCTTACCTAAGCATTTCTCAATAACTTCTGAATGAGGGATCTTGACCATTACTTCTTTCTCTGGTACAAAGAGAGGAGGAAACTCGGACCTCAAATCTAGTTCCCACACCCCAAGCACATGGCCCTTGTCTTGTCCATCTATGTTCCCACCTTCATAGGGTTCCTTTTTTGTTATTATGTCCCTTTCCTCGATGAAGGTTTCCAGAGTTCCAACATATACATTGCAGTCCTCAATGGCAGTAATTTTCCATGTACGAGCAGGCCTGCTTCCCCAACAACATCGATGCCCGACATGATCGATAAGTAGCTGCCGGATTTCAACCTCATCCAATGCTTCCCTATCAACAAATTGCCAAATTCCAATCGTTCTGTGAGAACAGTTGATTGTACTTGAAGAACAAAAGTATCATAGATAACCTAAAGATGGAAGAAAGGCAAAATGATGAGCAACAACAGCATAATTTCCTCCCCTTGGGAGAAAGGTCTGGAAATCCTTCTATCTATTAAAGCTGAGTGCAAAACAGGCCATTCCAGCATTCAGCAGTATGTGTCCATTTTCAGCCTGCTGATCAATTGTACCAACATTCTAGCCATTCAATCCTGCAAGATCCCTAGAGCATTCTCCCTTCGAGATGTATCCTCCTGCAGCTGCATAATAGACCATTCCCATTCACTCCCTGTTACTTTCCCACTGCCTCCATCAGCCACAAACTCTAGTCCAAACCTCTCCTCCAGCCCTACAAGCTATGTTATTTAAGCTACCCAATCTGAAGGAAAGATTTTAGGACCAATGTGGCTTGAGTTAGCACATGAGAAGAGATGGAGAGAAGTTCACATTTGTGTTTTTGTTGGTTTCATGCACCACTTTGTTGGGAGGAAGGTTCTAGAAGACAAGTATCATCAGCTGATTCAGTCCAGTTATTTTCAGACAAGAATTTTGACTTTCTTATGAGTTGCATGAGCCACTCCTATGAATCTTGAGGTAGCTGAAACATGTATATTGTGTTCCTAGTAGGGACTTCTATATTTATAATTATTGAAACTTGAAGTATTCCTAAAGCTGAATATCTGGATCACTTATGATTTATATCATTTCTGCTTACAGTGGAGTAGGGATTATTTGGATTACTTACCATCAAGAAAATAATTTGCACATACAACTTTTATTTTTCCTTTTTTAACTTGACAGGAACAGTACATGACATTTGCAGGCACTAGGCTTAAGATAATACCATTACATTGAAAACATGAAGGGGATGTTTCAACTTTATCTACAACCACCGGATGGATAGATCTTCTTTTGGGGTGTTTTCTTTTCTTGTGTGGTATGTTCTCCATGCTGAGCCTTTTATTCACTTGTACAATGTAAAATACTACACACTCTTTCTACTACTCGCCAATGAGGTATTTTGGAAATAGACATTCTTGATTGGCTTTACCACTTTTTTAAGTGCTGAAATGCTGAATTTCAAATCGGGAGGTATGTATCTGTGGTACTTTGATTGAACTTTATCTCAAATGCTAAGATTAATTTGTGCCTCATTTGTATCGCAATTCCTGGTTAGCAGAGGGGTCTGATGGCAAGACCAGTTACATCATCAAGCTCTGACCCAGTGAATACTGATTTAGATGATCACACACACACACCACGAAAAGAATTTGAGTCTAAAAGAAACTTTTTTACTCGATTATTGTGTGATCATTATCTATGGTAAGTTGTTATATAACGAACATGAAGATTATAAATAAAGCTCAAATTTCCAACATTATGCATGATCTGTTGACCAATGAATAGCACGCATTGGACACCATTACCACAAAGTTAGCTATCTTCGGAAGCCATATTCAGAGTAACCACCCGCTACATAAAGTCATCAAATCAAGATTATCAAGTCGGTCAGTCGATCCAAGTCACCATGGGACTGACTAGTTGACGATTAGTTGACAAAATTACTTTGTATGAAAGCAAATTAATAAGACATTAAGGCTTAATAATTATTCATAAAAATAACAAGTTCTCAATGATAATAACATTCTAAACGATAATTAAATAATAGGACATCAAGTTCTCAAGTCTCAAATAGCAAAGACCTAAAGCAAGCAAGCAAACAACAGGACAAGACAGCTAAAGGCCTAAAGCAAAAATCAAACTCAAAGGCTCAAAGCAATAGGCCAAGAAACAAAAGCCAAACTCAAAAGCACAGCAACAGACGGTGATGGCAAACTTAAGCCGAGTTGGATTGCGGTGACAGCAGACTCTTGGTGAGCTCAAAGCAAGCGACAGCGGATGGCTCGAGGACGGTTCTCAAAGGCGGAAACGGAGGGCGGACGGCTTGAGGACATCTCAAGGCGACGATCAAAGGTGGCAACGGCGAATGGGCTGGCCAGGGGCTCAAGGTGACGTCGGCATTGAGTGCTTCCGACAACGGCGGCCTCATGGCCTCGAGGGCTTGCGAGTTGCGAAAGCGGAGAGTTGGGACGACGGCAGCGGCGGCAACTCTCGCCTATCCCTCATACCCTCACTTAGATCTCAGATCTCTCTCTCTCTCTCTCTCTCTCTCTCGCCTCTCTCTCCCCTCTCCCTCTCTAGTCTCTCTCAACCCTCTAACTACACGTGGCCCCTGACGACTCGAATCGCTGAACGACGACTAGTCGGCGGCCAGATGGCCAGAAGACCAAGTCACCCCACTAACCTCAACTAGTCGAGTTGATGGCGCAAGTCGAAGGCCACCAGCCGATTGGACGACTAGTCGATGACTTGATAACACTGCATCAAATTGTTGAATTCTTTACCGTGTGGCTTTGTTGCTCCGAGTTTCTAATTCTTTTTCTTTTTCCGATTATCCTCTTACAATTGTGCGTCCACGACACATGGACATGCTCTAATCACAGCCAAAGAGGACAAAAACCTACCCATAACACAAAATCTCAATCAAATCCAAGACCAGTTGTGAGCTCTCACCTCCCAATGCCATCCGAAGGCTGGTAGTCGCCATATGGATACGGTCCTTGCGGAACAATCGCCAATCCCTCTGTTAATCCGACGCGGCAGGAACCCATCAAAGGCGGCATCGATAAACTAATTATCCATTTCAAGAACACTAGTTACCAATATACCATGTGGAGCATGGTGTGAGGAGAGGACGGCGCTGTGAACGGAGGCGGGGTAGATGCTGCCGTCGTGGGAGCCGGCCTGTGGGATGGGAGGGCTCGAGGAGGAGAAGGAGGTGGCGGATCTGACGTCGGCAGCGGTGACCTGCGGGCCGCCGTGGCCTCCCCGCAGCGCCGACGAGCTGCTCCGCCCCAGGTACTGGTACGATGCAGCTGCCTCTGCTGCAGTAACAAATCCACAAATTTAACCCAAAAAATCACAAAAAAATCACAAATTGTAGAACCTAACAAAGAGATTAGATGAGACGATTTCGATTGGATGGGATGATGAAAGAGCAACCTGGCGCGGAGAGGAGAGGGCGCTGCTGCTGCTCCTCCTCCTCCATTGCTGCTCTTTGATTTGGGATTGCAAATAGTGTCTGGTGGAGCAGGAGAGGAGAGGACTGCAAGACTCCAGTTTTTAATCCGTGTTTTTCTTTTCCTTAATCACAAAGGAACCACCTTACCACCAGCTCTTGCTCGTCAAATAACCAAAACAGATCGAATATGTTTTTATTAATAAGCCAAAGTAAAAAATAATTTAAAAACTAATGCACAGTTTATCAAAATTGTGAAATTAACCCACCAATTTACCCAATCTCAGTCTAAAAAACGCGACAAGAATTTATTACGCCTCACGACCACGACAGAATGGATCCACCACTTATCGTGCCTCATGACCGCGACAGAGCCGCCGCCGGGTGCTCCTCACCCGCGTCGCCGCTGCTCCGAACTCGCGTCTCGCCAGATCTGCCCTGATCCGCTACCTCTCCGCCGGATTTTGCTTTTGCTCTCTCTCTCTTGTTTTACTTCACCGCGCGCCCTCACTGTGCCGCTTAGATCTACATCCTTAGATCACCACCCGAACTGCCATTAGCCACCGTATGCAAACCCTAGATCTGCACCTGTGCGCCACCACCACCATTGTCGCTGCCCCGAGCTCGGTCGCCACACTCTTCGCCTTCTTCAGCGCCACACGTTCGCCTGTGCCAGATCTAAGCCGCTGCGCCACTCGATCTACGCACTCCGCCATCTCGAGTATAGATCTAGCCGGATCTGCTCCTCTCACCGCCTTCGATCCCCTAGATCTGGCACCGCCTCAATTTCGTTACCTTTTCCTCTTCCCCACTCCCTCTGATCGCAGCTTCAACGACTACGACCTCTACACAGATACGACGACGACGGGCTCATTTCTCAGGGACCTCTCCATCGTGCTTGGTCGTGGTCATGGTTGTGAGGTCGTGGTCGTGGTCGTGGTCGATTGGCGAAATTGGGGAAGTACCTTTCTGTCGCAGTTTCAAAAGGGAAAAAATTTATATCGCTGGTCGAAAACGGAAAAGGTGAGCCGTTCGTTTCTGTCGTGCATCACACCTGCGATAAGTTACCTATCACGCCCGACCAGGTTAGTTTCATAATTTCGTTAAACTGTAGGTCATTTTTCAAATTAGTTTTTTACTTTGGTTTATTTATAAATAATTTTCATCAGATCGCTGTCGTCAAATCACTGTACGCAGTTCTTGAGGTTATTAAAATGGTAAATCCAGGAGCCCCGCTGCCGCTTTGGCTGGGGGAAGAGACCCGCCGAAGAACCAACCGCTCTTGGGGAGTGCCCGGACGTCCTGGAGGTCAGCTCCACCAACCCGGAGGAAAAGCGGTGCTACTGCCATGCCGGCGGACCTCTGGGGCCCCTCCCCAACTCCGACAATGAGCGCGCGTCCCCTGTCAAAGGAGACAGCGATCGGGACTCTCCCCGGGAGGTGGAAGGGGCTAACCAGCCGCTGTGCCGCAGACTCCGGTGCATTCGATGGCCACGGCCTTACCGTCCGCCGCACATCGAACACTACAACAGTGAGGCCGACCCTTATGTATTTGTGCAGGTATATTCCACAGCTATCTCGGCGGCTGGGGGGGACGAGACAGTTCAGTGCAACGTCTTCCCCCTCTACCTGACCAGGATCGCTCGCTCGTGGTTCTACAACCTGAAGGCCGGCTCCATCAAGTCCTTCGCGCAGCTCAAACGTGACATTTGCGCAAACTTCCAGGGGAACTATGTGCATCCTCTGGATTCCTCGCAGCTGTACACTGTCCGACAGAGGACGGGGGAGACCATCGCAGCTTCTTCAAACGCTTTGCTCAGGTCAAGAGCAAAGTAGCCCACGTCCCTGACTCCACAGTCATTGAGGCGTGTAAGAGCGGGATCCTCCCGGGAGAGCTCCACCGGAGACTTTCCCGAAGCTGGCTGTCGACGATTCGGACTCGGAGTCCTCAGCCGAACTTATGCAAAATTTGTAATGGTGAGACCTTTCAAGATGACCCTCAGGGAAGGTATGTAGAACAATGGTGAACAGGAGCACAGAGAGATTTTATACAGTTTCGGGCCCTCGAAAGTGGGAGTAAAAGCCCTACGTCCTGTTAGGATTTCCCTATATGTGATAAAGGTTTACAAGCTAGCGGGAAAAAACCTTCACAGGCGAAAGTTTTTCCTATGTAAATGTACAAAAAAAAACTCTAGGAGACTTGCAAAATATTATCTAATCTAAGCCGTAGACTTGGCTGTTTGAGTGGTTGAGATACGTTGTATCTCACTTGTATCAGGAGTCTTGTTCTTCCAAAATGGATTGGATCCCCCCCTCTCGGACCTCTATGCCACCCTTTTATACTGGTCGAAAGGGTGCCATATGACAAAAACTGCATCAAACGGTTGGATGCGGTTTTTGGAGAACTGCTGTTAACTTCCACGAAGGTTATTAACACGTGTTAATCATGAATAACCACATATATTAACCTCTGACGGTTGGTCTTCAACGTGGAGGAATCCTCGGGATGCTTGGGAATATCCTGTTATATGGATAACCGAATGAACTCTAAGTACCCTGGTTGAGGATGTTCTGACCGCGGAATGTGGGCTGACCGCGTAACATCCCGAATATCCAGTTCGCGTATATCATACGAACTTCTAACCGCGCAAAGCTGTCGGCCAGATACATGTCTGGTTCGAACCTGTCTTGAACCAAAAGTTTATTAGAAGTGACCCGGGTGATAATCCTCGTCAGCTAGCCCCCAAATTCGAAGAAAACGAAGAGACGTGTTTATTTCGAATTTTAAGACCATGCATTGGATTTTTAACCCAACTCTTCAATTTTTCCACTTAGTGGCGCACTAAGTGAAAAACGGTTGGTTTCCCAAGACGGGTTCTGACATTATGTGACGGGCAATGATAGCGCCGTAGAACTGTTTTTATCTCGAGGTAAAATTGTAAATGCTTTGACGAAACCCGAGGCGTCCGGAATGCAAACCGTCACCCAGGCTGCTATAAATACCAGGCTCCTGGATTTGTAAAACTTCACAATTTCTCCCCACGCCTAAGTCCTTTTCTTGTCACCTTGCCTTCTTCCTTTTCACATACTCCTCCTGATGGCAGATCACGACATCATCGAGATTGAGAGTGATGAAGAGGAAATTGTCGAACAGGGGCCTAAAACGATTGAAGACCTGTCTCCCTTAAGGAAGAAACCCAAGGTTGACGAAGGATCTTCCAGTGGAACAAAGGTGAAGAATGTAGCAAGTTTCTTTCTTCCTTCAGTTCCTTTGACTCTCCCCGTTCATGCATCTCGGCAAGTTAGACCTTTAACCTTGGAGAGGAATTCTTCCCAATTCTCTCCTTTTCCCTCCAATTCTCCCATCCTTTTGGGTGATCGACATTCTGGTCGGCAAGCGGTGACTATCCCTCGATCAGATGATTGCCATATTGGGTTGGCAAAGCAATCATCTGGTGGGAAGGTTGCACTTCCACCATCTGATGATCCTCTTCCCAAGATGGGTATATCAACGGGTCATGCATTGGGACAGGTAATAATTCTTCCCTCCTTTTGCTGATAATTATAGTTAGTACAACTAACTTTTGCAAAATGCACGAGGTTGGAGGCTCCAACGATCAGCCTTCTGCTGCTCCATCTCTTCCTTCCGGACAGACTCTTCTGGAGGAGAAGAATGCCCTGGAGAAGAAGACCGAGGAGATGGCCTCGAAGATTCTGCGTCTAGCAGAATGTCTTGATCGATCCCGGGAAGAGGAGCACCATTTCTGTCGAGAGAGGGATTACACTCAGCAACAGCGAGAACTCTCTGACTTGATTAGGGATAATAGTGCGTCTGTTGTTAGGAATGATGTAGATAGACTTAGGGTAGTTGCTAGTTCCCTGGGAGTTGCCAGTGTAGATCCTACTGACAACAACATGTCCCTTGGGGAACTTTGTAAACTTCTTTCGGAGCAAGTCGACGTTTTGATCGACTGTATCCCTTTTGTATGTAAAGAATGTAAGAAATAAAAGTTTCTTATTTCTCATAAATATCTTCACATCTTCTGTGCGAAAATATGGCCATAAACTTTATGTTCGTGACCACTCATACACAGGAAACTTTAGTTCTGCAATCAGAATCATGCTTCCAAAAGCATCGCGACCTGCCCTGATACCGCAATCAGTTTCAGGGCCGCGGTCAGAACTGAACTGCGACCAGAGTTGGAACTCGGTCAGACTGTCACTCCGATTAGAATCGAAGTTTAGTCTAAAACACGGTTTCGATCAAACCATAACCCAATTAGAAACATTCCAGTACGTCAAAAATTGAGTTGCATGATTTTTTCGTAAAAAATGTTCAAAGCATACAAAGAAGAAAAATCTTCCAAAAAGTACTGAAAATTTTTTAGTCCTTTTGCACTTTCAGTTTCTGAAACAAAGAAGTCTTTTTGTTTCAGATCCGATGCCTGAACACTTTATCGGGTCCGCCAGAGACAGTATCCATTATGGGAAATGAATAAAGCATTCAATGGAACGTTTGAAATGAAACGTTTACTCACATTAATGCGCTGCCTTGGGCCTATAAAAAGAGCAGATGTCTTCTCAAAGAAGCCACACAGCCAAAAACCCTCATCATTCCCGCCGCACAAAACCCTCATTTTCTTCAGCCTTCGTCTTCCCAAAATCGCCAACTTTTCCTTTGATTCTCCACCAAAAATGGTATCCTGGAGCCGATCCATTCACCACTCTGAGGAGAGCCTAGTGGCGTTGGAGAAGGAGGAGATCCTTCCTCCGCGGTTGCTTATCAACTGGCGGCCCGCGGAGAAGGACCAAGAAACCCCAACTGTCCAAGAGGGCGAGTTGGTGGTTTTCGAGGAGTACTTGCGCTGTGGGTTCCGATTCCCTGAGAGTCGGTTCCTTAAAGATGTTCTTGAGCACTATGGGTGGGAATTGATTAACCTCCACCCCAACGCGATGCTGATCCTTGCGGTGTTCCAGCATCTCTGTGAGGCGTTCGTCGGAGTGTATCCCAGCGTGGATCTTTTCCGGCGATTCTACTTCTCGACGTGGTCGAAGAGTACCAACGCCGCCGGATGCATCTACTTCCAGCTGAGGGACAAAAAGGAGTATCCCTCCCCACCCCTGCGAGACTCTGTGCACGGGTGGCACCAAAGGTGGTTTTACTGCTCTCCGCCATCTGAGAGCAGCCTATGGTTTGAAAACTCGCGACCAGAGAAGTCGAGCGAGTTAGATGCTCCCCCGGCGATGAACTTGGAGCTTTCGAAGCATGCCGAGGTGATCCTTCACTTGGTCAATCAAGGATTGACGGCTCGAGACATTATCCGAGACTTCGTGAAGAACCGGGTGAGTCCTCTGCGCGAAAGGGCTCATCCGGCATGGGAGATTAGGTCCATGGCGGACGGCACCTTGGGCTACAGTGAAGGTATTTATTTCTTTGGCGCTGAGCTTTGCCATTCTTGAATTGCGCAAATTCTGACTTGAATTTGGGAACAAGTTCTGCCTGCATCTGAAATTGAGAGGCGGACCAACTCCCTCCTTAGGGCCTACAACGCCGATGTAGAGGGCCCTAAGGGATCGCCTCGCCCACAGAGCCTGATTCACGCCGGCGATGACCTTAAACAGGAACGCCGAAAGGTACATTCTTTATCTGGCTTCCGTTTTTCAGGTCTTATGCATGTCCAGCGCTAAACAATTCCATTGGAAATGTGAATCAGCTCCTAGGAAGGTTCGCCGAGACGACTTTCCCGAGTGAGAACGCAGGCTCTCATGGGAAGCCAACGGTGAAGAACGTGAAGAAGGTCTCCCAAAGACCCAGGACAAAGAGTCCTGCCCCCAAGAAGGTCAGGCCAAATCCCGGGGAGGGGTCTTCACGGAGCATTCCTCCTACCGCAAGAAAGACGGCGGTAAGATATCACATCCCTTCTGTTTTACCAGGCGCAGATTGGAATCACTTCTTCGTCGTACAGGGAGAGGGGAGCGAGGAGGAAGAGGATGATGTTCCTCTGGTCCTTCGGAGGAGGAAGATCGCGGACCTCCCATCCGGCGATGCTCCAAGATGCCCCGCAGAGATCACTGCTACCGAAGAGGTGGTCGTGGCAGATCCTGCCACCACGGAAAATATTGGGATCGCGGATGACCTCCCAGTTCCTGAAGCCCCCGAGGCTTCAGGGTTGATTGTCTCCGCTTCCCTAGTCGAAAGGACGACCTCGGTAAGGATTCCTTACGGTCATACTTTCTTCAATTCCTTCTGTATATTTTGACAAGTCAATGTTTATACAGGGAGAAGAGCTTCTCCCGGCGACTACCGCGAGTCTTAGGGAGGAAGATACTTCTCCTCCGCAGACAGGAGCGGAGGTGGTTGTTCAAGATCCTGCGGCGGTTACACATGAGGTACCGGCTACAGGATCACAGGAGACAGCGAGATTCTTGGATGGGTCGTCGCCAATGGGATCAACTGCCCAGGTAACGATCCTTTTTGTCAGCCTTTATTTTTCCCTTGAAAAAAATGTTCATAGGGGAAGACACACAGGGAAAGGGGCCTTTGTTTTCTAAGCGCAAGATCAGGGCGGACGATACTCGTCCCCGCGCTTAAGAAGAACTTTCTCAGAGATCCCAAAACTAGTGGGATTTCAATTAAGGTAAGAACGTTCATCCTGGTTGTATCATAAATGATGGTCACGAATAGTTACCATTTGATTTTTCTTTTCCTCCATCAGACGGAAAGAAATGGTACCCAGTCCTCCAACCGCTTCGAGAAGGGTTGAAGTCATTGCTGGTGCAGGAGCCCCCAGTGAGGAGCGCTCCACCCCCTCGGCCCAGGAAGTTGTCCGAGTCACGGGGGGAGAAACAGATACGAGGACCCAGTCGCAGTCGCCGGCGACTGGAAGCAATACTCAGCAGGCACTTCCTCCTACTGTCCCTGCTGTAAGCACCTCCGGGCCTTTGACAAATCTTCCAATTAGTCCGGAAGATGCCTCTCTGCAAAAATTCATGAAGGTATGATGAATCCCTTTCTGGATGTCCTGAATTACACATAGGACACTTTTCACTCTCTTTTTTGCATCACAGGAATTATCCCGAATGATGGCCCAGTCACGTGCCACGGCGGCGAGCATGGTGACCATACAAAGAGAACGAGACTTCTTGCGCAAGTAAGGATCATCATTTTTCAATTTATAGATGTATAAATTGGTTACGACCATTCCTTCTGTTTTATTGCAGGAAGGTGGCATTGCAGGACAAGGAAATGGCCACAATGAAGCTCCATTCGGTCTCAGTGGTGAGGAACCAAGAGATCGAAAATAACAGACTACGGTCGCAACTTGCTGGTAAGTCACCTTCTGAGCTAGGAAGACTTGTCTTAGCAATATGCGAGTAACCTTTTCCCTTGTTGCAGCGCAAGCAGGTCAAATAAAACAGCTCAGTGCGGATAATAAACTCCTCCAGGATTCTATCGAAGCCTCCACAAGGGCAATTGGGAAGCTGAGCCGTTCAGTCTTCGAAAAGCTGAAGGCGGTGGCTTACCTTCTGAAGGCTGACGTGGTCGAAACCACTCGAGACGATCTCAGCCAAGAGGACTGGGCTGCCCTAGTTATAGCTCAAGCAAAGTCACTTCTCGAGTATCTCCCTGAGGATACACAGCGAAGAGAAGAGGTGATCAGAACCAGAGTTCGGTCAGCCGCTTCTGCTATGCTAAGCCAGATTCGACTCCACTATGGCCCAGATGCAGATCTGAATCCACTGGTGGGACCGGTTGAGATTGAAAGTGAAGAGCTGCTCGATGCCGTCATGGAGGAGATCAAGCCCTTCGTAGACAGGCTCCTGACTGAGCTGGGGATCGAATGATCCTTATTTTTGTACCCAAACAATTGTATATAATGCAATGTATGTAAAAAACAACCATTTTTGACAGAAAGTAAATATTTTGCAATTTTATATTATGAGTTCCATACTATAAGCACATCCCCCCTAGCCCCCGCCCACTAGTACAGAAATGCAGTCTATTAACCCCTATCTTCTATCGGTTATTAGCGAAACAGCACAAAACCGATAGAAAATGTGCCTCGCGATCATAAAAGCCCGACGGATGTATTTTCCCTATCGGTTTCTAAGAAACTTACCGATAGAATAAATAGTATGATTTACTCTAGCGGTGATGAACATATTTGCCGTTAGAAGAGATGCATAAGTACTGACGGAAGAATGTTGTGCGCCGATAGGACTGGTCGACTTCAACAACTAGACTTATTCTACCGCTACTGTATGAATATACCGACAGAGTATATTAAAAATTCCTATCGGCAATATGTAGTTCGCCGATAGAATAGTTGACCTTCTACAAATATTTTTATTCTATCGGTAATGGATTCTTTTACCGTTAGAATATATAGAAAATTGCTTAGAACTGTTCGTCTTCTAATAGTTTTATTCTATCGGTAATGAATGTTTATACCGGTAGAATATTGCACAAAATATCTTAGAACTGTTGGCCTTCTACAACTAGTAATATTCTATCGGTAATGTACGTACAGCCGATAGAGTATGTACAAAAATTCCTATCGGTAATATTTATTGTGCCGATAGAACCATTCGGCTTCTACAGATGTTTTTATTACTAACGGTATTCTGTTTTCTTACCGATAGAAAATATATAATTGTATAAATACACGGGTATGTCTCTTTCATTCTCACAGTTCATCTGGGGCTCGTAGTCCTAACCCGTAAGCTCCATGGACGGCCAGCGCACCTCTACAGGGGACCGCTGCACCTCCGCACCTCCATCGACGCCCTCTAGACGTCGGCATCCCAAGGAAGGTACGTAAAATTTCTGCAATATTGTTAGATTATTCTAATCCGATTATGGCAATAATTCTGCTTTTTTTGTATCCTTCATTTTGATGTGTCTTCTTTTCAATATGATTATGATCTGTTCAGGTCCTTGGATGATGCTCGTGAGGGGCAACGTATTTCATGGTTCTTCATCGCAGTACGCTGCCTACGTTGGCTTGTTGGCGAAAGAAATGGTGAAGATCACCATCGAGAGCTGGAAGGACGTGAAGGGCGAGATCTTGGTTGCCTCGGTCGAGAAGATGCTTAAGCCCGGCGTGTTTCTCAAATCAGGACCTATAGAAAGCATCTTACATGTTTTTGCATGCACCAGCTTGTGGCCAGATGCTTACCTGCTTGGAGAAGAAGAATTGTTGTTATTTGCACAGCCATTCTACACCATCACTACACAGAACAACATCTTGGAAGGTAGGTTCTTTTTGTTAATGGAGTTGAGTTGAGTTGAGTTGAGTTGATCGAGTTTGAGTCCGAGGAAATCACCATTACGTACAAATGTATGTCGACGGCAGTTCCAGCTCCTCGGGCGTCTTCGAACTGAACTCCTATGGTTAAGTCCAATCTGGTTCAGACATTTGCTGTTTTGGATGAATGGATTTGTGATGTATCAGGTCTAACTTGTAGTCGGTAGTTGCATTGTGGCAACCTGCAAAGGTTCCCTTTTATGTAAAATGCATGTATGGGCCACTGGGTCCTCGTCGTGATCTGTTGTTAATTTCAGACGTGGCTTTTGTAATATACATCGAATGTGTGAATTGTTGTATTTGTATATTGTTGTATATTTGTGTATCATGTATTGCTAATTGGGACATGAACTTGAATGTGCATGGAGCATTTGTGTATTTAATTGTATTGGTAGGTAGGTGTGTATTTGTACTGCTGTTTCAGACATGCACTTCAATTTGTGAACTGGCATGTGTATGTTTGTACCTGAATTTGTATTGGTGAACTGGCATGTGTATGTTTGTACCTGAATTTGTGAACTGGCATCTGTAATTTCTTTGGCAAGATGAAGTCCCAGCTACCTACGAAAAGTATTTTTGTGTCTCCTAGTTAATCCACAAATTAGCATTTAATATATTGCTTTATCTTCTAGTTAAGATCCGTTTGATGTAAGATCTGTTTGATGTTACATTGATATGATTCCTTGAATGTGAGAAATGGCATGTGCATGTTTGTCCCAGTTTGGTAACAGTACCACCTCTAACGGTAAGTACACATATTTACCGATAGGAAAACACATATATTTGTTCAGTCATGCATATTCTAACGGTAAATACACATATTTACCGATAGGAAGCACATATATTTGTTCAGTCATGCATATTCTAACGGTAAATGTACATATTTACCGATAGACAAATACATATATATAGTCATGCATATTCTAACGGTAAATACACATATTTACCGATAGGAAGCACATATATTTATTTAGTCATGCATATTCTAATGGTAAATGCACATATTTACCGATAGAAAAATACATATATTTAGTCATGCATATTCTAATGGTAAATGCACATTTTTACCGATAGGAAGCACATATATTTGTTTAGTCATGCATATTCTAACGGTAAATGCACATATTTACCGATAGAAAAATACATATATTTATTCAGTCATGCATATTCTAACGGTAAGTACACATATTTACCGATAGAAAAACTCATGTGCGTGCTGTGTCACGCATGATCTAACGGTAAGTACACATATTTACCGATAGGAAAACACATATATTTGCTCAGTAATGTATATTCTCTAACGGTATGTGTGTGTTTGTACCGATAGAATATGTGAGCGGCAAATTACCTAAGTTAGTCTGACGGTTATTTCATGTATTTACCGTTAGAAAAATGTCCATTATAAGGAAAACCCCAGTCGACCATTGCTGAGCTGCTCTTTAATTTGTTCTGTTGCACTCTGTGTCCCTCTGTTTGTGACGAAAGTTCCAGCTACACTGCTAGGGTGATCAGCGCAGGCTGGAGGGAAGTTGATTGCGCCCCTCTCTTTAAGGTATGCTTAATCGTCGACACTTATCTCTCTCTCCCTCTAGATCTCCCTTCCTCTCTACTTGCAAGCTAGCTGTATTGTGTAGTTCCAAGTTTGTAGCTCTAAGCTTGGGAGCTTGGTAGCTGAAAATGCGTCATGTTTTAGGAGCTAACTAGCTTGTATTGTGTAGTTAGCTAGGTTAATTAGTGTTAATTTCGTCAGGCTAGGGTTCAACACATGTATCTGTTGTAAGAGGCTGTACATGTACATATACATAACTTAATCGGGCAGGTTTCATGCATGGCTTACTCGTTAAATTTTGTTAATTGTAGATGGACAGGAAATATTGGATGTATGGAATAAAACGTACTACTCTTGAATATTTGGATGGTGTGAATGAGTTTATTAAATTTGCTGAGCAACAAAAGGAGAGGAAGGGAGAGAAAAATATGCTCTGTCCTTGTACAGATTGTATGAACTTGAAGAGGTTTAGCAACTCTGATCAAATTAAGAGTCATTTGATTCGTCCTGGTTTTAACGCGCGATACACCCGTTGGATATGGCATGGCGAAGATCTTGAGGAAACAAGCACCACTACTACCAATCAGCACGACTCGGATGTGGATTGCAATAATATCGATGATCATCTCAATTTTGGTAATGTTCATTCCGATGTGCACGTAGATGATGATGATGACAATCTAGATTAGATGTTACGTGATGTAGAGGAAGATTACAACGAAAATGACTTCTGTGAATTTGAGAAACTGATTGCTGACTCTGAGAAGCCTCTGTTCCCTGGATGTGCAACATTTACAAAACTGTCTTCTGTGCTGAGATTATATAACTTGAAGGCAGGAAACGGTTGGAGTGATAAGAGTTTCACGGCACTATTAGATCTTCTAGCGGACATGCTTCCAGAGGGAAATGAGTTGCCAATATCTACTTACCAAGCCAAAAAACTGTTGTGTCCGTTGGGAATGGAAATCGAAAGAATACACGCATGCCCAAATGATTGTGTGTTGTACCGTAACGAGTACTCCAGTTTGCATGTTTGTCCAAGATACGGCGCATCAAGGTATACGCGTAGGGAGCGGATTGACAGTGAACGTCACGAGGTAAGGAAAGGGCCCCCGGCAAAAACTGTGTGGTACTTGCCTGTGATACCTAGATTGAAGCGGCTGTTTGCAAATCCGAAAGTCGCGAAGCACTTGCGTTGGCATGCTGAAGCCCGGAAACAAGACGGAAAACTGAGACACCCAGCTGATTCTATTCAATGGAGAAACATCAACAGAACATTTGCTGAGTTCGGCGGCGAACTTAGGAATGTAAGGTTCGGGCTGAGTACAGATGGTATGAACCCACATGGTAATATGAGCAGCCGGCACAGCACTTGGCCGGTTCTTTTATGCATCTACAATCTTCCTCCTTGGTTATGCATGAAGCGCAAGTACATCATGATGGCGTTACTAATCTCAGGACCCAGACAACCCGGAAATGATATTGACGTGTTTGTAGCGCCTTTAATCGAGGACTTACAGAAATTGTGGAGCGAGGGTGTGCAGGTGTGGGATGCATACAAGAAAGAGAATTTCATCTTGCGGGCCCTGATATTTTGCACCATAAATGATTTTCCTGCCTACGGCAATTTGTCGGGGTATAGTACGAAAGAAGCCAAGGCATTCCCTATTTGCCTAGATGAAACTGAGAGCATGTGGCTGCGAAACTGCCGGAAAACAGTGTACATGGGTCACCGCAGGTTTCTTCCGGTGCATCACACTTACCGTAAGAAGAGGAAATCATTTAACGGGAAGCCTGAGAAGGGATCAGCTCCAGTGTTTCTGACCGGTAAGGAGATTTACTCACGTGTGAACGACATCAAAGTTGAGTTCGGTAAGCATTCTAAACCTCGAGAAAAAAATGTTTGGAAGAAGAGATCGATTCTCTGGGATCTACCGTACTGGGAGCACTTACAAGTTCGACATTGCATTGACGTCATGCATGTAGAGAAAAATGTCTGTGACAGTTTGATTGGTTTGTTGTTGAACATTCCAGGGAAAGACAAAGGATGGTGTGAAAGCTCGTCGTGACATGGTGGAAATGGGGATAAGGACTGAGCTTGCACCTTTAGAGAATGGAAAGCGTACATACCTCCCCCCGGCCTGCTACACGTTGTCCAACAGCGAAAAAACAGAACTCTGTCGGTGCCTGCACGGTGTTAAAGTTCCATGTGGGTACTCCGCGAACTTGAAAAAACTTGTGTCTATGAAGGACCTAAGACTGGTTGGCATGAAGTCCCACGACTGTCATGTCTTGATGTCACAGATGCTTCCCATTGCTATCAGAGGCATTCTCCCAGTTAAAGTCAGAGAGACAATCACAAACCTATGTTATTTCTTCAACGCAATATCTTGCAAGGTAAGTACGTGCACTCGTACTATAAGTTCACTACCTCCATTTGTGGAACTTAATGAGAAGATTTTTCTGATATGAATATTTGGCGCAACTGTGTCCTCGTAGGTAATTGATCCCGATGGACTGGACGCTTTGCAACGCGACGTGGTTACAACTCTTTGTCAGCTCGAGATGTATTTCCCTTCATCCTTTTTTGATGTTATGGTCCATCTGATTGTTCACCTTATCAGAGAAATTAAGTTTTGTGGACCTGTGTGCCTGTGCTACATGTATCCATTTGAGAGATTTATGGGTGTATTGAAGGGATATGTAAGGACTCGTCGTCGACCCGAGGGGAGTATCATGGAAGGTTATGCCGCCGAGGAGGTGATTGAATTTTGCACAGATTATATGGCCGGGGTTGACCCAATTGGTGTTCCTAGGTCCCGACACGAGGGTAGGCTTGAGGGAATTGGAACGATTGGATTCAAAGCTATCGTCCCCGCTCGTGATGTGTACGCAAAATCACATTTTTGGGTCTTACAACACATGACGGAGGTCGAGCCATACATACACGAGCACAAGGTAATGTTACGGTCACAGAATCCTTCGAAGTCAGACGTTTGGGTAAGCAGAGAACATAACAGGAAATTTGCTGAGTGGATCCAAGAAAGAGTCACGCGAGCTGCCGAGGGCTCCGTAAGTGAAACTGTGACATGGTTGGCTAGAGGCCCAAGATGCACTGTAGGGACTTGGCAGGGGTACGACATCAATGGGTATTCATTTTACACAAGAGCTCAAGACGCCAAGAGTAGCACGCAATGTAGCGGAGTGACACTGTTTGCTATTTTCGAGGATGCCAGGTCAGTAAGGGCGCTGAACTCATATTACGGTGTTATTGACGAAATCTGGGAGCTCGATTACGGATTACTTAAGATTCCCCTGTTTCGATGCCAATGGGTCGAAATCCCTCGAGGTGTTCAAGTTGACAGTTACGGGTTTACTCTCGTCGATCTTGGTAGAGTCGGACACCAAGACGATCCATTCATACTTGCAAAGCAAGCCACACAGGTATTCTACATCGTTGACCCGGCCAATCCAAACTTGCATGTTGTCCTCCACAGCAAGAGACGTATTGTTGGGGTCGAAGATGTTGTCGACGAAGAGGAGTATAACCAATTCGATGAAATACCTCCATTTTTAGAGGACATTCAATCTATCCGTACTGAAGATATCGACGAAACAACGTATCTGCGAGATGACCACGAAGAAGGATTATGGGTTGAGAACCATTGATGATTAATTTCTATTTCAGGGATAAATGCCAAGCAAACAGCCCACAAGTTCTGCAGCAAGGTGAGGAACTTATCATTAATACATCAGGCAGTACATTTTTCTTTAGAATTTAATGATAAGCTAGTTCACAGCATTAATACATCTCAATTTTACTCCACAGCATGAGTTCTAACATGTACAGTACCTTTATCCCGTAAATATTTAATTCTTCCCTTCAAATAGCACTTGCAAAAATCTCATCGCAGCCTCTTCAAATTAAGTTCAGCAAAAATCCCTTTTTTCTGACGGTATTTTGTTATTTATACCGATAGAGAAGGACATCTTCTCTCAGGCACTTCAAAACGTTTTCTATCGGTATTGTGCTATTTTACCGTTAGAATAAATTCGTTTGTCTCACGGTATTTGTTGTCTGACGGTTTTTTCCTGTTTTTACCGATAGAAGAAGACTCTGCCGCTTTGAATTCTCAAACGTGTCGCCATGCGTCGCCTTGGAAACTCTATAAGTACCTCGCCATGCGTCGCGGTATTTTGTTGTTTTTCGAATTCTCGAACGGTTGGACTCCTCATCTTCTCTTTCACAATGGCAACCTCCATGGGATCGTCATCCACGGCCTCCCCGGTAAGAACTCTAAATCTCCTCGGTTTACCCCTGTATTGTTAATCCATGTTCAGTTCATTCTTGACCTGTTGATTTGCACAGGGAATGGTAGCCGTGGAAGACACTGCCAAAGTGAAGGCTGACCTGAGGGCCCTCCAGGAGGAGCACAAGCTCCTTACAGACAAGCACACTCAGCTACGGCTTGACCTTGACGATCTCTTCCAGCGCATTAAGCGCATGAAGACGGATGGTGACAATGCTAGGGCGAGGACGAGGCGTCTTCGCGAGGAGAAGAAAGCCGCGGATATGACCATCGCTAGCTGCGGTTTGACTATGAAGGATACCATAGCGAAGCTGAGGGAGGTCGCAGGCCTTCTTGACGCGGTAGTAGTTGATCCTAGGGACAACTTGTCGCTAGAGGAGTCCTGCGTCCTGGCTGCAAGTCTAACTGACTCTATTCTACATGCAGCCAGGGCTAAGACCACCCCTTGACCTAGCATTTTGGGTTTTATTTTTTTTTTGTAAGTGATAAAACAACAATGAATGAACAATTTCTTTTTATGTCAATTTTCCAATTTTCCGGCTATCTTCCCTCTTTCTTTAACATTCTGCAGCTTTCAACCACGGTCTGTTTGATGTTAAATTGTGTACCTTTTCATTACTCTGACGGTATTTTGTTGTTTTTACCGATAGAAAAAGGGCACACAAATCTCAAGCACTTAATCAAAAAAATTTTCTGGGGAAAATTGGGCTCACGGGATTTTTTTGTTTATACCGATAGAAAAGGGCGCCTTTTCATTACTCTCACGGTATTTTGTTGTTTTTACCGATAGAAAAATGGCCCAATCTCAAGCACTTTAAAAAAATTTTCTGTGGAAAATTGGTCTCACGGGATTTTATTGTTTATACCGATAGAAAAATGCATCCACTAATTCGAATATTTTTCCGGGAAATTTACTTTTTCTATCGGTATTATTTTGTTGTTTCGATAGAAAATTACATAAGTCTATCAGTATCATTTTGTTATACCGATAGAAAAGTTCCTCCGCTACTTTATTACTCGTACACGGCCCTTTAGTTTCCCTCCACTCGAACAGTTCCACCTTAGAGCACTGCGTCTCTTCGAGAGCGAAGAAAACCCCAACCTCCGCCGTGAGCACTCACTTCCTCTCTCCCACACGACGATCGCCGGCTGGACACTGGTTCGTCACTGCCACCGGTTCTTATTTTCGTCCTTCGCCCGCCGCTACTGCGTTCTACACCGCCTCTCCATCACCAGAACTGATCGCCGCCGTAAATACCCTAATTCGTCGTTCTATTTCCAGCATCTTCTTTATTTGATCCTAGTGTTTTGCACGTACTAATTCTTCAAGTTTTGCAATTACACTAGGGTTCCCTATTGTGTTGGCTTATGTACATTCCGCAGGCAATGTTGATTTTAATTAGGGTTTACATAATATGTTCCAGTGCTGTAATGAACCTGTTTTGAGATTTTAACTTCTCTATACTGCTGTATGTGTGATCAATTGTATCCAACTGCCATGTAATGCAGATTATATGTTGGAGGTGTTCTTACACATATTCTATCGGCAGCTCATGTGTTTACCGATAGAAAATTTTTCTGCACAAGTAGTAAAACTTAATTTGGATCTGGAAGGACATGAGCCATGCAATGTACTAGTTTGGTTGGGAATTTTTACTCACTTCGTATGAATATATGGCAATGTGGATGGGTCTTCGATGTATATGTTTCAAATGCCTATATACATGACTTTTCCCAACCTAATAGCTGTGAAGTCCTGATGACTCACATACAGGCTAGGCTAAAGATTATGCACAGTGGCACTTAGATGCTTGTGTGCATATTTACGTGTGAAATAATAATGCTGGCCCATGAATATTAGTGTAGCAAATCATCGAGAATGTTATGTGATGACAGTGAATGGTGGCTTGTCAACAAAATTCCATATGTAGAGAACATTGTTATGTTCTATCGGTATCTCACGTGTTTGCCGATAGAAAAATTGTCTTGTGTGGAGGTAATTGTTATGGTCTATCGGCAGCTCATGTGTTTACCGATAGAAAATATTTCTTTTTGTATTATTTTCCCTTTTGCCGCCCTAGTTAGTCTCCAGTCCTGGGCTGAGTTATGGAACTCCAAGGCGAATTAATTGCCATATATATGGTTTGTTGAAGGTTTTGTAGGGGAAGACATGTCGTCGTCTTCATCGGATGGTACTAGTGGTTCGACTAGGGCTAACCCCATCGTAACTACTGAAGATGGGGCTGTTACATCCCAGCGCAAGAGGGTGGGGCGAGGCGCGACGACGTTGGGGCGTTTGGCCAAACGCACTGATCTTTCTTGTGAGTTCAACCAATTTGGGAGGCCGATTGGAAAGAATGCTGGGAGGTACGCGGCCTATGTTGGGCTGTTGGCGAAAGAAAGGGTGAAGATCACAGTCCAGAGCTGGAAGGACGTGACGGCGGACAAGAGGGATAGGTTGTGGGCGGAAGTGAAGGTTAAATGAACTGAAATCGCTGAAATCTTTCGTAATCACGTTCTCTTGGCTTATACTAAAGTTTAACTAACTCGTGATTAATTGTATGCATTTTTCGGAAACAGGCTAAGTGGAACATCCCCGACGATACACCTAGGACTGCCTGCTTGAAGGACATGAACGGAACATGGAAAACCTTTAAGAGCGGGCTCGTCAGTAACTTCCTAGCTGCGGGGAAATCTCCTTGCGAGAAGTACCCCTTCATATCGGAGGAGGTATGGGAGGAATTCACCAAGCAGAAGGGGACTGAGGAGTTCAAGGCCCTTAGCGAGAAGAATAGGGCGATCCAGAAGAGGAACGACCACCCGCATCGGCTCGGATCCCGGGGCTATGCGGGGAAGGAGGAACAGTGGAAGAAGGAAGACGAACAAAATCCTATCATCGACACCCCTGAGTTGCCGCTCTCCGAGATCCGGGATGAGAGGTGCAAGCGATGGTGGAGGGGGAGGGGGTCCGTATCGTCCACGGGGTCTGTGCAGTTCGCAACCCCTGGGGACGCCGACGTTGTGAGGCGAATGGTAAGTTGGCTAACCTCGTAAACTGTGTGCGCACAAGTGTATATAAGGCAATTTGTCTCACAAGGTACCTTCAAATGTAACAGATCTCTTTTGAGAAGGAGGCAGCGGAGGGATTGTTTACCCCGCAGAGGGAGAACGACATCCTCACCCGGGCTCTAGGAAATAAGGAGCATCCCGGGCGGACACGGGCCGTGGGAGCCATTGTGTCGTGGAAGGCCGGTTTCGTAGATCCGGCTCCACCGAGGAAGAAGGCCCGCACCTGGAAGGAAAAGGAAGCTGACCTCTCCGATAAGATACGGGCTGAGGTACGGGAGGAGATACGGGCGGAGATGCGGGCTGAGATACGGGCTGAGGTACAGTCTGAGGTGCAAACAGAGGTCGCACAAATGAGGGAAGAGTTTGCACGGTTGAGACAAGCATTGCTGGCCAAGAGTGCAGATGCGGATCCCCAGGACGACGGTACCCCGCGGGGTCGGATAAGCAGTTGCGCTTCGAAGGTACTCGCGGATCCAGTGGATCTACTTGAGGTACTGCAAGCCTTCATCTGTGCACTTAATTGTTACAAATTTGCAGGGGCCGGAGGGCTGCATCCTATAGAATCACGTAGGCGCCGGGCAGGAAGTGGTTGGACACGGCTTCGTATATCCGTCTGGGCCGGATGTCTGGGTCCACTGTGTACCTCTGCGGTTGGGTTTTGCAAAGGTACAGGTGGACATGGCCATGCCGGGCTACAACGATTCTCCGTTGCCAGTCCCAACAGAGGAACTGCAGACACTTGCTGAGGCAGTGGGCTCCTACGTACAGTGGCCCAAGAAGTGTCTTGTAATACAACCGGTAAATCCTACACATTTTAGATTACATCCTACTCAGTACACTCAACTTGCATAATCTAACATACGTGCTCATTAATTGAAGTGGCCTGCCGCGGGGCTACCAGGGGACTGCGCCCCCAGCTCGGGGCATGAGGGCCGATCTCGTGCGAACCTGGACACATCAAAGACGGCCTCGACCCCACCCAGCGCATCCATGCCTCCACCTCGGAAGAAAGCCGCCATCACCTCGCCCTTGCCTTCGAAGGTACGCGCTCAGTCCCCGGCAAAAGGCAAGGGCGGCAAAGGCAAGGGCAAAGGGCGACAGGGACTGCCGCGGACGTTCACGAACGCGCTCCCACTCCTGTCGGAGGCATCTTTGCGGAAATTGGATCGATCAACCAGAGACCTCCACGACTGGTACCTACATCGAGCTCGGCGCAGCCTGAACTTCTTAGTTCCCTACAGGCCTGGGCAGTTCCACCGTGAGCCCGGGACTATATCCGTGGCACACGAGGATCTGTTCGACCTCTACAACTGGCGGGAGCTCGATATGTCCATCATACGGACTGGAGTCCTGTGAGTTTGCTGATGCTATGTATTGCTGTTTGCTAACTCTGCATTAATGTTTCAGTTCATTTGAATACTGAGTAACTTTCTGTGAAATTAATATTAATCTCGTCCTTCGCATGCAGGTGCATGTACAGGCTAGCATCGGAGGCTGCGTGTGACAAGGTGGGTTTCCTCGACCCAGAGAAAATAAGCCTCACGATGCTAGAGCAGGACGCCGCGCACGCTGAGCAGTACATATCCAGCGCGCTGATGGCGCAGCAGGACAGGGACTTCATTCTGGTGCCGTACCACCAAAGGTTAGTGCATTTCGTACTAATTTAACTCAATCTTGTATGTTACACCTGAGATGTACTTTGAGCTAGCGGTCCTCTTTTACGTACAATGCAGGGGCCACTGGATCCTCATCGTGATCTGTCCGCCGAGGAACGAGGTGTACTACCTCGATTCAATGCGTGACAGATTATCGATGGAATATGTGCTCAAGGGGAATATGGAGGCGTAAGTAACTTATATGTTTGATTTATATTTTGACCTCACTAGCTAGTGATAATACATTAACTGGCAATACTAACTGAAATGCAGGGCTTTTGATAAATATGTGTCCGCTGGAGGGAGGCATGCCGCACCGCAGGGCTCCGTACTAGCTTGGAAAGAATATGAGGTACTCACGAGACTTTTTGTTTATGCTTAATTAGTTTATGGAAACAATATATAGCTAACATGTATTCGCATATGCAATTATCTCAGTGCCATCAGCAGCCGCAATCGTGGGAATGCGGGTTTTATGTGCTGCGCTACATGTACGACCTAGTGCAGACAAACTTTTCCCGATTCCCCCAGGTAAGCATCGATAGCTAACTCAAATTTCAAAAATGGGTGTCACGTTCTAAATTAGGATCGAAGTTAGTTACTCAGTATGCACACATGCTTGCAGATCGGCATGTCGAAAGACCAATATGAAAATGCAAAGATTATATATCTTCGACAAATCTGGACACAATATGTCATGGAGGAAGTAGCGCCCAACCATCCAGCATGACAATTTTCTCCTTTTTGTGTACTCTGCATAGATTGTTCATATACATGTGAATAAATATATATATGTGAATAAATGTCCACATTGGATTGCAATCTGTATTTGTCCATACATATGTGAATAAATGTGAATAACTGCCTAATGTGTCAATTTGTTCTGTGAATTTACCTTGCATCTGTACTGTATTGTGTATCCAATCTATACTGTATTGCATCTGTACTGTATATGTGAATGTACTGTATTGTGAATGCATATGTGAATGCTCTATCGGTAAATTCATCAACAACCGAGAGACTACTGTCCTTTTTTCTATCGGTACAATCAAAATTAACCGTTAGAAGAGTGTGACATTTCCTGCCGGTGAACTCATACATATCCGATAGAGTACTAAGCTTTTTTCTGTCGGTAATCTTGTAGTTAACCGTTAGAATAGTGGTACTTTCCAATCCGCTATTGACGAGTTTTCTATCGGTAAACTTATAATTAGCCGTTAGAATAGTGGTACTTTTCCAACCGCTGACGACGAGTTTTCTATCGGTACACTCCTAATATGCCGATAGAGTACTAAGCTTTTTTCTGTCGGTAATCTTGTAGTTAACCGTTAGAATAGTGGTACTTTTCAATCCGCTAGCGACGAGTTTTCTATCGGTATACTCCTAATATGCCGATAGAATATTATGATTTTTTCTGTCGGTAATCTTGTAATTAACCGTTAGAATAGTGGTACTTTTCCAACTGCTGGACGTAAGAATACGACGGGTTTTCTATCGGTAGATTCATAATATGCCGATAGAATAGTGAACTTCTTCTGTCGGTTATTTACCGATAGAAAATGTCCAGTCTTGTTCTATCGTGTCTATCTCTATCGGTACAAAAACCGATAGTAGAAGGGTTTTTTTTACCGATAGAAGACTGCATTTCTGTATTAGTGGCCTCTGCTTATGAATACTGAAGCCTTAGTGTTATAAGCAGAGGAGAAAACATAAGCGTAACGACCAGGGGTGTGCGTTTTGAACCAACGATCAGGATCAATGTAACGTCTAATCTTATTGCGAACTGGTAGCCACTCAGATGACCAAGGACTTGCCAGATAGCCCCGTATGCGCTGAGAAACGGCTTATTTAGGGGTGACTTATCTGGAAGTGGTCATGAGATCGACCAGCGAATCCGATTAGATCGTTGTAATGATCTGACCGCCGGCGGTCAGCCCCCAGGTCGAATGCATATGATACGGGCTTAAAGAGAAACACTCATTGTATGAAAGCAAGACATATTTTATTTTATGAAAAGATGCTAATTGAATAGGAAAAAAGGGATTAGAATACTTACACGTAAAACTTGCGAAGTTGATCGATGTTCCAAGTATTGGACAAAATCCGACCATCCTCCATAGCTAACCGCACCGATCCTGTTCGCGGCACTGAGACAACAGTATAAGGACCTTCCCATTTTGGGGAGAATTTGTTGCGATTAGACTGGTCTTGAATTTTTCGTAAAACCAATTCGCCCACGTTGAGATCACGTGGTCGCACCTTTTTACTGTGATACCTGCGTAAAGCCTGCAAGTATGCCACGGATTTAACCAGGGTGCGATCACGCCGTTCTTCTAAGAGGATGAGATCTTGCGCCCGTTGTTCGGACTGATTAACCTGTTCGAATTGATTTGTCCGAACAGAACCAATACTTACTTCCATAGGCAATACAGCCTCGGCCCCATAGACCAAAAGGAAGGGCGTCTCACCGGTGGCTCGACTAGAAGTAGTCCGTAATGCCCATAGAACGGTATAGAGCTCATCTGCCCAAGCCCCCGAGCGGGTCTTAAGGCGATCAAAGACACGCTTTTTAATGCCTTGCAGTATTTGCCCATTGGCTCGTTCTACGGCACCATTGCTTTGTGGATGTGCCACAGAAGCAAAGCACACCTTGGTCCCAACCTGATCGCAGTAGTCCAGGAAAAGACCGCTGGCGAACTGAGAACCATTATCTGTGATGAGACGGTTTGGAACACCAAATCGTGCCACAATGTTCTTATGGAAGAACTTTTGTGCGGCTGATGCGGTAATATTTCGTACTGGTTCAGCCTCAATCTACTTTGTACATGTGTCAATGTCTACGAACAGAAACTTGTACCCATTGACCGCTTGTGGCATAGGACCGACGATATCCATCCCCCAGACTGCGAATGGCCATGCGAGAGGAATGGTTTGCAACGCATAGGCAGGTTGATGAACTTGTCTTGTGTGGAACTGACACTGGGGACACGTCTTGACCATATGTTTGGCATCATCAAGTGCCGAAGGCCAGTAGAATCCTTGTCGAAAAGCCTTTCCGACCAGTGTCCGATATGACGCGTGCGCACCGCATACACCGTCATGTATTTCTTTCAAGAGGGATTTTCCTTCCTCCTGAGATATACAACGCATGAATACTCCTTGAGTACCCTTTTTGTACAGAATCCCATCTATGAGTTTGTACAGACGCGCTTTTCGAATTAACCGATCACTTTCGGTTTCGTCCTCGGGTAGGGTCCCATGTTCAAGATAGACCCTTAATGGATGAGTCCAATCTTGTTCCTGACCGAGGTTGGTAACGAAGGCTATTACCGGATCATCCTCGACCGAAGTCATGATCGAAGGACGGTCCAAGTGTTCAATGAACACTCCTGCCGGAGCGGATGAGCGTGAGGACCCAATTTTGGATAATTGGTCTGCGAGAATATTGTCCTTTCGCGGGATGTATTGGACTTCGAAATGACTGAAGTGTTTCTCCAATCTCCTCACTTCCCCCAGGTAATGAGCCATTGTCTCATCGGAGGTGCTGTACTCCTTGTTTACCTGGTTTACGACCAGTTGTGAGTCTCCCCTCACCACTAATCGACGGACTCCGAGGAACTGAGCTGCCCGGAGCCCTGCAAGAAGACCTTCATACTCTGCTGCATTGTTAGTCACAACAAAGTGTAGTTGAATGACATACTTAAGCTGTTCGCCCTGGGGCGTAACTAAGACCACTCCAGCCCCCGAGTGTTGAAAACTACGGGAGCCGTCAAAGTACATTGTCCAATAATCGGGGCACTCCGATTCCTCTGCCAACTGCACGGGTGGCTCAGGGTTGGTCCATTCGACCACAAAGTCGGCCAAAACCTGAGACTTAACCGCCGTGCGGGGCGTGAAATGGATCTCGAAGGCACACCGAGTTCGACCGCCCATTTGGCGATTCGACCAGATTTCTCTGGGTTTCGGACAATATCCCCCAAAGGAAAAGAGGAGGGTACTGTAATCTTGTGCGCTTGAAAGTAATGTCGTAGCTTACGGGAAGCCATCAGTAGCCCGTAAAGTATCTTCTGGACCTCAGGGTAGCGCTCCTTAGGACCATGAAGTACCTCGCTCACATAGTAGATGGGTTTATGTATTCCTTCCCTATCTGCGATCAGAACAGCGCTGATCGCGTGCGGTGTGGCCGCCAGATAAAGAATCAGCGGTTCTCCTTTGTCGGGAGACACCAATACTGGCGGACTGGATAGATATGTTTTTACCTCCTGAAATGCTTTTTCGGCCTCATCCGACCATGTAAAGTTATGATGCTTCCGCAAGGCTTTGAAGAAAGGCAATCCCCTTTCGCCTAATCGTGATATAAAACGACTTAAAGCCGCCATGCGACCAGCCAGGCGTTGAACATCCTTCATGGTTGAGGGCGACCTCATTTGTTCAATAGCCCTGATTTTCTCAGGATTAACTTCAATGCCCCTGGAACACACAAGAAAACCGAGGAGTTTTCCTGAAGAAACCCCGAAAGAGCATTTCTCTGGGTTTAATTTTATTCCAAAGCGATTCAAATTACAGAAGGTTTCAGCGAGATCGTCCAAATGAGACAATCTCTTGGTACTTTTTACAACCAAATCGTCTACATATGCTTCGAGATTAAGCCCTATCTGGGAAAGAAAGGTCTTTTGCATCAAGCGCTGGTACGTGGAACCTGCGTTCTTGAGACCGAACGGCATTCTGACGTAGCAGTATATGCCGAACGGGGTGATGAAGGTAGTCTTCTCTTCATCGTCTTCTGCCATGCTAATTTGATGATATCCTGAGTAAGCGTCCAGAAAACTCATCAGTTCGCAACCCGCAGTCGAGTCGACCAGCTGGTCGATGCGGGGAAGGGGAAAGTCATCCTTCGGACAGGCAGCGTTGAGGCTAGTGTAGTCGACGCACATGCGCCACTTGCCATTTGACTTGCGGACCATGACCGGATTTGCGAGCCATTCCGGGTGATCCACTTCGCGGATAAACCCGGCCTGTAGGAGTTTGTCCAACTCCTCTCGAATGGCTTCCTGTCGGTCAACGGCAAAACACTTGAGCTTTTGCTTTATTGGTCGTTGTCCAGGTCGAATTGCTAATCTGTGCTCAATTACTTTCCTTGGGACACCGGGCATGTCGGACGGTTTCCACGCAAACATGTTTGTGTTAGCCCGGAGGAAAGCAACGAGGTCGAGTTCCTATTTGTCATCCAGGGATGATCCGACCCGAATTGTCTTGGATGGATCATCTGGGTACAAAGGAACTTGTTTGAGTTTTTCATCCTGTCGAGGAGCAGCCTTGATCGCATCGGCGGCGACGGTGGCGACCAGAGCGTCCCAGAGGGGAAGTTGATCGACCATCTCCAAAGATAGCCGGTCGCACATGAGTGCCACGTTGCGACTGCCTCGGACCGAGATGACACCTTTGGGGCCAGGCAATTTCCCGCACTGATAAGCATAGTGCGTTGCCATCATGAACTTAGCAAGAGTCGGCCTGCCAAAGATTGCATTATAAGCTGAGTCACAATCGATTACATCAAAAGTAACCAATTCTGTCCGGAAGTTGTCTGGTTCTCCCAGAGTGACCGGGAGGACCACTTGTCCCAATGGCATCATGGAGGGGCCTGGGATTATCCCATAAAACAGATGGATTATGGGCTTGATCTTCGAACGAGGAATTTGCATCTCGTCGAGTGCCTTGACCAGTAAAAGATCAAGGAAACTTCCACCGTCAATCAGGACCCTTTCGACTCTCGCGTTACTGATGATTGGGGTAATGACCAGAGGTAGCCTCAATGGTTGGGTTAGCCCCACAGGACAGTCAGCGCGATCGAACGTCAAAGGCATATCCGACCAACGGGGTTATTGAGGTTCACCAAGGGATGTCTCCGTTTGGTTAACTTCTCGGTAAAAGGCTTTAAACTGCCTTTTGGAAACGAAAGAGGAAGAACCCCCAAAAATGACATTAACATGATTTTGAGGTACCTGGTAAGCCATTTCTTCGTCTCCGTCGACGTCTCCAATCCCGCACGCCTGCTCTTTAGGCGGTAAGGTTGGCATTGGCCCAACTCCCTGGTAGAAATCATCCAATTGTTTCAACCAACTCCTGCAGTTTTTGAGGTCATGGCCTGCGGAGTTGTGGAGTGGACACCACTTCTTGCCCTCCTGCGGATTAGTTGATTTTTCTGGCTGGTCGGAATCCCGACCACCAGAGGCAGTTTTACTTTTAAATGAAGACTTATTACCTTTGGTCGAAGGTGGCTTCTCTGCGACTGCGACCTCGCGGTACTGTCCAGAGCGATTCCTCTTCGACTTCTTTGACTTCCCACCCGGTGAAGACTCCGGCTTCTTGCTTGAATCTTCTTTCCTGGCGTCCTTGAAGCCTGGTTGGGGTGGTAGGTCCCCCTTATCGACCATTCGGTTCCATTCGACCGCTTCGGCTGCGTCAGAATATCGATCGGCCATGTCGAACAGATCGGCCACTGATCGAGGAGGGTGAATAAGCAAGTCTTCAGTGAATCTCCGGTATCGAACGGCATGCTTAAATGCCCTGACTACGAAGCCATCAGATATGTTCGGGATGGTATTCCTCACCCCGACAAACCTCTTGACAAACTGCCGAAGTGTTTCGGTCGAAGTTTGCCGCAGCCGATGCAGGTCGTCCTCCTTACCCGGCTTTTGGTAACAATTTTGGAAATTGCTGAGGATGGCATCGCATAGCATTTCCCAATTGTAGATGGAACCCTCAGGCTGATTAAACAGCCAGGTTCTAGCCGGTCCTGCGAGGACTGTAGGCAGGTAGTTGGACATAACCTTGTCATCGCCTCCTGCTGCTTGGATGGCAGTAATATAGATCTGAAGGAACTCGGATGGGTTCTGAGTTCCGTCAAACCTCTCAATGGCCCCTGGTCGAAACTTATCGGGCCAAACGACTGCTTGTAGGCCAGGCGAAAAGGCTTTACAACCAACGTAAGGACCGTGAATCGCCCTGTGGCCCTCGGTTGGATCTCGAGCGACCTCACGCAATGGCGAGGTTACTCGGGGTCCCAAACGAGAGTGAACAGGAACTCGATCCCTGCTACGAGAATCCTGCATTCGCCGGTATTTGTCCTGTCGGGATGGTACGGGCGGCGGGTAACTCCGCCGGCCGGAGCCAGAATGAGGACCATCTCGCTCACGGGAATGCGTTACCGAGCGGGAAGAGGCCGTTGGGGTCGCCTCGGACGCGACCTCATCCAGTCTCTCCGCCAAGATCCTAAAAAAGGCCGGTTTCTGCGCATCCGTGACCGTAGGAGGAAAGTTACGCATGACTTCCGCGATGGAACGCAGTCGACCATGGGTACTTCTCCTAGGTGCACCAGGTGTTATTGTTTCTTCGTCCACTGGGAAACGCTCCGGTGGCAAAGAAGGGGTCTGGTCACGTTTTCGACCACGCGACCATCGAGAAGAACTCGGAGCAGCATCGTAACGAGCCTGCGCATCTTGAAGAGCCTCTAGGGCAGTTCTGCGCAATTCGTTGTTTTGTTGCTCGAGATCTTCATCCTCCTTCTGTTTGCGATCTTGTTCTTCCCTGGCAGCCTGTTGATCGGGAATTTCTTCCGACAGCGCAGCAAACTGCCTAGGGAGAGAGGTTGCCGATGGGGAAAACATCTCAGTTTGTTCCGAGTCGGACTCGAAATCAAAGAGACGGTGAAGGTTATCAGGGTCGAACCTTCCTGGGCTAATTTCCGGGTCATCATCATATTTTCCCTCAGCGGGGTCGTATGACGGGCCGGATTCATCGCCTAGCACATTAAGAACCTCTGTGGGTTCTGACCTTGCGCCAGTTGCTCCCTGGTCGATTGACATGACCTAGAGAGACGATTCAACCTGTGGAAGATTCTGGCCTTCGACCTCCTCCATCGGAACAGGATCGCTTGGAGAAGGCATTGGTATATGGGCATAATCCTCGAGATCGAAATAGTTCTCGGAATCATATGCTCCAGCCATGTTTCAGCGAACCTCCGGATTTCAATTAGGACGCCTTGAGAAAGGCCCCACGGTGGGTGCCAGCTGTCGACGATTCGGACTCGGAGTCCTCAGCCGAACTTATGCAAAATTTGTAATGGTGAGACCTTTCAAGATGACCCTCCGGGAAGGTATGTAGAACAATGGTGAACAGGAGCACAGAGAGATTTTATACAGGTTCGGGCCCTCGAAGGTGGGAGTAAAAGCCCTACGTCCTGTTAGGATTTCACTATATGTGATAAAGGTTTACAAGCTAGTGGGAAAAAACCTTCACAGGCGAAAGTTTTTCCTATGTAAATGTACAAAAAGAAGCTCTAGGAGACTTGCAAAATATTATCTAATTTAAGCCGTAGACTTGGCTGTTTGAGTGGTTGAGATATGTTGTATCTCACTTGTATTAGGAGTCTTGTTCTTCCAAAATGGATTGGATCCCCCCTCTCGGACCTCTATGCCACCCTTTTATACTGGTCGAAAGGGTGCCATATGACAAAAACTGCATCAAACGGTTGGATGCGGTTTTTGGAGAACTGCTGTTAACTTCCACGGAGGTTATTAATCCTCGTCACTGGCCCTCCTCCACCGACGAGCTCTTCAACGTACTTGAGAAGTACGCTCGGGCGGAGGAGGATGACCTCTGGAAGAAGAACCAGGGGGCCCCCGCCCCCGTCGACTGGAGGGCCAGGGACCCCCTCAAACGCCCCAAGGGACGGAATCGTGGTGAGCCTTGGTCTTGGGACACCTTTGTCCTCGAGGGCAGAGGAGGCTCGTGCGATACCTCCAAGGGCAACTTCCCCTTCCCCAAGCCGAAAGGTCGTGGGGGAGGGCAGTTGTCCGTCGGTCGCGAAAGCCCCTCGGCAGGAGGCAGGGAAGGGCCGTGGTGTACCTTCCACAAGTCCAATACCCATGCCACCTAGGAATGCCACCAACTACTCCAACAATTCGCCGCATTCCTCGACCAGCATGGGGGGGGGGGACTCCTGCCTCCTTGCCCCCTCAGCCGGCCTTACTGGCCCTTCCTGCCCCTACAAGGGGACAGCAGGGACAGGCACGGGAAGGGGAGCCGTTAGAGACTCTCCCCTTCCAAACCTCCCAAAGACGTGTCAACGTCATCATGGGAGGATCCACCTTCGGGCGGGACTCTAAGCGTCAGCGCAAGGAATACGTGCGCGAAGTAAAGGTGGTGGGGGTGCTGCATGTTGGATCTTGGTAGATCTTAGTATCTAGCTTTTGATGATTAATGACGATTTGGATAAATCCATTGTGATTAAAGTTAATCTGAAGATGTCAGTTTTGATGATCAAATGACAAATTAGATAAATCCTGATTTAGCACAAGTGAATTGAATTGATTATCGGTAAACCCTGAATTGGATGTTTCCTCAGTTGCGGGTTTGATATTGATGCATACGTAGAGGGGGAGTTCGGTGATTGCATCAAGCTTGTGCAAATTAATTGATCAAGATGTTATATGACAAACCCTGAGGTTGATGACTCCAGTTGTGGATTTGATATCGATACACATGTTGAGGGGGAGCTCATCACTTTGGTCATCTAGGTTGATTGATATCTTGACATGAGTAGTATAGATCGTGTGCGTATGTGTTTATCATCTACGATCTATATGATTGTATTCTATCTCATACTCATTTGCTACTCGTTGAATATGGTTGCGTCATTTCACTGGAAAGAGAAATTGTCGAGCTAACTCCTGTGTGGAGTAGTTTCTCTGGTGGTGATTAATGATGACCTATATTTGAGACTAATATTGTGTATTGAGTGTACGTATTGTAGTCTCAGTTTGATTGCAGGATAAAAGTGAGCAAGGACATGAGGAGGATGAAGACGATATGAGACATCCCGAACAAGGTCAAGCTTAGCGAGGATGAGCTTTGCGAAGACAGGCGTCAAGCGGTCGAGCTTAGCGAGGATGAGCTTTGCGGGATCGAGCTTTGCGATGGCGAGCATCGAGCGATCGAGCTTCACGAGGTCAGACTCCACCTAAGGTAAAATCCAAGATTAAGGATTGTTTTCTTAGGGTTTTACCGGTCTCGGTGTTTGGAGACAGACCGGATTGATATGATTCTTTTTACTAGTTTGACCGTACTATTAAGAGGGTCGGAAACTAGTAGCTTCAATCTATCTAGTGTGGAAGCTCAGATGCAATCATATCATCTTGCACTAGTGTCTTGCATTGCTAGAGAGTCTAAGTGTAGTTTGTGTGCATTAGAGAAAATGTTTTGAAAACTGCATTTAGTCGTGATCGCCAGCTATTTGAATTGGTTTATTTTTATAGAGCTGGTCATGGTTGTATTTGTACATTCTGATCGTATCCGTGCTTGATACGTGGTCATGGATCTCCCCATGACCTTCGGTACCCCGGACAACTACCGGACAGAGATGGTCCGGTTCGATGTGGTGGACCTCCCCTCTTCATACAACACAATCATGGGGAGGACTACAATCAACCGCTTGGGGGCCGCAATCCACCAGAGCTACCTCTGTGTGAAGATCCCCGGGCCTCATGGCGTGATCATCGCCCGGGGAGACCAAGACATGGCCCGCGCTTTATACGACCGCGCCGCCGCGACGATCGGGAGCGTCAACATTATCAAATCCCCGGGGGGGGGGGGGGGGGCTTCTCCCCCGGGGTCAGACGCCGCCACGATACCTTCCGGGAGGTCCCTCCCCAAGCCGCGTCTGGAAGGAGACCTCCAGAAGATCCCGTTGTCCCCAGACGACGGGAACAAGACCGTTAGGATCGGGGCGGATCTCCATGAGGAGCACGCGGAGCAACTTGCAGCTTTCCTGCACAGAAACTCCGACATTTTTGCCTGGAAGCCTTCCGACATGCGAGGCGTCGCCAGGGACGATATCGAGCACAAGATCGCGGTGACCCCAGCCACCCCCCGGTCAAGCAAAAGCTGAGGAAACTCTCCCTTGAACGCCAAGAGGTGATCAAGGTCGAGATCGCCAGGCTCTGAGAGGCGGGGTTTATTCGGGAGGTCTTGCACCCCGAGTGGCTTGCGAACCCCGTCCTCGTGAAGAAGTCGAACGCAAGTGGCGGATGTGCGTGGACTTCACCGACCTCAACCGCGCTTGCCCCAAAGACAACTTCCCGCTCCCACGAATTGACCAGTTGGTCGACTCGACCGCGGTATGCAAGTTGATGAGCTTCCTAGACGCATATTCGGGCTATCACCAAGTCCGGATGGTAGAAGGGGACGAGGAAAAGATGAGTTTTTTAACTCCCCTCGGGACCTTCTGCTACGTCCACATGCCCTTCGGGCTAAAGAACGCTAGACCGACCTTCCAACGACTCATGACACTGGTCCTCAAGGACCAGATCAGTTGCAACGTCGAAGTCTACGTCGACGATGCGGTCGTCAAAAGTCCCCGCGCGACTGCTCACATCGACGATTTAACGGAGACCTTCCGCAACCTCCGCACGTACGGGTTGAAGCTCAACCCAGAGAAATGCACCTTCGGCGTGCGTGGAGGGAAGCTCTTGGGCTTCCTTGTGTCCCAGTGGGGCATAGTGGCCAATCTCGAAAAGATCCAGACATTCCTGGAAATGCCCCCGCCACGCTCGGTCAAAGACGTTCATCGACTCACCGGCCGCTTGGCCGCGCTGAGTCGCTTCTTCTCGCGGTCGGGGGAACGGGGTCTCCAATTCTTCAAAATTCTCCGGGGGCTCGGAGGGTTCCAGTGGACCCCCGAGGCCCAGGAGGCCTTCGATGATTTGAAGAAGTATCTCACGTGGCCTCCAATGCTCGTGAGCCCATCCCCGGAAGAGCCCTTGCTCCTCTACCTCGCCGCGACCCCGGTCGCCGTAAGTGCGGTATTGGTAAAGGAGAGAGACAGGCAACAGTGCCCCGTGTACTACGTGAGTGAAGCCCTCCAAGGGGCCAAAACTCGGTACACGGAGATGGAGAAGATTTGCTACGCCCTTCTAATGGCGTCCCGGAAGTTTCGTCATTACTTCCTGGGGCACCCGATCACTGTCCCATCGTCCCTCCCTTTGGGGGAGGTGCTTTGAAACAAGGAAGCCACTGGCCGGATAGGAAAATGGGGGGCCGAGCTCACCCCCGTTTCCCTTTCCCTCACGGGGCGCTCCGCCATCATGTCACAAGTCCTCGCCGACTTTGTGGAGGAGTGGACTCCTGCCTCCGAACCCGGGGATGAAAACCTCCCCGCACCACCCCGACGCGGTGACCATGGGACACTCATGTTCGATGGCTCCTTGTGCCTCGCCAGGGCCTGCGCGGGAGTAGTCCTCCGGAGCCCCGAGGGGAGGGAACTGGAATATGCGGCGCGGCTCTAGTTCCCTGGTACGAACAATGTCGCCGAATACGAGGCCTTGCTCCTCGGGTTGCGCCTCACGCTCCCTGGGGATTCGACGCCTCCTGGTAAAAGGTGACTCCCAGCTCGTAGTTTGCCAAATGGACAAGTTGTAGCTTCTAGGCCCCTAAAGAGTATTTTAGTAATTAATGACAATTACAAATGCTATACTAACGATACCTGCTAAGTTGTGTCAAGAAGAAACTCAAAAGACAGGTTAATGAAAGGCAAAGGAAGAGCCTCATGATGAAGAAAGGACGTTGATCAAAGAGGCAAAGGTACGAAATAGTTTGTTTTTCGTTTTACCGGTCTAAGGTGATTAGAGAAGAATTTTGACCAGATCTTTTGGATAGTCGCCGTACTATTAAGAGGAGCATGTGGTGTATCACGAAATACTTCATCTATGTGCCACAAATCATAAAATCAACTTGCATTGCACACTAGAAGGTCACATACTTTGAAAAAGTTTGTTTCAACTCTTTTCTGCCAAACTCTGTCTCAGTAGGTCTGACAGTTTGTTAGACCGGTCTGACCGAATAGACGGACTGACCGACGTTATGTTAAAGTCTAGTGTATTCCTTTAAAAGGTCGGTCTGTCCGTAGGTAAAAACCTAGGTCAGTCTCCTGGTACTTCATGTCCTATCTTTCTGATGTGTTGTGTTATGACGGTCTGACCGTTTGTTAGACCGGTCTGACCGAGAAATCGGTTTGACCGTGTTTTTGTACTACGGTCTGACCGTATGGCCGGTCTGTCCGTATTTATCGGCCTGACTGTATAACGTGTCCAGAAACTATGTCGTCTCTGGACGGTTTCACGGTCTGACCGCCATTGGGTCCGGTCTGACCGTGTGTGTGCCTGACAAGGGCAGGTGAGCATTTACTGCGCCTGTTTAATGCCATTGCAATTGCGGCGGTCTGACCGGGCTTATACCTGCGGTCTGACCGCCAAGTGATCTTTTTCTCCCAACGGCCTGTAACGGCTATATTTATTGTGGGGGTATATATACTCCCATGCACGGCCCTGTTCATAACTTTTGGCATATTTGTGAACATTGTCATGATCCTTGAGAGCTTAAGTAAGTTTCATACACTCTAGGGTTCTAATTCTCGAATTTGTGAGAGTGTGCATTTGAGATCTTCTAGTGCATTGCATTTAGATCACTAAATCAATCTTGTGGCACTAGAAGAAGGTTAAGTGATCATCACCAGCTTGTTACTTTTGGAGTTTGCCAGCTCCTAGACGGCTCGAGAGAAGGTTTTGGAGAGCTCTTCAAGGAAGATTGTGAAGAAGCCTCAAAACGTCTTGTGAAAGGGTTGAGCACGCCTTGCCGAAGCGGTAAAGTGCATCATTAGTGAAATCGAGGTTTGGATAACTCATCACACTAATCCGGCTCAAGATCTAGGTCACTTCTCGAGAGAAGGTTGACTAGATAGAGGAGCGGTTAGAGATTGAGTTTGCCTCAATGTGGATTAGGGGTGATCGGCAAATCACTGAGACCACGGGATATATCCTTGTGTTAAAATTGTTCATTGTTCTTCTTGTGTTAGTTATTTGCTCTCATTCACTATTAATTGTTTGATTAATTGTTAATTATTTAAAATCGCCTATTCACCCCCTCTAGTCGATATCCTAGATCCCTTTCACAAGTCCTACTTGTGCCATGACGCAAACTTGAGCCTGTACTTGCAGGAGGTGCGCAAGATGGAGAAGCACTTCGATGGCCTAGAGGCCCGGCGCTTCCCGCGGAGGGACAACGACCGGGCTGACGCCCTAGCTCGGGCAGCCTGCGCCCGGGAACCACTCCCCAAAGGGGCTTTCTTGGAGATCATCGTGAAGCCTTCGGTGACCTCCCCGGGTGCAGGTGATGAGCCCCCGGACGCGGGTGATGAGCCATGCGTCCCGAAAGTCATCGAAATCACCCGGACTTCATCTTGGATGGATCCCCTCGTCTCCTTCATCAAGGGGGAGGGGGACCCTCCCAACGAGACTGAGGCCAAGCACCTCCGGGCCAAGGCTCGGGCATACCTCCTATTGGAGGGGAAGCTTTACAAGCAAGGGGGCTTCCGCCTTGCTCCGTTGCCTTCCATGGCCGGAAGGGCTCCGACTTCTTGAGGATATTCACTCGGGAAGCTGCGGGTCTCATCTGGCCCCGCGTGCCATCGCGGTCAAGGCCCTTCGCCAGGGTTTCTATTGGCCCACGGTGATTCGTGACGCGCGAGACCTTGTCTTCGCGTGCGAGGCCTACCCGAAGATGGCCAAGGGCTCGAACCTTCTCCCCGTGGCACTGCAGACTATCCCTATCACTTGGCCCTTTGCACGCAGGGGGGTGGACTTCCTTGGTCCCTTCCCTCCAGCGCTCGGGGGCTACAAGTATGCGGTGGTCGCGGTCGACTACTTTACAAAGTGGGTTGAGGCCGAACCTCTGGCCAGCATCACGTCCCGGCCGGTACAGTGGTTTTTCTGAAAAATATCGTATGTCGTTTTGGCGTCCTCCGAGAGATCACTGTCGATAACGAGACCCAATTCGACTCGGTATATTTCCGGGAATTCTGCGAAGGCCTGGGGCTCACCATCCACTTCGCCTTGGTAGCTCACCCCCAGGGCAACAGGGCCGTCGAGGGGGTAAATGGCGTGATCCTACAAGGGTTACGTCGACGGCTCGAACAAGCTGTCTCCAAACGGGGTGCGTGGGCGGAGGAGCTACCGAGCATCCTCTGTTCCATGCGAATGACCCCGAGCCGGGCAATGGGACGCACCCCCTTCTCCCTTGTATACGGGGCTGAGGCGGTCCTTCCCTCGGAGATTGGCTTCCAGTCATTGCGGATCGAGCTCCCAAACGGAGCCACGATCTCGACATACCAAGCCAACGAGACAAATCAACGACTGGAGGTCGACCTTGTGGAGGAGGAACGCGATCGAGCACTCCTCCGCCATGCCATCTACGAGCGCGAAATGGCACACGCATACAACCAGCGCATCCGCGAGAGGGCTTTCCGCCTCGGGGACCTCGTCCTCAAGCGCGTCACTGACCCCCAAGCCCAGGGCAAGCTCTCCCCCAAGTGGGAGGGCCCCTACAGGATCTCAGCAGTCCTGGGCTTGGGGGCTTACAAGCTCTCCAACCTTCAAGAGCAGGAGCTGAAGCATACATGGAACGTGCGCTTGCTTCGCAAGTTCTACGTTTAGCTTACAGGCTCGTCCCCTCCCCCGGAGCAATTACGCCGGAGGGGAGGGGGGCATTGTGTCGCGCCCCGAAACTGGGACTACGACTACTCCTGAAGAGACCTAGCTCGCTGCAGCTAGTCCCATATATGCATAGCATACACATACCCTTGACTTCCCAGGATAAGTCAAGCACAGGAGTATATTCACATTGCAACAGAGTAACTTACAAAATAGTGAAGCAGTGTGGCCTGCTGGCCTTGATATTACATAAAAAGATTACAATGCCTTCACGGCATACATGGTTTAGCAAAATAACAACTACACAGCAGAAGATAGGTGACCCACCCACAAAGAGAAGTGGACGGCGGAACAACACACATCAGGGCAATGGCGGGACTGACTCTTCTCCTTCTGGATCCAAGAAGTTCTCCACGCCTTCATCTTGATCACTGAACGCTCCATCTACTGATTTGTAGGTTGCAAGGGTGAGCACTTATGTACTCAGCAAGTCATAGGTAAGAATAAATACATATAGTAGTGATGATATGAACCTAGACTAGTCAAGAATTATGGATGTTTGTAAAATAATCTTTTTTTTTCTTATCTCATCTCATGGCAGCACCTTTCATAATATAGCATCATTATTCATGTTCACTAAATTATGGCACTACCGCGACACGTCGACACACGACAGCCCACGGTAGCACTCCTTATCATGACAACACATGTCATTTGGGTAATCTTGATTTAACACATTTTATTTAGAAAATAATACTTGTGTCACACCCCGTGGATTTAATCCACCGCAGCAGACTCTTATAAAACCCGGGAGCTCGGAGTATTCGAATACGTTTTTTTTAACTCTGCAGAGAGGTACCAATTTACCCGCAAGATATTCCACTTTCAAGCCCTTCCTATCATAACATAATGATTGGACCCCTGACTCACTTCATAATGTGAGCGGCAAGGTGGAGATAACAAGAACTTTTGTTATGTTTCACTTACAATTCACCCCTGACCCTGCAGTTTTCTTCACACAAACCGCAGTTGTGGCGGGATTACCCCACACCCGGATGCCTCTTCCCATTACTGGGTCAACGTGCTTGATCAAATCACATTCAGTGATACGTGGAGGAGCTGAACCCTGTGAGTTTAGTGTATTGTTTTCCATCTCATGCAGGGGTTTCATGTGCGATCCACATAAGTACTTGTTCAGGCCTGTCCCATACCAGGCTTGCAGTTAGCACGTTGTTCATGCCACTAGACGCACAACACAAGGTTCTAGTCCTTATATGCCAGTGACCAGACCATCCACAACCCTGCACCTTCAGTGCCTGCATATCCTTCGCAGTTTAGCACCTCCAGTGCTACCACCATCCATACCATTTTTCTGGTCACGGTTAGGGGTTTTATTTCATGAATATATATATAATACATATATAATAGTTCATGGCTCAAAACTTGTTTATTTCACATTTCACAGATAACCAGTCTAGTACTGCCAATTCATAAATCAACCATTCTCAATCTTTCTCATGCAATATTATCTATATTCAAGGTTATGTTTTAGCAACATTTAAAATATAGGTTCAAGATGACCAAGGATATGACTTGCCTTCCGCGTCGTAAGAAACAGCAGTTGATGACGGGTCAACAGCGAAGTCCTCGAACTTAGCTTCTGGATCTGCTTGATGACAAACCAAACAATACACACAAATATTACTTATATATTAAAATGTTTTAGGATCTATATGCAGATATGCTTTACAAGAGTGACTGAACGATATTGGAGATAATTGAGATTACAAGCTTAACTGAGTTGAGAGTTTAAGGTTTCAAGGAATTGGCTAAGGATGAGAGTTAGATGCTCTCAGGATCTCAAGGTTGCAATAAGAACATCAGTTTTGTGGTTGGTTTGATCAAAAACAGCGAATGTCAACAGATTGACATTCGGATCAAGGCTCTAACATAACTTCAAGGAAAGCTAGAGAGCTTATCTCAAGTTATGATAGTAGAAGAAAGTGTAGATCATAACTCTACAAATTCAGTGGACAAGGTGGCTTTCAAAATGCACAATCAGAAGTGGGTAAACAAGGCCAATGCCATTGGCTGGCATGCACTGAGACAGTGTCAAAAACTAGGGTTTAGCATAAAATGCATTTCAAGGGCTCAAATCAAGTTGTGATAGAAGAAGAAATTGTAGATCAAAACTTCAGGAATCTAAGGGACAAAGTTATGCTCAAAATGCACATCTGGAAGGAAGTGAAAAGGGCTAATGCCACTGACTGACATAGTCTGGCATTGAATCTGACATGGCCAGAAACTAGGGCTTGGCATAACTTTTGATCTAGGGCTCCAAATGATGCACCACTTTGTCTGGGAGGTAGGCAATGATAACAGGAGCAAATCATTCAACAGGATCCAAAGCTGAAAATGGCTGGAAGGTGATGAAATTCAATGAAGAAGAGTGGTGGCGACACGGCACAGTGAAGCCACTGGAGAAAATCTTGGCAAAGCTGTAACTTGAAATCTGGGCAGTTTTAGAGATCGGGCTAGAAGAAAAATATGCTCAGGAAGTTGAAGCACATCTGAATGACAAGGTGGATGAAGCTGAAACGGCCAGGAATAGGTTTCCGGTGAACTGTGCCGGAGAAGAAGCACTACCATTTGGGGGTTTTTGATACAGGCCGAAAGAACTTAATTCCAAGCTTGAGGAGTGATAGAAGGATAAGAGGAAGTCACCTGCACAATCAATTTGGCCGGAGGATGGCCGGTGTGGCCTGGCGACGATCACCGGCAACGGGTGAAGTTCAAAATTGGGGAAACCTTAGATTTGAGCACAATCTGGAGATCTGGATGCACAGGCTTGCTGGAAATGGCTCACTGATCATCTTCTTCCACAGAATCAAAATCCAATTCGGGGTAATTTGGCCTGCATTGCCGGAACAGGGCAATCGGGAATTTCCGGCGATCACCGGCGATAAGATGCAAGAAAATCCAATTAGATGGTACAGCACGGTGAGGGAGATGAGCTATACCTTCTGGTGCTGTTAATTTGGCAGGAGGTGCTGCAGAACGTGCTGGCACCGTGAGGCTCCTCGACGGCTCGCCGGAGAAGACGACTACAGCAGAGGTAATTTGGAGATTTGGTTAAGTCCTGGTGAAGAGGAGAATAACACAAGATGTGGGCTGCTTATATAGACCAGTGGACGAAGCTTGCAAGGATTAAACAGCAATGAATTGGCGTCAGTGACTTGCCGGGCGCAGCTGCTACAATGGCGAGCGGTGATGCGATGGTGCTCAAGCGAGGTGACTACTGATCAGCTTGTCGGCTCATTGGAACTCAACATTGTCGGGCAGTGCAAGGCGGTGGTATCAGGAGCTGGCAATGCAAAGCAATGTGGCAAGAAGATGCTGACAATGGCTGCTGCTGATCGCGCATGGGAGCAAGTGTTGTTCAATGGCGCTGTCACGGCGAAAGCTAGGACACGGACACGTGCGCACAAGCATGCACGGTCACAATTTCAGGCGAGGCTTGGCCGGCGGCGAGCGAGCACGGCGCAAGGAATCATGGCGAGGCTCTGGTCGTGCACAGCAGTTGGCCTGGTCGAATTTGGGCTGATTTGCAATATTTGATTTCTTGATTTGGACTGAAATGTAAATCTGATGATTTGGAAGGTTTGATCTGACTTTGATTGCATTAATCTGGTAGACTTGATTCAACAGATGATTTGGCACAGATAGAAGATAAAATTTGAGATGTTCGGATGATTTTTGATATAAACTGAAAACAGAGTAGATTAGGGTAAAATAAGTCTGATTCTTATTGATCTCGAATTCTGGGATTTAGGGTTTGATTTTGAGATACTCATAAAAGAAGAATTTGTGTTGAAAAGCATTTGGGAGGTGTTCCCTGAATCAGATTTGAATTTGGAGATGATTTGCAGCATTTTGCTTTTTCAGGCTTCTGGAAAATCTGGAAAAAGGATTGATCTGCGATACTCTTGGACTGATTTGCGAAAAAGGTTTAGATGGTGAAATCTGGCTGCCAACTTTTTGGATTAAGGTATTGGCATATCCTTGATCATAATCCAAGAATAATCTGGTCTGAACTTGGCTAAGATTTTGATTAAATCTGAATTTCTGAAACTTAGGGTATTTAGGTAATAAAAGATATTCTGTTTTTGAAAACAGAAAAAAGTTGAAAAATCTGGAAGTTAGAGATAGAATTGAATCTGGGTTCTGAAGGCTTTTAGATTTAGGATAACTGATAGATCAAATCTGGAAAGTCAGATCTTGACTTGGGGTCACAGGATAGATTTTGGAGTTTTAAGGGCTAAAACTGGAGCTGATTTGGTTGATCTAGAAGAGACATATGCATTCATGATTTTTAAGAAAGAACTTTTCACCCCAAAACTCAGGATGTTACACATTGTACTCACCATTCCCTCCCCCGTCGCGATCTTGCGGGGGGAGGTGTTGTATCTTAACTCTATCAATACAACTGATTTTTTCCTCAGCTCTAGCTCACTGCTGGTTTTTACATTACCGTCTCTCACGACGATGCCCTCCTAGCAAGGATGCCCTCCCCGCGAGGAAGTGGGCTATCACGACCCAACAAGTCCCTACAACGGGAGTCCCACTCCTGTAGGGCAGCTTACGATCACCCCTCGTGGACTGAGGGTGTAAGCGGCAACCCGGTCCTCAAGGACCGCGGTAACGAGTCAATTTGAGAGACTAGTCCCCTACTCAAACACTCATACCCGTCATCGGGCGCATCCTCCTCAGGGAGTCGATTGTCTCCTTAGCGAGACGGGATTCTCGGATATTCTTTCTTGGAGATCTCGTTCCCGACTCCCCGTTTTCACGGCGACCGGTGGGTTTTCTCCCAGAAAAATTATCCCCGGAAATTTCACTCGGATATTCTCTTGGAGATCTCGTTCCCGGCTCCCCGTTTTCACGGTGACCGGAGGGTTTTCTCCCGGAAAGATTATTCCTGAGAATTTCGGATTTCCTTGGATGTTCTTCCCTGGAGACCTCATTCCCGGCTCCCTGTTCTCACGGCAACTGGAGGATCTCACCGGGACTTCCGAAAAATTGCTCCCGAAAGTTTTTCCCGGCCCCCCGTTCTCACGGTGACCGGGAAAATTTTCTCACCGGAACCTTTGGAGAACTTGAGAAATTCTTAATTGAAAAGTTCTTACCCCGGGGCTTTGTCACCTCCACAGCGCGCGGAATTACCCTCCGGCCCGCTGTGGAGGGGGGGTAACTTGCACCCGGGGATCACTCTATTCTGGACCATTGGAGAATTCACAAAATACACAAGCAAACTTAGCTTTATTAAAAACATTTAACCGGAGGACATCTTCCCCCTCTGGTGGGCATCATTACATTAAACACGGTACAACCCGAAGTCCAACCCGGAAGGCTCCTACACCTAATAATCCCGAAGGCCCTCTGATAGCTCTCGGGCCAGGTCTCGATACAAGCTTCGTATACGACACTGGGTCTCCCGGAGCACATCTTCAGGCCAATATTCATAGCCCGCCGGTGGAAGTATTCGAAGCGGCGGAACCCTCTGGGACCCTGGTCGCAGAGGGGACAGTTCAGCGCGGTGGTTGTCCAAATTGTCCAGGTGCCACTCCGGATGCCACCGCAACTGGATTGGCTCCCGGGAAACACCCCTGCCAGGTCCCCTGGAGAAAAGACCTAACAAGATGAAGGCGGCCTGAGCATCCCCCGGGTGACACCCGCCGGAGCTCGGAGGCTCCACCTCCGGAGAGGCTCCCCGCAACATTGGGGCGCCCTTGAGGTCGTGCCCCAACCTCGGGGGCCTTTGCCCGGAAGTAACCTCCTGAGGCCCGGGAGTAACCTTCCGGGAAACTTGGTAAATTTAATTCGAAGACTTAGCAAAAAACTTCATTTCTATTGCATCAAAATATTTTTGTACAAATGTCCGGGGATCGTCTAAGAAGCTACCGGGAGCACAAACCCAAAAATAAAAAAGGGGTCCTATCTAAGGGCCCGGGGGGAGACTCATACTTGTTCATTGGTGTCCTCCCCCCGGGAGGCTCCCGCCGGAGCCGTAGCGTCCGCCCCCGGCTGCGCCGGTGCTGGGAATCACACCCGAACTATCCGGTCGTAGAAGCTGCCGGCGAGCTGCTCCACTTCTCGCCGAGATGGCTCGAAGAACTCCGGAAAGCTCCGGGGGATCCGGCCCCCGATCGCCCGGGCGCCAACCCTCCGGTGCTCCACGAGCCCGGCCGCAGTAGCCACCACCGGGATTGCCTGGCCCGTGCCCAGGCATCGGCGGCCTCCGGGATCACGGAGACTTGTGCGTAGAGAAAATGCATAGCCTCCGTGAGCGTCGCCGGCACCACCTCGGAGGTGCCTCCTGAGCCAAGGCTCACTCCGAGCCCCTTGAGGGCTAAGCGGATGGAGCGACCCGCATCTGTCACCGCCCTGACGCTGGAGCCCTTGAGCTCCCGGAGGGCATCCCCCTTGGCCTTCGCCTCCCTCCGGAGCCGGTCGTTGGCGTTCTCGGAGGCGTGGAGCTGGGCCCGGACCCGGCCAACTCTCGGAGGGCGCCGTCCCGCTCCTCCAAGTAGGCGGCGGCCTTCCCCTCCGCCTACTTCAGCGCCTTATCGAAGCGCGCTTCGATGCCCCAGGCAATGGTCGCCCCCTACAAGCGCGAGAGTTAGTTAAAATCTGAGTTGGAGTCCCGAAGGAAACGAGCCACCGGTTGAGGATGAACCTGAATATGGAGAGATTGAAGCTCCCCGCAGCGTTCGCGAAGCGTTCCTTGCGAGACGTAGTCCTGGACCTTTTGGGTCTGCAGGCCCTCCGCGAACCGGAAGACCTCCCCCGCAGACAGCATGGGGTCTCCCTCCTGACGACGCAGGTCCCATCGGGACCGGCAGTGGGCCCCCTCACGAAGGTCGCAGGGGTGATGAGGACCAGAGTGGCGGTGGCCGGAGTCGTTGCTGCCCAGGAGGTGTCCGAGGAGGAGGCCGACGAACTCTCTGAGGGGGTCCCTCCCCGGGGGGATAAGGAGCCCTTTCCCCTTTCCGGGCCGTGGGGCCCCCGAGACCTCCGTCGCCGGGGGGACATCATAGATCGAGGGGCTCCCCCCTCGTCAACCGGCCATTTGACCTGCCGAGGCGAAGCCTCCGCGAATCAAACCTCCGGCCTCTCCGGCTCCAGTGGAGTCGGGGCTGCTGGAAGATCGAGCAACCGCCGAAGGGGCGAGGGGGCGTAATCTGCCGAGTCGGATGCCCCCCCCGTCATCGGCTGGTTCCTTTCCCCGAGCCTCTGGCTCGGGGAGGCGCGCGAGCTCCCGCGCCTCCATCGCCCCCCCAGAGTTCTCCGGGAGGGGCGGCGTCGCTTCACGCCGGGAAGGCACCCGCATGCGCCCAGACTCGGGGGCGGCGTCCCGGGCCTTCACGGGCGTAGAGCCCAGCGTCGTCACCGGACCGGGGGCCTTCTGAGCCTTGGCCCTCTTTGGCTCAGAACCCCCGGCGACCTCTTCCCCCTCTTGTGGGAACCAGGGGTGGGGAGAGGCGTCCTCGCCGGTAGCCTCAGCTCGAAGGCCTCAGCCACCAAGTTCTGGGGACGATCCGCTCGTGCTCGTCAGCGTATTACCTCCCGAGGAGGTTCTCCGCCTTCTCCCGCATGGCCGGATACGGCCGTACTGCAAAAGGTAAGAGTTAGAAAAATTAACAAAAAAGCAGCAAAGTAACCAGGGACTTACGTCGGGTCACCGCTTTTGCGAGGGCCGCTGCACCGGGCACATCCCGATCCCCCTCCTCCCGTGTGAGAAGGGGGAGATCTTCAGCAGCGTCAGCTCCTCGGCGGTGTCCCTCATGGAACGGACGCCCCGGGAGCCCACAACTTTGCTGAGGAGCTTCAGCTCCTCCTCGGTCCACACCGGGGGCTTGGGGGTGGACGACCGACTGTAGGAGGGGGGGCTCCGGTGAGTACTTCACCTCGTCGTCTTGGACCCGGAGGTAGAACCACCTCTGGACCTAGTCCCCCCAGTGGTCCTGGGAGGCTGCCACCGGGTACTCCGCTACCCGGGAAGGTAGGAGCTGGATCATCACCGAGCTGAACGGCGACTTCCGCCCTCCTTCACCAAGTAGGAGCTCCTCGCCGCCGGCTCGTAGAAGTACCGGAACAGCCGGAGTGTCGGCTCCCGTCCGGTGGCTGTCTCGAACAGCCATACGAAGAGACCCATCCGAACGAAGGCATTCGGTGTCAGGTGGTTGAGTGCCACCCCTTACTCCTGGAGGAACTCCTGGAGCAACGGATGCACCAGGAGCCGGAGCCCGGCCTCGAGGAAGGCCTCGAAGACCACCGCTTCCCCGGGCCTAGGGTGGGGGGCACCGTCCTTCTTGGAGGGGATCTGGACGTCCCCGTCCGCGACCACCCCCCGGTCCACGAGGGACTCCAAGTCCCCCGACATAAACTCGGAGGCCCAGAGGAAGTCCACGGTGACTTCCTCCGGAGGCACCTCAGCAGCCTTGGTGCGTCCATTGATTTCTCCGGTGGCTTAGGCTCTAAGAAAAGTGGTTTGGGCTACTGGCAATTGAGCTTCCGGGACTAAGCTTCCGGGAGAGGGCTACCGGGAGAGCTAAGAGCGTCGGTGGAGTTTGAGGATTGAGGGTTGGAATTGTAGGATCAAGGATGCCAACTAGAGGGGGTGAATAGGAGGCTTTAAATCTTTTCAATTAAAAACAAATGTTGCAAAGGTAAGAACCAAAAGCAATTTAATATATTGAAATAAAGAGACAGAGAGAACTAACACAACAATTTTTACCGAGGTCTCGGAGACTCGCCCAGTCTCCCCTAATCCTCGTTGAAGCATTCAAATAAATTGAGTCTTGCTCCAATATCCACAAAGGATATTATCCACTAATGGTTGCTCCTTGTCCACTCCGGAAAGGCGAGCACCGATGCCTTTTACAACCTTGCCGAGTCTCTCTAACAATCTTCGAATAGAGAGATCAACAGCCACACCTCCGAACCGTCTAGGTGAGGGCGCTCACCAAGATTAACAGGCAGCAAGATCTTCTCTAGACCTCTAATAACACTGAGAAACTAATAGGATGCAAATGATGCGAACAGAAAGCACTCGGTGGATCTGAAAAGCACTCGACTTGATCAAAAGATCAAGATTTCATATAAGAAACTAGAGCTCAAGAATGTGTATGAGAGGAGGCTGCTTGTTGTGTAAAATACGAGCTCAAAGCCTCTATTTATAGCCTCAAGGATCAAAAGAACCTTTGGAGCTAGGGCTGAAAATCAGCAACACAAACTGACAGTCAGTTCACCTAACTGACAGTCAGTTACATACACAACGGCCGACAAAATTTACGGATAAAAAAATAGCTAGCCGTTTGTGGTCATATAAGGAAACTGAAACACCAAACTGACAGTCAGTTAGGCAAACTGACAGTCAGTTCAACCAAAAACATCGACTAGATCAAATAGAAACTCAGATAAAAACAGCTATGATCGAAACACAAACTAACAGTCAGTATGGGCATATTGAAAGTCAGTTTAGTACAAAAATTTTTGGCCCAAAAAACACACTCTCTGGACAATTGTCAGTTAACACAAACTGACAGTCAGCATACCACACTGACAGTTAAGATAAAGAAAAATAGCTATAACTTTAAATCCAGAAATCCAAATGAAGTTTTTAATAGCTCGTTTGAAATATAATTTAAAGGGATACATTTTTGTCAACAGAAGCACAAGCCAGATCTGCCTAGATCTTTATATAAAATTGAAAAACTCTTCTACTGTCAAAACTCAACTGAAAAACCAAATAACTGACAGTCAATTAAAAACATCCATAACTTTTGATCACGAAATCTGATTTAAGTGTTTGATAGCTTGCTTGAAAGATAGTTTAAAGGGCTATCTTTTTGTCAACATAAGTAAAAGCCAGATCTGTCTAGATCTTTCTAGAAAAAGCAAAAACTCGTCTGTTGTAAAAAATTCAACTGAAAATCCAAATCTTTCAAAACCAAAATCAAATCAAATCCAACCAAAAAATGATGCAATGCAATGACCTAGTAATTTCTCGGTTTATTCAGAGGTGTAGATAGGACTTGCAACTCCTCTTTATAGTACGGTTAAATCTAAAAATAAAATCTTTTATAAACCGATCAATCTCCAAACACCGTGACCGGTACAAAATAAAAACTCATTTTACCTTAAGTCCTTTGCATCTTCAATCTTGGTAACCTTGGACTTGCAACCTCTGACGACACTGCAACCTTGTGCTTTCTTCCTCGGCATGCGACCTTGTGCTTGCGACTTTGGCAATACTGCGACCTTAAGCGAAATAGCTCTTAGGTCTCTGCATACATATAACTCAAAGACATGATTAGATCAAAAACACTTAATGTCATCAATAATCAAAATCAACAATAATAGGGGCCCAGATGCAACAATCTCCCCCTTTTTGATGATTGATGACAACAAGTGTTTAAATGAATAAAATCAAATGACTCCCCCTAAGTACATGCATAATTAATAGATATTCAGGAAGTCCCCCTAAATGCATGCATATATAAATACCCATGTGAGTCATTTGAGATTTGAGAGTGAATCTATAATGATAGATCATGAGATATCTCAGTACTACAGAAATGCAATCCACTAACCCATATCTTCTAACGGTTATAAGCAATCTGGGAAAAATCCGATAGAATAGGACAACATCGGCGGAGAAGAGGCTTTTTACTATCGGTTATATACTGGTACACCGTAGTGAAATGCAAACATTTTTTACTATCGGTCATTACTGTACCAACTGATATAATAGATGAAATAGTACTATCAGTTTTTCTTTCGTAACTGATAGTGAAATTATGGACTTTATACTATCGGTTCGTACTGTACCAACCGATATAATAGATGAAATAGTACTATCGGTTTTTCTTTCGTAACTGATAGTGAAATTACAGACTTTATACTATCGGTTCGTACTGTACCAACTGATATAATATATGAAATAGTACTATCGGTTTTTCTTTCGTAACTAATAGTGAAATTACGGACTTTTTACTATCGGTTACTACTGTACAAACCGATATAATATAGTAAAGTTTACTATCGGTTATATAAAACAAACCGATAGTAAAATGACGTCATATAAACTAATGGTTATGACAGTGGGGACCTTATTTTACTATCGGTTGTGTTTTTGAACCGATAGTAAAATTGTACAACTTAGGTCGACCCCTGCTCTGCGCTCTGCATCCTCGATTCATTTCTACCGTACGTGCATCCACGCTCCAAGCTAGAGTGATCTGGAGAAGCTAGCTGAGAGGTTGATAATTCGATCCCCCTCGGTATTGTCATCTTCTCGTCACCTCTCTCTCTCGATCACTCTTTCACACTCTCCCTCTCTCTCTACTTGCAATTCATTAAACTAGATACATGTAGCTCCAAACTAGCTAGAAGGCTAGGTTGGCTAGCTAGCTATAGCTTGCTGAAGTTAAGCAGCTAGCTAGCTGGCTCTTCCAATTAATGCATCAAGTTAATTAGGGTTTCATACATATCCATTTAATGTAATTAAGCAGTTGTACACACATATGGCCTAGCTAATTGATGATGTTTCATGCATGCATACCCTGAGTCATTAATTATTTATTTTAATTTGTCAATTTTGTGAAATAATTGTAGATGGACCGAGAATATTGAATGTATGGAATAAAACGTACTACTGTTGAGTATTTGGAGGGTGTGAATGGGTTTATTAAATTTGCTGAGCAAGAAAAGGCGAAGAAGGGAGAGAAAGATATGCATTGTCCTTGTATAGATTGTATGAACTTAAAAAGGTTCGGCAACTCTGATCAGATTAGGACTCATTTGATTCGTCGTGGTTTTAACGCACGCTATACCCGTTGGATATGGCATGGTGATGATCTTGAGGAAACGAGCACCGCTACCACTCAACAGCACCCAGAAGTGGATTGCAGTAATGATGATCATGATCAGAACATTGGTAATGTTCATTCGGAAGTCCATGTAGATGACGACAATTTAGATGAAATGTTACGTGATGTAGAAGGAGATTATAGCGAAAACGATTTAGCTAAATTTGAGAAATTAATTATTGATTCTGAGAAGCCTTTGTTCCCCGGATGTGCAAAATTTACAAAGTTGTCTTCTGTGTTGAGATTATATAACTTGAAGGCAAGCAACGGTTGGAGCGATAAGAGTTTCACGGCGCTATTGGATCTGTTAGCGGACATGCTTCCAGAGGGAAATGAGTTGCCAAGATCGGTTTACCAGGCCAAAAAACTATTGTGGCCGTTGGGAATGGAAATCGAAAGAATACATGCGTGCCCAAATGATTGTGTTCTGTACCGTAATGAGTACGAGGATTTTCGTGTTTGTCCAAGATGCGGTGCATCGCGGTATAAGCATGGGGACAGAATTTATCACAATGGATGTGATGAGGTAAAGAAAGGGCCTCCGGCCAAAACTGTGTGGTATTTGCCTGTGATTCCTAGATTGAAACGATTGTTTGCAAATCCAAAAGATGCGAAGTACTTGCGTTGGCATGTTGAAGGTCGGAAACAAGACGGAAAACTAAGACATCCAGCTGATTCTATTCAATGGAGAAACATTAACAGAACATTCGGTGAGTTTGGCGGTGAAGTGAGGAATATAAGGTTTGGGTTGAGTACGGATGGTATGAATCCACACGGAAATATGAGCAGTCGACATAGCACTTGGCCAGTTCTTTTATACATCTACAATCTTCCTCCTTGGTTATGTATGAAGCGCAATTACATCATGATGTCGTTACTAATTTCAGGACCCAGACAACCCGGGAATGATATTGACGTGTTTCTATCACCGTTAGTCGGGGACTTACATAAATTGTGGAGCGAAGGGGTGCGGGTGTGGGATGCACATAAGCGAGAGAATTTCATGTTGCGGGCCATGATATTTTGAACCATAAATGATTTCCCGGCCTATGGAAATTTGTTGGGGTATAGTGCGAAAGGAGGCAAGACTTGTCCTATTTTCCTGGATGAAACTAAAAGCATGTGGTTATCGAACTGCAGAAAAACAGTGTACATGGGTCACCGCAGATTCCTTCCGATGCATCACGCCTACCGTAAGAAGAGGAAGTCATTCAATGGGAACCCTGAGAAAGGATCAGCCCCAGTGTTTGTGACTGGTAAGGAGCTTTACTTGCGCGTGAAGGACATCAAAGTTGAGTTCGGTAAATGTTCTAAACCTCTAGGGAAAAATGTTTGGAAGAAGAGATCGATTCTTTGGGATCTGCCATATTGGGAGCACTTACAAGTTCGACATTGCATTGATGTCATGCATGTAGAGAAAAATGTTTGTGACAGTTTGATTGGTTTGTTGTTGAACATTCCAGGAAAGACGAAAGATGGCATCAACGTTTGCCGTGACATGCTCGACATGGGCATAAGGACTGAGCTTGCACCGTTGGAGAAGGGAAAGCGGACATACCTCCCCCCGGCCTGCTATACTTTGTCAAAAAGAGAAAAAACAGAACTCTGTCAGTGCCTACATGGTGTCAAAGTTCCATGCGGGTATTCTGCGAACTTGAAAAAACTTGTGTCCATGAAAGACTTGAAACTAGTTGGTATCAAGTCCCATGATTATCATGTACTGATGTCACAAATGCTTCCCATTGCTATCAGAGGCATTCTCCCAGTCAAAGTCAGAGAGACAATTACAAAGCTATGTTATTTCTTCAACACAATATCTGGCAAGGTAAGTGTGTACTCCTAGCAAGTTAATTAGCTCCATTCGTGGAACTTGTCAGATTTTTTGGATCTGAATATTTGCTGCAACTGTATCCTTGCAGGTAATTGATCTGGATAGACTGGACGATTTGCAACGCGATGTGACTACAACTCTTTGCCAGCTGGAGATGTATTTCCCTTCATCTTTTTTTGATGTTATGGTCCATCTAATTGCTCACCTTGTCAGAGAAATTAAGTTTTGTGGACCCGTGTTCCTGCGCTACATGTATCCATTTGAGAGATTTATGGGTATCTTGAAGGGATATGTAAGGAATCGACATCGGCCTAAGGGCAGTTTCATTGAAGGTTATGCCGCCGAGGAGGTGATTGAATTTTGCACCAACTATATGGCCGGGGTTGACCCAATTGGCATTCCTACGTCTCGGCATGAGGGCAGGCTTCAGGGCATTGGAAAGATTGGATTTAAAGCAGTCGTCCCCTCTAGTGATCTGTATGCAAAAACCCATTTTTGGGTCTTACAGCACATGACGGGGGTGGAGCCATATATACACGAGCACAAGGAAATGTTACGGAAACAGAATCCTTCGAAGCCAGAGATTTGGGTCACCAGAGAACATAACAGGAAGTTTGCTGGGTGGATCGAAAATAGAGTCCTGCAAGCTTCTGAGGGTGACGTAGATGAAGTTGTTACATGGTTGGCCAGAGGGCCTAGATTTACTGTAGGGACTTAGCAGGGGTATGACATCAACGGCTATTCATTTTACACAAGAAGTCAGGACGAGAAGAGTACTATGCAATGTAGTGGAGTGACACTACTTGCTATTTCGGAGGATGCCAGGGCAGTAAGGGCACTCGACTCATATTACGGTGTTATTGAGGAAATATGGGAGCTCGATTATGTATTACTTAAGATTCCTCTGTTTCGATGCCAATGGGTCGAAATCCCTCGAGGTGTTAAAGTCGACAATTATGGGTTTACTCTCGTCGGTCTCAGTAGAGTCGCACACCAAGATGATCCATTTATACTTGCTGAGCAAGCCACACAGGTGTTCTACATCGTTGACCCGGCCAACCCAAAGTTGCACGTTGTCCTTCACAGTAAGAGACGTATTGTTGGGGTCGAAGACGTTGTGGATGAAGAAGAGAATGATCAGTTAGACGAACTACCTCCATTTTTAGATGGAATTCTGCAATCTGTCCCTACCGAAGATATTGACAAAACAAGTTACCTGTGAGACGACCACGAAGAAGGATTATGGGTGGACAACCATTCTTGACTAATTTGCAATATGTAAGTGACGTATATTACTTGGATCTTTAATCGAAGAATTCTTCAAATCATTTTTTCAAAAATTCTTTGGGAAAACATACGTGATGCATTGAGAATCATTTATGCAAATTTTCATTTCAATTAGAGTACTTGATTTGAGCAATAATTGATTCTTTTCACAAATCAATATGAAAACTGCAAATTTTCATTCCATGATTGGTCTTTACTGTTAATTTATTTCAAAATTATTGGAAGTCATTTGCATGGGGTTTCAGGTGTCTTTACAAGTGCAAAATGATGTATTGAGACCCATCTGTAATTGTTCTCAGGAAAACCCTTTAGGGTCAATAACACTGTATTCTTCTATCGGTTTCAATTTCCAAACCGATATGAAATTAATCTATTCTATCGGTTTATTGTTCATAACCGATAGTATTTCATTTTGTGTTATGAGACCCTGTTCTACATTTTGGTTTGTATTGTACAGTGGATTAATTTACTATCGGTTAATAATCATAAAATCGATAGTGAAATACAATGCAAAATGATGTACTGAAACCCATCTGTAATTGTTCTCAGGGAAATCCTTTAGGGTCAATAACATTGTATTGTATTATCGGTTTCAATTTCCAAACCGATATGAAATTAAACTCTACTATCGGTTTATTGTTCATAACCGATAGTGATTTATATTGTGTTATGAGACTCTGTTCTTAATTTACTATCGGTTAGTAATAATAAAACCGATAGTGAACAATGCAACACTCCAAACCCTAACTTACATTGTATTTACTATCAGTTTGGTGGTTATGAACCGATAGTAAAGATTCATATATTAGGTTATAACCTCGCACGATTTTCCCTCCAGTGCAACTGATCACATCCAAATACTCGCGCGTGGAAAACCCTAGCCTCCCCGACGTTCGCTTTTTCGCTCCTCTGCGCCACCATTGCCGATCGCAATTGGGTTCTCCACCGCCTGCGGCCACTGCATCCCGCCACCGCCTCCGGCCACTCCACAAACGACTGTAAGTGTTCTTGACCAAACCGCTCGCGTCAATTGCTTAAATTTATATGCAATAGTTCATATGTGGTTCAATGGATTACAAATATAAAACTATATGAAAATTCATGAATTACAAACTTGATAGCTATGAGAATTACAGACTTGATGAAAATCACTAGCAATTTGTCGTACAGTGTAGTACACTATCGGTTTCTTATTTAGAACCGATAGTAAATATCATAATCTGAATTAAGACTAACATAGTTAATTACTATCGGTTTCAATTGTGAAACCGATAGGAAATAGAGTATGTCATATCGGTTTGTTATTGTCAACTGATAGTACAGTGAAAAGTCTGAATTTTGCAGAGTTCATATTTCATTTGTGAAAAGAATCAACTATTGCTCAAATCAAATACATTTGAAATAAAAATTTAAAGAAATGATTTTCATTGCATGAAATATATTTTTCTGATGAAATTTTCCAAATAGGATTAATTTTACAATCAAGAGTTATCAAATGATCTTTATGTTAAGCAAGAAGGTATTAGTTCGACAACCCTTTGCAAATCGAGTTTACAAATCCATTTTAAATCTATTTTGAAGACCATGTTGATAGGAATTGATGATTTTTGGCCTTTTGAATGAAAATTTGACATTTTAACAAAAAGAAGTGGTTCATCATTTCCATTCTATTTTAGTTATGAACTTTGTCATGTACCTTTCTTCATATCAATTGATGGTTTGTTCATGGAATTTCAGGTAAAGCCATGTCGGCATCTTCCTCGGCTGATAGTAGTGATTCGGCAAGGGCGAACGTAGATGATGCTGCCTTGTCCCAGCGCAAGAGGAAGGCGCAAGGCGCAACGATGTTGGGCCGTTTGGCCAAACGAGCGGATCTTTCATGTGAGTTCAACCAGTTCGGGAGACCGATCGGGAAGAACGCCGGCCACTATGCTGCCTATGTTGGTTTGTTGGCGAAGGAAAGGGTGAAGATCACCGTCCAGAGCTGGAAGGACGTTAAGGCCGACGAGAGGGATAGGCTGTGGGCAGAAGTGGAGGTAAAATTAATCAAAATCACTGAACTCTTGAGTAATCACATTCCCTTGGTTTATCCCAGAAATTAGGTAAGTTCTGCTTATATGCACCATTTGAAACAGGCCAAGTGGAACATCCCCGACGATGGTCCCAAGATAGCTTGCTTGAAGGACATGAACAACACGTGGAAAACCTTCAAGAGCGTCCTCGTCAGTACCTTCCTCGCTAAAGGCAAATCTCCATGCGAGAAGTACGCCTTCATAACGGAGGAGGTATGGGAGCAATTCACCCAACAGAAGGGGACCCCTGAGTTCATGGTATGTATGGTTCCTTTGCTTGGTTACACCATTGTATGCAGTAACCAGCGGTGCATTAATTTTCTTGTTTCTGGTACGAAGGCCCTCAGCGAGAAGAACAAGGCAATCCAGAGGAGGAACGACCACCCACACCGGCTCGGCTCTTGCGGCTATGCGGAGAAGGAGGAGCAGTGGAAGAAGGCTAAAGACGAGGCGTCGAATTTCATCGACTCCCCTGACCTACAACTCTCCGAGATCCGTGATCCGCGATGCAAGCGCTGGTGGCTGGCCAGAGGGACCGTGTCGACCACGGGGACTGTGGAGTTCCCAAACCCCAGGGACGTCGAGGTCGTGCAGCGACTCGTAAGTTGGCTAACTTCCTGGTTGGAATCATAGAGTGTGGTAGAAAAACTATGATCACTAGTGTGCGCACAAGTTTGTATATATTTTTTGCTCACAATGGAGAGCTTTGAATGTAACAGATCTCTTGCTCGAAGGAGGCGACCGAGGGATTGTTCACTCCCCATAGGGAGAACGACATCCTTACCCGGGCTCTAGGGAACAAGGAGCATCCAGGGCGGACGCGAACCGTGGGGGGTTTGGTGCCATGGAAGGAAGGCTTCTCGGAGCCCGGGCAAAAGGCGAAGAAGGCTTGCAGCTGGAAGGAAAGGGAATTGGAGCTGTCTTAGAAGATACGGTCAGATGTGACTGCACAATTCCCAGACATGTTCGCTCAAATGAACAAGAAGTATGAACGCCTCAGCCGAGTTGTGCAGTCCAAGGGTTTAGATCCAGCTGTCGAGGTCGACGCTGCCAGGCCGAGTAGTTGCGGCTCGAAGGTTCACGTGAATCCGGTGGACCTGATTGAGGTATTGCAACTCTTGAGCTATATATGCAGTTCGGTTGATGCCACTCCCGTTACGTTAGAACTGTTTCGCTAACCTGTTATAATTGTTGCAAATTGCAGAAGCCGGAGAGCTGTAGCCTATTGATCAACATAGGCGACAAACCTGTAGTGGTTGCAAACGGGGTCGTATATCAGTCTTGGGAGGATGTTCGGATCCACTGCGTACCTCTGGAGCCTGGATTCGCAAAGGTACAGGTGGACATGGCCCTCCCGGGCTACAGCTCTTTTCCGTTGCCCGTCCCAACAGACAAAATGCGGACAATTGGCGAGGCATTGGGCTCATACATACAGTGGCCCAAGAAGAGTTTTAGACTACAGGAGATAAACCCTAGCCATTCTAGCTTATAACTCAGTTAATATACTCAATTTGCAAAATCTAACTTATGCGTTCGTACTTAAATTGGACCATGGATACCAGCTCACTTCCTGAGGACACCACCCTCGGCACAATGCATGACCGAGCTCCTTCGGCCCCCATGCCTCCTCCGACGGCCTCAAACCCTTCGCCATCAAATGAGGCCGGCGGCACCGCGCCCCAACCTTCGAAGGTATACACTCGCTCCCCGCCCAAAGGCAAGGGCAAGGCCAAAGGAAAGGCCAAACAAAGCTAGCCGTGTACGTTCAAGAACGGGTTCCCACTCATGTCGGAGTACCTTCTGCGCAATATGGATCAAATAACCAGAAGTCTCCACGAGTGGTACTTGACCTGGTCTAAGTGCCACATCAACTTCTTGGTTCACTTCAAGCCAGGTCATTTTCACCGTGAGGCCGGGAGCATATCGGTGGCCCACGAGGATTTGTTCGACCTCCTCAACTGGCGGGAGCTTGATATGTCCATCATACGGATTGGAGTCCTGTGAGTTTGCTGTTGTCTGAAGTTATCACAGTTCATTTCATAAATCTAATCACTTTGTATGAACTACTTACTAATGTCTACTTTACATCCAGGTGCATGTATAGGCTGGTGTCGATGAGGGCATGTGACAAGTGGGTTTCCTCGACCCAGAGAAAATAAGCCTCACGATGCTAGAGCACTACCAAGCATATGCGGAGGAATACATATCAAGGGCACTACTAGCGCAGTAGGACCGAGAGTTCATCCTTGCGCCGTACCATGAAAGGTTAGTGCATTTCCTACTAATTTGACCCATTCTTGTATGTTACGCCTAACATATGTATGAAACGGTTCGCTTATATATGCAATGTAGGTGCCACTGGGTCCTCACCGTCATTTGCCCATGGATGAATGAGGTCAATTACCTCGATTCGATGAGCGACAGAGTGGCGCATGTTTGCACCCTCACGTGGCACATAGGCGCGTAAGTAACACAGTTGTTTTAAATTTTTCTCTAACTAGCTAATTAATGATAACATATTAACCGGCAATTCTAAATTAAATACAGGGCTTTCAAAAATTATGTTAGTGCTGGAGGGAGGCATGACGCGTCGAAGGGCACAACAATTTCTTGGAAAGAATATGAGATAATTAATACGGATGGAAGTACTCATGATGAGTCTTTTAATTTAAGCTTAATTAGTTCTTTCGAGTTAATGTGGGTTTATGTCTTTGCATATGCAATTATCCCAGTGCCATCAGCAGCCACAATAGTGGGAATGTGGCTTCTATGTCATGAGATTTATGTATGACCTGATCAGGAGAAACTTTGCCCAATTCCCTAAGGTAACCATTTTTCCTGACTCAAAGTCGAACATTAATTGCATGTGACATACGTTCCTAACTTCATACACGCATATATGCAGAGCGCCATGTTGAAAGACCAATATGAGTTGCCTCAATTGAAGGAGCTGCAAACAATTTGGGCTCAATATGTCATGGAAGAAGTGGCTATCAATGATCGATTGTAACTGACTTGTGTAATATATATTGAATGTGTTGATTACTGTATTTGTGAATAAACTCAATATGTGAATAGATTCATTGATGTATTTGTGAATAAACTCGATCAATATGTGAATAAATTCAATCTGTCCAATGCATGTGTATATTATTGTATTAGTGTATTTGTGAACAAATTCAATATGTGAATATTGGTGTATTTGTGAATGATCCAATGTATCTCTGTATTGCTGTATGTATTTGTGAAAGATTCCAGTACTAACCATGTCGAGTATATAACCGATAGGAAAAACTACACAGTACTATTGGTTATATACTACAATCGATAGAATAAATATTCCAGTACTATCAGTTCATATACTACAACTGATAGAATAAAGTTTCCAGTACTAACTGTGTCGAGTACCTAACCGATGGAAGAAATAGTCGTTTGCGATTAGTGAACGTTGGGAATGTAGATGTTTTACTAATGGTTTTCAACCGTTAGAAGTGTGCTACGTTTCTTCTATCGTGCCGATCACTATCGGTAAGAGAACCGATAGTAGAGTGGATTTTAAACAGATAGTGAAAAGCATTTCTGTAGTAGTGTCTCAAGAATCTAAATGCATGCATATATAAATACCCATGTGAGTCATTTGAGATTTGAGAGTGAATCTATAATGATAGATCATGAGATATCTCAAGAATCTTTCTCCCCAATCTCTCCCCTAAGCATAAACAATGTCTTTAATGAAGCAAGAAACTCAAGAATCTCTCCCCCTTTGTCATCAAGCACAAAAAGGCGGGAGGACAAAAAAATCAGACACTTATCTTAGATCAACTAGCATTTGATATATCAATAATATTCAATTCTCCTATGAGAAAGCAAAATCTAGTCTCATCTAAAGGTTTGGTGAAAATATCTGCTAGTTGCAAGTCTGTTCTAACATAGCTCACATCAATATCTCCTTTTGCCACATGATCTCTAATAAAATGGTGCCGTATTTCAATATTCTTAGTTCTAGAATGCTGAACAGGATTATTTATAATTTTAATGGCACTTTCATTATCACACAAGAGTGGCACTTTATCAAATTTAATTCCATAATCCAAAAATGTCTGCTTCATCCATAATAATTGACCACAACAACATTCCGCAAACACATATTCAGCTTCAGCAGTGGAGAGAGCTACATAATTTTATTTCCTAGATGACCATGATACTAACGATGTCCCCAATAGCTGACAGCTACCAGATGTACTTTTTCGATCAATCTTGCACCCAGCATAATCATAATTTGAATATCCAATTAATTCAAAATTTGCATCTTTCGGATAGCAAAGACCTAAACTGGGATAACATTTTAAATACCTAAGGATTTTTTTAAGAGCAACTAAATGACATTCCTTAGGATCTGATTGAAATCTACCACATAAACACACACTAAACATGATATTAGGCCTAGATGCAGTGAGATACATCAAAGCTACCAATCATAGACCTATAGAGTTTAGAATCGATCGATTTTCTGTTTTTGTCCATGTCGAGGTGTCCATTTGTCGCCATGGGGGTTTTGATTGCCTTAGCATCTTCCATCCCAAAGCGTTCGAGCAGGTCCTTCACGTACTTCGTTTGACTCACGAATGCACCGTTCTTGAGTTGCTTGATTTGAAGTCCAAGGAAGAAGCTCAGCTCACTGATCATTGACATCTCGAATTCCCTAGACATCATCTCTCCAAACTCATGACAGAAATGTTCATTAGTAGATCCAAAGATAATATCATCAACATATATCTGACAAATGAACAAGTCTTTTTCAATTTTCTTTGTAAACAAGGTTGTATCAACCTTCCCAATTTTAAAACCTTTTGATAAAAGAAAGTCTCTAAGTCACTCATACCAAGCTCGAGGAGCTTGTTTGAGACCATAGAGAGCTTTAGACAATTTAAACACATGGTTTGAAAATTTAGAATCTTCAAATCTAGGAGGTTGTTCAACAAAAACAAGTTCAGAGATTTCACCATTCAAGAATGCACTTTTAACATCCATTTGAAATAATTTAATATTGAAACATGATGCATAAGCAAGAAGTATACGAATAGCTTCAGGTCTTGCCACCGGTGCAAAAGTTTCACCAAAGTCCAAACCTTCAACTTGAGTGAAACCTTGTACAACAAGACGAGCTTTATTTCTAATTACTACACCATTTTCATCTTACTTATTTCTGAAGACCCATTTAGTTCCAATTACATTATGATTCTTGGGTCTTTCTACTAAAGTCCAAACTTCATTTCTAGAAAAGTTATTAAGTTCCTCATGCATAGCATTAACCCAATCAGGATCATTTAAAGCTTCATTAACATGTTTAGGTTTTAGAGTAGATACAAAAGAATGATGTTCACAAAATGCAGCAATACGAGAGCGAGTTTGAACACCCTTACTGACATCACCCAATATTTGATCTAGAGGGTGATCCTTGGTGATTGTTTGATATTGCGTTGGTGCTTCTTCTTGTGCTGCTTCTTCTTGACTTGGTTCTGGAGGATCAACATGAGATGATGATGCATTTTGATCATCATTCTCAATGATCTCATCAGCTTCTTGATCATCTTCTCTTGGCTTGATGTCTCCAATGGTAATGTTCTTCATAGCTCCTTGAAGATCTTCACCTGAAACTTCATGAGAGACTTGCTCCTTTTGCGAGCCATTAGTTTCATCAAATTCTATGTCACAAGATTCTTCAATGCAACTTGTATTCTTATTAAAAACACGATAGGCTTTGCTAGTGGTGGAGTATCCAACTAGAAAGCCTTCATCTACTCTTCTTTGAAATTTGCCACCAAAATTTCTTAAGAATGTAGCATTTGCATCCAAAAACTTAGAAATAAGAAATATTTGGCTTACGCCCAAGAAGAAGTTCATAAGGAGTTAAGTTCAAAAGTGGATGCAAATAGAGCCGATTAATAGAATAGCAAGCGGTATGCACGGCTTCAGCCCAAAAGCGAGTAGGAGTATCATACTCACTTAGCATTGTTCTTGCCATTTCTATTAGTGTTCGATTTTTCCTTTCTACGACTCCATTTTGCTGTGGAGTGTAAGAAGTAGAAAATTCGTGTTTGATTCCAAGAGAATCACAAAAATCACATAAAGTTGAATTTACGAATTCTCCACCATGATTACTACGGATTTTCTTGATGGAAGGTTTGAATTCAGTGGAAACACGTTTTGCAAAACTTTTGAAAACATCGGGGGTTTTAGATTTTTGAGAAATAAAGAAAACCCAAGTGTAGCGAGTAAAATCATCAACAATCACAAAACCATAATTGCTACCCCCGATACTTTGGAACTCAGAAGGTCCAAATAAATCCATATGCAATAGTTTCAAAGGTTTGCAAGTTGAAAGAACACACTTAATCGGATGTGAAGTAACTACTTGCTTGCTAGCTTGACAGGCGCTACAAGGTTTATCCTTTTCAAAATTCACATCCTTTAAGCCAATAACCAAATCTCGTTTTAAAAGCTTTTTCAATTGATGCATTCCAACATGTACGAGTCTCCTATGCCATAACCAACCCTTTGAGGTTTGAGAGACAAGGCATGTTGAAAGAGATGCATCGTTGGAGTGAAAATCAACCAAATAAAGATTTTCAAAACGAAAGCCTTTAAAAATCGAAGTATTGTCTTTCAAACTTTCAACTAAAACTTCTTTGGGTAAAATGTGCAATGAAATCCAAGATCGCAAATTTGTGCAACGGAAAGCAAATTAAAGTTCAGAGACTCAACCAACAAAACATTCGAAATTGAGAGATCGTTTGAGATAGCAATTTTACCCAAGCCTACCACATTTCCTTGACGATTATTGCCAAATGTGATCTTTTGATTCTCGCTTGAGTTGTCTACTATTGAGGTGAACAATTTCTGGTTGCCGGTCATGTGTTTGGAACATCCGCTATCGAGCACCCAATGGTTCCCACCAGTTTTGTAGTTCACCTGCATAAACAAAAAAATCAAGTCTTTTTAGGTACCAAAATCTTTTTGGGTCCTTCAATGTTAGCAATCAAAGTTTTGGGCACCCAAATTGATTTGTTATTTTTATTTAGTATGGGTGCGCCAACATACTTTGCTATAGCATAACCTTTCTTCAACCGTTGAAGCATGTAGTAAGTATCGAAATAGTTTGGTGTCATTAAAGGACATGCTTCATGCGAATGACCAGTTTTATGGCATTTAAAGCAAAATATGTTGCATGCTTTTACAAAAATAGTTTTAGTATTTGATTTCTTTCCTTTCTTCGGAAAGGATCCAAGACCTTCTTTTCTGAATGAACACTTCTATTTGCTCTTAATGAGATCAAGGGATACTTTTTCTTTGTAGCAGTTTTCTAAACCTTTTCCAAGTTTTTCAACTTGTGCCTTAAGTTCATTATTCTCATTTAAGATAGTTTCATTTGAAGCACATGGTATATGATGACTAGTAGAAGGAGTATCTAAATCACATGAAATGGATGCATCTACTTTAGGTGGATCATTTGCAATATCTTTAATGAGCATACTTTCATATGATTCTTTTAATTCAGAGTATTGAGTGCGTAGAGAATAATGTTCTTCTTTAAGCGCTTTATACTTCTTTTTAGTCATTCCAAAAACTTCATTTACTTCGGTGATCATTTCAACTAGTTGGTCATATGAAGGATCGGAAGAACGTACCTTTTCATCACCTTTAGCCATAAGACAAAGGGATGAACTAGTCGAAGTGTTGATGTTGTCGAGAGCTAATCCAGCTATCTTCTTGGAGCAGCTTTTTTCGTCGTCGGAGTCGGAGTTGGAGCTCTCACCTCCGGACATCCATTCTCTGAAGCATGCTTCCTTGGTTGCGTCATTGTTCTTCTTGAAGAACTTCTTCTTCTTGTTCCAAGTTTTGTTCTTGTTGGGACATCTTGATGCTATATGTCCCTTTTCGTGGCATTCGTAACATATGATGTCCTTGAAGTTTGTTTGCTTCGACCCCTTTGGTCGAGTGTCGATGTTGACACCCTTCTTGTACAACCTGCGAAGAAGTTTTTGTGTATTCTTTACCATAAGTGCTAGATCTTCGTCAGAAGAGCCATCGCTTGGATCATTCTTGGTGCCGGCTTTGAAAGCCAACGCCTTCTTCTTCGTCTCCAAGGGTTCGGTTGCTTCCTTCTTCTCCTTTCGATGCATCTCATGGGTAATGAGATTCCCATAGAGATCTGTCGGTGTTGTGGTCAACAAGTCGGAGTTTGTGAGCACCGTGACCAGAGTGTCAAAGCTTTCTGGAAGTGCCCTGAGCATCTTTCTTACAATATCAAGGTCAGTAAAAACAACACCGAGACCCTTGAGTTTATTCACAATATTGTTCAACCGGGTGAACATGGAATCCACGGACTCGGTTGACGACATTGTGAATGTCTCGTATCTTTGCCTCACCATAAGCAGCTTTGCCTCTTTGACTTTAGTCGTACCCTCGTAAATTTCTTCGAGGGTGGTCCAAACCTTGTGAGCAGTCGTGAGATTGCTTACACGGTTGAACTCATTTAGAGACAAACCGGCAAAGAGTGCATTTTTGCACGGGCATTTAAATGTAGTTTTCTCCTGTCGTCATCGGAGTGACTTGCCAGATCATCCGGAGGAGTAAAACCAAGTTTAACGATGTCCCATACATCAAGCCCCATTGCCTCGAGGAATACCGACATGCGCACTTTCCAGTAAGGATAGTTAGTCCCATCAAAGATAGGCGCACGACCGGTATGACCAAGAGAAAATCCCTCGTTAGACGTCATCCTCTCCTAGGCGGTAAAGCCCATAAATGAGAGACCTTGCTCTGATACCACGTGTAGGATCAAGGATGCCGACTAGAGGGGGTGAATAGGAGGCTTTAAAACTTTTCAATTAAAAACAAATGTTGCAAATGTAAGAACCAAAAGCAATTTAATATATTGAAATAAAGAGACAGAGAGAACTAACACAACAATTTTTATCGAGGTCTCGGAGACTCGCCTAGTCTCCCCTAATCCTCGTTGAAGCACTCAAATAAATTGAGTCTTGCTCCAATATCCACAAAGGATATTATCCACTAATGGTTGCTCCTTGTCCACTCTGGAAAGGCGAGCACCGATGCCTTTTACAACCTTGTCGAGTCTCTCCAACAATCTTCGAACGGAGAGATCAATGGCCACACCTCCGAACCGTCTAGGTGAGGGCGTTTACCAAGAGTAACAGGCAGTAAGGTCTTCTCTAGACCTCTAACAATCACTGAGAAACTAATAGGATGCAAATGATGCGAACAGAAAGCACTCGGTGGATCTGAAAAGAACTCAACTTGATCAAAAGATCAAGATTTTATATAAGAAACTAAAGCTCAAGAATGTGTATGACAGGATGCTGCTTGTTGTGTAAAATACGAGCTCAAAGCCTCTATTTATAGCCTCAAGGATCAAAAGAACCGTTGGAGCTAGAGCTGAAAGTCAGCAACACAAACTGACAGTCAGTTATATACACAACAGCCGACAAAATTTACAGATAAAAAAAATAGCTAGCCGTTTGTGGTCGTATAAGGAAACTGAAACCCCAAATTGACAGTCAGTTCAACCAAAAACATTGACCAGATCAAATAGAAACTCAGATAAAAACAGCTGTGGTCAAAACACAAACTGACAGTCAGTATGGGCATACTGAAAGTCAGTTTAGTACAAAAATTTTTGGCCCAAAAAACACATTCTCTGGACAATTGTCAGTTAACACAAACTGACATTCAAACTGACAGTCAGCATGAACAAAAAATGCTATAACTTTAAATCCAGAAATCCAAATGAAGTGTTTAATAGCTCGTTTGAAATATAATTTAAAGGGATACATTTTTGTCAACAGAAGCACAAGCCCGATCTGCGTAGATCTTTCTATAAAATTGAAACACTCTTCTTCTATCAAAAACTCAACTAAAAAACCAAATAAGTGACAGTCAGTTAAAAACATCCATAACTTTTGATCAAGAAATCCGATTTACGTGTTTGATAGCTTGTTTGAAAGATAGTTTAAAGGGATATCTTTTTTTGAACAAAAGAAAAAGCCATATCAGCCTAAATCTTTCTAGAAAAAGTAAAAACTCTTCTACTGTCAAAAATTCAACTGAAAATCCAAATCTTTCAAAACCAAAATCAAATCAAATCCAACCAAAAAATGATGCAATGCAATGACCTAGTAATTTCTCGGTTTATTCAGAGGTGTAGTAGGACATGCAACCCCTCTTTATAGTACAGTTAAATCTAAAAATAAAATCTTCTATAAACCGATCAACCTCCAAAGACCGTGACCGGTACAAAATAAAAACTCATTTTACCTTAAGTCCTTTGCATTTTCAATCTTGGTAACCTTGGACTTGCAACCTCTAACGACACCGCGACCTTGTGCTTTCGTCCTCGGCTTGTGACCTTGTGATTGCGACTTTAGCAATACTGCGACCTTAGGGGAAATAGCTCTTAGGTCTCTGCATACATATAACTCAAAGACATGATTAGATCAAAAATACTTAATGTCATCAATAATCAAAATCAACAATAATAGGGGCCTAGATGCAATAGGAATGACTTCTCCGGGCCCCTCAAGGCCCTATTTATAGGGCCCAAATGTGGCCCTGATAGGCGCCACGTGGCTCCTTGTGGTGCATCCGCGCCGCCCAATTCAAACAGCGCACGGGAAACGAAGGGATGGGCACGCAAAACGAGGCATTGCCGGTTCGAAATGTTAGTGGCCATGATGGTCGAACGGCGCGCTCCCATCGAGACGAGGCCTTAATGAACGACGATGTGGCCATAAATGCTTGGCACAAGGATCTAAGCGTCATGGCTCCGGAGATCCGTCCCGGAGGAGATGTTCCCGGTAACATGAACCATCCCCTCCGGGGACTCGAGCATCGTCCCCGGAGGGCATGGGGGGTTGCTGTTGGGGGAAATCTCCGCGGGATCAAGTCCAAGTAAGAGGACGCCTTTTGGCCAGGAACAAGGCCCCCCGGTGGCTTGTCCCAGGCGCCGCCTTTTGCCCGGGGACAAGGTCCCCCGGTGGCTTGTCCCAGGCGCCGCCTTTTTCCTGGGGACAAGGCCCCCGGTGGCTTGTCCCGGGCGCCGTCGTTTTTCCGAAGACAAGGGTCTCCGGTCCCGGGTCACATGAGGATCATGCGAGAAGGGCCTCGGGAATTGGCGGACACCTGTTAAGCATCCGAGGCTTCTGACCGGAAGAAGGACGCTGGTGCTCCTCGATCCAACGGTGGCAAGCGGGGTAGTTTAGTCTTTTTGCATCTTTTGGGCCTATATAACCCCTTGTAATCCCTCATGTGAGGGGGACAATTCATTTCTATTCTAATAGCCAATCAAACAGGTGTGCTTCGGAGCCATCTCTCCCCCGAGAGAGCTCCCCTAGCCAACTCCGGTTGGGAGCACGGCGACAGGACTAGGGCCTCCACTGAGGCCCGAACCTATATAAACCTTTGTGTCACTTGCTGTGTTTGCCCGACGTGGGAGGACCGGTCACGTGGTCAGATCGCGTCGTCTTTTCTTCACTAGGGACCTCCACAAAACCTGCCGGGGTATTCGCAATACCACGACAAAGCTAAAGTGTTAAACACCAGCTAAGTCACTAACGATCAAGACTTATGCAAAGCCACGAACTAACTTTGACCTATTTTACGTGAGGTTTGATTGAGACTTTAAGGATGCACCAAAATATGAAATCTCATGTGCGACCCTATTAATATGTTCTAGGACAGAAACTCACTCTTATATTATTGAAAACAGAAGCTAAAAGCTCTCTAACCTCGCAAATGAGAATGCCTATATTAGAATAGTCCTAAACATCTTGTTGCAATGCTGACCGGAAGTTTGAAGCATCAGTTTTCAAGAGTATATGATGTGCACCAACTCCGAGAAGAAGATGGCGCACATGTTAGAAGTCTGACCTCAGCATAGGATCAATGAAGGGGTGGTAACTGTAGGATCAAGAAACCGACTAGAGGGGGTGAATATGAGACTTTAAAATTTTTTTGAATAAAACAACTTTTGCAATATTAAAACCTAAAAGAGCTAAGTGCAAATAAAAACTGAATCAATTCAACAATTAGATTGCACAAATAAAATGAGAGTAAGAGAATCAAACAAAATGATGTATCCCGAGGTCTCGGAGACTCATCTGGTCTCCCCTACTTCTCATTGAAGCACTCAAATGAATGAGTCTCGCTTCAATATCCACGAAGGATATTATCCATTAGGGTTGCTCCTTCTCTACTCTGGAAAGATGAGCACCAAACCTCTCACAAACATGCCAAGACTCTCCGACAAACTTCGTTAATGGAGAGATCAACGGCCACGCCACCAAACCGTCTAGGTGAAGGCGATCACCAAGAGTAACAAGTTGTGAGATGTTCTCTTGATTTCCAATAAATACTAAGAAACTTCTAAGGATGCAAATGATGCAAATAAATGCTCTTAGAAGCTCTCCCTTAATCACAATGAATAATACTTGATCAAAAGATCAAGATTTTAGCAATAGGCAACTTGGGCTCAAGTGTATATCAAAATGTCTTTTTGTTTTTAGAAAAACCACTAAAAAATGTTTAAAAACACTACTCGAAAAATGTTTAGAAATCTACTCAAAAGGTGTTTAAAAATTGCTCAAAACTGTTTATAAAAACCGATCAAAATTTGCTCAAAAGTGTTTATAAAAACTGCTCAAAATTGTTTATAAAAACTAATCAAAATCTGCTCAAAACTGTTTATAAAAACTGAACAAAAATCTGTTCAAAAGTGTTTATAAAATCTGAACAAAAATGTGTACAGAAACTGCTCAAAAATGTGTACAGAACTACTCAAAAATGTGTACAGAAAATGCTCAAAAGTGTATACGAGAATGTAGCTCGAGATGTGTTCAAATACTATTCAAAACACATATATTTATAGCCCAACCTCTCAGCTAGCCATTATGGTTGAGAAGAAAAGAAATCAATACAGCTAATAGACAACGTCGACCTCTAACGGCTGGTAAATAGCTGTTGGAATATTTGATCGAATAAATAGTATCTGGTCGAATGAACAGTGCCTGGTCGAAAGAAAAATGTTCGAGTGACCTCTGGTCGAATGAACAGTGCTCGAAAGACCAGTTTCAGCCCCTCTTTCAAATCTTTATATTTTTCTTGGATTTCGACCAAGAATATGAAAGAAAATGAATGCAACATATGACCTAAGAGTTTCTCAGTTTTTGCTGGACCTAAAAAGGATTTTGCAACTCCTCTTAATAGAACAGTTAAACTAAAAAGAAATTTCTATAAAACCGGTCAATACTCCAAATACCCAGACCGGTACAATAAATAAGCACTTACCTTAGGTCTTTGCAGCTTCCTTCTTGGCGACCTTGCACTTGCGACCTTGGCTCATGATCTTGGACTGTGATCTCGGGCGACACTGCGATCTTGCGCTTGCGACCTTGGATTGCAGCCTTGGCTTGCGACCTACAGATCCTCCCGGATCACTTCCAGACTTTACAGAAATAGCTCTGCATTCAAATAGCTCAAATACACAGTTAGTCCAAAATACTTAATGTCATAAATAGTCAAAATCAACCAAAAAGAGTCTAGATGCAACAATCTCCCCTTTTTTGATGATTGATTACAACAAGTGTTGAAAACGAATAAAATTTAATGACTCCTCCTAAGTGTATGCATAGGCATTAGATATACAAGAACTCCCCCTGAATGCATGCATATATAAATACACATATGAGTCATTTGAAAGTCCACAATGAATAAACAACAAGCATATAAACTATTAATAATGTCATCTAGATACAAGAATCTCTCCCCAATCTCTCCCTCTTTGACATCAAGCACAAAATGGCAGGAGGACAGCAAAGCAGACAATTAACTTGCATTTGATGTATCAATAATATTCAATTCACTTCTAAGAAAGCAAAATCTAGTCTCATCTAAAGGTTTAGTGAAGATGTCTACTAGCTGCAAGTCAGTTCTTATATAATTCACATCTATGTCCCCTTTTTCCACATGATCTCTTATAAAATGGTGCCTACTATCAATATGCTTTGTTCTAGAATGTTGAACCGAATTGTTTGTAATCTTTATGGCACTTTCATTATCACACAAGAGTGGCACTTTTTCGAAGGAAATTCCATAATCCAAAAGGGTTTGTTTCATTCGTAAAATTTGAGCACAACAACTACCCGCTAAAACATATTCCGCTTCAGTGGTGGAGAGATCTACGGAATTTTGTTTCTTAGATGACCAAGAGACTAATGATCTCCCCAAAAGTTGACAACTACCAGATATGTTTTTTCTATCAATTTTGCAACCTGCATAATCCGAATCCGAGTAACCAATTAATTCAAAATTTGCATTTTTAGGGTACCAAAGTCGTATATTTGGATAGCATTTCAAGTACCTAAGGATTCTTTTAAGAGCAAACAAATGACATTCCTTAGAAGATGATTGAAATCTAGCACATAAGTAAACACTAAACATGATGTCGGGCTTAGATGTGGTAAGATAAAGCAAACTACCAATATAGATCGATAAAGTTTAGAATCAATCGCTTTTCCGTCGTTGTTCATATCGAGATGTCCATTAGTGGCCATGGGAGTTTTGATGGCTTTAGAATCTTCCATTCCAAAGCACTTGAGCAAGTCCTTCACATACTTGGTTTGACTCACGAACATTCCATTTTTGAGTTGCTTGATTTGAAATCTAAGGAAGAATCTTAGCTCTCCAATCATCGACATCTCAAATTCCCTAGAAATCATTTCTCCAAACTCATGACAAAAGGATTCACTAGTAGACCCAAATATGATATCATCAACGTATATTTGACACACAAAAAGATCTTTTTCAACCACTTTTGTAAATAGTGTTGTGTCCACCTTCCCAATTTTAAAACCTTTTGAAATAAGAAAGTCTCTAAGACGTTCATACCAAACTCGAGGAGCTTGTTTAAGTCCATAAAGAGCCTTAGAGAGCTTGTATACATGATTTGAAAAGTTTGAATCTTCAAAACCGGGAGGTTGTTCCACAAACACTAATTCGGATATTTCTCCACTTAAAAATGCACTTTTCACATCCATTTGAAATAACTTGATGTTAAAATTTGATGCAAATGCAAGAAGAATGCGAATAGCTTCTAATCTTGCTACGAGTGCAAAAGTTTCACCAAAATCCAAACCTTCAACTTGAGAATATCCTTGTGCAACAAGGCGTGCTTTGTTTCGTACTACTACTCCATTTTCATCTTGTTTATTTCTAAAAACCCATTTTGTTTCAATCACATTATGATCCTTAGGTCTTTTCTACTAATGTCCAAACTTTGTTTCTAGTGAAATTATTTAGTTCTTCATGCATGACATTTACCCAATCCAGATCACTAAGTTCTTATAAGTTTAGGTTCTAAGAAAGAAACAAAGGAAAAATGTTCACAGAAAGAAGCAATATGAGAGCGAGTTTGAACACCCTTACTAACATCACCGAATACTTGATCTAAAGAGCGATATTTGACAATGGCTTGATGTTGCCTTGATGCTTCCACTTGTGATGCTTCCATTTGATTTGTCTCTGATGGATTAACAATAAGAGGTGATGATGTCTGTTGTTCCTCACACTCTATATTATCATCATCCTCTTGATCATCATCTCTAGGTTTGATGTCTCCAATAGTAATATTCTTCATCGTTTCTTGGAGATCTTCTCCTACAACATCACAAGACACTTTCTCCTTTTGAGAGCCATTAGATTCATCGAATTCTAAATCATAAGATTCTTCAATACAATTTATATTTTTGTTGAAAACTCGATAGGCTTTGCTAGTGGTGGAGTATTTGACTAGAAAGCCTTCATTCACTCTTCTTTGAAATTTTCCACCAAATGTTCTTTTTCTAAGGATATAGCATTTACATCCAAACATCCAGAAATAAGAGACATTTGGCTTACGCCCAATAAGAAGCTCATAGGGAGTTAAATTTAGAAGAGGATGCAAATAAAGCCGATTAATAGAATGGCAAGCGGTATGCACGGCTTCGGCCCAAAAGCGAGTAGGAGTGTCATACTCACCTAGCATTGTTCTTGCTATTTCTATTAGTATTCGATTTTTTCTTTCTACAACCCAATTATGTTGTGGAGTGTAGGAAGTTGAAAATTCATTTTTAATGCCCAAAGAGTCACAAAAATCAACCAAGCTCAAATTCACAAACTCTCCACCATGATCACTACAGATTTTCTTGATGGGAAGTTCAAATTAGGTGGAAACACGTTTTACAAAACTTTTGAAAATGTTGGGGGAAATCTCCGCGAGGCTAAGTCCAGGTAAGTTGCGCCGCCATTGGCCCGGGGACCTGGCCTCAGGTGCCGGTCCCGGGCGCCGCCTTTTGCCCTGGGACCTGGCCTCCGGTGCCGGTCCCGGGCGCCGCCATTGGCCTGGGGACCTGGCCTCCGGTGCCGGTCCCGGGCGCCGCCTTTTGCCCGGGGACCTGGCCTCCGGTGCCTGCCCCGGGCGCCGCCATTGGCCCAGGGACGTGGCTTCCGGTGCCTGCCCCGGGCGCCGCCTTTCGCCCGGGGACGTGGCCTCCGGTGCCGGTCCCGGGCGTCACCTTTTTCCGGGGACGTGGCCTCCGGTGCCCGCCCCGGGCGCCGCCTTTTTCCCGGGGACCAGGCCTCTGGTGCCGGTCCCGGGCGCCGCCTTTTTCCCGGGGACCAGGCCTCTGGTGCCGGTCCCGGGCGCCGCCTTTTGCCCGGGGACCTGGCCTCCGATGCCAGTCCGAGCGTCACCTTCGTCCGGGGACGTGCCTCTGGTGCCTGCCCCGGGCGCCGCCATTGGCCCGAGGACTTGGCCTCCAGTGCCGGTCCCGGGCGCTGCCTTTTGTCCGGGGACCTGGCCTCCGGTGCCGGTCCCGAGCATCACCTTCGTTCGGGGACGTGGCCTCTGGTGCCTGCCCCGGGCGCCGCCATTGGCCCGGGACCTGGTCTCTGGTGCCGGTCCCAGGAGCCGCCTTTTGCCCGGGGACGTGGCCTCCGGTGCTGGTCGCAGGCGTCACCTTCGTCCGGGGACGTGGCCTCCGGTGCCTGCCCCGGGCGCCGCCATTAGCCCAAGGACGTGGTCTTCGGTGCCTGCCCCGGGCGCCGCCTTTTGCCCGGGGACCTGGCCTCCGGTGCCGGTCCCGGGCGTCACCTTCGTCCGGGGACGTGGCCTCCGGTGCCTGCCCCGGGCGCCGCCATTGGCCCGGGGAATTGGCCTCCGGTGCCAGTCTCGGGCTACGGCTTTTGCCCGGGAACCCGGCCTCCGGTGCCGGTCCTGGGCGCCGCCTTTTCCCCGGGGACTTGGCCTCCGGTGTCGGTCTCGGGAGCCGCCTTTTGGCCGGGGACCTGGCCTCCGGTGCCGGTCCCGGGCGTCATCTTTGTCCGGGGACGTGGCCTCCGGTGCCTGCCCCGGGCACCGCCATTTGCCCGGGGACCTGGCCTCCGGTGCCGGTCGCGGGCCCCGCCTTTTGCCCTGGGACGTGGCCTCCGGTGCCTGCCCCAGGCGCCGCCTTCTGCCCGGGGACCGGGCCTCCGGTGCTGGTCCCGGGCGTCACCTTCGTCCGGGGATGTGGCCTCCGGTGCCTGCCCCGGGTGCTGCCATTGGCTCGGGGACGTGGCCTCCGGTGCCTGCCCCGGGCGCCGCCTTTTCCCGGGGACCTGGCCTCCAGTGCCGGTCCCGGGTGTCACCTTCATCCAGGGATGTGGCCTCCCATGCTTGGCCCGGGTGCCGCCATTGGACCAGGGTCCTGGCCTCCGGTGCCGGTCCCGGGCGCCACCTTTTGCCCTGGGACCTGGCCTCCGGTGCCAGTCCCGGGCGTCACCTTCATCCGGCGACATGGCCTCCGGTGCCTGTCCCGGGCGCTGCCTTCTGCCCGGGGACCTGGCCTCTGGTGCCTGTCCCGGGCATCACCTTCGTCCGGGGACGTGGCCTCCGGTGCCTGCCTCGGGCGCCGCCGTTGGCTCGGGGACCTGGCCTCCGGTGCCGGTCCCGGGCGCCGCCTTTTGCTCGGGGACGTGGCCTCCGGTGCCGGTCCCGGGCGTCAACTTCGTCCGGGGACGTGGCCTCCGGTCCCTGCCCCGGGCGCGGCCTTCTGCCCGGGGGCCTGGCCTGCAGTGCCGGTCCCGGGCGTCACCTACATCCGGGGACGTGGCCTCCGGTGCCGGCCCTAGGCGCTGCCATTGGCCCGAAGACCTGGCCTCCGGTGCCTGCCCCGGGCGCGGCCATTTGCCCAGGGACCTGGCCTCTGGTGCCGGTCCCGGGCACCGCCTTTCGCCCGGGGACGTGGCCTCTAGTGCCTTCCCCAGGCGCCGCCTTTTGCCCGGGGACCTGGCCTCTGGTGCCGGTCCCGGGGCGCCGCCTTTCGCCCCGGGCGCCTCCATCTCCCCGAGGACTTGGCCTCCAGTACCTGTCCCGGGCATTGTCACCCTTCTAAAGGTAAAGTCTCTGGTTCTTGATCACGTGCAAGTCACGCGAGGAGCGCCTCGGGAATCAGCGGCCACCTGTCGAGCATCCAACGCACCTGATCGGGAGAAGGATATTGCTACCCCTCAATCCGACGGTAGCGTCCGGGGTAGTTTAGTCTTTTTTGCTTCTTTTGGGGCTATAAAAAGCCCTTGTACCCCTGTTGTAAGGACAAGTCATTCATTATTGCTAGAATGGCCAAACTCACAGGTGTGCTCCAGAAGCCTCTCCCCGAGAGGGCCTCCCCAGCCGACTCCGGTCGGGAGCACGCCGACAGGACTAGGGCCCCACCGGGACCCAAACCTGTATAAATCCTCATGTCACTTATTGTGTTTGTCCGGCGGGGGAGGACCGGTCACCCGGTCAACCCGCGTCGCGTTTTCTTGGCTAGGATCATCCGCGAAACCTGCCGGGGTATTCGTAATACCCCGACAGTTGGTACCATCTGTGGGGACTCATGACAAGACGCCATGGTTCCCCCAAGAATGAGGGCTCGCACCCTCCCCGGTGACGCTGGTCCCGGTGACCCGGCGCCACTCGTCCGGGACACGACTGTCCCGGCGCTTCCGCCCGGAGGCGGCCAGACCCAGGTACCGCCTCCCACCTTCCCTCTTAACTTAGGTGCTTCTACCTTCGGGTCACTCCCGGTGACCACGGGGACCTCGGCTGGGACCAGTCTCCCCTTGACGGCTCCCCCGGCTCCCCGGGATGCCCTACTCGAGGCTTTAGTGGAGGGCCAGCTACGCGCTCAGCGCGGCCACCGGCCCCCACATATGCATCGTACCCATACTCGGGGGCTATGCCCCCGTTTATGGGTCACCCGGCGGTCCCTCCGGTTTCCGGAGGTCCGGCCGCCCCGTATGACCCCACCGGGGGGTATCCTCCCCTTGCGGGTCATACGTCCGGATCCTTCCCGGCGCCCGGGTCTTTCCCGGTGCCGGGGGGCTACTTCATGCCCGGGCCCTTCGTGGCACCAGGGGGATACCCCGTTCCGGGCCCATTCCCGGGGCCGGGGGCCCATTTCATGCCTGGGGTTTTCCCTCTGCCGGGAGCCAGTCCCGCCCCGCGCGTCGCGTTTATCGCACCGGGGGCGGTTGACAGAGCAACTCCCGCGCCTCAGCGGACTTCCCCCCGCATCGGCTTCCCGGTTCCGGACGTCGCCGCGGGGGCTCCCCCTCGCCGGTTCCGGATATTACAGGGGTTTCCCCCTTTTCGGTTCTGAACGTCGCCGCGGGCGCCCCCTCCCCGGTTCCGGATGACACAGGGGCTTCCCCGTTTTTGGTTTCGGGGGTCTTCGCAGGGGGCTCCCCCCAGCCAGCCCCGATAGCTTCTGGGCCGGTAGCTACAGTGCATGAGCTCCCTCCTCCCCCGGAGCCGCCCCCGAGGGTGCCCCCGGCGGACCAGGTCCGTTTCTTCCGGGAGAAGGTTGAGTGAATGCATACCGCCAAGTGCGGGGAAGAACTTCCCCCGGGCCGCGGGCGCGGAGAGCCTCGCTCTGGCACCGGTCGGGGGAAGAGACCCGCCGAGGAGCCAACCTCTCCGGGGGAGAGCACGGACGTCCGGGAACTCAGCCCCAGTCTGGAAGAAAAGCGTTGCCACCGCCACTCCGGCGGACCTCTTGGGCCGCTTCCCGACTCCGACAACGAGGGCGTGTCCCCCGTCAAAGAAGACGGAGACCGGGACTCTCCCTGGGAAGTGCAGGGGGCTAATCAGCCCCTATGCCGCAGACTTTGGAGCATTCGGTGGCCGCGGCCCTACCGTCCACCGCACATTGAGCACTATAACGGTGAGGCCAACCCTTACCAATTTGTGCAGGTATACTCCACAGCCATCTTCGTGGCCGGGGGGGATGAGACAGTGCAGTGCAACGTCTTCCCCCTCTACCTCACCGGGATCGCCCGCTCCTGGTTCTACAACCTGAAGGTCGGCTCCATCAAGTCTTTCGCGCAGCTCAAGCGTGAGTTCTGCGCGAACTTCCAGGGGAACTACGTGCATCCCCTGGACTCCTCGTAGCTGTACACCGTCCATCAGAGGATGGGGGAGACCATCCAAAGCTTCTTCAAGCGCTTCGCCCAAGTGAAGAGCAAGGTGGCTCACGTCCCCGACTCTGCGGTCATCGAAGCATGCAAAAGCAGGATCCTCCCGGGAGAGCTCCACTGGAGGCTCTCCCGGAGCTGCCCCCCCTCCGCCGACGAGCTCTTCAACGTACTAGAAAAGTACGCTCGGGCGGAGGAAGACGACCTCTGGAAGAAGACCCAGGGGGCTCCCACCCCCACCGACCGGGGGGCCAGGGACCCCCTCAAATGCCCCAGGCAGGGGGGACGTAACGAGCCACGGCCTCGAGACACCTTTCTCCTCGAGGGCGGAGGCGGCTCGCGCGACCCCCCGAGGGGCAACCGCCCCTTCCCCAAGCCGAAAGGCCACGGGGGAGGACAGTCTTCCTGCGGTCGTGAAGTCCCCGCGGGGAGAGGCAGGGAAGGACCGTGGTGCAGCTTCCACGGGTCCAGTACCCACGCTACCCGAGAGTGCCACTAGCTGCTGCAGCACTTTGCGGCGTTCCTCGACTAGCATGGCCAAGCGGGGGGACTCTGGCCTCCTTGCCCCCTCGGCCAGCTGTTCCGGCCCTTCCTTCCCCTGCGGGGGGTCAGTAGGGGTAGACGCAGGAGGGGGAGCCTTCAGAAACTCTCCCCTTCCAAATTGCCCAGCGCCGTATCAACGTCATCGTGGGAGGGTCCGCCTCCGAGCGGGACTCTAAGCGCCAGCGCAAGGAGTACGCGCGCGAAGTCAAGGTGGTGGGGGTGCTGCACACGTCTCCGCCACCCAAGTGGTCGGACGTCCCCCTCACCTTCACAGTGGAAGACGCGCGCGGGGTTCGCTTCCCCCAGGACGACGCGCTCATCGTCTCCGGCACCGTCTACAATTGCCACCTGGCCCGCATCCTTGTGGATGGCGGGAGCTCCGCCGACGTCCTCTACCTGAAGGCCTTCAGGGAGATGCAGGTGGATGAGAAGTTCCAGCAGCCCGCGGCGGGCCCCTTGCAAGGATTCGTCCCAGGGAAGGCGATCCACCCTATGGGGAAGGTGGATCTCCCCATGACATTTGGCGCCTCGGAGAACTACCGGACCGAGATGGTCCGATTCGACGTAGTGGACCTCCCTTCCTCCTACAATGCGATCATGGGGAGGACCACAATGAACCGCCTGGGGCCTGCCACCCACCAAAACTACCTCTGCATGAAAATCCCCGGGCCGCACGGCGTGATCAACGTCCAGGGAGTCCAAGACATGGCCCGTGCTCTATACGAGTGCGCCGCCGCCACAGTCAGAAGCGTCAACATCATTAAGGCGCCCGGGGGGAGCCCTCTCCCCCGGAACCAGACGTGGCGATGATACCTCCTGGGAGGCCCCTCCCCAAGCTGCGCCCGGAAGGGGGCCTCCGGAAGGTCCTGCTGTTCCCGGACGACGGGGAAAAAATCGTCCGAATCGGGGCGGAGCTCCCCGAGGAGCGTGCAGCACAACTTACGGCTTTCCTGTGCGAGAACTCCGACGTTTTCGCATGGAAGCCCTCGGACATGCGGGGCGTCACCCGGGGGGTCATTGAGCACAAGCTCGCGGTGACCCACGGTCACCCCCCCGTCAAACAGAAGCTGAGGAAACTCTCCCTGGAACGCCAAGAGGCAATCAAGGGGGAGATCGCCCGACTCTGAGAGGCGGGGTTCATTCGGGAGGTCTTGCACCCCGAGTGGCTCGCGAACCCCGTCCTCGTGAAGAAGTCAAATGGCAGGTGGCGGATGTGCGTGGACTTCACCGATCTCAACCGCGCCTGCCCCAAGGACAACTTCCCACTCCCGCGGATTGACCAACTGGTCGACTCCACCGCGGGGTGCGAGTTGATGAGCTCCCTAGACGCCTATTCGGGCTACCATCAAGACCAGATGGCGGAAGGGGACGAGGAAAAGACGAGTTTCATAACTCCCCTCGGAACCTTCTGCTACGTCCACATGCCCTTCGGGCTGAAGAACGCGGCAGTGACCTTCCAGCGTCTCATGACGCTGGTCTTCAAAGACCAAGTCGGCCGCAACGTCAAAGTTGACGTAGACGATGCAGTCGTCAAAAGTCCCCGCGCAGCCGCCCACGTCGACGACCTAACGGAGACCTCCCGCAACCTCCGCGCGTATGGGTTGAAGCTCAACTCGGAGAAGTGCACCTTCGGCGTGCGCGGGGGGAAGCTCCTGGGTTTCCTTGTGTCCCAACGGGGCATAGAGGCAAACCCCGAAAAGATTCGGGTGTTCCTGGAGATGCCCCCGCCGCGCTCCATGAAGGATGTCCAGCGGCTCGCCGGCCGCTTAGCCGCGCTGAGCCGCTTCATCTCGCGGTCGGGGGAACGAGGCCTCCAATTCTTCAAGATCCTCCGAGGGCTCGAGGGGTTCCGCTGGACCCAGGAGGCCTTCGACGACCTCAAGAAGTACCTCATGAGCACTACAATGCTCGTGAGTCCGTCTCTAGAAGAGCCCTTGCTCCTCTACCTTGCCGCGACCCCGGTCGCCGTCAGCGCGGTATTGGTGAAGGAGCAAGGGGGCAGCAGCGTCCCGTATACTACGTGAGTGAGGCCCTCCAAGAGGCCAAAACTCGGTACACGGAGATGGAGAAGATCTGCTACGCCCTCCTGATGGCGTCCCGGAAGCTTCGCCACTACTTCCTGGGACACCCCATCACTGTCCCATCGTCCCTCCCCCTGGGGGAGGTGCTACGGAACAAAGAGGCCACCGGCCGGATTGGGATGTGGGGGGCCAAGCTTGCCCCCTTCTCCCTGTCCCTCACAGGTCGCTCCGCCATCAAGTCACAGGTCCTCGCCGACTTCGTGGCGGAGTGGACTCCAGCCTCCGGGCCCGGGGACGAAGACCTCCCCGCGCCGCCCCGACGCAGTGACCATTGGACACTCATGTTCGACGGGTCACTGTGTCTTGCTGGGGCTGGTGCGGGAGTAGTTCTCCGGAGCCCCGAGGGGAAGGAGCTTGAGTACGCGGCGCGGCTAGAGTTCCCCGCAACCAACAACGTCGCCGAGTACGGGGCTTTGCTCCTTGGGTTGCGCCTTGCGCGCTCCCTGGGGATCCGGCGCCTCCTAGTGAAGGGAGATTGTCAGCTCGTAGTTTGCCAAATGGACAAGTCTTACCTGTGCCACGACGCAAACTTGAGTCTTTATTTACAGGAGGTGCAAAAGATGGAGAGGCACTTCGACTGCCTCGAAGCCCGACATATCCCGCAAAGGGACAATGACCGGGCTGACGCCTTGGCCCGGGCAGCAAGCGCCCGGGAATCGCTCCCAAAGGGGGCCTTCCTGGAAATCATCACGAAGCTCTCTGTAGCCTCCCCGGACATGGGCGACGAGCCTCGCGTCCCGGTGGTCGCTGAATCACCCGGACTCCGTCATGGATGGACCCCCTCGTCTCCTTCATCAAGGGGGAGGGGGACCCTCCTAACGAGACCGAGGCTAAGCGCCTTCGGGCCAAAGCCTGGGCATACCTCCTGCTGGAGGGGAAGCTCTACAAGCAGGGGGCTTCTGCCCTCTTGCGCTGCCTCCCACAGCCGGAGGGACTCCAACTTCTCGAAGACATCCACGTGGGGAGCTGTGGCTCTCACCTAGCCCCTCGTGCCATCGTGGCCAAGGCTCTCCGGCAGGGCTTCTATTGACCCACGGTCATGCGCGATGCGTGAGACCTTGTCTCTGCGTGCGAGGCTTGCCAGAAGATGGCCAAGGGTTTGAACCTCCCCCTGTAGCACTGCAGACTATCCCCATCACTTGGCCCTTCGTGCGCTGGGGGATGGACCTCCTAGGGCCCTTCCCCCCAGCGCCTGGAGGATACAAGTATGCGGTGGTCGCGGTCGACTACTTTACAAAGTGGGTAGAGGCAGAACCCTTGGCCAGCATCACGTCCCAGGCCATCCAGCGGTTTTTCTGGAAAAATGTCTTTTGTCGTTTTGGTGTCCCCTGGGAGATCACTGTTGATAACGGGACCCAATTCGACTCGGGTTATTTCCGGGAATTCTGCGAAGGCCTGGGGCTCGTCATCCACTTCGCCTCAGTGGCCCATCCCCGGAGCAATGGGGCTGTCGAGAGGTTCAATGGTGTAATCCTACAGGGGTTGCGCCGACGACTTGAGCAGGCCGCTTCTAAGCGGGGTGCATGGGCAGAGGAGCTCCCTAGCATCCTCTGCTCCATGCGCACGACCCCGAGCCGGGCGACGGGATGTACTCCCTTCTCCCTAGTCTATGGGGCCGAGGCAGTCCTCCCCCCGGAGATTGGCTTCCGGTCGCTGCGAGTCGAACTCCTAGACGGAGCTACGACCGCAGCGTACCAAGCCAACGAGGCCAACCAGCGGCTGGAGATCGACCTTGTGGAGGAGGAACGCGACCGAGCGCTCCTCTGCCACGCCATCTACGAGCGCGAGATGGCGCGCGCATACAACCAGCGCGTGCGCGAGAGGGCCTTTTGCCTGGGGGACCTTGTCCTCAAGCACGTCACAGACCCCCAAGCCTAGGGTAAGCTCTCCCCCAAATGGGAGGGCCCCTACAGGATCTCCGCGGTCCTGGGCTCGGGGGCTTACAAGCTCTCCAACCTCCAAGAGCAGGAGCTGAAGCACACGTGGAACTTACGTTTACTTCCCAAGTTTTACGTCTAGCCTACACAGGCCCGTCCCCTCCCCCAGAGCGATCACGCCGGAGGGGGAGAGGGGACATTGTAATCACCCTTCCCTCCCCTTTCGCGGCTGCGCGGGGGTAGGGCTGGACAAAAAGATCGAAGCTCGCGAGCTATTCGGGATCGGATCGAAGATCGGCTCGACTTGAGCTCGGCTCGAGCTCTTAACGAGCCGAGCTCGAGCCTGAAATAAAGCTCGAGTGAGTATTCGAGCTGAGCTCGAGCCTTCCCGAGCTCGCTCGAGCTCGGCTCATTAAAGCTCGAATTATATTTAAAGCCCATGACACTATGACAGTGTCGTGGTATTGCGAATACCCCGGCAGGTTTTGAGAGTGATCCTAGCGAAGATTACGCGGCGCGGGTTGACCGGATGACCGGTCGTCCCCCGCCGGACAAGCACAAAGAATGACACACGGGTTTATACAGGTTCGTGTCCCGGTGGGGGCCCTAGTCCCGTCGACGCGCTCCCGACCAGAGTCGGCTGGGGAGGCTCTCTCCGGGGGAGAGGCTTCCAGAGCACGCCTGTGAGTTTAGCTATTCCAATAAATGAACCGATCCCTTACAACAGAGGGGTACAAGGGCTATTTATAGCCCCAAAAAGAAGCAAAAAACCTAAACTACCCCGGGAGCCACCGTCGGATTGAAGGTAGGACCGTCCTTCTTCCGGTCAAACGCCCCGGAGGCCACGTCCCCGGGAAAATGGCGGCGCCCGGGAGGGCACCGGAGGCCGTGTCCCGGGAGCCAAAAGGCGGCGCCCGGGGAGGCCCCGGAGGCCACGTCCCCGGGCAATGGCGGCGCCCGGGAGGGCACCGGAGGCCGCGTCCCGGGAACCAAAAGGCGGCGCCCGGGGAGGCCCCGGAGGCCGCGTCCCGGGAGCCAAAAGGCGGCGCCCGGGGAAGGGCCGGAGGCGAGGTCCCCGGGCAATCGTGACACATCTTACCTGGACTTAGTCCCGCGGAGATTTCCCCCGACAGCAGCCCCCCATGCCCGCCGGGGACAATGCTCCCCCGAAGGGTCCCATGCTCCCCGCGCCTCGACAGCAGACCCCCGGGAGCGAGCGTGCCCGGGCACCGTCCCGGAAGGAAGCAACGCCTCCTCCCCCTAAGGGCCCCGTCGAGGCGCGGGGAAAGGAGGCGACCGCTGTAACACCCTGTTTTTGCCAAACCCTAAAATAGCCAAAATCCACATCTTGACCCCAAACCCAAATCTGCTTCAGCCATTCCCTTCTAAGTGTTGTTCAGAACATTTTTCCCTTCGGGATCACCTCCAAAATCTCATCCTAAAACTGAGTTTCGACCCTTGCCGTCTCAGAACCCTAATTACCCTAATTTTACCCTAAACTGCTTTTCCCCAATTTTGTCGAAACCCTTCAGATCTTACCCGATCATACCAAACTTTGGCCGGATAAGTTCTAATAATCTTTTGCAACTTATCTGCGAAATCAGATTCCAGATCGGACCCTCAGATCTCCAGATTTGCAGATCAGTCCCTGGAAGCAAAGTTCTGAAAATTGCAAATCAGCCCCTCTAATCTTTTCGGCTGTTTTCGACCAGCGCCTGGTCGTTGGCTACGACCAGCGCGTCTTCGCCGGAGCCGCGCCGTGTTTTCGCCGCGTTTGCTCGCCGCCGGCCACCGCTTCTTGTCGCTTGTGTTGTGAACAACCGAGCCACCCCGCGCGCACGTGCCAGCACAGTTGCGTCGCCTTGCCCAGCGGTTAAATGACCGCGCTCCAGTAGCGTTTTTGCGCGCGCATGCCCGTTGCCGTGGCATTGCATGCGTGTACGTGTCGTTGCCGGAGCTACGTTGTCGCCTCCGCATCTGCGCCGTCCCGGACGAAGTTCCAAGGCACCCTGGCATTACTGGCAAAGCTGGAGCACCGCCTGAAGCGTATCACATCGCCGTCGCCGTCGTTGCGCCTGCGCCCGACAAGTTTCTCCCCGGCGCAAGCAACCGCTGTCGTATTTTCCCTCACAAGCTCCGTCCCCGTGCCTATTTAAACCCTCCCTGTGCTTTGAGAGCCTCAAGCCTCCAGAAAATCGGCTAAGTCCCAAACTCCACCGTTCTCGCCTTCTTCTCTGGCGAGCCAGTGAGTGAGCTCACGGTGCTAGCCCATTCCACAGCCCCTTTCTTCGATCCAAGTTCATCAGTGAGTTCCTCCCTTCTCCCTCTCTGTGTCATAGCAGCCAATTGCACCAGATCGATCCCCATCGCCGGTGATCGCCGGAAAGGCCCAATTGCCCTGTTTCCCCAATGCTAACCAATTCGTCCCGAATTAGCTCTCGTCCCAGTAGTAGAAACTGATCCTTAGCCATTTCTTAGCAAGCCTGTGGAATCCAAATCCCCAATTGAGCTCAAATCGAAGAAATCCCATTTTGGAACCTCGGCCGTTCGCCGGACCTCGGCGCCAAGCTTCTCCGGCCATCTCCCAGCAAAATTGACCCCTCCAGTAGCCTTGTTGTGCCCTAGAGATCATCCCCAAGCTTGGAATTGAGCTCTTTCGCCCTGTATTGAAAATCCCCAATTCTAAAGTCATCTTCTCCGGCACAGTTCGCCGGAATTCTTTCCCGGCCGATTTAGCCGACACCACCTTGTCCCTTAGCTTCGCCTCACCTCCCTGAGCATTTTCTTCCACTAGCTCGACACCTGGATCTGCCTAGATTGTGAGTTATGCCCTTGCCAAGCTCTTGTCCAGATCAATGTCTGTGCCGTGTCGCCACCGCAGTTCATCGCCGGATTTGGCCACCCTCCGGCCACTTTCAGCCCTTATTCCTGTTGAGTATTTGGTTCCTGTTAGTAATGCCTACCTCCCAGACAAAGTGTTGCATCAATTGGAGCCCTGGATCAAAAGTTAAGCCATGCCCTAGTTTCTGGCCATGTCCAGCACTATGTCAGTGCATGTCAGCCACTGGCATTAGCTTTGTTTGACCCCTCTGGTTGAGCAATAGAAATGTCACTTTGTCCCCTAGATTCCTGGAGTTGTGTTCTACATCTTTCCCTTCTATCACTTCTCCAGAAAACCATCCTAAGATCAGTTTGAAGCTATGCCAAAGCCATGAACCGAATGTCGACCCTTCGACGTTCAATCCTTTTTAGCCGTTTCTTCGACCAGAGCCCTTGTGACCTTGCCCTAACCCTTTCCCCTGCATGCATGACTTATTTACTTAATAATTTCTATGGAAACTATTTTCGGTATGCTTATGGTATGTGTTTGTGCGTTGGTTGATTGCCGCAGAGTCAGAAGTTGAAGGAGCGGAGGAAGTCTTCGAAGATCCGTCTGAGTACTTAGACCCAGCATTGCAAGGCAAGCCTCATTCCTTTGATCATGTCTCACCCAATATTTTCTCATGAAGTATATTCACTGTTTCTTACTATGCATGCTTAGTTGAGATACAAGTTATGTTTGAATGACATGAGTAGATATTACCCAATGAATCATGAAACCCCTTTTTGTTATTGAACCTCCTTATATATGCTTTTTTCACCCTAGGACTCATATACTGAATATCCACATTAAACCTGAAATGGTCAAATACATGAGAAGTTATAATGAAAACCGTTTTGCTAAGAAAACTGATAAAATGGATCAGTAGTGAGGATTGGATTGTATGGAGAGGGTGCGGTGCGCACCAGGGAATGTGAATGCTCCTCACTATTGGTTCATAAGGACGAGAACCTTGTGCTGTGTCTCTATGCGAATTGAAAACGTACCAACCACTTGCCTGGTATGGGACAGGCACAACTTAGTAGCTTTTTGGTATTAGCAGTTCCCTGCATGGTTTGTCGGTCTGGTTTCTCGCGTGGAAACTGGTGGGCCGCAGTTCGGCCATGAGTGATGTGAGTTCATAAAAATGATGAGAGATAAAGGTGGAAAGAAGGAAGACGCCCTACGCCTCAGATTAAGCCGTGCGCGGTTGTAATCTTGAATGGTCATATGTCTTGCGTGGACACAGACCAAGGCTATGTGTCTTGCGGGAACATAAGCCAGAGGCTAGGAAGTAAGGCAGTGGGGAGGACCCACAACAGTACTTGAGACTTAATTGTCTATTTACTGGGCAGGGATACTGTTAATACTGAATTGTAAAAGCGTTGTGTGATCTCGGCCTTGTCACATGTGTATAAGTCACATGGAGCTGATCCGACTTGAAAGCCGAGTGAACCAGTGGATTTAAAAAGAGGTACACCTTTGCAAAGTGTAAAAGAAGTATCAGATACTCTGTACTCCCAGGTTCAGGAGTCTTTTCGTAGTGGATGTTATCCATGGGTTATAGCACAAGTAATGTTTTGGAATGTTTTCATAATGCGGTTAACAAAGTAGTGACTCATGGGAGACCACTACATCTAATGTTTTATTGAAAACCTGCTTAATGTTTAAAGTATCATTTTCATGACAAAAGTACTGTTTTACTGAACAAATGGCTTGGAAATCTATATATCTCTATCCATATGAAACTAAAACCCCGGAATCATATGTTTCGCCCTCATGTAAGTACAATTGCATTAATCCCTGGAATGAGTGTTGCTGAGCACCAAGTGTTCACCCTTGCATTTATATCCCACTGTAGAAGAGGGATTCGAGGATCCCGATTCCTTCAGTTATGAGTACTCAGCTGAAGATGGAAGCACCCCGGACGAGCCCACGTTCTAGAAGGATTATGCACCAAGTCAAGTCAGATGTGGGAGAAGCCTCTCCAACCCCGCTACTGATTGAAGTCAAGCTGTTTGTCGTTGCTTTGTGCTTTATGTTATGCGTTCGGTACTTGGATACCGATTCTGGTTCTGATAAACTGGTTATTTTCTTAGCAACTCTACTTAGCGCCATTTTCGGTGCTTTGGCTATGTAATATTGGCCATGTTGGCCTGATACTTGTTTAAATGATATTACTATGCTTGTGTGGTTTGAGCTCATGTGACATCATGCTGTGTGTGTAACCTACCTGGGCGGTTACCAAGGCGATCCTCAAATGGGGGTCTCACAACCGCGGGCGGGGCGGCGTCCGACTCGGCGAACTACGCCCCGTCGCCGCTCACGGTGGAGCTCCTCCCGCCCCTTCCGGCTTCTTTGGAGCCGGAGAGGCTGGAGGTGAGATTTGCGGGGGCCTCGCCCCCGCGGGTCTGGCCCGTGGACGAGGGGGGAGCCCCTCGGTCTACGAGGTTCCTCCGGAGGAGGGGGCCCCGAGGACCTTCCGGCCCGGGGCAGGGAAAGGCCTGATGGTTCCCCCCCGGGCGGAGGCTCCCGCCGAGAGTTCCTCGGCCACGTCTTCGGGGGGCACTACCTCGTCGACGAAGACGCCGGCCGCGTTACCGGACCTTGAGGTCCGGGGACCCCCCGCCGGCCGCGCCGGCGGCTCCGGGCGGGAGACCCCTTTGCTCCCCGCGGGGGAGGTCGCCCGCTACTCGGAGGGCCTGCATACCCGGTAGGTGCAGGCCTTCGTCACGGGAGGGACGCTCCATGAGCGTTTCGAGGGGCTTCAGTCCCTCGGGGCCCAGGTAACCCGAGTCGATAACGCCTTCGCTCATCCCCTGCACTTTGAAATTTTTCTAACTCTTATGTATTTTGGAGGTGGCAGCTGTTACCTGGGGCCTTGAGCAGCGGGTTGCCCGGCTGCTTAAGGAGGTGGAGGGCCGGGCCGCGGCCTCCGTAGGGCAGCGCGAGGAGGCCCTCCGGGAATGTGACGAAGCCCTCGCGGAATTGACCCGGGTCCGGGCCCAGGTTCATATTTCCGAGGCCATCAACGCCCGCATCCGGGAGGAGGCCAAGGCGAGGGAGGAGGCACTCCGGGAGCTCGAGAGCTCGAGCGTCCGGGCGGTGGCGGACGCGGGCCGCTCCGTCCGGTCGGCCCTCGAGGGCCTCGCCGTAAGCCTCGGCTCCGGGAGCAGGGAGGTGCCACCGGCGACCCTCGTTGAGGCTGTGCGTTTTCTCAACGCACAGGTCTCCGCCATCCCGGAGGCTGCCGACGTTCGGGCACGGGGTCGGGTGATCCCCGTCGTCGCGGCCGCCGTGGGGCTCGTCGAGTTCCGGGGGGTCGGCGCCCGGGCGATCGGGGGCCGCATCCCCTGAAGCTTCCCGGACTCCCTTGAGCCTTCGCGCCGGGAGGTCGAGCAGCTCGCCGGAGGGTTCTACGACCGGATCATCCGGGCGTGGTTCCCGGCTCCGGCGCCTCTGGCGGGAGACACCCCAGCCCCGGCCTTGGAGGAAGCCCCCCGGGGGGAGGACGCCAATGAACATGTATGAGCCTCCCCCCGGGTCTTAGCTAGGGCCCTTTTTTGTTTTAGGACTTTTTGATTCTGGTAGCTTCTTAGAAGAAGCCCCGGGCACTTGTACATAAACATTTTGAATGCAATGAAGTTAGAATTTTTTCTAAGTCTTTGAATTGAAATTGTTACCAGGGTTCCCGGGAGGTTACTCCCGGGCGAAGGTCCGGAGGGGCTCCCCGGGGGACGCCCAAGCGGCTTTAATTTTGCTAAGCCTTCTCTCCGGGAATCGCGGCGAGGATAGTGCCCGGGAGCCGATCCAGTTGAGGTGGCGTCCGGAGTGGCACTTGGACAACTTCGATAATCATCGTGCCGAATTGTCCCCTCCGCGACCGGGGCTCCGGATGATCCCTCCCCTCCGGATACTTCCACCGGCGGGATACGAGTTTTGGCCTGAATATGTGCTCCGGGACGCTCGGCGCCGCGTACGGGCGTTGTACCGGGACTTGACCCGGGAGCTAGCGGAGAGCCTCCGGGAGTATTAGGCGTAGGAGCCTTAGGGCGTAGAGAATCCCCCGGGTTAGAACCCGGGTTGTATCGTTTCCGAAGCCCACCGGAGGGGGAAGATGTCCTCTGGGTTTGAGAATTAATAAAGCTGTTGTCGTTTTATTGCCTCTTTATTTTCTTCTTCTTGGATGGTCTGGACGACTCATCTTAACAAGGATGAGTTAAGTTTCCTCGTGGGCGGTGCGGTCGACACCCGGGGGTTCCTTATCCCCCCCGCCCACAGTGGGCCGGAGGATAGCTCCGCGCGCTGTGGGGGTAACAAGGCCCCCGGGATAGAAGTCACCTGTAGGATAGGAAATTTTCTAAGTTAGAAAACTTTAAAACGAGGTTTTCAAGGAGAAGACCTTCCGGGAGACAATCGTCCGGTTGCCGTGAGAACGGGGAGCCGGGAATAAGGCCTCATGTGGAAGAAACATCCAAGAAAACCCGACGAGATTTCCAGAGGCGAGCTTCCTAGGAGACATTCGTCCGGTTGTCGTGAGGACGGGGAACCGGGAATAGGGTCTTTGGGGAAGAGAACGCCCGAGAAATCCGTGACTTATCCGAGAGACAATCGTCCGGTCGCCGTGAGAACGGGGAGCCGGGGATAGGGTCTCCGGGAGGCATTCCTCCGGTCACCGTGAGAACGGGGAGCCGGGAATAAGGTCGCTGGGGACCAATCGTCCGGTCGCTGTGAAAACGGGGAGCCGGGAATAACGTCGACTCCCGGAGGAGGAAGATAGATCCAAACAGGCCGCAAGGGGCCGATCTTTCGACGAGGGGGGAGCCCCTGTGGCGACGTCCGGAACCGGCGAGGGGGGAGCCCCTGTGGCGACGTTTGGAACCGGCGAGGGGGGAGCCCCTGTGGCGACGTCCGGAACCGGGGAGCCCATGCGGGGGGAAGTCCGCTACGGCACGGGGGCTGCTCTGTCAACCACCCCCGGTGCGGTAAACGCGACGCAGGGGGCGGGACTGGCTCCCGGCGTAGGGTAAACCCCCGGCATGAAGTGGGCTCCCGGCCCCGGGAATAGGCCAGGAACAGGGTGCCCCCCTGGTGCCATCGAACTGCCTCTGCATCTTTTGCATCTGCAAGTAAAAGACTAGAATTTGCGTTACGGCACAGGTAAGGCCCATGCTTTTGGTGAACTATGGGCTGAGAATCTCCCTCCAATTTGGAGGCGTCGGATCCCCGGGAACGCACGCGGTGCGACCTGAGGAGCAAAGCCTCGTACTCGGTGGCATTGCTGGCCCCGGGGACAGCGGGACCTTCCGGAGGCCCCCTTCCGGACGCGGCTTGAGGAGGGGCCTCCCAGGAGGTATTGCCGCGACGTCTGGTTCCAGGGGGGAGGTCTCCCCCTTGGGCGCCTCAGTAACGTTGACGCTTCCGATCGTGGCAGCTGCGCGCTCATACAGAGCACGGGCCATGTCTTGGTCTCCCCGGACGTTGATCACGCCATGCGGCCCGGGGATCTTCATGCAGAGGTAATTTTCATGGGTGGCAGCCCCCAGCCGGTTGATGGTGGTCCTCCCCATAATCGCGTTGTAGGAGGAGGGGAGGTCCACTACGTCGAAGCGGACCAGCTCGGTCCGGTAGTTCTCCGGGGCGCCGAAGGTCACGGGAAGATCTACCTTGCCCACGGGGTGGATCGCCTTTCCCGGGACAAAACCTTGTAGGGGCCCGGCTGCGGGCTGCAGGAGCTTCTCATCCACCTGCATTTCTTTGAAGGCCTTCAGGAATAGGATGTCGGCGGAGCTCCCTCCATCCACGAGGATGCGTGCCAGGTGGCAGTTGTAGATTGTCGCGGAGACAATGAGCGCGTCGTCATGGGGGAAGCGAACCCCTCGCGCGTCTTCCGCAGTGAAGGTGAGGGGGACATCCGACCACTTGGGTGGCGGGGACGCGTGTAGCACCCCCACAACCTTAACTTCACGCGCGTACTCCTTACACTGGCGCTTGGAGTCCCGCCCGGAGACAGACCCTCCCACGATGACGTTGATGCGGCGCTGAGAGGTCTGGAAGGGGAGAGCTTCTGAAGGCTCCCCCTCCTGCGCCTGCTCACCCCCCGCGGGAGCGGGAAGGGCCGGAACAGCTGGCCGAGGGAGCAAGGAGGCCGGAGTCTCCCCCCCTGCTCGCGCTGGTCGAGGAATGCCGCAAAGTGCTGCAGTAGTTGGTCGCAGTCTCGGGTAGCGTGGGTACTGGACCTGTGGAAGTTGCACCACGGTCCTTCCCGCCTTCTCCCCGCGGGGCCTTCCCGACCGCGCGAAGACAGTCCTCCCCAATGACCTTTCGGCTTAGGGAAGGGGCGGTTGCCCCTCGGGGGGTCGCGCGAGCCGCCTCCGCCCTCGAGGACAAAAGTGTCCCAAGGCCGTGGCTCGTTATGCCCCCCCTGTATGGGGCGTTTGGGGGGATCCCCGGCCCCCCGGTCGACGGGGGTGGGAGCCCCCTGGGTCTTCTTCCAGATATCGTCTTCGTCCGCCCGAGCGTACTTTTCGATTACGTTGAAGAGCTCGTCGGCGGAAGAGGGGCAGCTATGGGAGAGCCTTCGGTGGAGCTCCCCCGGGAGGATGCCGCTTTTGCAGGCTTCGATGACCGTAGAGTCAAGGACGTGGGCCACTTTGCTCTTCACCTGAGCAAAGCGCTTGAAGAAGCTTCTGATGGTTTCCCCAGTCCTCTGCCGGACAGTATACAGCTGCGAGGAGTCCAGGGGATGCACGTAGTTCCCCTGGAAGTTGGCACAGAACTCCCGCTTGAGCTGCGAGAAAGACTTGATGGAGCCGGCCTTCAGGTTGTAGAACCAGGAGCGGGCGATGCCGGAGAGGTAAAGGGGGAAGACGTTGCACTGTACTAACTCGTCCCCCCCGGCCGCGGAGATAGCAATGGAGTAGACCTGCACAAACTCGTAAGGGTCTGCCTCGCCGTTATAGTGTTCGATGTGTGGCGGGCGGTAGGGCCACGGCCACCGGATGCTGCGAAGCCTTCGGCACAGGGGCTGGTTAGCCCCCTGCACTTCCAGAGGAGAGCCCCGGTGTAACACCCCTGTTTTTGCCAAACCCTAAAATAGCCAAAATCCACATCTGGACCCCAAAACCTAATCTGCTTCAGCCATTCCCTTCTAAATGCTGTTCAGAACATTTTTCCCTTCGGGACCATCTCCAAAATCTCACCCTAAAGCTGAGTTTCAAGCCTTGCTATTTTAAAACCCTAATTACCCTAAACTGTTTTCCCCAATTTTGTCGAAACCCTTCAGATCTTGCCCGATCTTACCAAACTTTGGCCAGACAAGTTCTAAAAATCTTTTGCAACCTAGCTGCCAAATCAGATTTCAGATCGGACTCTTAGATCTCCAAATTTGCAAACAGGCCCAAGTCCTATTCAAGTTATCCTCACAGAACAGCCCCTGGAATAAGTTTCAGAAATTACAGAACAGCCCAAATATTCTTTTCAGGCCCTTTCGACCAGCGCGTGGTCGTGCCCTCGACCAGTGCTGTATTGCCGTCGCCGTGCCGCGTTTTCTCGCCGTGCTTGCTCGCCGCCGGCCACCGTTTCCGTCACCTGTGCCCGTGAGTTGCTGAGCCACCCCGTGCGCACGTGATAGCCACCGTGGCATCGCCTCGCCCAGCGGATAAACGGCCGCTCTCCCGAACCTTGTTTTCGCGCGCGCGCTCCCGTTGCCGTGGCATTGCATGCGTGTACGTGTCGATTGCCGGAGCTACGTTGTCGCCTCCGCATCTGCGCCTTCCCGGACGAAGTTCCAAGACGCCTTGGCATCGCTGGCAAAGCTGCAGCACCGCCTGAGCGCAATCACATCGCCGGTCACCGCTGTCGCAGCTGCACCCGGCCGGTCTCGTCCCCGGCACAAGTTCTCTCGCCGTTCCCCCTCGCAAGCTTCGCCTCAATGCCTATATAAACCCCTTCAGCACTGTGAAGAAATACAACGCCAGGACTTAGCTATTTTCCAGTTTGCTCACTGTTTCCCTTTCTTCCCCGACGAGCCGATTCTGAAGCCACCGTCGCCAGAGCAAACCATAGCCCATCTCTCCAATCCAGGTTCACCAGTAAGTTCCCCACACCCATCTTCCCGTGCCCAAGCAACCAATTGCACCAGATCGATCCCCATCGCCGGTGATCGCCGGAAAGGCCCAATTGCCCTGTTTCCCCAATGCTAGCCATTTCATCCCGAATTAGCTCTCGTACCAGTAGTAGAAATTGATCCTTAGCCATTTCTTAGCAAGCCTGTAGAACCAGAATCCCCAATTAAGCTCAAATCGAAGAAATCCCAAATTCGAACCTCGGCCGTTCGCCGGACTTCGGCGCCAAGCTTCTCCGGCCGATATCCAATGAAATTAACCTCCCCAGTAGCTTTGTTGTGCCCTAGAGATCATCCCCAAGCTTGGAATTGAGCTCTTTCGCCCTGTACCGAAAATACCCAAGCTCCAGTGTCGTCTTCTCCAGCGCCGGTCGCCGGAATTCGTTCCCGGCCGATCCAGTACCTGAAACCTTGTCCCTTAGATAGATTCCAGTACCCTGAGCAATATTGTCCACAAGCTCGACACCTGGATCTGTCTAGATTGTGAGTTATGCCTATGCCAAGATCACTGTCCAGTAACTCAGTTCATGTCCAGGCCACCGTGGTTCATCGCCGGATTTGGCCACCCTCCGGCCACTTTCAGCCCTTGTGCCTGTTGAGTATATTGTTCCTGTTAGTAATGCCTACCTCCCAGACAAAGTGGTGCATCATTTGGAGCCCTGGATCAAAAGTTAAGCCGTGCCCTAGTTTCTGGCCATGTCCAGCACCATGTCAGTGCATGTCAGCCACTGGCATTAGCCTTGTTTGACCCCTTCTGGTTGAGCAATTGAAATGCCACCTTGTCCCTTAGATTCCTGGAGTTGAGATCTACAACTTTCTCTACTATCACTTCTCCAGAAAACCATCCTAAGACTAGTTTCCAGTTATGTCAAAGCCATGAACTGAATGTCGACCCTTCGACGTTCAATCCTTTTTAGCCGTTTCTTCGACCAGAGCCCTTGTGACCTTGCCCTAACCTTTTCCCCTGCATGCATGACTTATTTACTTAATACTTTCTATAGAAACTATTTTCAGTATGCTTATGTGGTATGTGTTCGTGTGTTAATTGTTTGCCGCAGAGTCAGAAGCGGAAGGAGCGGAAGAAGTCTTTGAAGAGCCGTCTGAGTTTTTAGACCCAACATTGCAAGGCAAGCCTCATTCCTTTGATCATGTCTCACCCAATATTTTCATATGAAGTATATTCACTGTTTCTTACTATGCATGTTTAGTTGAAATACAAAGTATGTTTGAATGACATGAGTAGATATTCCCTAAATGAATCATGAAACCCTTTTTGTTATTGAACCTTCATATATATGCTTTTGTCACCCTAGGACTCATATACTGAATATCCACATTAAATCTTAAATGGTCAAATACATGAGAAGTTATAATGAAAACCGTTTTGACAAGAAAACCGATAAAAGGGATCAGTAGTGAGGATTGGATTGTATGGAGAGGGTGCGGTGCGCACCAGGGTATGTGAATGTTCCTCACTATTGGTTCATAAGGACAAGAACCTTGTGCTGTGTCTCTATACGAATTGTAAACGTACCAACCACTTGCCTGGTATGGGACAGGCACAACTCAGTAGCTTTTTGGTATTAGCAGTTCCCTGCATGGTTTGACGATCTGGTTTCTCGCGTGGAAACTGGAAGGCCAAGGTTCGGCCATGAGTGATGTGAGTCAGAAAAATGATGAGAGAAAAGGCGTAAATGAAGGAAGGCGCCCTAGACCTGATTAAGCCGTGAGCGGCTGTAATCTTAAATGGTCGCATGTCTCGCGTGGACATAGACCAAGGCTATGTGTCCTGAGGGAACATAGACCAGAGAGGCTAGGAAGTAAGGCAGTGGGTAAGACCCACAACGGTACTTGAGACTTAATTGTCTATTTACCGGGCAGGGATACTGTTAATACTGAACTGTAAAGCGTTGTGTGATCTCGGCCTTGTCACATGTGTATAAGTCACATGGAGCTGATCCGACTTGAAAGCCGAGTGAACCAGTGGATTTAAAAAGAGGTACACCTTTGCAAAGCGTAAAAGAAGTGTCAGATACTCTGTACTCCCAGGTTCAGGAGTCTTTTCGTAGTGGATGTTATCCATGGGTTATAGCACAAGTAATGTTTTGGAATGTTTTCATAATGCGGCTAATAAAGTAGTGACTCATGGGAGACCACTACATCTAATGTTTTAATGAAAACCTGTTTAATGTTTAAAGTAACATTTTAGTGACAAAGTACTGTTTCGTTTAACAAATGACTTGGAAGTCTATATATATTTCTATCTATATGAACCATAAACCCCGGAATCATATATTTCACTCTCATGTAAGTACGATTACATTAATCCCCGGAATGAGTGTTGCTGAGCACCAAGTGCTCACCCTTGCATTTTACATCCAACTGTAGAAGAGGGATTCGAGGATCCCGATTCCTTCAGTTATGAGTTCCCGGCAGAAGATGGAAGTGCCCCGGACGAGCCCACGTTCTAGAAGGATTGCGCACCAAGTCAAGTCAGATGTGGGAGGAGCCACTTCAACCCCACTGCGGATGGAAATCAAGCTTTTTATCGTTGCTTTGTGCTTTATGCTGTGTGTTCGGTACTTAGATACCGACTCTGGTTCTGATAAACTTGTTATTTTCTTAGCAACTCTACTTAGCGCCATTTTCGGTGCTTTGGGTATGTAATATTGGCCAAGCTGGCCCGCTACCTGTTTAATGTTATTATTATGCTTGTCTGGTTTGGAGCTCATGTGTCATCCTGCTGTGTGTAACCTACCTGGGCGGTTACCAAGGTGATCCTCAAATGGGGGTCTCACAGCGAATGGTATCAGAGCATGAAGCTTGACTGTAGGTCGTGACCCTTACTAGAATGGGCGTCCCTAAAGTAGAGAATCGCTAGATTATTTGGTAAAAATCTAATTGTGAAAAACCTAATTTGTTTAAGAAAAGCATAATGAGTATTATTTGAAAACTTTCAAAACCATTTTCCTACTTTTAAGTGTTCCGTGTCTCATCATCGCAGATGGCCCCTGGTAAGAAGCTGATTCACGGAGACGAGTTGGGATCATGGGCATTGATGCTTTGGATGATGTTACAATTTCTGGGAGCAAGAGACAATCAGCGACCCGTATACTACGTTCGTCGAGAGGAAGTCGATGGTAGACCTTTTGGCTTCCGTGCCTCGGTGATTGTGTACAAGATCCCAGAGATCGGGAGAGGATCAACAAGAAAGGAAGCTCGTAGAGAAGAAGAAGAAGATGCTATCCAAGACGCTGCTCGTCGTGCTATAGGTACCATCCGTCAGCTGTACGATGACTTCCTTATAGGTTCTCCTTTCTGCTTTGTCCCCTACCAAGTTCCCGGATCGGATCGTCGAACTGTTCATCCCTCCAACAACCAGAGAGACGCCATCCTGACTAAAACCAGAGATGTAGTCCAAGTCCTGGAATCAAGCTACACTCGGTTGCTGCGTGAGCATGAGAATGCTCGGGATGATCGTCACTATCTCGAAGGAGCGCTTGCGAAAGTTCGCTCAGAACTCCAAGAGAAGGAGAAACAGATTCAGGAGTTGGCTGAACCTAGCAGAGCTCGAGAGGTCGAAGACGAAGGATCGGTGAACAAGAGGAACCGCTTGAAGATAAGACTCACAGCCCGCAAGAGTGTGGGAAGACCTAGGGATTACCTGGGTTATTTCACGCCTGCTTCGCGTGGCATTGTGATCAACACCCCTGCACCAGAGTATCCTCTCGCGAAAGGGAAGGAAGTTCCTGAAGGCAAAGGAAAAGAGATTGCTACTTGCAACACCAACGATTCATCTGAGGAAGAAGAAGACAATGACATGCAATGGGACCCTATGGATGCCGACGAAGATCAAGAAGAGGAAGACCCTGAAGAAGTGGAACCTTGCAGTTCTTCCAAGACCGACAGGAGATCGTAGTTTTCTCTTCAGCTTAACCCTTCTGCTCTAGCCCTTGTAACCGTTAGTCTTTAGCTCTTGTTGTAGTAGCTGCCTTGTTTGTATTGTTTGTTGGTAACTCCAAAGCTGTAAAGGTGAAAACCTTGTATCTTTAGAAAATCTTTGAAAATGGAAATTGCATGTTCCAATCCAATCTCTTGGATTGATCTTTTCTTTCAGTTTATGTTCAATCTGTGCTCTCTTGAATTAGTAGTCTTGTCTCAATTATCTTGGCAAAACAGAATGGTGAACACCAGAGGTAGAATCCAAGGTTCAGAAGAAGTCCCAAGAAACACATCAACAAGAAGGACTAGAGATGACTCAGATCAGCCAAATTCTTCAGCCTCAGTACCGCAAGGAGGAAATCTGACGGAAATATTAATATGGATGGAGCAAAACAGACAGAGATCTGCAGAGGTACAGAGTCAAATTTTGGAACAGTTGATGCAAAACTCCGCAACACGACGCGAGGAAGGTTCGAACATTGGAGCAAGACTGACAGATTTTCAAAAGACACGTCCTCCAACTTTCTCCTGCACTGAAGACCCAATTGTGGCAGACGATTGGTTAAGAGAGATCGAAAGGAAATTGGATACCGTCAGGTGTAGTGATGAAGAGAAACTGCTATATGGACCCCATCAGCTCACAGGATCGGCTGCAGCGTGGTGGGAGAATTACAAGACGGTACACCCTAATCAGAATTCAATTACCTGGAATGAATTCAAGGAACAGTTCCGTAGATACCATGTCCCCAAAGGAGCTATCCAAGCCAAACGCAGAGAATTCCTGAATCTAAGACAAGGAGGAAGGACGGTGAAGCAGTATTTGCATGAGTTCGTCAAATTGGCCAGGTATGCACCAGAAGACATCATGACAGAAGAGCGGAAGATCGACAGATTCTGTGAAGGCCTACAAAACTCATACCAGTATCACTTGTCAACGCACGAGTTCACGGATTTCCAAGTCCTTGTGAATCGAGTACTCAAAATGGAGGAGAAAAGAGGCGTAGTAGAAGAGGACCGCAAGAGGAAAAGTGTAGATATCCATTTCAAGGAAATTCTAGCCGAGGAAGACCAGCGCCATATGCCAGAGCCGCTTTCAGACCACCCGCACCACCAAGACCCCAGAGGACTTCATCGCCAACAACTCTAACATGCCCCGGATGCAAAGGGAGTCACCTCTATAGAGACTGTACACTGAAGAATGCAGAATGCTTCCATTGTGGCAGAAGAGGACATCACAGAGAGACTTGTCCATTTCGGCATTTACCTCCCAACGTTGCCAAAGCTCAGGCAGCCAAATCCCCTGCACCTGCACGAACTATTGCCAGAGGAGCACCACAAGCTAGAGGAGGAAGATTCCAAACCAACAGAGGAAGAGGGACACCAACCACCGGAGGAAGACTCAACTTCGTGACTGCTACAGAAGCAGGAGAGGCAACTGACGTCGTGATCGGTAGACTCTTAATCTCCTCTCAGATTTCAGTCGTTCTATTTGATCCCGGTGCAACTCATTCATTCATGTCGAAAGATTGCTTGTTGAGTAATAACTTGCCTGTGGTTGCTTTAGAGCATCCTATCATCATTCAGTCACTTGGTGCTAGGATGATTGTTAATTCTATCTGTAGAAATGTTGCCTTCTGTATCGGCAATCTAGAATTCCTGGCAGACATGCTAGTTCTAAACCTTCAAGGATTGGATGTCATTCTCGGAATGGATTGGCTGGCCAAGCATAAGGGATTGATGGATTGTGAGAAGAAAACAATCACCTTGACAAATGCCAGTGGAAAGCAAATTACATTCCATGCAGACAGAACTCCAATCTGCGACCACCTGCAGAGGTTGAACTGCATCGAAGAAGTGAAGCTCGAAGAGGTACCGATTGTCAATGAGTACCCGGAAGTCTTTCCAGAAGAACTTCCCGGATTGCCACCAAATAGGGATATAGAGTTCACTATTGAACTAAAACCCGGATCTGCGCCATATGCTAGAAAGTTGTTTCGGATGACAGGCCATGAGCAAGAGGAATTGAAGAAGCAGATAGCTGAATTGGAAGAAAAAGGATTCATTAGATCCAGCTCATCACCATGGGGAGCCCCAGTGCTTTTTGTTAAGAAGAAAGATGGTAGTATGCGACTTTGCATAGACTACCGCAAGCTAAACGACATGACCATCAAGAACAAATACCCCTTACCAAGGATAGATGACCTTTTTGACCAGCTCAGAGAAGCAAAGGTGTTCTCAAGAATAGACCTGAGATCGGGATACCATCAGTTAAGGATCCGAGAGCAGGACATTCCTAAAACTGCTTTCGTAACCAGATATGGGTTGCATGAGTTCACAGTGATGCCCTTTGGATTAACTAATGCGCCCGCGGTATTCATGAATCTGATGAATAAGATCCTCATGGAATTCCTGGATAAATACATTATTGTATTTGTGGATGATATCCTTGTCTACTCTAGGACGGAGGAGGAACACGCACATCACCTGAGGATTGTGCTACAGAAACTGGCAGACCACCAGCTATATGCCAAGTTTAGCAAATATGCTTTTTGGTTGAAGAAGATTTCTTTCTTGGGACACATCATCTCAGGAGAAGGAATATTTATGGACCCGTTGAAGATTCAAGCTGTTACTGATTGGAAACAACCTGAAACCGCAACAGAAGTTAGAAGTTTCTTGGGATTAGCGGGATATTATCGAAGATTTGTAGAAGGATTCTCGAAGATCACCAAACCGCTAACCCAGCTACTGAAGAAGAATGCCCCTTTTAATTGGACCGAGGAGTGTGAAAGAAGCTTTGAGGAACTGAAGAAAAGGTTAACAACTGCACCAATCCTGATACTGCCGGATGTCAAGAAGGATTTTCAAGTCTTCTGTGACGCCTCCAAGCAAGGATTAGGATGTGTATTGATGCAAGAAAGGAAAGTGATAGCTTATGCTTCTAGACAGCTACGACCTCATGAGGAAAATTATCCAACACATGATCTGGAGTTAGCTGCTGTCGTACATGCACTGAAGATATGGAGACACTACCTACTAGGCAGTAAGTGCGAAATTTATACGGATCATAAGAGCCTGAAGTATATCTTCACGCAACAGGAGTTGAATATGAGGCAGAGAAGATGGTTAGAACTGATCAAAGATTATGATCTAGAGATCCACTATCACCCAGGAAAAGCCAATGTAGTAGCTGATGCCTTGAGCAGGAAGTCTCGTTATAACCAGATAACACAGCTAGAAGTGCCGACACAACTGATCAAGGATTTCGAAAAGTTGCAACTAGAATTAGTGGACCAAGGAACCATCGCTACGCTAAAGATGGAATGTGAGTTGAAGGATAAAATCCGACAAGCTCAAGCAATTGACCTAGATCTTCAAGAGATGAAGGAGGACATGAAGAGCAAAGATACAACCAACCTTCGAGAAGATGAACAGGGAATTCTATGGTACGATGACCGTATCTGCATTCCGAATGACCACGAGATCAAAGACTTAATCATGCAAGAGGCTCATCAGACCCCATATTCCATACACCCAGGCAGCACCAAAATGTACAAGGACTTGAAGAAAAATTTTTGGTGGAAAGGAATGAAGAGAGAGATTGCCAAATTTGTCGCAACTTGTGACACATGCCAAAGAGTGAAAGCAGAACATCAAAAGCCTGCGGGACCGCTACAACCTTTACAAATCCCAGAGTGGAAGTGGGACGAAATCGGAATGGATTTCATTGTGGGACTACCAAGGACGAAGAAAGGATTTGATTCTATATGGGTCATAGTTGATAGATTAACAAAAGTAGCACATTTTCTCCCAGTGAAGACCCTATATACAGCTAAGGACTTAGCAGAGCTGTATCTCAACAGAATAGTTGTCCTACACGGAGTGCCGAAGGCTATCGTTTCCGACAGAGGAGCCCAGTTCGTTTCAAGATTTTGGCAAGAGTTACAGAAAGCCCTGGGCACAAAGTTAAAGTTCAGTACCGCTTACCACCCTCAAACTGGAGGTCAGACGGAAAGGGTAAACCAAATTTTGGAAGATATGTTGAGGGCTTGTGTTTTGGACTATGGAGACTCTTGGGAGTTATTTCTACCGTATGCAGAGTTCACATACAACAATAGTTTCCAAGCAAGCCTACAAATGGCACCATATGAAGCCCTATATGGAAGAAGATGCCGCACGCCACTGTATTGGACAGAAATTGGTCAAAAACAACATCTAGGACCCCAGTTAGTAGAAGAAGCCACAGCCCACGTCAGGATCATACAAGAAAAACTGAAAACAGCTCAATCTAGACAGAAAAGCTATGCGGATAACCGTAGAAGAGAACTATCTTTTGAAGAGGGCGATTATGTGTATCTCAAGGTTATGCCATACAAAGGAGTTCGAAGATTCCAGATGAAGGGAAAGTTAAAACCTAGATATGTGGGACCATATCGAATTCTGGAAAAGCGAGGTGAAATGGCATACAAGTTGGAATTGCCACCAGAACTGAGCGGAATTCATGACGTGTTTCATGTATCTCAGCTGAAGAAATGCTTGAGAAAACCAACAGAACAGATATCTCCTACAGAGAATGAGATTCAACCAGATTTATCTTGTCAAGAATACCCTATTAGAATTCTGGAAACCAGAGAGAAAGTGCTGAAGTCAAGAACCCTCCGATTCTGCAGAGTCCAGTGGAACAATCATTCAGAGGAGGAGTCAACTTGGGAAAAAGAAGAAGATCTCCGACGAGAATTTCCCTTCCTATTCTCTGACCTGCCCTAATCTCGAGGACGAGATTGTTTCTAAGGTGGGTAGATTTGTAACACCCCTGTTTTTGCCAAACCCTAAAATAGCCAAAATCCACATCTGTACCCCAAAACCTAATCTGCTTCAGCCATTCCCTTCTAAATGCTGTTCAGAACATTTTTCCCTTCGGGACCATCTCCAAAATCTCACCCTAAAACTGAGTTTCAAGCCTTGCTATTTTAAAACCCTAATTACCCTAAACTGTTTTCCCCAATTTTGTCGAAACCCTTCAGATCTTGCCCGATCTTACCAAACTTTGGCCAGACAAGTTCTAAAAATCTTTTGCAACCTAGCTGCCAAATCAGATTTCAGATCGGACTCTTAGATCTCCAAATTTGCAAACAGGCCCAAGTCCTATTCAAGTTATCCTCACAGAACAGCCCCTGGAATAAGTTTCAGAAATTACAGAACAGCCCAAATATTCTTTTCAGGCCCTTTCGACCAGCGCGTGGTCGTGCCCTCGACCAGTGCTGTATTGCCGTCGCCGTGCCGCGTTTTCTCACCGTGCTTGCTCGCCGCCGGCCACCGTTTCCGTCACCTGTGCCCGTGAGTTGCTGAGCCACCCCGTGCGCACGTGATAGCCACCGTGGCATCGCCTCGCCCAGCGGATAAACGGCCGCGCTCCCGAACCTTGTTTTCGCGCGCGCGCTCCCGTTGCCGTGGCATTGCATGCGTGTACGTGTCGATTGCCGGAGCTACGTTGTCGCCTCCGCATCTGCGCCTTCCCGGACGAAGTTCCAAGACGCCTTGGCATCGCTGGCAAAGCTGCAGCACCGCCTGAGCGCAATCACATCGCCGGTCACCGCTGTCGCAGCTGCACCCGGCCGGTCTCGTCCCCGGCACAAGTTCTCTCGCCGTTCCCCCTCGCAAGCTTCGCCTCAATGCCTATATAAACCCCTTCAGCACTGTGAAGAAATACAACGCCAGGACTTAGCTATTTTCCAGTTTGCTCACTGTTTCCCTTTCTTCCCCGACGAGCCGATTCTGAAGCCACCGTCGCCAGAGCAAACCATAGCCCATCTCTCCAATCCAGGTTCACCAGTAAGTTCCCCACACCCATCTTCCCGTGCCCAAGCAACCAATTGCACCAGATCGATCCCCATCGCCGGTGATCGCCGGAAAGGCCCAATTGCCCTGTTTCCCCAATGCTAGCCATTTCATCCCGAATTAGCTCTCGTACCAGTAGTAGAAATTGATCCTTAGCCATTTCTTAGCAAGCCTGTAGAACCAGAATCCCCAATTAAGCTCAAATCGAAGAAATCCCAAATTCGAACCTCGGCCGTTCGCCGGACTTCGGCGCCAAGCTTCTCCGGCCGATATCCAATGAAATTAACCTCCCCAGTAGCTTTGTTGTGCCCTAGAGATCATCCCCAAGCTTGGAATTGAGCTCTTTCGCCCTGTACCGAAAATACCCAAGCTCCAGTGTCGTCTTCTCCAGCGCCGGTCGCCGGAATTCGTTCCCGGCCGATCCAGTACCTGAAACCTTGTCCCTTAGATAGATTCCAGTACCCTGAGCAATATTGTCCACAAGCTCGACACCTGGATCTGTCTAGATTGTGAGTTATGCCTATGCCAAGATCACTGTCCAGTAACTCAGTTCATGTCCAGGCCACCGTGGTTCATCGCCGGATTTGGCCACCCTCCGGCCACTTTCAGCCCTTGTGCCTGTTGAGTATATTGTTCCTGTTAGTAATGCCTACCTCCCAGACAAAGTGGTGCATCATTTGGAGCCCTGGATCAAAAGTTAAGCCATGCCCTAGTTTCTGGCCATGTCCAGCACCATGTCAGTGCATGTCAGCCACTGGCATTAGCCTTGTTTGACCCCTTCTGGTTGAGCAATTGAAATGCCACCTTGTCCCTTAGATTCCTGGAGTTGAGATCTACAACTTTCTCTACTATCACTTCTCCAGAAAACCATCCTAAGACTAGTTTCCAGTTATGTCAAAGCCATGAACTGAATGTCGACCCTTCGACGTTCAATCCTTTTTAGCCGTTTCTTCGACCAGAGCCCTTGTGACCTTGCCCTAACCTTTTCCCCTGCATGCATGACTTATTTACTTAATACTTTCTATAGAAACTATTTTCAGTATGCTTATGTGGTATGTGTTCGTGTGTTAATTGTTTGCCGCAGAGTCAGAAGCGGAAGGAGCGGAAGAAGTCTTTGAAGAGCCGTCTGAGTTTTTAGACCCAACATTGCAAGGCAAGCCTCATTCCTTTGATCATGTCTCACCCAATATTTTCATATGAAGTATATTCACTGTTTCTTACTATGCATGTTTAGTTGAAATACAAAGTATGTTTGAATGACATGAGTAGATATTCCCTAAATGAATCATGAAACCCTTTTTGTTATTGAACCTTCATATATATGCTTTTGTCACCCTAGGACTCATATACTGAATATCCACATTAAATCTTAAATGGTCAAATACATGAGAAGTTATAATGAAAACCGTTTTGACAAGAAAACCGATAAAAGGGATCAGTAGTGAGGATTGGATTGTATGGAGAGGGTGCGGTGCGCACCAGGGTATGTGAATGTTCCTCACTATTGGTTCATAAGGACAAGAACCTTGTGCTGTGTCTCTATACGAATTGTAAACGTACCAACCACTTGCCTGGTATGGGACAGGCACAACTCAGTAGCTTTTTGGTATTAGCAGTTCCCTGCATGGTTTGACGATCTGGTTTCTCGCGTGGAAACTGGAAGGCCAAGGTTCGGCCATGAGTGATGTGAGTCAGAAAAATGATGAGAGAAAAGGCGTAAATGAAGGAAGGCGCCCTAGACCTGATTAAGCCGTGAGCGGCTGTAATCTTAAATGGTCGCATGTCTCGCGTGGACATAGACCAAGGCTATGTGTCCTGAGGGAACATAGACCAGAGAGGCTAGGAAGTAAGGCAGTGGGTAAGACCCACAACGGTACTTGAGACTTAATTGTCTATTTACCGGGCAGGGATACTGTTAATACTGAACTGTAAAGCGTTGTGTGATCTCGGCCTTGTCACATGTGTATAAGTCACATGGAGCTGATCCGACTTGAAAGCCGAGTGAACCAGTGGATTTAAAAAGAGGTACACCTTTGCAAAGCGTAAAAGAAGTGTCAGATACTCTGTACTCCCAGGTTCAGGAGTCTTTTCGTAGTGGATGTTATCCATGGGTTATAGCACAAGTAATGTTTTGGAATGTTTTCATAATGCGGCTAATAAAGTAGTGACTCATGGGAGACCACTACATCTAATGTTTTAATGAAAACCTGTTTAATGTTTAAAGTAACATTTTAGTGACAAAGTACTGTTTCGTTTAACAAATGACTTGGAAGTCTATATATATTTCTATCTATATGAACCATAAACCCCGGAATCATATATTTCACTCTCATGTAAGTACGATTACATTAATCCCCGGAATGAGTGTTGCTGAGCACCAAGTGCTCACCCTTGCATTTTACATCCAACTGTAGAAGAGGGATTCGAGGATCCCGATTCCTTCAGTTATGAGTTCCCGGCAGAAGATGGAAGTGCCCCGGACGAGCCCACGTTCTAGAAGGATTGCGCACCAAGTCAAGTCAGATGTGGGAGGAGCCACTTCAACCCCGCTGCGGATGGAAATCAAGCTTTTTATCGTTGCTTTGTGCTTTATGCTGTGTGTTCGGTACTTAGATACCGACTCTGGTTCTGATAAACTTGTTATTTTCTTAGCAACTCTACTTAGCGCCATTTTCGGTGCTTTGGGTATGTAATATTGGCCAAGCTGGCCCGCTACCTGTTTAATGTTATTATTATGCTTGTCTGGTTTGGAGCTCATGTGTCATCCTGCTGTGTGTAACCTACCTGGGCGGTTACCAAGGTGATCCTCAAATGGGGGTCTCACACCCGGTCGCTATCTTCTTTCGCGGGACCTTCGTTGTCTGAGTCCGGAAGCGGTCCGAGAGGTCCGCCAGAATGGCGGTGGCGACGCTTTTCCTCCGGACCGGGGCTGAATTCCCGGACGTCCGGGCTCTCCGCCGGAGAGGTTGGCTCTTCAGCGGGTCTCTTCCCCCGGCCGGTGCGAGAGCGAGGCTCCCCGCGCCCACGGCCGGGGGGAAGTTCTTCCCCGCGCTCTGATGAACACGTTCGCTCGACCTCCCCCGGGGCGGAACGGACATGTCCCGCCGAGGGAGGGAGCTCGTGCGCTGTAGCTTCCGGAGCCGGTTGGGGCAAGCCCCCTGCGTCGACCCCCGGGACCAGAAAGGGGGAAGCCCCTGTATCATCCGGAACCGGGGAGGGGGTGCCCGCGGCGGCGCCTGGAATCGAAGTGGTGGGGGCCCCAGTGGCCACGACCGGAACCGGGAAGGGGGCAGGCCCTGTAACACCCGGAACCGGTAAGGGGGGAGCCCCCGTGGCGGCGTCCGGAACCGGGGAGCCCATGCGGGGGAAGTCCGCTGCAGCACGGGGGCTGCTCTGTCAACCGCCCCCGGTGCGGTAAACGCGACGCAGGGGGCGGGACTGGCTCCCGGCGTAGGGTAAACCCCCGGCATGAAGTGGGCTACCGGCCCCGGGAATAGGCCAGGAACGGGGTGCCCCCCTGGTGCCACGAAGGGCCTTGGCATGAAATAACCTCCTGGCACCGGGACGGGCCCGGGTGCCGGGAAGGGTGCGGGCGTGTATCCCGCAGGGGGAGGGAACCCCCCGGCAGGATCATACGGGGCGGACAACCCCCCCGAGGCCGGAGGGGCCGCCGGGTAACCCATAAACGGGGGCATGTTCCCCGGATATGGGTGTGACGCAAATGTGGGGGCCGGAGGCCGCGCCAACACGCTAAGGAGCTCGTCCATAGAGTGCTGGGAGCGGAGCTGGCCTTCCACGAGAGCTTCGAGCAGGGCGTCCCAGGGAGCCGGGGGAGCCGTCGGGGGACGCTTGTCCCGGCCGAGGTCCCCGCGGTCACCGGGAACGACCTGGAGGTGGAAGCACCTAAGTTAAGAGGTAAGGAGGGAGGCGGTACCTGGGCCAGGTCGCCTCTGGAAGGGACCGCCGGGACAGCAGTGTCCCGGGCGGACGGCGCCGGGTCTCTGAGACCCGGATCACCGGGAAGGGTGCGAGCCCTTGTTCTTGGGGGAGCCATGGCGTCTTGTCACGGGTCCCCACGGTCGGCGCCAACTGTCGTGGTATTGCGAATACCCCGGCAGGTTTTGAGAGTGATCCTAGCGAAGATTATGCGGCGCGGGTTGACCGGATGACCGGTCCTCCCCCGCCGGACAAGCACAAAGAATGACACACGGGTTTATACAGGTTCGGGTCCCGGTGGGGGCCCTAGTCCTGTCGACGCGCTCCCGACCGGAGTCGGCTGGGGAGGCTCTCTCCGGGGGAGAGGCTTCCGGAGCACGCTTGTGAGTTTAGCTATTCCAATAAATGAACCGATCCCTTACAACAGAGGGGTACAAGGGCTATTTATAGCCCGAAAAAGAAGCAAAAAATCTAAACTACCCGGGAGCCACCGTCGGATTGAAGGGTAGGACCGTCCTTCTTCCGGTCAAACGCCTTGGATGCTTGACAGGTGGTCGCTAGTTCCCGAGGCGCTCCTCGCGTGACCTGCACGTGATAAACAGTTCAAGACTTTACCTTTAGGAGGGCGATGAGGCCCGGGACGGCACCGGAGGCCAGGTCCCGGGAGCCAAAAAGGCGGCGCCCGGGGAGGCCCCGGAGGCCGCGTCCCCGGGCAGATGGCGGCGCCCGGGAGGGCACCGGAGGCCGCGTCCCGAGAGCCAAAAGGCGGCACCCGGGGAGGCCCCGGAGGCCATGTCCCCGGGCCAATGGCGGCGCCCAGGACGGCACCGGAGGCCGCGTCCCGGGAGCCAAAAGGTGGCGCCCGGGGAGGCCCCGGAGGCCACGTCCCCGGGCAAATGGCGGCGCCCGGGAGGGCACCGGAGGCCGTGTCCCGGGAGCCAAAAGGCGGCGCCCGGGGAGGCCCAGGAGGCCACGTCCCCGGGCAATGGCGGCGCCCGGGAGGGCACCGGAGGCCGCGTCCCGGGAGCCAAAAGGCGGCGCCCGGGGAGGCCCCGGAGGCCGCGTCCTGGGAGCCAAAAGGCGGCGCCCGGGGAGGCCCCGGAGGCCACGTCCCCGGGCAATGGCGGCGCCCGGGAGGGCACCGGAGGCCGCGTCCCGGGAGACAAAAGGCGGCGCCCGGGGAGGCCCCGGAGGCCGCGTCCCGGGAGCCAAAAGGCGGTGCCCGGGGAAGGGCCGGAGGCGAGGTCCCCGGGCAATCGTGACACATCTTACCTGGACTTAGTCCCGCGGAGATTTCCCCCGACAGACAGCCCAGCCCAAAGGCCACATGCCATAGCCCACAGACCACAGTGCAGACCACTGGAGCCCGTTTGCCTCGTGACCTACTGTAAGGCTGTAACCCCATGACTCCCATTCTCCAAATCTCCCAGAGTCCCAATTCCCAAATCCCGAATCCTAAATTCCCTCTCTCCCAACCCTAGCCGGCGCCGGGGACGGGGTCACGGACTCACGGGGGAGCTGCGGCGGCGGCGCTGGGACGGGGGAGCTGCGGCGACGGCACGGGGAGCGGCGGCGGTGCGGGGAGCGGCTGCGGTGCGGGGAGCGACTGCAACGCGGGGACGGGGGAGCTGCAGCTGCGGCACGGGGACGGGGGAGCTGCGGCGGCACGGGGAGCGGCGGCGGTGCGGGGAGCGGCGACGGCGCGGGGAGCAGCGACGGCGCGGGGAGCAGCTGCGGCACGGCCGATCCTACATTGAATGTATTGTAAGTTCACAATATAGATAGGTTTTCTCTGCTCTCGTTATTCTTGTCAAGGCCAATTGGCCAACATGTGCTAAAGACAAATACATAAGTGATTCGTAAAATGATTAAGACAAGCTAAATATTTCAAGGGATATATGCATTTAGACGTGCTTTATACCATAAATTTGGGAGGAATGTTCTGCTTTAATTTATTTTTTTTAACAGCGCTGTCCACCGGTTGCTCCTACTAAACTTTGAGCACCTACTTTTTGAAGCCCTTCTATTCTATTCGGTAGGGCAATTTGACATGGACAACAATCTTCTAATGATTCTTCTCGCCATGGAGGCAGGTCGCCGCTAAACTCCACTGCCCCGACCGGCATCGCAGATTCGCAGGATTCGCAGCCTCCTTCAGAAATCAGAATTGGTATGAACAGAGCATTGCTTATTTGCTTTCTTATTTGGTATTATGCTGTGAAGGTATGAGCAGAGCATTGCTTTCTGTTGCCCTTGGTAGATTCACCGTTGAACTTGAACCTTGCTAAGAATGTAGAGTTGCCCGTCTAGTGAGTTAGGGTGTGGATCAGTGGATGTTTGCCGAGTTTCAAATTTTCAGACATCCAATAAATATAAAATTGCTTCACACAGTTGCATTTCACTGCATAAGGTCAGAAATCAACAAGTCTACATATTTTTAACCCAGAGGGGGCAGCATAACAATCTAGTTATGGGATAACATCGATGAGATATCAGCAATCTTGTCTTTTCATTTTGCCGATGATTTTCCCTTTGAATTGCATGTTTGTAGACTTCACTGTGATGTGTTTCACAGTGAAGATGTTGTCACTGCAAAACTTGTCTCCTATTGAATATTGATACCCATTTCACAAACTTATAATAACTTTGAACATATTTTTAATATTTTGTTTAGACGCTGGATTTGGAAGTAAAGTCCTCTCAAGAGTCAACAGTAGGCAGCGCAATGGAGCAGCAGCCATCGCTTGAGGTGAGTTACAAATTCTCATGGTTTTAATGCTTTCATATTAATCCATAGTTGATCACTTGACCCACAAATTTTAATACTGTAATATGTGGTTGTAGATATCAGAAGAACTACATTCCCAACAATCTGGTGATCCATCAAATTTGAGGGTTGATACGGCTGATAGTGATGGGTAGGAGGGAGCAAAGGGAGCTACAGCTACTGATGCTGTGAAGGTAGAAGACGGCTCTGAAAATACAACAATCTCACGAAAGAAAACCTCTGATGTATGGCAACACTTCGAATCAGTTTTGGTGGCATCCAAAAAGGAGAGGGGAGTGATGGAAGAAAAGGTCATGTGCAAGGCATGTGGAACAAAGTTAGCAAAGAACAAAAGTGGCACTACATCAACAATGAAACGACATTTAGGAGCTTGCAATGTTCACAATATTCAGCAAATGCAAATAAAAAAGCAGAAACTGATGAGTTTTCCTTTGGCTGCGGAAGATGATTTCATTCTTCCCCCTATTGGTTCTTCTACTGGATATGATCATGCTAAGATACGTGAGTCAATTGCTACCATGGTTGTTGTTCATGAGTTGCCCTTTAGAATCGTGGAATATACTTGGTTCAATGCTTTGTTAAAAACATTGAATCATTCTTACCAAAAGGTTTCTAGAAAGACTACTAGAGCTGATTGTCTTAAACTTTTTGAATCTGAGAAGGCAAAATTGAAGAAAAGTTTTAGGCATGTTAACAAAATAAGTCTCACATGTGATCTTTGGACATCTAATCAGACTCTTTGCTATATGAGTTTAGTTGCACACTATGTTGATGCTGATTGGATATTACAGTGCCGCATCATTAATTTTGTTGAGTTAGAGCCTCCCCACAGTGGAATAGTTATCTCTCAAGCTATTTCTGAATGTTTAGCTGATTGGAAAATTGAAGACAAGATAGCTACCATTACTTTTGATAATGCCTCTAGCAATGATGTTGCTGCAAAATTGTTGCTTGCTAAGTTAAGTGCTAGAGGTGTATTGTCCTTTAATGGAAAAATTTTTCATGTGAGATGTTGTGCACACATTCTGAATTTGCTTGTAAATGATGGTTTGAAACCATTGGAGAGCTTGATTAGCAAGATTAGGGAGACTGTGAAGTACTTCAAGAAATCCAATACTCACTTGTATAAGCTCACAGCCATTGCCAAGTCACTTAAGCTTGATCTAAAGAGAAAATTATGTCTAGATGTGTGCACTAGATGGGGCTCCACTTATAAGATGCTTGATAGTGCCTTCTATTTCAGACCTGCTATTGAAATATATGCAGTTGAAGATGCCAACTACAAGTGGCAACCACTTGAGGAGGAATGGGAGTTATATGCACAAGTCAAGAATGTATTGTTTGCTCTACATTTGGCTACCAATATGTTTTCTGGGTCAACTTATCCTACAGCTAATATGGTTTTTTCTGAAATTGTTAACATCAAGAAAGTGTTGTTTGATTTGTCCAATTCATCAAATGCATGCTTGGAGGAAGTGGCACATGCTATGCTTCTTAAATTTGAGAAATATTGGGGACCAGAGTGCACAAATCTTCTTCCTATTGCCACAATTCTTGACCCAAGGTACAAGATGAGAATGTTGATTTCTCTTTTCCAGTCATGTTTTCTAATGGCGATCTTGAACAAAAACTTGCATCTGTAAATGCTACATTGGATGAGTTCTATGCCATATATGAAAGCGAGTATAAGCAAAGCATTTCACATCAAGAAGCTAGTGCCAGTACTTGTGGGCTTGCATCGAGTTCGAGTAGTGCTAGTATTGTGGTCTCATTTTCTTGCCAGTTTCATGAGTTCATCAAAGCTAGTTCTGCTGCACAACCTTCAAAAACTGATTTGAAGATGTACTTAGAAGACATGAATGAAGTGTGTGATGCAAAACCTTTCGATGTACTCACATGGTGGAAGATGAATGCATCAAAGTATCCTATAGTGTCTAAGATGGCAAGAGATATACTAACCATACCTATTAGCACCGTCTCTTCAGAGTCAGCCTTTAGTGCCGGAGGAAGAGTTCTTGATGACTATCGTAGCTCGCTAAACCCAACAATGGTGCAAGCTTTAGTGTGTACCTCTAGTTGGATTAGAGGTAACCATCATAAGTTGAAGAAATTGGTAAGTTTTAACTTCTTCATTTCAAAACTGTTTTCATCAAATGGTAAATAATTTGTTATCATTTCTAATTGTTTTCTATTTCATGTCAGGAGTCACCAATGGAAGATGATGTTGAAGAGATCGCACTAATCGAAAGCAATCCTTCAGATACTTCGGCTGTGGGCAGTAACTAGTGATTTGCTTCTTTACATGAATATTTGTATGCTATTTAAGTTGTTATTTACTTGATTACATCATTACATGACAAAACAATCATTAAGAACAATGCATCATTTTGCAGGCTGCATTGGATCTGAAGAACGATGATTTCACATGCTTCACTTCTTTACATGCTGCACTTTGATTCTCAAGTTGGAGTCTGGAGACCAAGATTCAATTGAAGTTGCACAAATTTGATGTATTTTGAAGATCTTATAATGCATTTTGTTTCTCTTAGTTGAAAGTTTGAATTGTCTCAGAAGATTATATATTGTTAGTTTATTATGCTATATTGAAACTCTGCATTTTGGTTTTCTTAATTGAAATTATGAATTGTTATGCTATTAATTTATTATTGTCATGACAAAGATTCTATATTTTCTAGTTAAATTGTAATGCATATTTTCGAGCCGAGCCTAATCGAGCTCGAGCGAGCCCAATTGAGAAAGTATTTATTTGTGTATAGAGTGAATCTAATCGAGCTCTATCGAGCTTTATCGAGCTTTGTCGAGGCAAGCCCGAGCTTGGTTCTGGGCTCGTTAATGTTTCGAGCCGAGCCCGAGCCGAGCCCAATACACTATCGAGCCCGAGCCGAGCCTGCCTGGGCTCGCTCGAGATCGGCTCGTTTCCAGCCCTACGCGGGGGTGGGCGTTGTATTTCATTTCATTATCAATACAACTGGATTTTTCTCTTCAACTGTCTCATTGCAGGTTCTTCACATTACCGCCCCTAACGGCAATGCCCTCCCCGCGAGGACTCCCTCCCCATGAGGATGCCCTCCCCGTGAGGAAGTGGGCTCAGGCCCAGTAAGTCCCTCCTGAAGGGCGGCTTATGATCAGCCCTCGTGGACTGAGGGTGTAAGCGGCAACCCGGTCCTCAGGGACCGCGGTAACGAGTCACTTTGGGAGACTAGTCCCCTACCCAAATAGTCTCCCCAGCGGGACGGATTTCTTGGATATTCTTCTCCGGAGACCCTATTCCCAGCTCCCCGTTCTCATGGCGACCGGACGATTGTCTCCCAAGTGGTTTATCTCCGAAAATCTCATCTCAAGCTTCCTTGGATATTTCTTTCCCGGAGATCTTATTCCCGGCTCCCAGTTCTCACGGCGACCGGATGATGGTCTCCTGGAAAAATTACGGATTTCTTGGATATTTCTTCCCCGGAGACCCTATTCCCTGCTCCCCGTTCTCACAACGACCGGACGATTGTCTCCCGGAAGGTTTTCCCCGGAAACCTCGTTTTCAAATTTTTTAACTTGGAAAAATTCTTATGCTACAGGTCTTCATCTTCACCCCGGGGGCTTTTCACCCCCACAGTGCGCGGAGCTACCCTCCGGTCCGCTGTGGGTGGGGGGGGGGGGATAAGGAACCCCCGGGTGTCGTCCGGACCATCCATGAGCAAACTTAGCTCATTCTTATCAAAAGAAGTCATCCAGACCATCCAAGAAAAATATCAAGAGAAGATTCTCAAAGCAACAAGAAGCAAACACAGCTTTATTAATCATTCAACCGGAGGACATCTTCCCCCTCCTGTGGGCATCAGAAACGATACAACCCGGGTTATAACCCGGAAATTCTCTAAGCCCTAAGGCTCCTAGGCCTAATAGTCCTGGACACCCTCCGCTAGCTTCCGGGCCAGGTCCCGGTACAATGCGCGTACGCGGCGCTAAGCTTCCTGGAGCATATCCTCGGGCCAATACTCGTAGCCCGCCGGTGGAAGTATCCGAAGAGGGGGGATCATCCGGGACCCCGGACGCGGAGGGGATAATTCGACGCGATGATTGTCAAAATTATCAAAGTGCCACTCCGGGTGCCATCTCAATCGGATAGGCTCCTGGACGGCGTCCCCGCTGCGCTTCCCGGAGATGAGACTTAGCAAGATCAAAGCGGCTTGGGCTTCCCCCGGGGGGCACCTGCCGGGGCTCAGAGGCCTCGCCCGTGGGGAACCTCTTCTGGACCTTCGCCCGGGAGTAACCTCCCGGGAATCCTGGTAACAATGTATTTATTCAAGACTTAGAAAAATTTTCAATTCCATTGCATTTCAAAATGTCTTTTTACAAGTGTCCGGGGCTTCTTCTAAGAAGCTATCGGGAACAAAATTCTAAGAAAGCAAAATGGGTCCTATCTAAGACCTGGGGGAGGCTCATACTTTATCATTGGCGTCCTCCCCCTGGGGGCCTTCCGCCGGGGTCGGGGCCGGGGCATACGCTGTCGGAGGCGCCGTTGCCGGGAACCTCACCCGGACGATCTTGTCGTAGAAGCCCCCGGCGAGTTGCTCCACCTCCCGGCGTGAGGGCTCGAAGAACTCGGGGAAGCTCCGGGGAATGCGGCCCCCGATCGCCCGGGCGCCCACCCCCCGGTGCTCCACAAGCCCGGCCGCTGCCGCAACCACGGGGATTGCCCGGCCTCGTGCCCAGGCATTTGCGGCCTCCGGGATCACAGAGACCTGTGCGTTAAGAAAACGCACAGCCTCCGCGAGGGTGGCCGGGGGCACCTCCGAGCTGCGCCCGGAGCCAAGGCTCTCGACGGCCGAGCGGACGGAGCGGCCCGCATCCATCACCGCCCGGACGCTCGAACCTTCGAGCTCCTGGAAGGCCTCCTCCTTCGCCTTGGCCTCCTGTCGGAGGCGGCCATTGACGGCCTCGGAGACGTGGACTTGGGCCCGGACCCGGGCCAGCTCCTGGAGGGCTTCGTCCCGCTGCCCCAGGTAGGTGGCGGCCCTCTCTTCCACTTCCTTCAGTAGCCGGCTGATCCGCTGCTCAAGGCCCCAGGTAATGGCCGCCCCCTACAAACTCCAGAGTTAGAAAAAATTCAAGTGTAGGGGGCCGAAAGAAAGCGTCATCTTCGTCCGGGGACGTGGCCTCCGGTGCCTGCCCCGAGCGCCGCCATTTGCCCGGGGACCTGGCCTCCGGTGCCTGCCCCGGGCGCCGCCATTTGCCCGGGGATCTGGCTTCCGGTGCCGGTCCTAGGCGCCGCCTTTCGCCCGGGGACGTGGCCTCCGGTGCCTGCCCCAGGCGCCGCCATTTGCCCGGGGACCTGGCCTCCGGTGCCTGCCCCGGGCGCCGCCATTTGCCCGGGGACCTGGCCTCCGGTGCCGGTCCTAGGCGCTGCCTTTCGCCCGGGGACGTGGCCTTCGGTGCCTGCCCCGGACGCCGCCTTTTGCTTGGGGACCTAGCCTCCGGTGCCGGTCCTGGGCGTCGCCTTTCGCCCGGGGACATTGCCTCTGGTGCAGGTCCCGGGCGCCGCCATCTGTTCGGGGACTTGGCCTCTGGTGCCTGTCCCGGGCATTGTCTCCCTTCTAAAGGTAAAGTCTCTGGTTCTTGATCACGTGCAGGTCACGCGAGGAGCGCCTCGGGAATCAGCGGCCACCTGTCGAGCATCCAAGGCACCTGACCGGGAGAAGGACGTTACTACCCCTGAATCCGACGATAGCGTCCGGGGTAGTTTAGTCTTTTTTGCTTCTTTTGGGGCTATAAATAGCCCTTGTACCCCCTGTTGTAAGGACAAGTCATTCATTATTGCTAGAATAGCCAAACTCACAGGTGTGCTCCGGAAGCCTCTCCCCAAGAGAGCCTCCCCAGCTGACTCCGGTCGGGAGCACGCGGACAGGACTAGGGCCCCCACCGGGACCCGAACCTGTATAAATCCTCGTGTCACTTATTGTGTTTGTCCGGCGGGGGAGGACCGGTCACCCGGTCAACCCGCGTCGCGCTTTCTTTGCTAGGATCCCGAAGACTCTTCCACGTAGAGGAACAACCGTCAGGAGGTTAATACGTGCAGTTATCCACGAATAAGACGTGTTAAACCTGCGTGGAGGTTAAGAGCGGTTCTCTAAACCGCATCCAAGCAACCGTTTGATGCCGTTACGACTTGGCGCCCTTTCGACCAGTATAAAAGGGCGGCATGGTGTATCAAACAGGAGGGGGATCGAGAGATCAACAGATCACGAGATACAGCATATCTCACTTGAAGAATCAAATAGCCAAGACTACGACTTAGATTAGATAGCTTCCATAAGCTTTCCAGGCTTCATTTTGTACACTCATACAGGGAAAACCTTCGCCTGTGAAGGTCTTATCCCGTCACTTTGTATCTCTTTACTACATATAGTGAAATCCCAACAGGACGTAGGGCTATTACTCCCACCATCGAGGGCCCGAACCTGTATAAACTTCTCTGTGCTTCAGTTCTCCATAATTCTACATACCTTCCCGGAGGGTCACCCTGAAAGGTCTCACTATTTACAAATTCTGCATAAGTTCGACTAAGGACCCCGAGTCCGAATCATCGACAGCTGGCGCCCACCGTGGGGCCTTTCTCAAGGTGTCCTAATTCTCATCCGAAGGTTCGCTGAATCATGGTTGGAGTATATGATTGCGAGAACGATTTCGATCTCGAGGATAATGCTCACATTCCAATGCCTTCTCCAAGCGATCCTGTGCCGATGGAGGAAGTTGGAGGCAAAAATCTTCCAGCGGTCGAATCGTCTCTCCAGGTCATGTCCATCGACCAGGGAGCAACTAGCGCAAGGTTAGAACCCACCGAGGTTCTTAATGTGCTAGAGGGTGAGTCCGGTCCATCATACGACCCCGTTGAGGGGAAGGATGATATCGACCTGGAAATCAGCCCGGGTAGATTCGACCCTGATAACCTCCACCGTTTCTTTGATTTCGAGTCTGACTCGGAACAAACCGAGGTGTTCTCCCCCTCCGTGACTTCTTTCCCTAGATAGTTCGCTGCCTTATTGGAGGAAACTCCTGATCAACGGGCTGCTAGGGAAGAACAGGAACGCAAACAGAAGGAGGATCAAGATCTCGAGCAGCAAAACAACGAACTACGCAGAACGGCCCTCGAGGCTCTTCAAAATGCGCAGGCTTGTTACGATGCTGCACCGAGTTCTTCCAGATGATACCCCTTCTTTGCCCCCGGAGCGTTTCCTGGTGGACGAAGAAACGGTAACACCTGGTGCCCCAAGGAGAAGTACACATGGTCGACTGCGATCTATCGCAGAAGTCATGCGTAATTTCCCTCCTACGGTCACGGATGCGCAGAAACCGGCCTTCACCACAATCCCAGCGGAAAGGTTGGATGAGGTTGCATCTGGGGCGACCCCAACGGCCTCTTCCTGGTCGGTAACACGTTCTCGCGAACGAGCGTGTTCTCACTCTGGTTCTGGTCGACGAAGTTACCCGCCGCCTGTACCATGCCGCCAAGACAAATACAGGCAGGCACAGGATTCTCGTGGTAGGGATCGAGTCCCTGTCCACTCTCGTCTAGGACCACGGATAACTTCACCATTGCGTGAAGTCGCTCGTAATCCGATCGAGAGTCACATCGAAGAGGAACCGCTCTGGATAGTACCGCGAGGTCGCAGTTGCAGAGAAGCCTCCTCCGACCAAAGGTAACAAGCCTTCATTTAAGAATAAAACTGCTTCTGGTGGTCGTAGTGCCGACTAGCCAGGAAAGTCAACTAATCCGCAGGAAGGCAAGAAGTGGTGTCCACTCCACAACTCCGCAGGCCACGACCTTAAGAACTGCAGGAGTTGGTTGAAGCAGTTGGATGACTTCTACCAGGGAGTTGGACCAATGCCGACCTTGCCGGCTAAAGAACAAGCATGCGAACTTAGAGACGCTGATGGAGATGAAGAGATGTCCTACCAGGTACCTCATAATCACATCAATGTTATTTTCGGGGGTTCCTCCTCTTTTGTTTCCAAAAGGCAGTTTAAAGCCTTTTATCGAGAGGTTAACCAAACGGAGACATCCCTTGGTGAACCTCAGTACCCCCGTTGGTCGGATACACCTTTGATGTTTGATCGCACTGATTGTCCTGTGGGGCTTACTCGACCATTGAGGCTCCCTCTGGTCATTACCCCGATCATCAGTAATGCGAGAGTCGAAAGGGTTCTGATCGATGGAGGGAGCTCCCTTGACATTTTATTGGTCAAGGCACTCGACGAGATGCAAATTCCTAGTTCGAAGATTAAGCCCACAATCCATACGTTTTATGGGATAATCCCTGGTCCCTCCATGATGCCATTGGGACAGGTGGTCCTCCCGGTCACACTGGGAGAACCGGATAACTTTCGAACAGAATTGATTACTTTTGACGTAATTGATTGTGATGCGGCTTACAATGCAATCTTTGGCAGGCCAACTCTTGCTAAGTTCATGATGGCAACGCACTATGCTTATCAGTGCGGCAAATTGCCTGGCCCCAAAGGTGTCATCTCGGTCCGAGGCAGTCGCAACGTGGCACTCACATGCGACCGGCTATCTCTGGAGATGGTCGACCAACTTCCCCTCTGGGACGCTCAGGTCACCACTGTCACCACCGAGGCGATCAAGGCTGCTCCTCGACCAGATGAGAAACTCAAACTAGTTCCATTGTACCTAGATGATCCGTCCAAGACAATTCGGGTCGGATCAGGCCTGGATGACAAATAGGAACTCGAGCTCATTACTTTCCTCCGGGCTAACGCAGATGTGTTTGCGTGGAAACCGTCTGACATTCCCGGTGTCCCAAGGGAAATAATCGAGCACAGGTTAGCAATTCGACTTGGACAGCGACCAATAAAGCAAAAGCTCAGGCGTTTTGCTGTTGACCGACAGGAAGCCATCCGAGAGGAGTTGGACAAGCTCCTAAAGGCCGGGTTTATTCGCGAGGTCGATCACCCGGAATGGCTCACCAATCCAATCATGGTCCGCAATTCAAATGGCAAGTGGCGCATGTGCGTCGACTACACTAGCCTCAACAGTGCCTGTCCGAAGGATGACTTTCCCCTTCCCCGCATCGACCAGCTGGTCGACTCAACTGCGGGCTACGAATTGATGAGCTTCCTGGACGCTTACTTAGGATACCATCAAATTAGCATGGCAGAAGAAGATGAAGAGAAAACTGCCTTCATCACCTCGTTCGGCACCTACTGCTACGTCAGAATGCTTTCGATCTCAAGAACGCAGGTTCCACGTACCAGCGCTTGATGCAAAAGACCTTTCTTTCCCAGATAGGGCGTAATCTCGAAGCATATGTAGACGATTTGGTTGTAAAAATTACCAAGAGATTGTCTCATTTGGACGATCTCGCTGAAACCTTCTATAATTTGAATCGCTTTGGAATAAAGTTGAATCCGGAGAAATGCTCTTTCGGGGTTTCTTCAGGAAAACTTCTTGGTTTCCTTGTTTGTTCCAGAGGCATTGATGTCAATCCTGAGAAAATCAGGGCCATCGAACAAATGAGGTCGCCCTCGACCATGAAAGATGTTCAACGCCTGGCTGGTCGCATGGCGGCCTTAAGTCGTTTCATATTGCGACTAGGAGAAAGGGGATTACCTTTCTTCAAAGCCTTGCAGAAGCATCACAATTTCACATGGTCCGATGAGGCCGAAAAAGCGTTTCAGGAGGTAAAGACATATCTATCCAGTCCGCCAGTATTGGTGTCTCCCGACAAAGGAGAACCATTGCTTCTTTATTTGGCGGCCACCCCACACGCGGTCAGCGCTGTCCTGATCGCGAATAGGGAAGGGATACACAGACCCGTCTACTATGTGGGCGAAGTACTTCATGGTCCTAAGGAGCGTTACCCTGAGGTCCAGAAGATACTTTACGCACTACTGATGGCTTCCCGTAAGCTATGACATTATTTCCAAGCTCACAAGATCACAGTACCCTCCTCCTTTCCTCTGGGGGATATTGTCCGAAATCCAGAGAAATCTGGTCAAATCGCCAAATGGGCGGTCGAACTCGGTGCTTTTGATGTCCATTTCATGCCCTGCACGGCGGTTAAGTCTCAGGTTTTGGCCGGCTTCGTGGTCGAATGGACCAACCCTGAGCCACCTGTGCCGGTGTCTGAGGTATTGGAATGCCCCGATCATTGGACAATGCACTTCGACAGTTCCCGTAGTTTCCAACACTCGGGGGCTGGAGTGGTCTTAGTTACGCCTCAGGGCAAACAGCTTAAGTATGTCATCCAACTACACTTTGTTGCGACCAACAATGCAGCAGAGTATGAAGGTTTTCTTGCAGGGCTCCGGGAAGCAAAATTCCTCGGAGTCCTTCGATTAGTGGTGAGGGGAGACTCACAGCTGGTCGTAAACCAGGTAAACAAGGAGTACAGCACCTCCGATGAGACAATGGCTCATTACCTAGGGGAAGTGAGGAGATTGGAAAAACACTTCTGTTGGGGGAAATCTCCACGAGACTAAGTCCAGGTAAGTTCACACTTGCCCGGGGATTGTGGCGTCCGGTGCCTCCCCAGGCGTCGCCATTTGGCCCCCGCGACCCTGCCTCCGGGTACGTCTGGGGCGCCGCCATTTGGCCCCCGGGACCTTGCCACCGGGACAGGTCCCGGGCGCCGCCACTTGCCCGGGGATTGTGGCCTCCGGTGCCTGCCCCGGTGTAACATCCCTATTTTTCGCTATCTTTTCTGCTTGCGAATCAGCATATCTTCTTTGGAATCCCTGATGTCTCAACCCTATCTTGATCTTAGGTATGCCACTACCTTAACCTAAAAAGTTGGTAGCTAAATTTCATCTCCCAGATCATTTTCACATTTCAGTCCAAAAGTGTTTCAGTTTAGTCCTTCCAGAATTTTCAAAAAGCCCGAAAAAGCTAAAAGTCCCAGATCATCTCCAAATTCAAATTTGATCAAGTGATTATCTTTCTTTCACTATTCTGAACATTTTTCCCTTCTGGAAGAACTCAAGAATCTCAACCGAAACCCTAGATTCAGCCCCGACAAAAGTTTCAAACCCTAATTACCCTGTTTACCCTATTTTACCCTGTTTTCGATTTTTGTCAAAACCACCAGATCTTATCGGATTTTACCATTTTTCCTGCTGGATGAGTCTAAGACATTTAGTAACACTCATCCGCAAAACCAGATTTCAAATCAACCCTTCAGATTTCCAGAATTGCAAATAGGCCCAAGTTCCCGAACCAAAATCCTCGCAGTTTAGTCCAAACCTTCGCAAGTGAGTTCAAAACCTTGCAAACAAGCCCCTGGCCTTTTCTTCGACCATGACCAGGAGACCGCGTGCACGACCGCGACCAGAGCAATTCGACCAGCGCCCCGCCGCTTTGCCTCGCCGCCGAACTAGTCGTCGGCGAAGCTCCCTGCGCTGCCACCATCGCAGCCACGTAGCCACCGCCGCGCACAACTGTACCGCCACCGTGGAGCACCTCACCCGCGCTGTGCCGTGTTCTTCTCCGCGTGCGCGCGTGCCTGCTGTTGTCAGGAGCTTTACGCCACATGGTTGCCATCCCGGAGATCGCTATCTCGCCGTCTTGACAAAATCCCGATTCCGTGCGATACCCCGTCTCTGGCAGAGCTCCCGCCGTGTCCCGATATGCCTCGTTGACTGCTCCAGCGCCAGAAAATATCTCACCGGCGATTGCTGCAACTCCCGAGAGCTCAACCCCGCGGCTATATAGGGCCCCCTTCGCCCAGCATCTCTTCACACACCATCCCGCAACTGCAAGCCTTAGCCTCCACCACCAGAGAACAATCCAGTTCATCAGCGCCGCCGCGAAGACCTTCTTCCCCGGCGAGCTGCTTCTAAAGCTCACGGCGCCAGCTTCGCCCGTAGCTTCCCCCTCCAAACCAACACCACCAGTAAGGTCCCCTCATCCCTCTGTGTGTTTCATAGCCGTTAATTGGCCCCCGGCGAACCTCAACGACGGCAATCACCGGAAAAGCCGTGATCCCCTGTTCCCCTAATGCCGAGTGATTCAAGCCAAATTGTCCTCGTGCCAGTAGAGAATAATGATCAGTGAGCTAGGAGGAACAAGCCTGTAAGTTTGGAATCGCCAATTTTGCCCCGAGCGTCGAAATCCCATGTTTGAGCCTCGGCAGTTCGCCGGAGAATGCCGCCGCGCTTCTCCAGCCATTCTTTGGCAAAATTGAGTACACCCGTAGCTTTGTGATGACCACTAGATGCTTCCCGAGCGTGGAATTCAGTTCAAACTACCTGGAACGAAAACGCCCAAATCGGTGCCTTCGTCTTCGGCCCCGATCGCCAGAGTTCGTTTTTCGGCCAAACCAGCCGATGAAACCTTGTCATCTAGCTAGGCGTCAACCCCTTGAGAAATTTACTCCACTGGCTCGAACCCTGAATCAGCCTAGATCAAAAGTTATGATCATGCCAAGATTACTGTCCAGTAGTTCAGGCCACCGTGTTTGCTCACCGGATTTGGCCACCCTCCGGCCACTTTCTGCCCTTGAGCCTGTTGAGAGTTTTGTAGCTGTCATCAAGGCCTAAACCCCAGACAAAGTTTTGCACCAATTGGAGTCCTGAGTCAAAAGTTATCCAATGCCCTACTTTCTGGCCATGTCTAGCACTATGTCAGTGCATGTCCACCAGTGGCATTAGATGATTTAGACTTGTTACAATTGAGAAATTGAAATGCCACTTTGTCCACTAAGCCTTTTGAACCATGCTCTACAATATTCCCTACTGTCACATCTCCAGAAAGCAAACCTAGAACCAATTTAGGGCTATGTCAAGCCATGAGCCGAATGTCAGCCCTTCTACATTCAAGTCCTTTTGAGCCCATCTCTTCGATCAATGTCAAGTGACCTTGTCCAAACCCTTTCCCTGCATGCATGATATATTTACATAATATTTTCTAGTGCTTGTATGCTTATATAGTGTGTATGTGTTGTTTGTATCCACCGTGGAACCAGATGTTGAAGGAACAGAGGAGATCTTCGAGGATTCATCTGAGCAGCTAGACCCATCACTGCAAGGCAAGTCTCAATCCCTTGATCATGTCTCGCCTATTATTTTGAAATGAAGTATGTTAACTGTTTTCAAGTATATGCATGCCTTAGATTCAAACAAGAACTATGTTTCAATAAAATGATTAGATATGACCTAAATAACTATAAATCCCCTTTTGACATTGAATATCCATGCACCCGTGTCACCCTAGAATATCATGCTTAGTCTATGCTATGACCAAGATTATATGGTAAATGTTGAATGGTCACATATGAGAAAAGTATATTCAAAACCCCTTTTGTGAAAGAAAATGTGATTGGAATCGATAGTGAGGATGGTTTGAGTGGATGGTGATGTGTGCGCACTGGGAATGTGAAAGACTCCTCACTAGAGATTCATAAGGACTAGAACCTTGTGTTGTGCTTTTATGCGGCATGAAAAACGTACCAACCACTTGCCCGGTTATGGGACGGGCGCAACTTAGTAGCTTTCTTTAGTATTAGCTCTTCCCTGCAATGGTTGTCGATCCAGTGTCTTGCGAGAACTGGTGGGCCGCAGAAGGCCATGAGTGATGTGAGTTCAGAAAAATCATGAGTGGAAAAGGTGGAAAGAAGGAAGACGCCATATGCCAAATTAAGTCGTGCGCGACTGTAATCAAGAGAGGCTATGTGTCTTGCGAGAACATAGACCCAGGCTAGGAAGTAAGGCAGTGGGGAGGACCCACAATGGTACTTGAGACTTGATTGTCTATTTACCGGGCAGGGAATAGTTAATGCTAGGACTGTAAACTGTTGTGTCATCTCGGCCTTGTCACATGCGTAAGAGTCGCATGGTGTCGCGCCCCGCACAGGGTACCACGACTACTCCCGTGGAGACCCAGCTCGCTGCAGCTGGCCTCATACATACATACCACTGACTTCCCAGGATAAGTCAAGCACAGGAGTTCATTGCAGCAGAGTAACTTAGAAAATATCATTCATAAACAGTATGGCCTGCTGGCCTGGTACAATAAAAGAGTAATACAATGCCTTCACGGCACAAATGGTCTAATTAAAACAAAAGACAACTACTCGGCGGAAGCTAGGTGAAACCCCCACAGTCGTAAGAAGTTGACAGCAGAACAGCACACTTCAGGGCTCTGGCAGAATTGGCTCTCTTCCTTCTGGATCCACGAAATCTTCCAAGCCTTCGTCTTGGTATTGTAGCACTCCATCTATTGTTGATGAGTTGCAAGGGTGAGCACTTACGTACTCAGCAAGTCATAGGTAAGAGTAGAGATATGTATAGTAGAGATGACATGATCCTATGCTATTGAGGGAAAAGAGGTGAGAGGGTTTTTCCAAAAATACTTTTCTTTCAAGCTTTTCAAATCTCATGCTCATGGCAGCATTTCATATACTTAGGGCACAATCCACATGCCTCTTAGATATCATATGATCACTAAATTATGGTACTACTGCGACACGTCAACACATGACAGCCCACGGCAGCACCCCTTATCATGACAACACATGTCATTTGGGTAATCTTGACTTAACAAATTTTAATTTATAAAACAATACTTGTGTCACACCCCGTGGATTTAATCCACCGCGGCATACTCCTAAAACTCGGGAGCACGAAGTATTCGAATACATTTTTAACTCTGCAGAGGGGTACCAATTTACCTGCAAGATATATCCACTTTCATGCCCTTCCTATCACAAGGATTGGACCCCTGACTCACTTCATACTGTGAGCGGCAAGGTGGAGATAACAAGAACTTTTGCCATGTTTCACACACAGTTCACCCCAGACCCCGTGGTTTTCTTCACGCAAACCACAGTTGTGGCAGGGTTTCACAACCCCCACTAATTGGCATCTTCCCCTCAGGGTCAGCGTGCATGATCACATCCAGTGATTTGTGTTGGAGCGCACCCCGTGTTTAATCGTGAGTTTGTCATATAGGGGTTTCATGTGTGATCCACATACTACTTGTTCAGGCCTGTCCCATACCAGGCTTGCGGTCGGCACGTTAATCATGCCACTAGACGCACAACACAAGGTTCTAGGTCCTTATATGCCAGTGACCAGATCATACCACAATCCATGCACCTTCAGTGCCTGCACATCCAGTGCAGCCAAGCACCTCTAGCGCTACCACCATTCCATACCAAAATACTGGTCACGGCTAAGGGTTTTATTTCATGAATATAAATATACTTAATATATTAGTTCATGGCTCATTATTTGATCAATTCACATTTCACAGGCATCATCCTGATGCTGCCATTTCATAATTCAATCATTCTCAATCTTTCTCATGCAATATTATTTTATAATCAAGGTATATTCTAGCAATTCATAAAATATAGGTACAAGATGTTCAAGAATATGACTTGCCTTCCGCGTCGTAAGAAACAGCAGTTGATGTTGGGTTTGCGACGAAGTCTTCGAACTCGGACTCTTGCTCTGAACAAGGATCAAACAAGCAAATAGGCATTACAATCAATCCTACTCTTACTAATCCACTATATGCGATAATGCAAGGTGAAAGTGTCTCGGCGACACAAGATTTGGATTCTGGGAAGCGATTAGGGTTAAACTATGGAAACTAGGGTTAAGATTAGTTGTCAAGGGTTTACAAGGTTCCAAATGTCCCAAAATATCAGAATGATATCAAGGCTGCGGCTGGTTCGCTCAAAAACAGCGAACGTCTTTAGGTCGACATTCGGTTCAAGGCATCGACATAGGGTCGATGGATGATAGAGGACTCAACTCAAGTTGTGACAGTAGAATAAAATGTAGATCACAACATCAGGAGTCTAAGGGACAAAGTTATGTTCAGTTTGCATACCCAGAAGGGGTCAAACTGGCCCAATGCCATTGGCTGACATAGGCTGACAATGCCCAAGAATGGCATTGACATGGTTTGAACAGTTCCCAGTGGCCAAAATAGGTTTTGATTCAAGCATATGGTGCACAAGGTAGTGAGGCAACTATATGACAAAGTATTTTCTGTTTTTCATGACCAGAGGTGGGTGAACAGGGCTAATGCCACTGACTGGCATAGTTTGACATAGAGTAGACATGGCAAGAAACTAGGGTTTGCCATAACTTTTGATCTAGGGTTCCAAATTATGCACTACTTTGTCTGGTAGTTAGACATTTGTAACAGGAACAAATTCCTCAACAGGATCTAGGGCAGGAGATGGCCGGAAAGTGATAAAAACCGGCAAAGAAGTTGATTGGCCTGGAGCACATGCAACATAAACAGTGCAGTAACTAGGGCATAGCTATATCTCACAATCTAGGCCGAATTGGAAGTCATGATAGAAGACAAAGTTGCTCAGAATGGTCCAAAACATCTAAATGGCAAGGTGGCTGGGGCTGGATCGGCCGGAATCGATGGCCGGCGACCGGAGCAGAAGGAGATGACATGAAAATTGGGGGGTTTTCGATTTAGGGCAAATGAACTCAATTCCTTGCTTGTACATGATCTCTAGGGCATTAGAAACATACTGGTGAAGTTAGATTAGCTAAGCATTCAACAGATAAGCTAAACCAGTAAGCACAGTGAACAAGCAAAGTTCCAATTTGGGGTTTTTCACATTTCAGCAAATCTGTCGATTTTGGTTGCTTAGGGACGTTAAGTAAAGTCTACTGAGCATATTTGATCACTGGATCGAGAGCTAATTCTATTTAGGTGAGGATTAATTGCTCATCGGAGTTCTAGATGAAACATGGCGATTGCCGGTGATAGAAAGCATTTGAACTAAATTCCAAGCTTGAGAAGTATGAGGGAGATGAGAGAAGCTCACTGGGGGTGCTGGATCGAAGAAGTGGGCAGTGGAGAAGCTTGGCACCGTGCTCCCTCTTTGCTGCTCACCGGAGAAGAAGAAGACACAGTGTTGTTGCTGGTTTTCTGGTGTTTTTGCTGTGTGGTGAAGTTGGCTAAGTCCCTGGGGGTATAAATAGGTAAAGCTGGAGGCTCTCAATGGTTGGAAAAGCTCGGGGAGTTGTAGCCGGCAAGGAAAGGACGGGATGCGACTTCACGGCGAGCTGGCGTCGAGGTGACCTGTTTCAGCGGCCGTGAGGGCTTTTGCAGGTGATGCGAAGGTGAACTAACGGCTGGCCGCGGCGAGATCTCCACGTGGCATCGTTTTGCTGCTGGAGCCGTTGCCGGTGGCGTGCAAATGGGAGGAAATCAGCTGGCTGTGACTTGCGCCGGAGAAGATCCACAGTGGCAAATGGCGAGCACACACGCGGCGTCGAGGTACTGGCGAAGGTGGCGACCACGTGGCTACTATAGCAGTGCAGCAGGTCGAAGCAAACAGCAGTGGCGCGCTCGAGGTCGAAGGCTCTCGTGCTCGTGTGCTTGCTCCAGGTCGTGGTTGAAGCAACGGGGCTGGTCGAAAGTACTTTCTGGTCGGTTGCACTGGTTGGTCGTGAACTGAGGTGAGGTCGAAGTCGAAATTAGCTGATCCGGTCGTGAACAGTAGGTTTTGGTCGATCAGGGGTATAAGTGTGAGAGTTTTAGTTGAAATCTGGACTGATTTGTAATTTTGATCTTAGTGAGGTTTAATTTGGGATTTGATTTCATGGCTGAGTATAATATTTCTATTAATACTCATTTAGCTCAAATTTGGAGAAAGTTTGATAAGGTTTGAGGGATTTCACCTATTTTCGAAAATAGGGTAAAATAGATCTGGATTTTGTCGATCTCGAATTCTGGTAATTAGGGTGAGATTTTGAAGTCTGATCAGAAGGGAAATCTGTATCAAATAGTATTTGGGAGGTGTTCCCTAAAGAAATTCTGGGGTTGGAGTTGGTTTGTGAATTTTAGCCTTTTCAGGCTTCCAGGTAAACAGAAAAGGACTTATTCGTAGTAAAATTTGGACTAACCTGCGAAAAGTACTTAGATGAAACAATCTGGTTCCCAACTTTTTGAAGTAAGTTGAGGATATACCTAGGAACATATTCCAAAAGTTACTTGAGTCTGGATAGGGTTAGATCATGATAACTCAATTATCTGGAAACTGGGGTACTTAGGGTAAATCTGAATTTCCTGTTTTCGAAAACAGAAAGAGACTTAGATACTGGGAGTTAGGGTTAGAATTCAATCTGGCTTCTGAAGACTTTTATCTTCAGAATAACTGGTAGGTTAAATTTGGATGGTCTGATCTTGATCTGGATCTGGAGAATAGATTTGGAGATTTTTAGGGTTTGAGAGAGATTAGGGTTCAACTGATCTGGCTACTGCTACAGAGATACATGCATGCAGGATTTTATGCAAAAACTTTTCACCTCCAAAACCAGGGTGTTACAAGCCTACCCTCCTTAAAGAAATCTCGCCCCGGGATTTACCTAGAGAAGAGAAAAGATGGGGATAGGTCTGAAGCAAATCTTCCTCTTTTTCCATTGAACTTTCACAGCTTGATCTTCTATCTTTGAAGTTGACGCTCATCTCTGGCTACAATCCAGAGTGGTTGCTCAAGGTAGGTGAGGTTCTTCTGCAACGAAATACCAAGAGTTTCTACTCGGTCCGCGGGTTCCTCTAGGCATTTCCAAAGTTGAGAGTCATGGAACACATCATGCACTCCTCCGAGTTCTGATGGTAGTTCCAGTTTATAGGACACTTCTCCTCTTGAGTACCTTGAATGGTCCGATTACATTCCTTTCTCCTGACTCATCCCAATGTAATGGGGTTCTGCGCTTATGTCCATATAAAGCTTCAAATGGTGCCATTTGCAGACCAGCCTGATAACTGTTGTTATAGGTAAATTCTGTAAGTGGTAAGCATTTTTCCCATGAAATCCCATTATCCAAAATGAAATCTCTTAGCAATCTTCCAGGATCTGATTTACTCGTTTAGTCTGCCCACCTGTCTGTGGGTGATATGTCGTGCTGAACTGCAACTGGGTTCCCAGGGTTTCCTGAAGTTGGTCCCAAAACTTTGATGTAAACTGACTTCCACGATCTGAGACTATCTTCTGAGGGTCGGCCTTGATCCTCTGGCACATGTCACCTCTCATAATGTATGCCGCAATTTCTTTCTTCATATCGACCTACCAAAATCGTGTTTTCAAGTCCTGATACATCTTGGTGTTTCCAGGGTGTATGAAGTATGATGTTTTATGAGCTTCATGCAGAATCAGCTCTTTGAGGTCTGCGCTTTGAGGTACACAGATCCTTCCTTGGTACCATACAATTCCTTGTTCGTCCTCAGAAAAATCCTGAGCCTTACCTAACCTGATTCGGCTCTTGATCTTGCAGATCTCTTTTTTTTTTCTCTTTTGAGCACTCTCTATTTGTTCCTTGAGTCGGGATATTACTGTGAGAGTGGCTGACCTTCCTGACGGTACCACTTCTATCTCTAGTCCTTGCAATTCCTGTTGTAAGTGTGGGTTATTCAGTACAATCTCTTGTAAAGTGTAGACCTTTCTACTCAAGGCGTCTACTACCACATTGGCTTTTCTTGGGTGGTAGAGAATACTGAGATCATATTCCTTGATTAGTTCTAACCAACGACGTTGGCGCATGTTGAGTTCTGCCTGGGTGAAAATATACTTGCGATTCTTATGATCCGTGTAGATTTCACACTTATTCCCAAGCAAGTAATGTTGCCATATTTTCAAGGCATGTACTACCGCTGCTAACTCCAAGTTATGAATAGGGTAGTTTTCCTTATGCAGCTTTAGCTGTCGTGAAGCATAAGCCACCACTTGGCCTTTTTGCATAACACACAGCCTATGCTTTGCTTTGAAGCATCAAGAATACTTCGAAGTCATCCTTACTATCTGGCAATGTGAGGACTGGTGTGGTTGTTAACTTTTCCTTAAGCTTTTGGAAACTTTCCTCGCACTTGGCAGTCCATTCAAATGTGATTTCCTTCCTAAACAGATTGGTAAGGGATTTAGCAATCTGAGAAGATCCTCCAATAAATCTCTGATAGTAACCTGCTAATCCCAAAAAGTTTCTGGTCTCTGACATGTTGGTAGGTTACTTCCATTCCTTGATCGCGGCGATCTTGGCCGAGTCCACTAAAATTCCTTTTTTGTCAAAACATGGCCGAGAAATGCAATCTTCGTCATCCAAAATTCGCACTTGTCGAATTGGCATAGAACTTGCACTCTCTTAGTCTTCTCAAGTCTTTGTGCAAGTGCCGTTTATGTTCTTCTGGACTTCTTGGAGTAGGTGAGGGTGTCGTCTATGAACACGAAGGCAAACTTGTCAAGGTGATCCATGAATGTGTTGTTCATGACATTTATGGAGGCTGCTGGGGCATTAGTCAGTCCAAAGGTACTATAGTAAACTGGTATAGCCCATATCTTGTAGTGAAAGCAGTCTTGGGTATGTCCTCCTTCCTGGTTTTTTTTTTAGTTGGTGATAGCCTGACTTTAGGTCTATCTTGGAGAATATTCTGGCTCCTCGAAGTTGATTGAATAGTTCATCAATCTATTCTATGTACTTATATAAAGCTAAAGAGCCATTCTTTGAGAAATTTCCCCCATCAACACACACTCGCATTCTTATTTGGGACTTGTTGAGCACCATGTGGACAATGTGCTCACCCTTGCTTTTACAAACAAATTTAGAAGAAGGATTTGTCGACCCTGAATCTTACGGTCTTGAACCCAACGTGGAACAAGAAGAAGAAACTGAAGACCAAACTTGTTAAAGAGTTATGTACCAAGGTGGAGTCAGATGTGGAGAAGGCCCGTACATCGCTGCTGCAGAAGAAGAAGACTGATGAAGTCCTTTTGCTTATTATTGTTGTTTCATTTTGTGCCGACCTTTGTGTCGAAAACTCCTTAATTTGTATCAACATTTAAATGCGTCATTTTGGCGCTAAGTTATTGTAATGCTGGTCCTTGTGATCAGCACTTGTTTTTAATTACTCGCATTTTTATATAATGCATCTTGTTGTTGTGAGCTGCAATGTACCTTTTCTGAGTGCAACCCACCTGGGCGGTTGTCACCGGATTCCTCAAATGAGGATCCCACACCCGGACGCCGCCATTTGGCCCCCGGGACCTTGCCTCTGGGGCACGTCCCGGGCGCCGCCATTTGGCCCCCGGGACCTTACCTCCGGTGCCTGCCCCGGGCGCCGCCATTTGGCCCCCGGGACCTTGCCTCCGGGTCATGTCCTGGGCGCCGCCATTTTCCTGGGGACTGTGGCCTCCGGTGCCTGCCCCGGGCGCCGCCATTTGGCCCCCAGGACCTTGCCACCGGGATAGGTCCCGGGCGCCGCCACTTGCCCGGGGATTGTGGCCTCCGGTGCCTGCCCCGGGAGCTGCCATTTGGCCCCCGGGACCTTGCCTCCCGGGCGCCGCCATTTGACCCCCAGGACCTTACCTCCGGGGCGCGTCCCGGGCGCCGCCATTTGGCCCCCGGGACCTTGCCTCTGGGACAGGTCCCGGGCGCCGCCTTTTGCCCAGGGACTGTGGCCTCCGGTGCCTACCCCGGGCGCCGCCTTTTGCCCGGAACTGTGGTCTCCGGTGCCTGCCCCGGCCGCCGCCTTTTGGCTCCCGGGACCTTACCTCTGGGAGAGGTCCCGGGCGCCGCCTTGTGCCCGGGGACTGTGGCCTCCGTCACCCTCCCCGGGCGCCGCCTTTTGGCTCCCGGGACCTTGCCTCCGGGGCATGTCCCGGACATCATCGCCCTCCTAAAAGGTAAATTCCCTGCTTATTCATCACGTGCAGGTCACGCGAGGGGCGCCTCGGGAATCAGCGACCACCTGTCAAGCATCCAAGGCACTTGACCGGGAGAAGGACGTTGCTACCCCTCGATCCGACGGTAGCGTCCGGGGTAGTTTAGACTTTTTGCTTCTTTTTGGGGCTATAAATAGCCCATGTACTCCTCTGTTGTAAAGGATCGAATCACTTTTATTGGAATAGCTAAACTCACAGGCGTGCTCCGGAAGCCTCTCCCCCGGAGAGAGCCTCCCCAGCCGACCCTGGTCGGGAGTGCGTCGACAGGACTAGGGCCCCCACCGGGACCCGAACCTGTATAAATCCTCGTGTCATTTCTTGTGTTTGTCCGGCGGGGGAGGACCGGTCATCCGGTCAGCCCACGTCACGTAATCTTCGCTAGGATCGTTCACAAAACCTGCCGGGGTATTCTTAATACCACGACAACTTCAGTCATTTTGAAGTCCAATACATCCCGCGAAAGGACAACATCCTCGCAGACCAATTATCCAAAATTGGGTCCTCACGCACATCCGCTTTGGCAGGAGTGTTCATTGAACACTTGGACCGTCCTTCGATCATGACTTCGGTCGAGGATGATCCGGTAATAGCCTACGTTACCAACCTCGGTCAGGAACAGGATTGGACTCATCCATTGAGAGTCTATCTTGAACATGGGACCCTACCCGAGGATGAAACCGAAAGCGATCGGTTGATTCGAAAAGCGCGTCTGTACAAGCTCATAGAGGGAGTTTTGTATAGAAAGGGTACTCAAGGAGTATTCATGCACTGCATATCTCAGGAGGAAGGTAAATCCCTCTTGAAAGAAATACATGACGGTGTATGCGGTGCGCACGCGTCATATCGCACACTGGTCGGAAAAGCTTTTCGACAGGGATTCTACTGGCCTTCGGCACTCGATGATGCCAAGCATATGGTAAAAATGTGTCCTCAGTGTCAGTTCCACGTGAGACAAGTTCATCAACCTGCCTATGCGTTACAAACCATTCCCCTCACATGGCCTTTTGCGGTCTGGGGAATGGATATAGTTGGTCCTATGCCACAAGCGGTCAATGGGTACAAGTTTCTGTTCGTAGCTATTGACACGTTTACAAAGTGGATTGAGGCCGAACCGGTACGAAATATTACTGCATCAGCAGCACAAAAGTTCTTCCATAAGAACATTGTTGCTCGATTCGGTGTTTCAAACCATCTCATCACAGACAATGGTTCTCAGTTCACCAGTGGTCTTTTTCTCGACTACTGCGATCAGATTGGGACCAAGGTGTGCTTTGCCTCTGTGGCACATCCACAGAGCAATGGTGCCGTGGAACGGGCCAACGGGCAGATACTGCAAAGCATCAAAAAACGTGTCTTTGATCGCCTTAAGACTCGCTCGGGGGCTTGGGCAGACGAGCTCTACACCGTTCTATGGGCACTGCGAACTACCCCTAGTCGAGCCACCGGTGAGACACCCTTCCATCTGGTCTATGGGGCCGAGGCTGTGCTTCCTATGGAAGTTAGTATTGGATCTGTTTGGACAGCGTAATTCGAACGAGTTGATCAGCCCGAACAGCAATCACAGGATCTCATCCTCTTAGAAGAAAGGCGTGATCGCGCGTTGATCAAGTCCGCGGCATACTTGCAAGCTTTGCACAAGTACCATAACAAAAGGGTGCAACCACGTAGTCCTAACGTGGGCGACCTGGTTTTACGAAAAATTCAAGACCAGTCTAATCGTAACAAATTCTCCCTGAAGTGGGAAGGCCCTTACACTGTTGTCTCAGTGCCGCGACCAGGATCAGCGCGATTAGCCATGGAGGATGTCGGATTCTGTCCAATACATGGAACATCGATCAACTACGCAAGTTCTACGTGTAAGTACTCAATCCCTTTTCCTGTTCAATTAGCATTTTTTCATAAAACAAAAAGTCTTTTGGTTTCATACGATGAACATTTCCCTTTATGCCCACGTGTTACGAATTCGACCTGGGGGCTGGTCGCCGGCGGTTAGATCACTACAACGTTCTAGTCGGATTCGCTGGCCGATCTCATGACCACTTCCAGATAAGTCACTCCAAAATAAGCCATTTCTCAACGCATACGGGGCTTTCTGGTAAGTCCTTGGTCATCTGAGTGGCTGCCGGTTTGCAACAAGATTAGGCGTTACATCGATCATAATTGCTGGTCCGATCGCACACCCCTGGTCGTTACACTTGTACTTCTCCTGTGTTTATAATACTAAGCCTTCAGTATCTATAATCACAGGCGGGGGCTAGGGGGATATGCTTATAATATGAACAACAAAAAACAAGAATATATTTACTTTCTTTCAAAAATCAATTTGTACATGCATTGCATTCTATATGTTATATCTGTACAGTTGTAGGGATTATACAATCCCGAGCTCGGTCAGGAGTTTATCTACAAGGGGGTGATCTCCTCCATGATCGCCTCCAGTTGGTCTTCACTCTCGATCTCTACCGGTCCCACCAGTAGATTCAGATCCGTATCTGGGCCATGATAGAGTAGAAACCGGCAGAGAATGGCGGAGGCTGCCGATCGAACCCTGGTTCTGATCGCCTCTTCTCGTCGCCGTGTATCTTCAGGAAGATACTCGAGAAGTGACTCCGCTTGGGCCATGACTAGTGTGGACCAGTCACTCGAACTGAGGTCGTCCTTTGTGGTCTCAACGGCATCAGCCCTCAGGAGATGGGCCACCATCTTTAGCTTTTCAAAGACGGATTGGCTCAGCTCTCTGTTCGCCTTTTGGGTGGAGTTAATGGAGTGCTGGAGGACCGCCTTGTCCTGACCAAGTCATTTTATTTGACTTGCTTGCGCTGCAGTAAGAAGAGTGTCACTCACAAACTATGAATTCAAGTCTCCCTAGTCGGGAATCGACTTACCAAAGAGCTTTGACCGCAGCTTATTAAGTTCGACCTCTTGCTGCGAAACAATATAGATCGACTTGAGCTTGGTCACGGCCATCTCCCTCTTTAGAGATGCAACCTCCCTATAATAGAAGAAATGGTTGTCATAACAAATTTGTAACTATACCAATTGGGGAGTATTGATCCTTACCTGCGCAAGCTGTCTCTTTCTTTCTGTATGGCCTCGACGCTCGCTACCATAGCGACTGATCTGGCCGTCATCCGGGATAACTTCTGTGAAACAAAGAGAAGTCAAAGGTGTCCTATGCACAATTCAGGTACCAAAAGAGGTGTTCATCATACCTGTGTATACTCCCAAAATGAAACATCCTCCGGGATGGCTGGAGGTCTAGTCGAGGGACCCGTCGCGACAGGAGCAGCAGGCAGATGTGCCTACTGGACATCAGTCGCAGTTGTTGTCACCAGCAACTCGGTATCTGCGCCCGACTCATCCCCGACGGTCCAAACGGCTTCCTGGACCAAAGGGACAGAGCGTTCCTCACTGGAGGCTCCGGCACCAGTAGCAACTTCAACCCTCCTCGGGGAGCTGAAGGGCTCGGTGCTACCTCTTTTCGCCTGCCAAGAAAAGAGAAACTGACCCAATCTAGTATAACCAGAATAGGGTTCTTACCTTATTTGAAATCCCATCAGCTTTTGGGATTTCAGGGGAGGCTCTCCCTGAGAAAGGGACAGTTGCTGTCTGTCCTAGTCTTCCTCTTTATGAACAGGCCTTTTTCCCCCTATATATGTCCTCCTGTAAGTACATTCATAAGGGATGATAAAGACTTGTGGTAAGAACTCATACTTGTGCAACCTGTCCGGTTGGCAGGGTCATGTCCGAAGGCCTGGGTGGCTCCTGGACCTCTGGGGCCGGCACTTCATCAGCGACTCTCGCGGGGTCTTGTTCGGACACCTCCTCTCCTGTCCGCAGGAGTGGAGGATTTTCGTCCCTGGGACTCACAGGAGTTACAGGGGAAAGTTCTTCGCCCTGTATAAGTGTTAATTCGATAAACACATGTACAGAGGAAATTGAGAAAATAAGACCATGAGGGAATCTTACCGTGGTCACCCCTTCGGTCAGGGAAGCAGAAACAACTGACCCTGAAGCCTCGGGGGCTTCGGGAGCAGGGATCTCGCCCGCGGCCACGGGACTTTCGGTGGCTGCGGGGTCCGCTACAGTTACTTCTGTTTCTGCTGGACGAGGTTGAGTATCGCCGGATGGAGAGTCCGCAATCTTCCTCCTCCGGCGGATCAGGGGGATATCATCTTCCTCCTCCTCCTCGATCCTCTCGCCCTGTACGATGAAGAAATGATTGCAGTTTGTACCTGGAAGAACGGGAGGTACGCGATATCTTACCGCAGTCTTCCTTGCTGTAGGAGGAACGCTCCGTGAAGACCCTTCCCCAAGAGCTTGCTTGAGTTTCTTGGGGGCAGGATTCCTCATCTTGGGCTTTGAGGAGATCTTCTTCATGTTTTTCATCGTCGGCTTTCCCAGGGAACCGACATTCTCAATCGGGAATGTCGCCTCGGCGAATCTCCCCAAGAGCTGTTGTGTTCCGACAAGTTCGTTAGCGCTGGGCATACATAAGACCTGCGAATAGGAGTCGAGTGGAAGATGACATACCTTTCGGCGCTCCTGTTTGAGGTCGTCGCCGGCGTGAACCAAGCTCTGGGGGCGAGGCGATCCCTTGGGGCCCTCTACATCAGCGTTGTAGGCCCTGAGGAGATAATTAGTCCGCCTCTCGACCTCGGAGGAGGGTAGGACTATTCCCAGAATGCAAATCAGACAATACATCACAGAAGTATGAGGTTTTGGTACCGAAATCACATACCTTCGTTGTAGTCCAAGGTATTGTCTGCCATGGACTTAATCTCCCAAGCCGGATGAGCGCTTTCACGCAAGGGGCTCACCCGGTTCTTCCCAAAGTCGCGGATGACATCGCGAGCCGTCAGTCCCTGTTGGACTAGGTGAAGAATTACCTCGGCGTGCTTCATGAACTCAGCGTTCATCGCCGGGGGGAGTCCAACTCACTCGGCTTCTCTGGCCGCGAGTTACCGAACCACAACCTGCTCTCAGACGGAGGGGTGCAGTAGAACCACTTCTGGTGCCATCCATGCACCGAATCCCGCAGGGGTGGGAAGGGATACTCCTTCTTCTCCCTTAGCCAGAAGCAGATACATCCGGCGGCGTTGGCGCTCTTTGACCACGCCGAGTAATAGAAGCGCCAGAAGAGATCCACAATGGGATACACTCCGACGTATGCGTCGCATAGATGCTAGAACACCGCCAGAATCAGGACCGCATTTGGGTGGAGGTTGATCAGCTCCAACCCATAATGCTCGAGGACGTCTTTGAGGAACCGACTCTCGGGGAATCGGAACCCGCAGCGCATATATTCCTCGAAAACCACCAGTTCGCCATCTCCGACGACTGGGGTTTCTTGATCCTTCTCCGCGGGCTGCCAGTTGATTAGCAGCCGCGGAGGAAGGATCTCCTCCTTCTCCAGCGCCAGCAAACTCTCCTCGGAATGGTGGATCGATCTGCTCCAAGACGCCATTTCTTGTGAGAAATAGGGAGAAAAGTTGGCGACTTTGGGGAAGATGGAGGCTGAGGGAAATGAGGGTTTTGTGCGGTGGAAGTATTGAGGAAGTGTTTTTGGCTGTGTGGCTTCCTCAAGAAGCTAAATATTCCTTTTATAGACCCGAGGAGGCGTACTAATGTGAGTAATGTTCCACTCAAACGTTCTGCTTAATATTTTATTCATTTTCCATAATGGATACTATCTCTGGCGGACCCGTTAAAGTGTTCCTGGTATCAGATCTGAAACAAAAAGGACTTCTTTGTTTCGAGATTTGAAGATACAAAATCATGAGATGTTTTCAAGGGTTTTTGAAGGACATTTTCCTTCATGCGCCTTGTAAATTTTCATGAAAATATCCTATGACCAAGTTTTTGGACGTACGGATATGTTTGATCAGATTGCGGTATGGTCAGAACCATGTCCTCGACTAAGCTCCGATTCTAATCGAAGTGATGGTCTGATCGAGTTTCGGTTCTGATCGCAGTAATCTTACATATTGAACTTTGGTTCTAACCGCGGCTTTAAGTCTGATCGCGGTATTAGTACTGGTGGTGGTGCTACTATAAAAATGTGATTCTGATCGCAGAGCTGAAGTTTACCTGTGCATGAATGGTTTTAAAGACATTGCTTATGGCCATATTTTCGCACAGGAGATGTAAAGAATATTTATATGAAGAAAAAGAGAATTTTATTTTTTACATTCTTTACATACAAAGGGGATACCGGCGACTAAAGCATCGACCTGATCCGAAAGAAGTTTGCAAAGTTCTCCTAGGGACATATTGTTGTCAGTAGGATCTACACTGACAACCCCCAGAGAACTAGCAATTAACCTAAGTCTATCTACATCATCCCTAACAAGAGATGCACTATTGTTCCTAATCAAATCGGAGAGTTCTCATTGTTGCTGAGCGTGGTCCCTCTCTCGACGGAACTGGTGCGCCTCTTCACGGGACCTTTCAAAACATTTTGCCATGTGCCGAATTGCCGAAGACATCTCTTCGGTCTTCTTCTCCAAGGCCTCTTTTTCCTCTTGAAGAGTTTGTCCGAGGGAAGGAGGTGGAATCTCAGCAGGCTGGTCGCTGGAGGCTCCAACAATTTTTGTCTCCTACATTTGCAAATGTTAGTTTTCTTAAACTATGACAAACAAGAAAAAGGAGACAGAAGCAGTTACCAATCCTCGCAAGCGACGGGTTGATATATGCATCTTGGAGGGTAGATCATCCGATAAAAGCGGATGATCACTGGATGGTGGAAGTGCAACTTTCCCACCATAAGATTGCTTCCCCAACACAAGTTGAGGGTCATCTGGTCGGATAGTCATCGCTTGCCGACCAGAAAATCGATCACCCAAACAAAAATGAGGAGTATTGGGATGAAATGGAAAAGACTGAGGAGAATGTCCCTTCAAAGGTGGGGATGAAAGTTCAATCTGCCTAGGTGCATGAGGAACAGAAGGAAGAAAGAACGACATTGCGTCTTCTACCTTTGCTCTGCTGGAGGATCCCTCGTCAACCCTGGGTTTCTTCCTTGAAGGAGATGGATCTTCCGGCATCTGAGGCCCTGGTTCGAAAACTTCCTCTTCATCACTCTCAATCTTGATGATGTTGTGATCTACCATCGGGGAGTGTATGAAGAGAAGGATGAAGGTAGCATTGGAAGAAACTTAGCCGTGAGAAGAAGTTGTGGAGCTTTGTAATTCGAAGGCTTTGGTATTTATAGCCGCCAAGGTGACGGTTCGTCTTCCGAACGCCTCGAGTTTTCAAAAAGCATTTACAATTTCACCTCGGGTTAAAAAATGTTTCAAGAGCGCCATCATTACCCGTCACATAATACCCAGAGCCCGTCTCGGGGGACCAACCGTCACACTTAGTGCACCACTAAGTGGGGGATTTGAAGCGTCGGGTTAAAAATCCGATGCATGTCTTGAAATTTGAAATAAACAAGTCCCTTCGTTTTCTTCGAATTTGGGGGCTAGCTGACGAGGATTGACACCCGAGTCAGTTCAAATGAATGCACAACTGGTTCAGGATAGATTCGAACCAGACAAGTGCCTGGCGGTGCAAACTCAAGTCATTCTGAGGGGTATCAGCCCGAGGTCGCAGTCCTTACGCGATCAGGCCGCAGCTAGTGCGCGGTCAGAAGTTCGTATGCTGTGCGCAGACAGAAGACTGAAGATGTTGCGCGGTCATCCAACACCGCGCGGTCAAAACTCTTTTGACCAGGGAACGTGGGAACATTCTGTCCCTGTAACAGGAATATCCCAAGTATCCTAAAGACTCTTCCACGTAGAGGAACAACCGTCAGGAGGTTAATACGTGCAGTTATCCACGAATAAGACGTGTTAAACCTGCGTGGAGGTTAAGAGCGGTTCTCTAAACCGCATCCAAGCAACCGTTTGATGCCGTTACGACTTGGCGCCCTTTCGACCAGTATAAAAGGGAGGCATGGTGTATCAAACAGGAGGGGGATTGAGAGATCAACAGATCACGAGATACAACATATCTCACTTGAAGAATCAAATAGCCAAGACTACGGCTTAGATTAGATAGCTTCCATAAGCTTTCCAGGCTTCATTTTGTACACTCATACAGGGAAAACCTTCGCCTGTGAAGGTCTTTTCCCATAACTTTGTAACTCTTCACTACATATAGTGAAATCACAACAGGACGTAGGGATATTACTCCCACCATCGAGGGCCCGAACCTGTATAAAATTCTCTGTGCTCCAGTTCTCCATAATTCTACATACCTTCTCGGAGGGTCACTGTTGGGGGAAATCTACGCGAAACTAAGTCCAGGTAAGTTGCGTCACATTTGCCCGAGGACATGGCCTCCGGTGCCTCCCCGGGCGCCACCTTTTGGCCCACGGGACTTGGCCTCCGGTGCCGTCCCGGGCGCCACCATTGGCCCGGGGACATGGCCTCCGGTGCCTCCCCGGGCGCCGCCTTTTGGCCCCCGGGACTTGGCCTCCGGTGCCGTCCTGGGCGCCGCCATTCGCCCGGGGACCAGGCCTCCGGGGCCTCCCCGGGCGCCTCCTTTTGGCCCTCGGGACTTGGCCTCCGGGGCCTCCCCGGGGGCTGCCTTTTGGCCCACGGGACTTGGCCTCCGGTGCCGTCCCAGGCGCCGCCGTTTGCCCGGGGACCTGGCCTCCGGTGCCTCCCCGGGCGCCGCCTTTTGGCCCCCGGGACTTGGCCTCCGGTGCCGTCCCGGGCGCCGCCATTTGCCCGGGGACCTGGCCTCCGGTGCCTCCCCGGGCGCCGCCTTTCGGCCCCCGGGACTTGGCCTCCGGGGCCGTCCCGAGCGCCACCATTTTCCCGGGGACCTAGCCTCCGATGCCTCCCCGGGCGCCGCCTTTCGGCCCCCGGGACTTGGCCTCCGGTGCCGTGCCGGGCGCCGCCATTTGCCCTCGGACATGGCCTCCGGGGCCTCCCTGGGGGCCGCCTTTTGGCCCCCGGGACTTGGCCTCCGGCGCATGTCCCGGGCCTCATCGCCCTTGTCAAGGTAAGAGTCTCGAGTTGTTTCTCACGTGCAGGTCACGCGAGGAGCTCCTCGGGAATCAGCGACCACCAGTCAAGCATCCAAGACGTTTGACCGGGAGAAGGACGTTCCTACCCCTCAATCCGACGGTGGCTTTCGGGGTAGTTTAGGCTTTTTGCTTCTTTTTGGGGCTATAAATAGCCCTTGTACCCCTCAGTTGTAAGCAGGTGATTCATTGTTATTGGAATAGCTAAACTCACAGGTGTGCTCCGGAAGCCTCTCCCCCAGAGAGAGCCTCCCCAGCCGACTCCGGTCGGGAGCGCACCGACAGGACTAGGGCCCCCACTGGGACCCGAACCTGTATAAATCCTCGTGTCAATTCTTGTGTTTGTCCGGCGGGGGAGGGCCGGTCACCCGGTCAACCCGCGCCGCGTAATCTTCGCTAGGATCATTCACAAAACCTGCCGGGGTATTCGCAATACCACAACAGTTAGCGCCGTCCGTGGGAACTCGTGACAAGACGCCATGGCTCCCCCAAGAACAAGGGCTCGCACCCTTCCCGGTGACGCCGATCTCGGAGACCCGGCGCTGCCCGTCCGGGACACTGCTGTCCCGGTGCTTCCGCCCGGAGGCGGCCTGGCCCAGGTACCGCCTCCCTCCTTTCCTCTTAACTTAGGTGCTTCCACCTCCAGGTCCTTCCCGGTGACCGCGGGGACATCGACCGGGACCAGTCTCCCCCCGACAGCTCCCCCGGCTCCCCGGGACGCCCTTCTTGAGGCTCTAGTAGAGGGCCAGGTCCGCGCCCAGTAATCAATGGATGAGCTGCTCAGCGTGTTGGCACGGCCTCCGGCCCCCACATTTGCGTCGCACCCGTACTCGGGGGCTATGCCCCCGTTTATGGGTTATCCGGCGGCCCCTCCGGCCTCCGGAGGTCTGTCCGCCCCGTATGATCCTGCCGGGGGGTTCCCTCCCCCTGCGGGATATACGTCCGGACCCTTCCCGGCACCCGGACCCGTCCCAGTGCCGGGAGGCTACTTCATGCCAGGGCCCTTCGTGGAACCAGGGGGGTACCCCGTCCCAGGCCTATTTCCGGGGCCGGGAGCCCACTTCATGCCCGGGGTTTTCCCCACGCCGGGAGCCAGTCCTGCCCCCCGCGTCGCGTTTACCGCACCAGGGGCGGTCGGCAGAGTCGCTCCCGTGCCTCAGCGGACTTCCCCCCGCATGGGTTCCCCGGTTCCGGATGTTACAGGAGCTTCCCCCTTTCCGGATGTTACAGGAGCTTCCCCCTTTCCGGTCCCGTGGGTCTTCCCAGGGGGCTCCCCCCAGCCGGCCCCGGAAGCCTCCGGGCCGGCAGCTACAGTGCATAAGCTCCCTCCCTCGGCGAAACAGGTCCGTTTCGCCGTGGGGGAGGTCGAGTGAATGCATTCACCAGAACGCGGGGAAGAACTTCCCCCCGGCCGCGGGCGCGGGGAGCCACGCTCTCGCACCGGTCGGGGGAAGAGACCCGCTGAAGAGCCAATCTCTCCGGAGAATAGCCCGGATGTCCGGGAGCTCAGTCCCGGTCTGGAGGAGAAGCGTCGCCACCGCCACTCCGGCGGACCTCTCGGACCGCTTCCAGACTCAGACAACGAGGGCGTGCCCCCCGTCAAAGAAGACAGCGACCGGGGCTCTCCCCGGGAAGTGCAGGGGGCCAACCAGCCCCTGTGCCGGCATCCGGTGCCCGCGGCCCTACCGCCCTCCGCACATCGAGCACTATAACGGTGAGGTAGACCCTTACGAATTTGTGTAGGTTTACTCCACTGCCATCTCTGCAGCCGGGGGGGACGAGACGGTACAATGCAATGTCTTCCCCCTCTACCTCACCGGCATCGCCCGCTCCTGGTTCTACAACCTGAAGGCCGGCTCCATCAAGTCTTTCATGCAACTCAAGCGAGAGTTCTGTGCGAACTTCCAGGGGAGCTACGTGCGTCCCCTGGACTCCTCGCAGCTGTACACTGTCCGGCAGAGGACTGGGGAAACCATCAGAAGCTTCTTCAAGCGCTTTGCTCAGGTGAAGAGCAAAGTGGCCCACGTCCCCGACTCTACGGTCATCGAAGCCTGCAAAAGCGGCATCCTCCCAGGGGAGCTCCACTGAAGGCTCTCCCGAAGCTGCCCCTCTTCCGCCGACGAGCTCTTCAACGTATTCGAAAAGTACGCTCGGGCGGAGGAAGACGACATCTGGAAGAGGACCCAGGGGGCTCCCGCCCCCTCCAACCGGGGGGCCAGGGATCCCCTCAAACGCCCTAGGCAGGGGGGGCGTAATGAGCCACGGCCTCGGGACACCTTTGTCCTCGAGGGCGGAGGCGGCTCGCGCTACCCCCCGAGGGGCAACCGCCCCTTCCCCAAGCCGAAAGGCCATGGGGGAGGACAGTCTTCGTGCGGCCGGGAAGGCCCTGCGGGGAGAAGACGGGAAGGACCGTGGTGCAGCTTCCACGGGTCTAGTACCCACGCTACTCGAGACTGCAGCTAGCTATTGCAGCACTTCGCGGCGTTCCTCGACCAGCGCGGGCAGGGGGAGGGGACTCTGGCCTCCTTGCTCCCTCGGCCAGCTGTTCCGGCCCTTCCCGCTCCCGCGGGGGGTCAGCAGACACAGGAGGGGGAGCCTTCAGAAGCTCTCCCCTTCCAAACTTCTCAGTGCCGCATCAACGTCATCGTGGGAGGGTCCGCCTTAGCGCGGGACTCTAAGCACCAGCGTAAGGAGTACGCGCGCGAGGTCAAGGTTGTGGGGGTGCTACACGCGTCCCTGACACCTAAGTGGTCGGACGTCCCCCTCACCTTCACGGCGGAAGACGCGCGAGGGGTTCGCTTCCCCCACGACGACGCGCTCATTGTCTCTGCTACCATCTACAACTGCCACCTGACCCGTATCCTTGTGAACGGCGGGAGCTCCGGCAACGTCCTATTCCTGAAGGCCTTCAAAGAGATGCAGGTGGATGAGAAGCTCCTGCAGCCCGCTGCCGGGCCCCTGCAAGGTTTTGTCCCGGGGAAGGCGATCCACCCTGTGGGCAAGGTAGATCTTCCTATGACGTTCGGCACCCTGGAGAACTACCGGACCGAGCTAGTCCGCTTCGACGTAGTGGAACTCCCCTCCTCCTACAACGCGATAATGGGGAGGACCACAATCAACCGGCTGGGGGCTGCCACTCATCAAAACTACCTCTGCATGAAGATCCCCGGGCCGCATGGTGTGATCAACGTCCGGGGAGACCAAGACATGGCCCGTGCTCTATACGAGCGTGCTGCGGCCACAATCGGAAGCGTCAACCTCATAGAGACGCCCGGGGGGAGGCTTCCCCCCCGGAACTAGACGCCGCTGCGACACCGCCCGGGAGGCCCCTCCTCAAGCCGCGCCAGGAAGGGGGCCTCCGGAAGATCCTGCTGTCCCCGGGCGACGAAGACAAAACCGTCCGGATCGGGGCGGAGCTCCCCGCGGAGCATGCAGCGCAACTTGCGGCTTTTCTGCGCGAAAACTCCGATGTTTTTGCGTGGAAGCCTTCGGACATGCGGGGCGTCGCCCGGGAGGTCATTGAGCACAAGCTCGCAGTGGCCCCCAGTCACCCCCCGATCAAACAGAAGCTGCGGAAACTCTCCCTCGAGCGCCAAGAAGCAATCAAGGTGGAGATCACCCGGCTCCGAGAGGCGGGGTTCATTCGGGAGGTCCTGCACCCCGAGTGGCTCGCGAACCCCGTCCTCGTCAAGAAGTCAACCGGCAGGTGGCGGATGTGCGTGGACTTCACCGACCTTAACCGCGTCTGCCCCAAAGACAACTTCACGCTCCCGCGGATTGATCAGCTCGTCGACTCCACTGCGGGGTGCGAGCTCATGAGCTTCCTAGACGCCTACTCGGGCTACCATCAAGTCCGGATGGCGGAAGGGGACGAGGAAAAGACGAGTTTCATAACTCCCCTCGGAACCTTCTGCTACGTCCATATGCCCTTCGGGCTCAAGAACGCTGGGGCGACCTTCCAGCGCCTCATGACGCTGGTCTTCAAAGATCAAGTCGGCCGCAACGTCGAAGTCTACGTAGACGACGCGGTCGTTAAGATTCCCCGCACAGCCTCCCACATCGACGACCTAGCTGAAACATTCCACAACCTCCGCGCGTTCGTGCTCAAACTCTACCCGGAGAAGTGCGCCTTCGGGGTGCGCGGGGGGAAGCTCCTAGGTTTCCTCGTGTCCCAGCGGGGCATTGAGGCAAACCCCGAGAAGATCCGGGCATTCCTAGACATGCCCCCGCCACTCTTCGTCAAGGATGTCCAGCGGCTCTCCGGCCGCCTAGCCGTGCTGAGCCGCTTCGTCTCCCGGTCGGGGGAGCGAGGCCTCCAGTTCTTCAAGATCCTCCGAGGGCTCGAGGGGTTCCGTTGGACCCCCGAGGCCTAGGAGGCGTTCGATGACCTCAAGAAGTACCTCACGAGCCCTCCAATGCTCGTGAGTCCGTCTCCAGAAGAGCCCTTGCTCCTCTACCACACCGCGACCCCCGTCGCCGTCAGCGTAGTCTTGGTGAAGGAGCAAGGGGGGCAGCAGCGTCCCATGTACTACGTGAGTGAGGCCCTCCAAGGTGCCAAAACTCAGTACACGGAGATGGAGAAGATCTGCTACGCCCTTCTGATGGCGTCCCGGAAGCTTCGCCATTACTTCCTGGGGCACCCCATCACCGTCCCGTCGTCCCTCCCCCTGGGGGAGGTACTGCGGAACAAAGAAGCCACCGGCCGGATTGGGAAGTGGGGTGCCGAGATCGCCCCCTTCTCCCTATCCCTTACCGGCCGCTCCGCCATCAAGTCGCAGGTCCTCGCCGACTTCGTCGCAGAGTGGACCCTCGCCTCTGGGTCTGGGGACGAAGACCACCCTGTGCCGCCCCGACGCAGTGATCATTGGACTCTCATGTTCGATGGGTCGCTGTGTCTCGCCGGGGCTGGTGCGGGAGTAGTCCTCCGGAGCCCCGAGGGGAAGGAACACGAGTACGCTGCGCGGCTCGGGTTCCCCGCAACCAACAATGTTGCCGAATACGAGGCTTTGCTCCTCGGGATGCGCCTTGCGTGCTCCCTGGGGATCTGGCGCCTCCTAGTCAAGGGAGATTCTCAGCTCGTAGTTTGCCAAATGGACAAGTCTTACCTGTGCCATGACGCAAACTTAAGTCTTCATTTGCAGGAAGTGCGGAACATGGAGAGGCATTTCGACGGCCTCGAGGCCCGGCATATCTTGCGAAGGGACAATGACCGGGCCGACACCTTGGCCCGGGCCGCAAGTGCCCGGGAATCGCTCACTAAGGGGGCTTTCCTGGAAATCCTCATGAAGCCCTCGGTGGCCTCCCCGGACACGGGCGACGAGCCTCATGTCCCGGAGGTCGCCGAGATCACCCGGACTCCGTCTTGGATGGTCCCCCTCATCTCCTTCATCAAGGGGAAAGGGGATCCTCCTAGTGAGACCGAGGCTAAACGCCTCCGGGCTAAAGCCCGGGCATATCTCCTGCTGGAGGGGAGGCTCTACAAGCGGGGGGCTTCCGCCCTCCTGCGCTGCCTCCCCCGGCCGGAAGGACTTCAACTTCTCGAAGACATCCACGCGGGGAGCTGTGGTTCTCACCTAGCCCCGCGTGCCATCGCGGCCAAGGCCCTCCGGCAGGGCTTCTACTGGCCCACGGTCATGTGTGACGCGTGAGACCTTGTCTCCGCGTGCGAGGCATGCCAGAAGATGGCCAAGGGCTCGAACCTCCCCCTATAGCGCTGCAGACAATCCCCATCACTTGGCCCTTCGTGCGCTGGGGGATGGACCTCTTAGGGCCCTTCCCCCCAGCGCCCGGAGGATACAAGTATGCGGTAGTCGCGGTCGACTATTTTACAAAGTGGGTTGAGGCAGAGCCTTTGGCCAGCATCACGTCCCGGGCCGTCCAGCGATTTTTCTGGAAAAACGTCGTATGTCGTTTTGGTGTCCCCCGGGAAATCACCGTGGACAACAGGACCCAATTCTACTCGGCTTATTTCCGGAAATTCTGCGAAGGCCTGGGGCTCGTCATCCACTTCGCCTCAGTGGCCCATCCCCGGAGCAATGGGGCTGTCGAGAGGGTCAACGGCGTGATCCTACAGGGGTTGCGCCGGAGACTCGAGCAAACCGCTTCTAAGCGGGGTGCATGGGCAGAGGAGCTCCCTAGCATCCACTGCTCCATGCGCACGACCTCGTCCCGGGCGACGGGGCGTACTCCCTTCTCCCTGGTCTACGGGCGGAGGCAGTCCTGCCCCCGGAGATCGGCTTCCGGTCACTACGGGTCGAGCTCCTGCAGGGAGCCACGCTCGCAGCGTACCAGGCCAATGAGGCCAACCAGCGCCTGGAAATCGATCTCGTGGAGGAGGAACGCGACCGAGCGCTTCTCCGCCATACCATCTACGAGCAAGAGATGGCGCGCGCGTACAACCAGCGCGTGCGCGAGAGAGCTTTCCGCCTTGGGGATCTTGTCCTCAAGCGCATCACAGACCCCCAAGCCCAGGGGAAGCTCTCCCCCAAGTGGGAGGGCCCCTACAGGATCTCCGCGGTCCTGGGCTCGGGGTCTTACAAGCTCTCCAAACTTCAAGAGCAGGAGCTGAAGCACACGTGGAACTTGCATTCACTTCGCAAGTTCTATGTTTAGCCTTACGGGCCTGTCCCCTCCCCCGGAGCGATCACACCGGAGGGGGAGGAGGGACACTGTACTTACCTTTTCCTCCCCTTTCGCGGCTTCGCAGGGGGAGGCACTATACTTCATTTTATTAGCAATACATAGGTCTTGCTTTTCAACTGCCTCTTTGCAGGTTCTTATCATTACCGCCCCTAGCGGCGATGCCCTCCCCGCGAGGACGCCCTCCCAGTGAGGATGCCCTCCCCGTGAGGAAGCCCTCCCCATGAGGATGCCCTCCCCGCGAGGAAGTGGGCCCAGACCCAGCAAGTCCCTCCTGTAGGGCGGCTGACGATCAGCCCTCGTGGACTGAGGGTGTAAGCGGCAACCCGGTCCCCAGCGGCCGCGGTAACGAGTCACTTTGGGAGACTAGTCCCCTGCCCAAACACCCAAGACCCGTCATCGGGCACTTCCTCCTCCGGGAGTAGACGCTCTCCCCAGTGGGACGTCTAATGGCATTCTTGGATATTTGGTCCCTGGCGACTTTATTCCCGGCTCCCCGTTCTCACGGCGACTGGACGGTTGTCTCCCGGAGAAGTTATGGATTTCCCGGACATTTCTTCCCCGGAGACCCTATTCCCGGCTCCCCGTTCTCACGGCGACCGGATGATCATCTCCTCGGGTTTTCTTGGATGTTTCTTCCACACAAGGCCTTATTCCCGGCTCCCCGTTCTCACGGCGACTGGACGATTGTCTCCCGGAAGGTCTTTCCCTTGGAAACCTCGTTTTAATATTTTCTAACTTAGAAAAATTTCTATGCTACAAGTCACTTCCACCCCGGGGGCCTTGCTACCCCCACAGCGCGCGGAGCTACCCTCCGGCCCACTGTGGGAGGGGGGATAAGGAACCCCCGGGTGTTGACGGTACCGCCCACGAGCAAACTTAGCTCATTCTTGTGAAAAGGAGTCATCCAGACCATCCAAGAAGAAAAAATAAAAAGACAATGAAAGAACAAGCAAGCGAACAGCTTTATTGATTGTCAAACGCGGAGGACATCTTCCCCCTCCGGTGGGCTTCGGAAATGGTACAACCCGGGCTCTAACCCGGGGGATCCTCTACATCCTAAGGCTCCTACGCCTAATACTCCCGGAGGCTCTCCGCTAGCTCCCGGGCCAAGTCCCGATACAATGCGCGCACGCGGCGCCGAGGGTCCCGGAGAACATCTTCGGGCCAGAACTCGTATCCCGCCGGTGGAACTATCCGAAGAGGAGGTATCATCCGGAACCCCGGACGCGGGGGGGGGGGGGGGGGGACAATTCGGCGCAATGATTGTCAAAATTGTCCAAGTGCCACTCCGGACGCCACCTTAACCGGACGGGCTCCCAGACGGCGTCCCCGCTGCGCTCCCCGGAGATGAGGCTTAGCAATATTAAAGCCGCTTGGGCGTCCCCCGGAGAGCCCCTCCCGGACCTTCGCTTGGGAGTAACCTCCCGGGAACCCTGGTAACATTGCATTCAATTCAAAGACTTAGAAAATTTTCTAACTCTATTGCATTCCAAAATATCTTTTTACAAGTGTCCGGGGCTTCTTCTAAGAAGCTACCGGGATCAAAAGTCCTAAGAAAACGAAAGGGTCCTATCTAAAGACCCAGGGGGAGGCTCATACTCTTTCATTGGCGTCCTCCCCCCGGGAGGCTTCCTCCGAGGCCGGAGCTGGGGCGTCCACGGCCGGAGGCGCCGGTGTCGATAATCTCACTCGGATGATCCGGTCGTAGAAACCCCCGGCGAGCTGCTCCACCTCCCGGCGCGCGGGCTCGAAGAACTCGGGGAAGCTTCGTGGGATGCGGCCCCCGATCGCCCGGGCGCCCACTCCCCGGTGCTCGATGAGCCCGGCGGCTGCCGCGACGACGGGGATCGCCCGGCCTCGCGCCTGGGCGTCCCCTGTCTCCGGGATCACGGAGACTTGTGCGTTCAGAAAACGCACAGCCTCCGCGAGCGTGGCCGGGGTCACCTCCGAGCCACCCCCGGAGCCTAGGCTTACTCCAAGGCTCTCGAGGGCCGAGCGGACGGAGTGGCCTGCGTCCACCACCACCCGGACACTCGATCCCTCGAGCTCTCGGAAGGCCTCCTCCCTCACCTTCGCCTCCTCTCAGAGGCGGCCGTTCACCGCCTCCGAGACGTGGACTTGGCCCGGACACGGGCCAGCTCCTGGAGAGTTTCGTCCCGCTGGCCCAGGAAGGAGGCGGCCCTGTCCTCCACATGCTTGAGCAGCCGGATGACGCGCTGCTCGACGCCCCAGGTAATTGTCGTCCCCTAGAAATTCCAGAGTTAGAAAAATTTTGGATGCAGGGAACCAAGAGAAAGCGACAACCGCTTTGGGTGAATACCTGGGTTTGGAGGGACCGAAGCTCCGCGAAGCGATCGTGGTGCGTCCCCCCCGCGACGAAGGCCTGGACCTTCGGGGTCTGCAGACCCTTGGCGTAACGTTCGACCTCCCCTACAGAAAGCAGGGGGGTCTCCCGCCCGGCGCTTGTCCCGCCGCGGCCGATAACGGGCTCCCGGACCTGGGCGCCCGGTACGACATCGGTCGGGGTGGCAGTCGTCGTCGTCTTAATCGCCGAAGTCCCCCCCGAGGAAGTGGCTGAGGAAGCTCCGGAGGGGGTCCCGCGCCTGGGGGGATCATCAGCCCTTTCCCCTTCCCGGGCGGAAGGGCCCCCGGGGCCCCCACTTCCGGCGGGACCTCGTAGACCGAGGGGCTCCCCCCCTCGTCCACGGGCCATTCAACCCGCGAAGGAGAGGTCTCCGCGAACCTCACCTCCGGTTTCTCCGGCTCCAAGGGTGCCAGCGGCGCTGGGAGGACTGCTACTGAGGGCGGCGACGGGGCGTAGTCCATCGAATAGGACGCCGCCCCGCCCGCTGCTGGCTCCTTCCCCCGGGCCGCAACGGGGCTCCTTCCGGGCCGGCGCCCGGGCGCGCTCTGTCCCGGGGGTCCCATCCCGGGGCTTCGCCGGTGTCGCCGCCGGCATCATCGACGGGCCGGGGGTTTTTTGGACTCTGGCCTTCTTAGGCTCAGAGCCTCCGGCCGCGTCCTTCCCCCGTTTGTGCCACCCGGGGGTGGGGAGGGGCTTCCTCTCCGGTAGCTTCAGCCCGTAGGCCTCAGCCACCAAGTTTCGGGGAGGGCCCTCCCCCACGAGGCGCACGACGCGCTCGTGCTCGTTGGCGAAGTACCTCCCCAGGAGGTTCTCCGCCTTTTCCCGCGCTGCCGTGTACGGCCGAACTACAAGAGGTAAAGAGTTAGTCAAATTTTCAAAAATTTGTAAATGCAATAAAGCAGGTTACCGGGACTTACGTTGGGTCACCGGCTTGACCGGGGGCCGCTGCTCCGGGCCCATGCCGGTCCCCCTCCTCCCGCGCGCGAAGGGGGAGATCCTTAGGAGCATCATCTCCTCAGTGGCGTCCCCCATAGAGCGGGTCTTCTGGGAGATGATCACCTTGCCGAGGAGCTCGAGCTCCTCGTCCGTCCACACCGGAGGCTTCGGCGCGGACGACCGGCTGTAAGAGGCGGGCTCCGGGGCGTACGTCACCTCGTCGTCCCAGACCCGGAGGTAGAACCACCTCCGGATCCAGTCGCCCCAATGGTCCTGGGAGGCTGCCGACGGGTAGTCGGCCACCCGGGACGGTAGCATCTGCACCATCATCGAGTCGAAGGGGGACTTGGGCGCCCCCTTCTGTCACGCCCCGAAACTGGGACTACGACTACTCCTGTATAGACCTAGCTCGCTACAGCTAGTCCCATATATGCATAGCATACACATACCCTTGACTTCCCAGGATAAGTCAAGCACAGGAGTATATCACATTGCAACAGAGTAACTTACAAAATAGTTAAGCAGTGTGGCCTGCTGGCCTTGATATTACATAAGAAGATTACAATGCCTTCACGGCATACATGGTTTAGCAAAATAACATCTACACAGCAGAATATAGGTGACCCACCCACAAAGAGAAGTGGACGGCAGAACAACACATCAGGGCAATGACGGGACTGACGCTCCTCCTTCTGGATCCAAGAAGTTCTCCACGCCTTCATCTTGATCATTGAATGCTCCATCTACTGAATTGTAGGTTGCAAGAGTGAGTACTTACGTACTCAGCAAGTCATAGGTAAGAGTAGATACATATAGTAGTGATGACATGAACCTAGACTAGTCAAGAATTATGGATGTTTATAAAATAATCTTTTTCTTTCATACCTCATCTCATGGCAGCACCTTTCATAATATAACATCATCATTCATGTTCACTAGATTATAGCACTACCGCGACACGTCGACACACGACAGCCCACGGTAGCACTCCTTATCATGACAACACATGTCATTTGGGTAATCTTGATTTAACACCCCGTGGATTTAATCCACCGCAGCAGACTCCTATAAACCCGGGAGCTCGGAGTATTTGAATACGTTTTTAACTCTGCAGAGAGGTACCAATTTACCCGCAAGATATTCCACTTTCAAGCCCATCCTATCAAAATGATTAGACCCCTCCTCACAACCATGTGTGAGTGGCAAGGTGGAGATAACAAGAACTTTTGTTATGTCTCACTCACAATTCACCCCTGACCCTGTGGCTCTCTGCGAGACACAGTTGTGGTAGGCTGTAACATAACCTCCACCCTTACTCATATTCCCATTGCTGGGTCAAATATCAGATCACCTTCAGTGATAGTGTGGGAACCGTCCCTTATATCAATCATCACAACACAACTCATGCAGGGGTTTTATGTGCGATCCACATAAGTACTTGTTCAGGCCTGTCCCATACCAGGCTTGCGGTTAGCACGTTGTTCATGCCACTAGACGCACAACACAAGGTTCTAGTCCTTATATGCCAGTGACCAGACCATCCACAGCCCTGCACCTTCAGTGCCTGCATTCCTTCGCAGTTTAGCACCTCCAGTGCTACCACCATTCCATACCATTTTCTGGTCACGGCTAGGGGTTTTATTTCATGAATATAAATATATAAATACATATAATAGTTCATGGCTCAAAACTTGTTTATTTCACATTTCACAGATAACCAGTCTAGTACTGCCAATTCATAAATCAACCATTCTCAATCTTTCTCATGCAGTATTATCTATATTCTAGGTTATGTTTTAGCAACATTTAAAATATAGGTGCAAGATGACCAAGGATATGACTTGCCTTCCGCGTCGTAAGAAACAGCAGTTGATAACGGGTCAACAGCGAAGTCCTCGATCTCAGCTTCTAGATCTGCTCGACGATAAACCAAACAATACACACAAATATTACTTATATATTAAAATGTTTTAGGATCTATATGCAGATATGCTTTACAAGAGCGACTGAATGATACTGGGGATAATTGAGATTGCAAGCTGAAATGAGTCAAGATCTAGGGTTTCAAGGAATTGGCTAAGAATGGTGTTAAATGCTCTTAGGATCTCAAGGTTGCAATCAGAACATCAGTTTTGTGGCTGGTTTGATCAAAAACAGCGAATGTCAGCAGATTGACATTCGGATCAAGATTCTGACATAACTTCAAGGAAAGCTAGAGAGCTTATCTCAAGTTATGACAGTAGAAGAAATGTAGATCATAACTCTACAAATTCAGTGGACAAAGTGGCTTTCAAAATGCACAATCAGAAGTGGGTAAACAAGGCCAATGCCATTGGCTGGCATGCACTGGGATAGTGTCAAAAGCTAGGGTTTAGCATAACATGCATTTCAAGGGCTCAAATCAAGTTGTGATGGAAGAAGAAAATGTAAATCACAACCTCAGGAATCTAAGAGACAAAGTTATGCCCAAAATGCACATCTGGAAGGGAGTGAAAAGGGCTAATGCCACTGACTGACATAGTTTGGCATTGAATCTGACATGGCCAGAAACTAGGGCTTGGCATAACTTTTGATCTAAGGCTCCAAATGATGCACCACTTTGTCTGGGAGATAGGAAATGATAACAGGAACAAATCATTCAAAAGGATCCAAAGCTGAAAATGGCTGGAAGATGGTAAAATTCAAAGGAGAAGTGTGGTGGCGACACGGCACAGTGAAGCTACTGGACAACAATCTTGGCATGGCTGCAACTGGAATTCTGGACAGTTTCAGAGATCGAGCTAGAAGACAAATATGTTCAGGAGGTTGAAGCACACCTGAAAGACAAAGTGGATGAAGCTGAAACGGCCGGGAAAGGATTTCCGGTGAACTGCGCCGGAGAAGAAGCACTGCCAATTGGGGGTTTTTGATACAGGCCGAAAGAACTCGATTCCAAGCTTGGAGAGTGAAAGAGAGGTAAGAGGAAGTCACCTGCACGATCAATTTGGCCGGAGGATGGCCGGAGAAGCCTGGCGACGATCGCCAGTTTCTGGAGAAGCTCAAAATTGGGGAAAACTTCGATTGAAGCTCAATCTGGAGATATTGATGCATAGGCTTGCTGGAAATGAGTCACTGATTATTTTCTTCCACAGGATCGAGAGCTAATTCGAAGGAATTTGGCCTGCATTGCCGGAACAGGGTAATCGGGATTTGCGGTGATCGCCGGCGATAGGAGGCAAGGAAATCCAATTAAGTGGTACAGCACGATGAGAGAGATAAGGGGAACTCACTGGAGCTGTTAATTTGGCAGGAGATGCTGTGGAATGAGCTGGTACCGTGAAGCTCCTTGCTGGACTCGCCGGAGAAGACGACGACAGTGAAGCAGTTTGAGAATTTGGTTAAGTCCTGGTGAAGAGAAGATGATACAAGGCACTGGTGGCTTAAATAGACCAGAGGGCGAAGCTTGCAAGGATGTAATGGCAATAAATTGGTGTCAGTTGACATGAGTTGCCGGGCGCAGAAGCAGCAACGGCGAGCGGTGAAGCGACTGTGCACTGGCGAGGCAAAGCTGTGCTACATCGGGTCTCATCAATGTCGGGCGGTGCAAGGCGGTGGCGACAAGAGCTGGTGAAGCAAGTAACGTGGCAAGAAGATACTGACAATGGCTGCTGCTGGTCGCGCACAGGAGCAGGTGTTGTTCAATGGCGCTGCCACGGCGTTGCCACGGCGATGGCTGGGGCGTGGACGCGTGTGCACATGCAACTCAAGTGAGTACGAGCTCAGGCGCGGCGAGGCGTGGCCGGCGGTGAGCAAGCGCGGCGCAAACGCACGGTGAGCTTCTGGTCGTGCACTGCAGTTGGCCTGGTCGAATTTGGGCTTGATTGCAATTTCCAATTCTTGATTTGGACTGATCTGTAATTCTGGAGATTTGGAAGGTTTGATCTGATTTTGATTCTGCTGATTTGGCAAACTTGATTCAACAGATGATTTGGCACAGATTGAAGATAAAATTTGAGATGTTTGGTTGATTTTTGATATGAACTGAAATTAGGGTATTTTAGGGTAATTGAAATCTGAATTTCAATTGGTTTCGAATTCTGGAATTTAGGGTTTGATTTTGAGGTACTCATAAAAGAAGAATTTGTGTTGAAAAGCATTTGGGAGGTGTTCCCTGAATCAGATTTGAATTTGGAGATGATTTGCAACATTTTGCCTTTTTAGGCTTTTCGAAAATCTGGAAAAAGAACTGATCTGCGATACTCTTGGACTGATTTGCGAAAAAGGTTCAGATGGTAAAATCTGGCTGCCAACTTTTTGGATTAAGGTATTGGCATACCCTTGATCATAATCCAAGAATAATCTGGTCTGAACTTGGCTAAGATTTTGATTACATCTGGATTTCTTAGGGTAAAAGATATTCTATTTTCGAAAACAGAAGGGAGTTGATAAATCTGGAAGTTAGAGATGGAATTGAATCTGGGTTCTGAAGGCTTTTAGGTTTAAGATAACTGATAGATCAAATCTGGGAAGTCAGATCTTGACTTGAGGTCACAGGATAGATTTTGGAGATTTTAGGGCTAGAACAGAATAAAGCTGAGGCTGATTTGGTTGATCTAGAAGAGACATATGCATGCATGACTTTTAAGAAAGAAACTTTTCACCCCAAAACTCAGGATGTTACAGTTCTACCCTCCTTAAAGAAATCTCGCCCCGAGATTTACCTAAAGCAAGGAAAGATAAGAATAGAGATAGGTTTGCTGAAAATTCTCTTCCTTCTTCCAAGTAGTTTCTTGTTCTGAATGATTTCCCACTGAACTTTTATAATCTGATATGGGGTATTCTAAGATATTTGCTCCATATGCATTTCAACTTCAGATAAATTTGCAGTACTGAGGTCAAATAGTATTAAGGTAGATGCAAACTGAGTCAAAAATCTACCTCGAAGGATGTCGGTGGTGTCTCCTGCTTCTTGGGCGGAAGTGTAGTTTAGCTTTCCTCCTGGCATTGCTGTTGGTGTTCCATCTCTTCCTCTTCCTCGGTTGGCCAGGCTTCCTCCTCTTCCTAGTGGAGTTCCTCTAAACTTCTGTGGTTGTGATACTGGTACTCTAGGTGCTTCTGGTTGTGTTCTTGCCTGTATCCTGGCAATGGATGATGGAAGTCGAATCCAAGGACAAAATTCTCTACAATATCCACGCTGCCAACAGTGATAGCATTGAATGCTCATATAAGGGTTTCCTTTGCTTCTGGTAAACATGACTCCTCTTCTTTGTAGGTTTCTCTTGGGATTCTGCAGTGGTGATGTTCTAGGTGCTATTGACTGCATCCTTGCCTGAGATATGGCTAAGGAACTAGGGAATCGTATCCAGGGACAGAATTCTTTGCGATGCCCATGCTGTCCGCAATGAAAACATTGGACACTCGCGTGAGGACAGCTCTTCTGAAGGTGGTTTCCTCTGCAATTGGGGCACATCATTCTTATTGGTCTGGGAGTCTGGTATGATGGTTGAAAACTAGAGGTAGTAAGAATTCTCCTTTTAGTTGAGTTTAGTTGTGGTTGCACTTGTTGAGGCATTCTTCTCTTCCGATCCTCTCCCTCTATATTTTCCTTCTGTGGAGGATTGGAACTCTGAGGTTCTTGCTGAAACAAAGGGTTTCTTGTCATAATATCTTCTTCCTGAGAAGTCTGTTCTATGTCTTCTCCATTGCTTTGAGATCTTCTTCTTGCATCAACCATGGTGGCTCTGAAAAAGAAATTTGGGCTGATCTAACTATCTAGGGCCAACTAAGACAACAATGCAGAAAATAATGCAAACTACTTTAGTGCATGAAATACTTAGGCTACTAGCCATAATACACAAGTTAACCATTGCAAAAGCAACAGCGAATCACAAACTATCAAGAGCATCACTAGCTCTATCTATACCAACCACTAAACACTCTGAAACAATAGAACGCATTTTCACAATCTTACCGAATTTTAGAAAATCCAAATAAAATTTTGAAATAAAAGTTTTCAAGAGCTACAAAGCTCATTATTTTTATCAAAATACAATTTTCAACAAGTAGTTTTCTAAATAAAGTACGTTTTCCTGGCACGGCCAATCCCTAAAGGTGTCGTCCTACAGTCAAGTTCTCATGTTGCTCTAATACCATCTTTTCTGCCGCGCCCCGAAACTGGGACTACGACTACTCCTGTAGAGACCTAGCTCGCTGCAGCTAGTCCCATATATGCATAGCATACACATACCCTTGACTTCCCAGGATAAGTCAAGCATAGGAGTATATCACATTGCAACAGAGTAATTTACAAAATAGTTAAGCAGTGTGGCCTGCTGGCCTTGATATTACATAAGATTACAATGCCTTCACGGCATACATGGTTTAGCAAAATAACATCTACACAACAGAAGATAGGTGACCCACCCACAAAGAGAAGTGGACGGCAGAACAACACATCAGGGCAATGACGGGACTGACGCTCCTCCTTCTGGATCCAAGAAGTTCTCCACGCCTTCATCTTGATCATTGAACGCTCCATCTACTGAATTGTAGGTTGCAAGAGTGAGTACTTACATACTCAGCAAGTCATAGGTAAGAGTAGATACATATAGTAGTGATGACATGAACCTAGACTAGTCAAGAATTATGGATGTTTATAAAATAATCTTTTTCTTTCATACCTCATCTCATGGCAGCACCTTTCATAATATAACATCATCATTCATGTTCACTAGATTATAGCACTACCGTGACACGTCGACACACGACAGCCCACGGTAGCACTCCTTATCATGACAACACATGTCATTTGGGTAATCTTGATTTAACACATTTTATTTAGAAAATAGTACTTGTGTCACACCCCGTGGATTTAATCCACCGCAGCAGACTCCTATAAACCCGGGAGCTCGGAGTATTCGAATACGTTTTTAACTCAACCCGGGAGCCCGGGACCCTCGCCGTTTTTGAAACCCTAATTACCCTGTTTTACCCTAAAGTCGTTTTCCCCACTTTTGTCGAAACCCTTCAGATCTTGCCCGATCTTGTCAAACTTTGGCTAGAAGAGTTCCATTAATCTTATGCAACTCATTCCCGAAATCAGATTTCAGATCAGCCCTCCAGATCTCCAGATTTACAATCAAGCCCATTTCCTATTCAACTTTTCCTCGTAGATCAGTCCCTGGAGCAAGTTTCAAAATTGCAAATCAGCCCGAGCCTTCTTTTCCAGTCCCTGTTCGACCAGTTTGCGCTCGACCAGTGCCCCGTTCATCTTTGCGCCGTGCACGCTCGCCGCCGGCCATCTTCTCCGGTCGCCCGTGCTCGTGGTCAGTTGAGCCACCCCGCGCGCACGTGCCAGCAACCAAAACCTCGATAAACCCAGCTGTTAAACGCCCGTGCTCCAGCAGCGTTTTCGCGCGCGCACCCCCGTTGCCGTGGCATTGCATGCGTGTACGTGTCACCGCCGGAGCTTTGATGTTGCCTCCGCATCCGCGCCGTTTCAAACCCAGTTCCAATGCGCTCCTGACAACGGTGGAAAAGTTACTGCACAGCCCGTGCACATCACGTCGTCGTCGCCGTTGTTGCGCCTGTGCCCGACAAGCTTCTCCCCGGCGCAAGCAATCGTTGTCGTTTCCCCCTCGCTAGCTCCGCCTCTTAACCTATTTAAACCCTCCAGTGCTGTGCTTAAGCCTCATCTTAGGACTTAGCCATTTTTCTAGAGCTCTCGCCGTTTTCTTCTTCTTCTCCGGCGAGCCAGCAAGTGAGCTCACGGTGCCAGCCCAGCTCGCTGCACCATTCTTCAAACCAATACCACCGGTGAGTTCCCCTCTTCTCCCTCTCCGTGTCATAGCAGCCAATTGCATCCCGACGATCCCCATCGCCGGTGATCGCCGCAAAAGCCCAATTGCCCTGTTCCCTCAATGCTATCAGATTCAGCCCGAATTAGCTCTCGTCGCAGTAGCAGAAACTGATCCTTAGTCATTTCTTAACAAGCCTGTAGAATCAAAATCCCCAATTGTGCTCAAATCAAAGAAATCCCAATTTGGAACTTCATCAGTTCGCTGGACCTCGTCGCCGAGCTTCTCCGGCCATCCTCCAGTGAAATTCACCCCTCCAGTAGCCTTGTCATACCCCAGAGATCGTTCTCAAGCTTGGAATTGAGCTCATTCGCCTTGTATCGAAAACCCCCAATCTCCAGTGTCGTCTTCTCCAGCACCGGCAGATTTTTCCCCGGCCGATCTAGCTCCTGAAACTTTGTCCCTTAGCTTTGCCTCACCTCCCTGAGCATTTTCTTCCACTAGCTCGACATCTGAATCTGCCTGGATTGTAAGTTATGCCCTTGCCAAGATCACTGTCCAGAAGCCCAGTTCATGTCCAAGTTACCACAGTTCATCACTGAATTTCATCACCTTCCAGCCACTTTCAGCCCTTGATCCTGTTAAGTATTTTGTTCCTGTTATCAATGCCTACCTCCCAGACAAAGTTGTGCTTTGCCCTAGTTTTTGGCAATGTCTGCACTATGTCAGTGCATGTCAGCCACTGGCATTAGCCTTGTTTGACCCCTTCTGGTTGAGCAATGGAAATGTCACTTTGTCCCCTAGATTCCTGGAGTTGTGTTCTACATCTTTCTCTTCTGCCACTTCTCCAGAAAACCTACCTAAGACCAACTTATGGCTATGTCTAGCCGTGGACTGAATGTCGGCCTTTGACATTCAACTTCTTTTGAGCCCATCTCTTCGACCAGCACCCAAGTGACTTTGTCCAAATCTTTTCCCTTGCTTGCATGATATATTTACTTATTATTTTCTATTGCAACTATTTTATGTATGCTTATGTCGTGTATGTATTGTATTGCTTGTGTCCGCCGCAGAGCCCGAAGCTAAAGGAGCGGAAGAAGTCTTTGAAGACTCGTCCGAATAATTAGACCCAGCAGTGCAAGGCAAGTCTCAACCCCTTGATCATGTCTCGCCTAATATTTTCAAATGAAGTATATTAGTTGTTTTCAAAGTATATGCATGCCTTATATTCAAATGAGAGTATGTTCAAATAATGTGGTTAGATATAACCTAAATGATTGTGAAACCCCTCTTGTGATTGAATACCCATGCATCCTTGTCACCCTAGGATATATGCTTAGAATTATGCTTATGCTTGAAAACTTATGCTAAATATCAAATGGTCGCTTATATGAAAAACATGTTCGAAACCCTTTTTGTGAAAGAAAATACAAATTAGAATTGATAGTGAGGATTGGTTTGTATGGAGAGGGTGCGGTGCGCACCAGGGAATGTGGATGGCTCCTCACTATTAATTCATAAGGACTAGAACCTTGTGTTGTGCCTCTATGCGGCATGAAAAACGTACCAACCACTTGTGTAACACCCCTGTTTCTGCCAAACCCTAAAATAGCCAAAATCCACATCTTGACCCCAAACCCTAATCTGCTTCAGCCATTCCCTTCTAAATGTTGTTCAGAACATTTTTCCCTTCGGGATCATCTCCAAAATCCCATCCTAAAGCTGAGTTTTAACCCTCGCCATTTTTGAAACCCTAATTACCCTATTTTACCCTAAACTGTTTTCCCCAATTTTGTCGAAACCCTTCAGATCTTGCCTGATCTTACCAAACTTTGGCCAGATGAGTTCTAATAATCTTTTACAACTTAGCTGCGAAATCAGATTTCAGATCGGACCCTTAGATCTCCAGATTTGCAATCAAGTCCATTTTCTATTCAAACTTTCCTCACAGAACAGTCCCTGGAGCAAGTTTCAGAATTACAGAACAGCCCAAATATTCTTTTCAGGTCCATTCGACCAGCACCTGGTCGTGGCCTACGACCAGCGCGAGTCGCCGTTGCCGCGCCGTGGATTTCGCCGTGCTTGCTCGCCGCCGGCCACCGCTTCTTGTCGCCTGCGTTGTGAACAACCGAGCCACCCCGTGCGCACGTGCCAGCACAGTGCGTCGCCTTGCCCAGCGGATAAACGGCCGTGCTCCAGAGCTTTGTTTTCGCGCGCTGTAACACCCTGAGTTAGGGGTGAAAATTTCCTTTTTCTTCAATAGCATGCATGCATGTATCAGTAGTAATAGCCAGATCAGTATCTATCTTAAGCCCTAAAATCTCCAAAATCTATCCTGTGACCTCAAATCAAGATCAGATTGTTCAGATGTGATCTATCAGTTACTATGAATCTAAAAGCCTTCAGAACCTAGATCCAATTCTATCTCTAAACTCCCAGAATTATTAACTCCTGTTTTCGAAAACAGAAATACCTTATATTACCCAAATACCCTAAGTTTCAGAAATACAGATTTAATCAAAATCTTGACCAAGTTCAGACTAGATTATTCCTGGAATATGATCATGGGTATGTCAATACCTTAATATAAAAAGTTGACAGCCATATTTCACCATCTAGACTCTTTTCACAAATCAGTCCAAAAGTTATCGCAAATTAGTCCTTATCTGATATCTGAAAACCTAAAAAGACTAAAATCTCCAGATTAACTTTAAATTCAGAATTTCTTCAGCAGATCTTTCCTAAATGCTATTTGCCACAAGTTTCTCTTCTGTGCAGATATCAAAATCAAACCCTAAATGCCAGAATTCAAAATCGACAAAACTCAAATTCTAATTTACCCTAAATTACCCTATTTTCAGTTTGTATCAAAAACTATTCAAATGTACCAGATTTTATCAATTATCATTGCAAATTAACCTGTTGAATATAATCTGCCAGATTAATGAAAGCAAATTCAGTTTAAACCTTCCAGAATTCCAGATTTGCATTTCAGTCCAAAACTCAAAGAATTGAAATTTCAAATGAATCCATTTTCGACCAGGTCAACAGCAGCATTCGACCAGGCCAATTACTGTACGCACGACCAGAAACCGCCGTGCTTGTGCGCCGTGGTTGCTCATCGCCGGTGAGGCTCCGCCCGCGCTCGTAACCGTGCATGCCAGTACACACGTGTCCTCGCTCCAGCTGATGCCGTGGCAAGGCCGCTGCTACGTCGACGACCAGCACTTGCTCCCGTGCGCGATCACGGGCTTTTTGTCAGCAACTCCTCGCCACGTCGCTTTGCCGCGCCAGTGTTGTCGCCACCGCTTGCCACAACTTTGCCAGGTCCCGATGAGGCGACACTGTGATCAATTGCAAGCTTGTCGCCGTCGCATCACCGTTCTTCGCTGTATCTTCGCCGCTGTTGCTCCAGCACGCAACCAGTCAAGTCACCGGCTGCTAATTACTTCGTTGTCTCCTTCTTGCTTGCTTCGCCTGGCCTATTTAAACACCACTGTGCTCACCAACTCCCTCACACCTCACTGGAAATCAGCCAAGTCCCAGAAATTCCTGTTCCAGTCATCTTCTCCGGCGAGCCGTCGAGGAGGCTCACGGTGCCAGCGCTCTACACTTAATTTCCTGCCAAATTAACAACATCAGTGAGTTCCCCTACTCATCCTCTCTGTGTGATATCATTTAATTGTTCTCCGGTGGACTCTAACGCCGGCGATCACCGGAAATGGCTGAAAATCGAAGATTGCCCTGTTCCGGCAATGCAGGCCAAACCAATTCGAATTAGCCCTCGAACCTGTGAAGTAAATTGATCAGTGAGCCAAATCAAGCAAGCCTGTGAAGTTGGATTTCGAAATTTAGCAAGATTCGAAGCTTTTCTCTAAACCAAGCTTCACCAGAAAATCGGCGATCGTCGCCAGGCTTCTCCGGCGATCCTCCGGTCAATTTGATGTTACCAGAAGCTTCCCTATACCTCCTAGATGCTCTCCAAGCAAGGAATTTAGTTCTCTCGGCCTGTAGCAGAAACCCCAACTGGCAGTGTCTCTTCTCCGGCGCCGATGATCGGAAAAGTGATCCCGGCCATTTCAGCCCTCGAAACCTTGTCATTTAGATGTGCCTTAGCCTTCTGAGCATTTTTGTCTTCTAGCCCGACACCTAGATCGGCCTAGATTGGAAGTTACAGCCATGCCAAGTTTGTGTCCAGAACTGCTCCTGTGCAGCCAGTTCATCTCAGTTCATCATCAAATTTATTGCTTTCCAGCCATTTTCTGCCCTAGATCCTGTTAACTTAATTGTTCCTGTTATCAATGCCTACCTCCCAGACAAAGTGGTGCATCATTTGGAGCTCCAGATCAAAAGTTATGCTAAGCCCTAGTTTCTGGCCATGTCAAGATTAATGCCAGGCTATGTCAGTCAGTGGCATTAGCCCTTTTCACTGCCATCCAGATGTGCATCTTGAGCATAACTTTGTCCCTTAGATTCCTGAAGTTGTGATCTACAATTTCTTCTTCTACCACAACTTGAGTTAAGCACTCTAGCTTTTCTTAAAGCTATGTCGATGCTTTGAACCGAATGTCGACCTAAAGACGTTCGCTGTTTTTGAGCGAACCAGTCGCAACTTTGATATCATTCTGATATTTTGAGACATTTGGAACCTTGTAAACCTTTGACAGCTAATCTTAACATTGGTTTCCTTAACTTAACCCTAATCAGCCTCTAAACCCAATCATTTCAGAATCATCAAGACTTCATCTTTGCATCATTGCATATAATATAATAATATATGGAAAAGATTATGATTATTGGTTGTTTGTTTGATTGGAGAGCAGATCAAGAGCCCGAGTTCGAGGACTTCACTGCGGATCCGACGTCAACTGCTGTATCTTACGACGCGGAAGGCAAGTCATATCCTTGGTCATCTTGAACCTATATTTTAAATGTTGCTAAAACATAACCTTGAATATAGGCAATATTGTATGTGAAAGATTGAGAATGGTTGATCTATGAATTGGCAGTACTAGACTGGTTATCTGTGAAATGTGAAATAAACAAGTTTTGAGCCATGAACTATTATATGTATTTATATACTTATATTCATGAAATAAAACCCCTAGCCGTGACCAGAAAAATGGTGTGGATGGCTGTAGCACTGGAGGTGCTAGACTGCAAAGGAATGCAGGCACTGAAGGTGCAGGGTTGTGGATGGTATGGTCATTGGCATATAAGGACTAGAACCTTGTGTTGTGCGTCTAGTGGCATGAACAACGTGCTAACCGCAAGCCTGGTATGGGACAGGCCTGAACAAGTAATTATGTGGATCGCACATGAAACCCCTGCATGAGATGTGTTGTGATGCACGATAAACACGGAGCGCGGCTCCCACACATATCACTGAAGGTGATCAAGCACGCTGACCCAGTAATGGGAATAAGCAAAGGGGTGGAGGTTTGGATACAACCTGCCACAACTGTGCCTCGCTGAGAGCCACAGGGTCGGGGGTGAATTGTGAGTAAAACATAACAAAAGTTCTTGTTATTTCCACCTTGCCGCTCACAGTATGAAGTGAGTCAGGGGTCCAATCATTTTGTTATGATAGGAAAGGTTTGAAAGTGGAATATCTTGAGGGTAAATTGGTACCTCTCTGCAGAGTTAAAAATGTATTCGAATACTCCGAGCTCCCGGGTTTATAGGAGTCTGCTGCGGTGGATTAAATCCACGGGGTGTGACACAAGTACTATTTTCTAAATAAAATATGTTTAATCAAGATTACCCAAATGACATGTGTTGTCATGATAAGGAGTGCTGCCGTGGGCTGTCGTGTGTCGACGTGTCGCGGTAGTGCTATAATCTAGTGAACATGATTGATGATGTTATATTATAAAAAGTGTTGTCATAAGATGAGATGAGAAAGGAAAAGATTATTTTACAAATATCTATAATTCTTGACTAGTCTAGGTTCATATCATCAATACTATATGTACTTACTCTTACCTATGACTTGCTGAGTACGTAAGTGCTCACCCTTGCAACATTCAACTCAATAGCTGGAGCCTACCTTGATCAAGATGATGGCACGGAGTACTATGTGGATCCAGAAGGAGGAGAATCAGTTCCGCCAGAACCCTGAAGTGTGTTGTTCTGCCGTCAACTTCTTTTGTGGGAGGGTCACCTATTTTCTGCTGCGTAGTTAAATATTTTGCTAAACCCTGAATGCCTTGTAGGCATTGTAATCCTCTTATGTAATATTAAGGCCAGCAGGCCACACTGCTTAATATTTTGTGAGTACTCTGTTGCAATGTAATATACTCCTGTGTTGACTCATCCTGGGAAGTCAAAGGTTTGTAGTTTGGGACTAGCTGCAGCGAGCTAGGCCTCTACAGGAGTAGTCGTTGTCCCAGTCTCGGGGCGCGACACGCGCGCGCTCCCGTTGCCGTGGCAATTGCATGCGTGTACGTGTCGTTGCCGGAGCTACGCTGTCGCCTCCGCATCTGCGCCGTCCCAGGTGAAGTTCCAATGCAACTGGCAAAGCTGCAGCACCGCCTGAACGCAATCGCATCACCGTCGCCGTCGTTGCGCCTGCGCCCGACAAACTTCTCCCCGGCGCAAGCAACCACTGTCGCTCAAACCCTCGCAAGCTCCGTCCCCGTGCCTATTTAAACCCTCCCTGTACTTTGAGAGCCTCAAACCTCCAGAAAATCGGCTAAGTCCCAAACCTCGCCGTTTTCGCTTTCTTCTCCGGCGAGCCAGTGAGTGAGCTCACGGTGCTAGCCCTTTCCACAGCCCCTCTCTTCGATCCAAGTTCACCAGTGAGTTCCCCTCGTTCCCCTCTCTGTGTCATAGCAGCCAATTGCACCAGATCGATCCCCATCGCCGGTGATCGCCGGAAAGACCCAATTGCCCTGTTTCCCCAATGCTAACCATTTCATCCCGAATTAGCTTTTGTCCCAGTAGTAGAAAGTGATCCTTAGCCATTTCCTAACAAGCCTGTTGAATCAGGATCCCCAATTAAGCTCAAATCGAAGAAATCCCAAACTGGAACCTCAGCCGTTTGCCGGACCTCGTCGCCGAGCCCCTCCGGCCAATCTCCAATGAAATTAACCCCTCCAGTAGCCTTGTTGTGCCCTAGAGATCATTCCCAAGCTTGGAATTGAGCTCATTCGCCCTGTATCAAAAATCCCCGAGCTCCAGTGTCGTCTTCTCCAGCGCCGGTCGCCGGAATTATTTCCCGGCCGATCTAGCCCCTGAGACCTTGTCCCTTAGATAGATTCCAGTACCCTGAGCAATGTTGTCCACTAGCTCGATCCCTGAATCGACCTGAATCAAAAGTTATTCCAATGCCAAGATCACTGTCCAGTAGCTCAGTTCATGTCCAGGCCACCGTGTTTTCTCGCCGGATTTGGCCACCCTCCGGCCATTTCCAGCCCTTGTGCCTGTTGAGTATATTGTTCCTGTTAGTAATGCCTACCTCCCAGACAAAGTGTTGCATCAATTGGAGCCCTGGATCAAAAGTTAAGCCATGCCCTAGTTTCTGGCCATGCCCAGCACTATGTCAGTGCATGTCAGCCACTGGCATTAGCCTTGTTTGACCCCTTCTGGTTGAGCCATGGAAATGTCACTTTGTCCCCTAGGTTCCTGGAGTTGTGTTCTACATCTTTCCCTTCTGTCACTTCTCCAGAAAACCATCCTAAGACTAGTTTAAAGTTATGCCAAAGCCATGAACTGAATGTCGACCCTTCGACGTTCAATCCTTTTTAGCCGTTTCTTTGACCAGAGCCCTTGTGACCTTGCCCTAACCTTTTCCCCTGCATGCATGACTTATTTACTTAATACTTTCTATAGAAACTATTTTCAGTATGCTTATGTGGTATGTGTTTGTGTGTTAATTGTTTGCCGCAGAGTCAGAAGCTGAAGGAGCGGAAGAAGTCTTTGAAGATCCGTCTGAGTATTTAGACCCAACATCGCAAGGCAAGCCTCATTCCTTTGATCATGTCTCACCCAATATTTTCATATGAAGTATATTCACTGTTTCTTGCTATGCATGCTTATTTGAGATACAAGTTATGTTTGAATGACATGAGTAGATATTACCTAAAGGCTCATGAAACTCCTTTTGTTATTGAACCTTCATATATATATGATTTTGTCACCCTAGGACTCATATACCGAATATCCACATTAAACTTGAAATGGTCAAATACATGAGAAGTTATAATGAAAACCGTTTTGCTAAGAAAACTGATAAAAGGGATCAGTAGTGAGGATTGGATTGTATGGAGAGGGTGCGGTGCGCACCAGGGAATGTGAATGTTCCTCACTATTGATTCATAAGGACGAGAACCTTGTGCTGTGTCTCTATACGAATTGTGAACGTACCAACCACTTGCCTGGTATGGGACAGGCACAACTCAGTAGCTTTATGGTATTAGCAGTTCCCTGCATGGTTTGACGATCTGGTTTCTCGCGTGGAAACTGGAAGGCCAAGGTTCGGCCATGAGTGATGTGAGTTCAGAAAAATAATGAGAGGAAAAGGCGTAAAAGAAGGAAGGCGCCCTAGACCTGATTAAGCCGTGAGCGGTTGTAATCTTAAATGGTCGTATGTCTCGCGTGGACATAGACCAAGGCTATGTGTCCTGAGGGAACATAGACCAGAGAGGCTAGGAAGTAAGGCGGTGGGGAAGACCCACAACGGTACTTGAGACTTAATTGTCTATTTACCGGGCGGGGATACTGTTAATACTGAACTGTAAAAGCGTTGTGTGATCTCGGCCTTGTCACATGTGTATAAGTCACATGGAGCTGATCCGACTTGAAAGCCGAGTGAACCAGTGGATTTAAAAAGAGGTACACCTTTGCAAAGTGTAAAAGAAGTATCAGATACTCTGTACTCCCAGGTTCAGGAGTCTTTTCGTAGTGGATGTTATCCATGGGTTATAGCACAAGTAACGTTTTGGAATGTTTTCATAATGCGGTTAACAAAGTAGTGACTCATGGGAGACCACTACATCCAATGTTTTAGTAAAAACCTGTTTAATGTTTAAGCTATTATTTTCATGACAAAGTACTGTTTTACTGAACAAATGACTTGGAAATCTATGTATCTCTATCCATATGAAACTAAAACCCCTGAATCATATGTTTCACCCTTATATAAGTACAATTACAATAATCCCCGGAATGAGTGTTGCTGAGCACCAAGTGCTCACCCTTGCATTTACATCCAACTGTAGAAGAGGGATTCGAGGATCCCGATTCCTTCAGTTATGAGTTCCCGGCAGAAGATGGAAGTGCCCCAGACGAGCCCACGTTCTAGAAGGTTTACGCACCAAGTCAAGTCAGATGTGGGAGGAGCCACTCCAACCCCGCTGCGGATGGAAGTCAAGCTTTTCGTCGTTGCCTTGTGCTTTATGTTGTGTGTTCGGTACTTGGATACCGATTCTGGTTCTGATAAACTAGTTATTTTCCTAGCAACTCTACTTAGCGCCATTTTTGGTGCTTTGGCTATGTAATATTGGCCATGTTGGCCTGATACTTGTTTAATGATATTACTATGCTTGTGTGGTTTGGAGCTCATGTAACATCCTGCTGTGTGTAACCTACCTGGGCGGTTACCAAGGCGATCCTCAAATGGGGGTCTCACAACTTGCCTGGTATGGGACAGGCACGACTTAGTAGCTTTTTGGTATTAGCAGTTCCCTACATGATTTGTCGGTCTGGTTTCTCGCGTGGAGAAATTGGTTGGACGCAGTTCATCCGTGAGTGATGTGAGTTCAGAAAAAGTATGAGAGGAAAAGGTGGAAAGATGGAAGACGCCCTATGCCTCCGATTAAGCCGTGCGCTGTTGTAATCGTGATGGTCAAATGTCTCGCGTGGACAGACCAAGGCTGTTTGTCCTGCGGGAGCATAGGCCAAAGGCTAGGAAGTAAGGCAGTGGGTAGGACCCACAACGGTACTTGAGACTTAATTGTCTATTTACCGGGCGGGGATACTGTTAATACTAGACTGCAAAAGCGTTGTATGATCTCGGCCTTGTCACATGCGTATAAGTCGCGTGGAGCTGATCCGACTTGAAAGTCGAGTGAAGAAGTGGATTTAAAAAGAGGTACACCTTTGCAAAGTGTAAGAAAAGTATCGGATACTCTGTACTCCCAGGTCATGGAGTATGTTCGCGGTGGATTTATCCATGTGGTTCAGCACAAGTAACTATTTGGAATGTTTTGATAATATGGGTTGATAAAAGTGATGACTCATGGGAGACCATCACATAACAATTTCTTAAAGTCTATTATAAGATTTCCAAAACCCCGCTGTTGAAAATAAAACCCTTATTAAGAAATCAAAGAATTGAAATCTACGCTATTTATGATTATAAGACTTTAGCCCTTTTCTTGATCACTCCTCATCTATATACCTGCATTCTTGTAACGAGACTTGCTGAGCATTGTGTAAAAACATGCTCACCCTTGCCTTTACAAACAAATTCAGAAGAAAGGATTCGAGGATCCCGATTTCCTTGGCCTTGAGCACCAAGAAGAGGAAAGAGCCTTTCCAGACGATTTGAGTTTCCAGGAGGGTCATGAGCCAAGTTGAGTCCGATGTGGAGGAAGCCCTTCCAGAGCCGTTGCAGAAGGAAGTGAAGACCTTTGTGGTTGCTTTCTTGATTTTGAAAAACTCTCTACTTTTGTATCAACTTTAATTAATGCCATCCTTGGTATTATGATATTGTAATACTGGTCCTCGTGACCTTGTACTTGTTTTATCCACTTGCTTTATTGTTTAAAGTCAATCCTGTTGTTGTGAGCTTGTGATGAACCTACCTATGCGCAATCCACCTGGGCGGTTGCCACGGGATTCCTCAAAGGAGGGTCCCACAAAATATCTGCGAAACTAAGTCCAGGTAAGTTGCGTCACATTTTCCCGGGGACATGGCCTCCGGTGCCTCCTCGGGCGCCGCCTTTTGGCCCCCGGGACTTGGCCTCCGGTGCCGTCCCAGGTGCCGCCATTGGCCTGGGGACATGGCCTCCGGTGCCTCCCCGGGCGCCGCCTTTTGGCCCCCGGGACTTGGCCTCCGGTGCCGTCCCGGGCGCCGCCATTCGCCCGGGGACCAGGCCTCCGGGGCCTCCCCGGGTGCCGCCTTTTGGCCCCCGGGACTTGGCCTCCGGTGCCGTCCCGGGCGCCGCCATTCGCCCGGGGACCTGGCCTCCGGGGCCTCCCCAGGCGCCGCCTTTTGGCCCCCGGGACTTGGCCTCCGGTGCCGTCCCGGGCGCCGCCATTTGCCCGGGGACCTGGCCTCCGGTGCCTCCCCGGGCGCCGCCTTTTGGCCCCCGGGACTTGGCCTCCGGTGCCGTCCCGGGCGCCGCCATTTGCCCGGGGACCTGGCCTCCGGTGCCTCCCCGGGCGCCGCCTTTTGGCCCCTGGGACTTGGTGTGAGACCCCCATTTGAGGATCGCCTTGGTAACCACCCAGGTAAGTTACACACAGCAGGATGACACATGAGCTCCAAATCACACAAGCATAGTAATAACATTAAACAAGTAGCAGGCCAGCATGGCCAATATTACATAGCCAAAGCACCGAAAATGGCGCTAAGTAGAGTTGCTAGGAAAATAACGAGTTTATCAGAACCAGAATCGGTATCCAAGTACCGAACACACAGCATAAAGCACAAAGCAACGACAAAAAGCTTGATTTCCATCCGCAGCGGGGTTGAAGGGGCTCCTCCCACATCTGACTTGACTTGGTGCGCAATCCTTCTAGAACGTAGGCTCGTCCGGGGCACTTCCATCTTCTGCCGGGAATTCATAACTGAAGGAATCGGGATCCTCGAATCCCCCTTCTACAGTGGGATATAAATGCAAGGGTGAGCACTTGGTGCTCAGCAACACTCATTCCAGGGATTATTGTAATTGTACTTATATGAGGGTGAAACATATGATTCAGGGGTCTTAGTTTCATATGGATAGAGATATGTAAATTTCCAAGTCATTTGTTTAGCAAGACCGTACTTTATCATGAAAATGATACTTTAAACATTAAACAGGTTTTCAATAAAACATTAGATGTAGTGGTCTCCCATGAGTCACTACTTTGTTAACCGCATTATGAAAACATTCCAAAACATTACTTGTGCTATAACCCATGGATAACATCCACTACGAAAAGACTCCTGAACCTGGGAGTACAGAGTATCCGACACTTCTTTTACACTTTGCAAAGGTGTACCTCTTTTTAAATCCACTGGTTCACTCGGCTTTCAAGTCGGATCGGCTCCATGTGACTTATACACATGTGACAAGGCCGAGATCACACAACGCTTTTGCAGTTCAGTATTAACAGTATCCCTGCCCGGTAATTAGACAGTTAAGTCTCAAGTACCGTTGTGGGTCTTCCCCACTGCCTTACTTCCTAGCCTCTCTGGTCTATGTTCCCTCAGGACACATAGCCTTGGTCTATGTCCACGCGAGACATACGACCATTTAAGATTACAACCGCTCACGGCTTAATCAGGTCTAGGGCGCCTTCCTTCTTTTACGCCTTTTCCTCTCATCATTTTTCTGAACTCACATCACTCGTGGCCGAATCTTGGCCTTCCAGTTTTCACGTGAGAAACCAGATCGTCAAACCATGCAGGGAACTGCTAATACCAAAAAGCTACTAAGTTGTGCCTGTCCCATACCAGGCAAGTGGTTGGTACGTTTAGAATTCGTATAGAGACACAGCACAAGGTTCTTGTCCTTATGAACCAATAGTGAGGAGCATTCACATTCCCTGGTGCGCACCGCACCCTCTCCATACAAACCAATCCTCACTACTGATTCCTTTTATCAGTTTTCTTGACAAAACGGTTTTGAAAATAACTTCTCATGTATTTGACCCTTTCAAGTCTAATGTGAATATTCCGTATAGGAGTCCTAGGGTGACAAAAGCATATATATACAGGTTCAATAACAAAAGGGGTTTCATAATCCATTAGGTAATATCTATTCACGTCATTCAAACATACTTGTACTTCAAATAAGCATGCATAGTAAGAAACAGTGAATATACTTCATTTCAAAATATTGGGTGAGACATGATCAAAGGAATGAGGCTTGCCTTGCGATGTTGGGTCTAAATACTCAGACGGATCTTCAAAGACTTCTTCCGCTCCTTCAGCTTCTAGCTCTGCGGTAATCAACCAATACACAAACACATACCACATAAGCATACTGAAAATAGTTTCTATAGAAAGTATTAAGTAAATAAGTCATGCATGCAGGGGAAAAGGTTAGGGCAAGGTCACAAGGGCTCTGGTCGAAGAAACGGCTAAAAAGGATTGGACGTCGAAGAGTCGACATTCAGTTCATGGCTTTAGCATAGCTATAAACTGATCTTAGGATGGTTTTCTGGAGAAGTGCTAGAAGAGAAAGTTGTAGAACATAACTCCAGGAACCTAGGGGACAAAGTGACATTTCCATTGCTCAACCAGAAGGGGTCAAACAAGGCTAATGCCAGTGGCTGACATGCACTGACATAGTGCTGGACATGGCCAGAAACTAGGCCATGGCTTAACTTTTAATCCAGGGCTCCAATTGATGCAACACTTTGTCTGGGAGGTAGGCATTACTAACAGGAACAATATACTCAACAGGCACAAGGGCTGGAAATGGCCGGAGGGTGGCCAAATCCGGCGATGAACTACGGTGGCCTGGACATGAACTGAGCTACTGGACAGTGATCTTGGCATAGGCATAACTCACAATCTAGGCAGATCCAGGTATCGAGCTAGTGGAAGAAATTACTCAGGGAGGTGAGGCGAAGCTAAGGGACAAAGTTTCAGGGGCCAGATCGGCCGGGAAAAAATTCCGGCGACCGGCGCTGGAGAAGATGACACTGGAGCTCGGGAATTTTTGATACGGGGCGAATGAGCTCAATTCCAAGCTTGGGGATGATCTCTAGGGCACAACGAGGCTACTGGAGGGGTTAATTTCATTGGAGATCGGCCGGAGAAGCTTGGCGTCAAAGTCCGGCGAACGGCCGCGGTTCCAATTTGGGATTTCTTCGATTTGAGCTCAATTGGGGATTTTGGTTCTACAGGCTTGCTCTACTAAGCTTACTGATCAACTTCTTCTACAGAATCGAGAGCTAATTTGGAGGGAATCGAACGGCATTGGGGGAACAGGGCAAATCGGGAATCCGGCGATCACCGGCGATGGGGATCGATCTGGTGCAATTGGCTGCTATGACACAGAGAGGGGAACGAGGGGAACTCACTGGTGAACCTGGATTGAAGAGAGGGGCTGTGAATTGGGCTGGCACCGTGAGCTCACTCACTGGCTCGCCGGAGAAGAAAGCGAAAACGGCGAGAAACTGGAAATTTGGCTAAGTCCTGAGGTTGTGGTTCTTCACAGCGTTGAGGGGGTTTAAATAGGCACGGGGACGGAGCTTGCGAGGGAGAACGCGACAACGGTTGCTTGCGCCAGGGAGAAACTTGTCGGGCGCAGGCGCAACGACGGCGACGGCGACGTGATCGCGCTTCAGGCGGTGCTGCAGCTTTGCCAGTTGCATTGGGACTTCACCTGGAACGGCGCAGATGCGGAGGCAACAGCAAAGCTCCGGCGGTGACACGTACACACATGCAACTGCCACGGCAACGGGAGCGCGCGCGAAACGCTACTGGAGCGCGGCCGTTTAACCGCTGGGCAAGGCGATGCAACTGTACTAGCACGTGCGCGGGAGGTGGCTCAACAGCTCACAACACAGGTGACAAGAGGCGGTGGCCGGCGGCGAGCAAACACGGCGAAATCCACGGCGCTGCAACGGGCTCGTGCACTGGTCGTGGCAACGACCAGGGGCTGGTCGAAAGGGCATAAAAATAATATTTGGGCTGTTCTGCAATTTCTGAAACTTGTTCCAGGGACTATTATGTGAGGATAATTTGAATAGGAAATGGACTTGACTGCAATTCTGGAGATCTAAGAGTCCGATCTGAAATCTGATTTCGCAGCTAAGTTGCAAAAGATTTTTAGAACTTATCTGGCCAAAGTTTGGTAAGATCAGGCAAGATCTGAAGAGTTTCGACAAAATTGGGGAAAATAGTTTAGGGTAAAATAGGGTAATTAGGGTTTTAAAATGGCAAGGCTTGAAACTCAGCTTTAGGGTAAGATTTTGGAGATGGTCCCGAAGGGAAAAATATTCTGAACAACATTTAGAAGGGAATGGCTGAAGCAGATTAGGGTTTGGGGTCCAGATGTGGATTTTGGCTATTTTAGGGTTTTGGCAAAAACAGGGGTGTTACAAATCTACCCACCTTAGAAACAATCTCGTCCTCGAGATTAGGGCAGGTCGGAGAATAGGAAGGGAAATTCTCGTCGGAGATCTTCTTCTTTTTCCCAAGTTGACTCCTCCTCTGAGTGATTGTTCCACTGGATTCTACAGAATCGGAGGGTTCTTGACTTCAGCACTTTCTCTCTGGTTTCTAGAATTCTAACAGGGTATTCTTGACAAGATAAGTCTGGTTGAATCTCAATCTCTGCAGGAGATATCTGTTCCGTTGGTTTTCTCAAGCATTTCTTCAGCTGAGACACATGAAATACGTCATGAATTCCAGTTAGTTCTAGTGGTAATTCCAACTTGTATGCCATTTCGCCTCGCTTTTCTAGAATTCGATAGGGTCCCACATATCTAGGTTTTAACTTTCCCTTCATCTGGAATCTTTGAACTCCTTTATATGGCATAACTTTGAGATACACGTAATCGCCTTCCTCAAATGATAGCTCTCTTCTACGATTATCTGCATAGCTTTTCTGTCTAGATTGAGCTGTTTTCAGTTTCTCTTGTATGATCCTGACGTGGGCTGTGGCTTCTTCTACCAACTGGGGTCCTAGATGTTGCTTTTGACCAATTTCTGTCCAATACAGAGGCGTGCGGCATCTTCTTCCATATAGAGCTTCATATGGTGCCATCTGCAGGCTTGCTTGGAAACTATTGTTGTATGTGAATTCTGCATACGGTAGAAATAACTCCCAGGAGTCTCCATAATCCAAAACACAAGCCCTCAACATATCTTCCAAAATTTGGTTCACCCTTTCAGTCTGACCTCCAGTTTGAGGGTGGTAAGCAGTACTGAACTTTAACTTTGTGCCCAGGGCTTTCTGCAACTCTTGCCAAAATCTTGAAACGAACTGGGCTCCTCTGTCGGAAACGATAGCCTTCGGCACTCCGTGCAGGACGACTATTCTACTGAGATACAGCTCTGCTAAGTCCTTAGCTGTATATAGGGTCTTCACTGGGAGAAAATGTGCTACCTTTGTTAATCTATCTACTATGACCCATATAGAATCAAATCCTTTTTTCGTCCTTGGTAGTCCCACAATAAAATCCATTCCGATTTCATCCCACTTCCACTCTGGGATTTGTAGAGGTTGTAGCGGTCCCGCAGGCTTTTGATGTTCTGCTTTCACTCTTTGGCATGTGTCACAAGTTGCGACAAACTTGGCAATTTCTCTTTTCATTCCTTTCCACCAAAAATTTTTCTTCAAATCCCTGTACATTTTGGTGCTGCCTGGGTGTATGGAATATGGGGTTTGATGAGCTTCTTGCATGATCAAGTCTTTGATCTCGTTGTCATTTGGAATACAGATACGGTCATCGTACCATAGAATTCCCTGTTCATCTTCTCAAAGGTTGGTTGTATCTTTGCTCTTCATGTCCTCCTTCATCTCTTGAAGGTCTGGGTCAATCGTTTGAGCTTGTCGGATCTTATCCTTCAACTCACATTCCATCTTTAAGGTAGTGATGGTTCCTTGGTCCACTAATTCCAATTGCAACTTTTCGAAGTCCTTAGCTAGTTGCATTGGCACTCCTAGTTGGGTTATCTGGTTGTAACGAGATTTCCTGCTCAAAGCATCAGCTACTACATTGGCTTTTCCCGGGTGATAGTGGATCTCTAGATCATAATCTTTGATCAGCTCTAGCCACCTTCTTTGCCTCATATTCAACTCCTGTTGCGTGAAGATATACTTCAGGCTCTTATGATCCGTATAAATTTCGCACTTACTGCCTAGTAAGTAGTGTCTCCATATCTTCAGTGCATGTACGACCGCAGCTAGCTCCAAATCATGTGTTGGATAATTCTCCTCATGAGGTCGTAGCTGTCTAGAAGCATAAGCTATCACTTTCCTTTCTTGCATCAATACACATCCTAATCCTTGTTTGGAGGCGTCACAGAAGACTTGAAAACCCTTTTTGACGTCCGGCAGTATCAGGATTGGTGCAGTTGTCAGTCTTTTCTTCAGTTCCTCAAAACTTCTTTCGCACTCCTCGGTCCAATTAAAAGGGGCATTCTTCTTCAGTAGCTGGGTTAGCGGTTTGGTGATCTTCGAGAATCCTTCTACAAATCTTCGATAATATCCCGCTAATCCCAAGAAACTTCTAATTTCTGTTGCGGTTTCAGGTTGTTTCCACTCAGTAACAGCTTGTATCTTCAACGGATCCATAAATATTCCCTCTCCTGAGATGATGTGTCCTAGGAAAGAGATCTTCTTCAGCCAAAAGCACATTTGCTAAACTTGGCGTATAGTTGGTGATCTGCCAGTTTCTGTAGCACTATCCTCAGATGATGTGCGTGCTCCTCCTCCGTCTTAGAATAGACAAGGATATCGTCTACGAACACGATGATGCACTTATCCAGGAATTCCATAAGGATTTTATTCATTAGATTCATGAATACCACGGGTGCATTGGTTAATCCAAAGGGCATCACTGTGAACTCATGCAACCCATATCTGGTCACGAAAGTAGTTTTAGGAATGTCCTGTTCTCGGATCCTTAACTGGTGGTATCCCGATCTCAGGTCTATTCTTGAGAACACTTTTGCTTCTCTGAGCTGGTCAAAAAGGTCATCCATCCTTGGTAAGGGGTATTTGTTCTTAATGGTCATGTCGTTTAGCTTGCGGTAGTCTATGCAAAGTCGCATGCTACCATCCTTCTTCTTAACAAAGAGCACTGGGGCTCCCCATGGTGATGAGCTTGATCTGATGAATCCTTTTTCTTCCAATTCAGCTATCTGCTTCTTCAATTCCTCTTGCTCATGGCCTGTCATCCGAAACAACTTTCTAGCATACGGCGCAGATCCGGGTTTTAGTTCGATAGTGAACTCTATATCCCTATTTGGTGGCAATCCGGGAAGTTCTTCTGGAAAGACTTCTGGGTACTCATTTACAATCGGTACCTCTTCAAGCTTTACTTCTTCAATGCAGTTCAATCTCTGCAGGTGGTCGCAGATTGGAGTTCTGTCTGCATGGAATGTAACTTGCTTTCCAATGGCATTTGTTAGGGTGATTGTTTTCTTCTCACAATCCATCAATCCCTTATGCTTGGCCAGCCAATCCATTCCAAGAATGACATCCAATCCTTGAAGGTTTAGAACTAGCATGTCTGCCAGGAATTCTAGATTGCCGATACAGAAGGCAACATCTCTACAGATAGAATTAACAATCATCCTAGCACCAGGTGACTGAATGATGATAGGATGCTCTAAAGTAACCACAGGCAAGTTATTACTCAACAAGCAATCTTTTGATATGAATGAATGAGTTGCACCGGGATCAAATAAAACAACTGAAATCTGAGAGGAGATCAAAAGTCTACCGATCACGACGTCAGTTGCCTCTCCTGCTTCTGTAGCAGTCACGAAGTTGAGTCTTCCTCCGGTGGTTGGTGTTCCTCTCCCTCTGTTGGTTTGGAATCTTCCTCCTCTGGCTTGCGGTGCTCCTCTGGCGATGGTTCGTGCAGGTGCAGGGGATTTGGCTGCCTGAGCTTTAGCAACGCTGGGAGGTAAATGCCGAAATGGACAAGTCTCTCTGTGGTGTCCTCTTCTGCCACAATGGAAACATTCTGCATTCTTCAGTGTACAATCTCTATAGAGGTGACTCCCTTTGCATCCGGGACATGTTAGAGTTGTTGGCGATGAAGTCCTCTGGGGTCTTGGAGGTGCGGGTGGTCTGAAAGCGGCTCTGGCATATGGCGCTGGTCTTCCTCGACTAGAATTTCCTTGAAAAGGGTATGCTATACTTTTCCTCTTGCGGTCTTCTTCTACTATGCCTCTTTTCTCCTCCATTTTGAGCACTCTATTCGCAAGGACTTGGAAGTCCGTGAACTCGTGCGTTGACAAGTGATACTGATATGAGTTCTGTAGGCCTTCGCAAAATCTGTCGATCTTCCGCTCTTCTGTCATGATATCTTCAGGTGCATACCTGGCCAACTTGATGAATTCATGCAAATACTGCTTCACCGTCCTTCCTCCTTGCCTTAAATTCAGGAATTCTCTGCGTTTGGCTTGGATAGCTCCTTTGGGGACATGGTACTTACGGAACTGTTCCTTGAATTCATTCCAGGTAATGGAATTCTGATCAGGGTGTACCGTCTTGTAATTTTCCCACCATGCTGCAGCCGATCCTGTGAGCTGATGGGGTCCATATAGCAGCTTCTCTTCATCATTACACCTGACAGTGTCTAATTTCCTCTCAATTTCTCTTAACCAATCGTCTGCCACAATCGGGTCTTCAGTGCAGGAGAAAGTTGGAGGACGTGTCTTTTTTAAGTCTGTTAGTCTTGCTCCAATGTTCGAACCTTCCTCGCGGCGTGTTGCGGAGTTTTGCATCAGCTGTTCCAGAATTTGACTCTGTACCTCTGTGGATCTCTGTCTGTTTTGCTCCATCCATATTAATATTTCCGTCAGATTTCCTCCTTGCGGTACTGAGGCCGATGAATTTGGCTGATCTGAGTCATCTCTAGTCCTTCTCGTTGATGTGTTCCTTGGGACTTCTTCCGAGCCTTGGATTCTACCTCTGGTGTTCACCATTCTGTTCTGACAAGATAATTGAGAAAAGACTACTAATTCAAGAGAGCACAGATTGAACACAAGCTGAAATGAAAGATCAACCCAAGAGATTGGATTGGAACATGCAATTGCCATTTTCAAAGGTTTTCGAAAGATACAAGGTTTTCACCTTTACAGCTTTAGAGTTACCAACAAACAATACAAACAAAGCAGCTACCATACCAAGAGCTAAAAGCTAACGATTACAAGGGTTAGAGCAGAAGGGTCAAGCTGAAGAGAGAACTAGGATCTCCTGTCGGTCTTGGAAGAACTGCAAGGTTCCACTTCTTCTGGGTCTTCCTCTTCTTGATCTTCGTCGGCATCCATAGGGTCCCATTGCATATCATTGTCCTCTTCTTCCTCAGATGAATCGTTGGTGTTGCATGTAGCAATCTCTTTTCCTTTGCCTTCAGGAACTTCCTTCCCTTTCGCGAGAGTAGGATATTCTGATGCAGGGGTGTTGATCACAATGCCACGCGAAGCAGGCGTGAAATAACCCAGGTAGTCCCTAGGTCTTCCCACACTCTTGCGGGCTGTGAGTCTTATCTTCAAGCGATTCTTCTTGTTCACCGATCCTTCATCTTCGACTTCTCGCGCTTTGCTAGGTTCAGCCAACTCCTGAATCTGTTTTTCTTTCTCTTGGAGTTCTGAGTGGACCTTTGCAAGCGCTCCTTCGAGATAGTGACGGTCATCCCGAGCATTTTCATGCTCACGCAACAACCGAGTGTAGCTTGACTCCAAGACTTGGACTACATCTCTGGTTTTGGTCAGGATGGCGTCTCTCTGGTTGGTGGAGGGATGAACAGTTCGACGATCCGATCCGGGGACTTGATAGGGTACAAAGCAGAAGGGAGAACCTATAAGAAAGTCATCGTACAACTGGCGGATGGTACCTATAGCATGACGAGCAGCGTCTTGGATAGCATCTTCTTCTTCTTCTCTACGAGCTTCTTTTCTTGTTGATCCTCTCCCGATCTCTGGAATCTCGTACACAATCACCGAGGCACGAAAACCAAAAGGTCTGCCATCGACTTCTTCTCGACGGACGTAGTACACGGGTCGCTGGTTGTCTCTTGCTCCCAGAAATTGTAACATCATCCAAAGCATCAATGCCCATGATCCCAACTCGTCTCCGTGAATTAGCTTCTTACCAGGGGCCATCTGCGATGATGAGACACGGAACACTTAAAAGTAGGAAAAAGGTTTTGAAAATTTTCAAATAATACTCATTATGCTTTCCTTAAACAATTTAGGTTTTTCACAATTAGATTTTTACCAAATAATCTAGCGATTCTCTACTTTAGGGACGCCCATTCTAGTAAGGGTCACGACCTACAGTCAAGCTTCATGCTCTGATACCATTCGCTGTGAGACCCCCATTTGAGGATCGCCTTGGTAACCGCCCAGGTAAGTTACACACAGCAGGATGACACATGAGCTCCAAATCACACAAGCATAGTAATAACATTAAACAAGTAGCAGGCCAGCATGGCCAATATTACATAGCCAAAGCACCGAAAATGGCGCTAAGTAGAGTTGCTAGGAAAATAATGAGTTTATCAGAACCAGAATCGGTATCCAAGTACCGAACACACAGCATAAAGCACAAAGCAACGACAAAAAGCTTGATTTCCATCCGCAGCGGGGTTGAAGGGGCTCCTCCCACATCTGACTTGACTTGGTGCGCAATCCTTCTAGAACGTAGGCTCGTCCGGGGCACTTCCATCTTCTGCCGGGAATTCATAACTGAAGGAATCGGGATCCTCGAATCCCTCTTCTACAGTGGGATATAAATGCAAGGGTGAGCACTTGGTGCTCAGCAACACTCATTCCAGGGATTATTGTAATTGTACTTATATGAGGGTGAAACATATGATTCAGGGGTCTTAGTTTCATATGGATAGAGATATGTAAATTTCCAAGTCATTTGTTTAGCAAGACCGTACTTTATCATGAAAATGATACTTTAAACATTAAACATGTTTTCAATAAAACATTAGATGTAGTGGTCTCCCATGAGTCACTACTTTGTTAACCGCATTATGAAAACATTCCAAAACATTACTTGTGCTATAACCCATGGATAACATCCACTACGAAAAGACTCCTGAACCTGGGAGTACAGAGTATCCGACACTTCTTTTACAATTTGCAAAGGTGTACCTCTTTTTAAATCCACTGGTTCACTCGGCTTTCAAGTCGGATCGGCTCCATGTGACTTATACACATGTGACAAGGCCGAGATCACACAACGCTTTTGCAGTTCAGTATTAACAGTATCCCTGCCCGGTAATTAGACAGTTAAGTCTCAAGTACCGTTGTGGGTCTTCCCCACTGCCTTACTTCCTAGCCTCTCTGGTCTATGTTCCCTCAGGACACATAGCCTTGGTCTATGTCCACGCGAGACATACGACCATTTAAGATTACAACCGCTCACGGCTTAATCAGGTCTAGGGCGCCTTCCTTCTTTTACGCCTTTTCCTCTCATCATTTTTCTGAACTCACATCACTCGTGGCCGAATCTTGGCCTTCCAGTTTCCACGTGAGAAACCAGATCGTCAAACCATGCAGGGAACTGCTAATACCAAAAAGCTACTAAGTTGTGCCTGTCCCATACCAGGCAAGTGGTTGGTACGTTTACAATTCGTATAGAGACACAGCACAAGGTTCTTGTCCTTATGAACGAATAGTGAGGAGCATTCACATTCCCTGGTGCGCACCGCACCCTCTCCATACAAACCAATCCTCACTACTGATTCCTTTTATCAGTTTTCTTGACAAAACGGTTTTGAAAATAACTTCTCATGTATTTGACCCTTTCAAGTCTAATGTGAATATTCCGTATAGGAGTCCTAGGGTGACAAAAGCATATATATACAGGTTCAATAACAAAAGGGGTTTCATAATCCATTAGGTAATATCTATTCACGTCATTCAAACATACTTGTACTTCAACTAAGCATGCATAGTAAGAAACAGTGAATATACTTCATTTCAAAATATTGGGTGAGACATGATCAAAGGAATGAGGCTTGCCTTGCGATGTTGGGTCTAAATACTCAGACGGATCTTCAAAGACTTCTTCCGCTCCTTCAGCTTCTGGCTCTGCGGTAATCAACCAATACACAAACACATACCACATAAGCATACTGAAAATAGTTTCTATAGAAAGTATTAAGTAAATAAGTCATGCATGCAGGGGAAAAGGTTAGGGCAAGGTCACAAGGGCTCTGGTCGAAGAAACGGCTAAAAAGGATTGGACGTCGAAGAGTCGACATTCAGTTCATGGCTTTGGCATAGCTATAAACTGATCTTAGGATGGTTTTCTGGAGAAGTGATAGAAGAGAAAGTTGTAGAACATAACTCCAGGAACCTAGGGGACAAAGTGACATTTCCATTGCTCAACCAGAAGGGGTCAAACAAGGCTAATGCCAGTGGCTGACATGCACTGACATAGTGCTGGACATGGCCAGAAACTAGGGCATGGCTTAACTTTTAATCCAGGGCTCCAATTGATGCAACACTTTGTCTGGGAGGTAGGCATTACTAACAGGAACAATATACTCAACAGGCACAAGGGCTGGAAATGGCCGGAGGGTGGCCAAATCCGGCGATGAACTACGGTGGCCTGGACATGAACTGAGCTACTGGACAGTGATCTTGGCATAGGCATAACTCACAATCTAGGCAGATCCAGGTATCAAGCTAGTGGAAGAAATTACTCAGGGAGGTGAGGCGAAGCTAAGGGACAAAGTTTCAGGGGCCAGATCGGCCGGGAACAAATTCCGGCGACCGGCGCTGGAGAAGATGACACTGGAGCTCAGGAATTTTTGATACGGGGCGAATGAGCTCAATTCCAAGCTTGGGGATGATCTCTAGGGCACAACGAGGCTACTGGAGGGGTTAATTTCATTGGAGATCGGCCGGAGAAGCTTGGCGTCAAAGTCCGGCGAACGGCCGAGGTTCCAATTTGGGATTTCTTCGATTTGAGCTCAATTGGGGATTTTGGTTCTACAGGCTTGCTCTACTAAGCTTACTGATCAACTTCTTCTACAGAATCGAGAGCTAATTTGGAGGGAATCGAACGGCATTGGGGGAACAGGGCAAATCGGGAATCCGGCGATCACCGGCGATGGGGATCGATCTGGTGCAATTGGCTGCTATGACACAGAGAGGGGAACGAGGGGAACTCACTGGTGAACCTGGATTGAAGAGAGGGGCTGTGAATTGGGCTGGCACCGTGAGCTCACTCACTGGCTCGCCGGAGAAGAAAGCGAAAACGGCGAGAAACTGGAAATTTGGCTAAGTCCTGAGGTTGAGCTTCTTCACAGCGTTGAGGGGGTTTAAATAGGCACGGGGACGGAGCTTGCGAGGGAGAACGCGACAACGGTTGCTTGCGCCGGGGAGAAACTTGTTGGGCGCAGGCGCAACGACGGCGACGGCGACGTGATCGCGCTTCAGGCGGTGCTGCAGCTTTGCCAGTTGCATTGGGACTTCACCTGGAACGGCGCAGATGCGGAGGCAACAGCAAAGCTCCGGCGGTGACACGTACACACATGCAACTGCCACGGCAACGGGAGCACGCGCGAAACGCTACGGGAGCGCGGCCGTTTAACCACTGGGCAAGGCGATGCAACTGTACTGGCACGTGCGCGGAAGGTGGCTCAACAGCTCACAACACAGGTGACAAGAGGCGGTGGCCGGCGGCGAGCAAACACGGCGAAATCCACGGCGCTGCAACGGGCTCGTGCACTGGTCGTGGCAACGACCAGGGGCTGGTCGAAAGGGCCTGAAAATAATATTTGGGCTGTTCTGCAATTTCTGAAACTTGTTCCAGGGACTATTATGTGAGGATAATTTGAATAGGAAATGGACTTGACTGCAATTCTGGAGATCTAAGAGTCCGATCTGAAATCTGATTTCGCAGCTAAGTTGCAAAAGATTTTTAGAACTTATCTGGCCAAAGTTTGGTAAGATCAGGCAAGATCTGAAGAGTTTCGACAAAATTGGGGAAAACAGTTTAGGGTAAAATAGGGTAATTAGGGTTTTAAAATGGCAAGGCTTGAAACTCAGCTTTAGGGTAAGATTTTGGAGATGGTCCCGAAGGGAAAAATGTTCTGAACAACATTTAGAAGGGAATGGCTGAAGCAGATTAGGGTTTGGGGTCCAGATGTGGATTTTGGCTATTTTAGGGTTTTGGCAAAAACAGGGGTGTTACACTTGGCCTCCGGGGCCGTCCCGGGCGCCGCCATTTGCCCGGGGACCTGGCATCCGGTGCCTCCCCGGGCGCCGCCTTTTGGCCCCCAGGACTTGGCCTCCGGCGCATGTCCCGGGCCTCATCGCCCTCCTCAGGGTAAGAGTCTCGAGTTGTTTATCACGTGCAGGTCACGCGAGGAGCGCCTCGGGAATCAGCGACCACCTGTCAAGCATCGAAGACGTTTGACTGGGAGAAGGATGTTCCTACCCCTCAATCCGACGGTGCTTCCGGGGTAGTTTTGGCTTTTTGCTTCTTTTTGGGGCTATAAATAGCCCTTGTACCCCTCAGTTGTAAGCAGGTGATTCATTGTTATTGGAATAGCTAAACTCACACGTGTGCTCCTGAAGCCTCTCCCCCGGAGAGAGCCTCTCCAGCCGACTCCGGTCGGGAGCGAACCGACAGGACTAGGACCCCTACCGGGACCCGAACCTGTATAAATCCTCGTGTCAATTCTTGTGTTTGTCCGGCGGGGGAGGGCCGGTCACTCGGTCAACCCGCGCCACATAATCTTCGCTAGGATCGTTCACAAAACCTACCGGGGTATTCGCAATTCCACGAAAGTCACCTTGAAAGTCTCACTATTTACAAATTCTGCATAAGTTCGGCTAAGAACCCCGAGTCCAAATCGTCGACAGATTGTCCACGAAACCTGCCGGGGTATTCGCAATACCCCGACAAAAAACATCGAGGGTTTCAGATTTTTGAGAAATGAAAAAGACCCAAGTGTACCGTGTAAAATCATCAACAATCAGAAAACCATAATTGTTTCCCTCAATATTTTGGAACTCAGAAGGTCCAAATAAATCCATATGCAAGAATTCCAAAGATTTGCAAGTTGAAAGAGTGCGCTTGGTCGGATGTGAAGTAGCTACTTGTTGCCCGCTTGACAAACGCTGCAAGGTTTGTCCTTCTCAAAATTCACATCCTTCAAGCCAACTACCAAATCACGTTTTAAAAGATTTTTAAGTTGATGCATTCCAACATGTGCAAGTCTTCTATGCCAAAACCAACCCTTCGATGTTTGAGAAACGAGACATGTTGGAAGAGATGCATCTTTTGAGTTGAAATCAACAAGATAGAGATTTTCAAAACGAAAACCTTTGAAGATCAAAGAGTTGTCTTTTAAACTTTCAACTAAAACATCTTTAGGAGAAAATTTGCAACGAAATCCAAGATCACAAATTTGAGCAACAGATAACAAATTAAAATTCAATGATTCAACAGGTAAAACATTTGAAATTAAAAGATCATGAGATATAGAAATTTTACCCAAACCCACCACATTTCCTTGATGATTGTCGCCAAAGGTGATCTTTTGGTCTTCACTTGAGTTATCTTCCAATGAGGTGAACAACTTTTTGTTACCGGTCATGTGTTCAGTGCATCCACTATCTAGCACCCAATGTTTTCCACCGGTCTTGTAGTTCACCTACAAAAACAAAAGAGTCAAGTCCATTTAGGTACCCAAACCCTTTTGGGTTTTCGATGTTAGCAATCAAAGCTTTGGGCACCCAAATAGATTTCTTCTTTTTATTTAGCATAAGTGGTCCAACAAACTTTGCTAACACATATCCTTTCTTTGACCTCTTAAGCATGTAGCATGCATCAAAATGAGTTGAAGTCATTAAAGGACAAGCATCATGTGAATCACCAATTTCATGACATCTAAAACAAAATTTGTTGCATGCTTTTACAAAAATAGTTTTTATGTTTGGTTTATTTCCTTTCTTTGGAAAGTATCCAAGTCCTTCTTTTCTAAATGAGCATTTTTGCTCACTAAGAAGAAGATCAAGAGATGCTTTCCCTTTGTAATAATTTTCTAAGTCTTTACTAAGTTTCTTGATTTGAGCCTTTAGTTCATTGTTTTCATTTAATATTATTTCATTAGAGGATGATACATGGCATTGCAAATCTTTATCACTAGAGCTAGATGAACATGGTGTATCATGTAGATTATTGCAACTAGTTGACATATCATTTTGGTGCTCTGCATGCATGTATGAAGAGTCAGTAATTAACTTCCTAGCTAGTTTTGAACGTCACATCCAATTTTCAAATTTGAGTTAGCTAAAATGCTTACTTGGGGGAATTGGGCAAAGTTTGTCTTGACTAGGTCATACATAAACCGCATCAGATAAAACCCACATTCCCACAATTCTGACTGCTGATGGCACTGAGATAATTGCATATGCGAAGACATGTTAGCTGTTCTTTCCATAAAGTAATTAAGCATAAATTAAAAGACTCATGAGTAGTTCAATCCTTATGAATTACCTCATATTCTTTCCAAGAGATTCGATAGCCCTCCGATGCGTCATGCCTCCCTCCAGTGGACGCATAATTTTTGAAAACCCTGCATTTAATTTACCATTGTCGATTAATATGTATCATTAGCTAGTGACATCAAAATTTAAATCAAGCATGTCACTTACGCGTCCATATTCCACGAGATCACGTATTCATTTAGTAAACTATCGCACATCGAATCGAGGTAGTACACCCCATTCCTCCATGGACAGATCATGAGGAGGATCCAATGGCCCCTACGTTGTACACAAAAGAGAACCGCTTAAAGTATATGTTAGGTGTAACATACAAGAATGAGTTAAATTAGTAGGAAATGCACTAACCTTTGGTGGTACGGTGCTAGAATGAACTCCCTGTCCTGCTGCGCCAGTAGCGCCCTTGATATGTACTGCTCCGCTTGTCCTGGGTCTTGCTCTAGCATTGTGAGGCTTATTTTCTCTAGGTCGAGAAAACCCACCTTGTCACACGCCCTCAATGATGCTAGTCTGTACATGCACCTGCATGCAAAGGTGACATTAGTATTGAATAGAGAGTGATTAGATTTATTAAATGAACTACAACAATATATAGGATCAGTAAACTCATAGGACTTTATTCCGTAGGATGGACATATCAAGTTCCCTCTAGTTAAAGAGGTCGAACAAATCCTCGTGTGCCATGAATATGCTCCCGGCCTCACAGTGGAACTGTCTAGGCCTGAAGGGAACTAGGAAGTTCAAGTTACGTCGGAACCAGGAAAGGTACCACTTGTGGAGGTCTCTAGTTGTGTGACCCAATTTACGCAAAATTGCCTCCGACACGAGTGGGAACCCGTTCTTGAATGTATCGGGCTGTCCCTTTCTCCCTTTGCCTTTGCCCTTGCCTTTTGCCTGGGAGCGAGTTTGTACCTTCGAAGCTCAGGGCGGGGTGCTGTCAGCTGTCTTTGGTGGTGAAGGGGCTTTCGGAGGAGGCTTGGATCCTTTGGCTGGGGTTGAGGCTATCTTTCATGGCTTGAGGACCGGAGGAGATCCCTCAGGTCCTGTGCTGGGGGTGGGGTCCTAAGGTAGTACGCTGACATCCATCGTCTACTTCAATTTATGAACATGTATGTTAGATTTTGCAAGTTGAGTATATTAAGTAAGTTGTGAACAAAAATGGATAGGATTTACGTGCTATATTATAACACACTTCTTGGGCCACTGTACGTAGGAGGCCAATGCCTCAGCAATTTTCCATATTTCCTCCGTTGGGATGGGCAATGGAAAAGTGGTGTAGCCTGGGAGGGCGATGTCCACTTGTACCTTTGCAAACCCTATCTTTAGAGATACGTAGTGGATCCGGACATCCTCCCCAGATGGATATACGAACTTGTGTGCAACCACCACGGGGTCATCGCCTAGGTGAACCACTAGACTGCAGCTCTCCGGCTTCTGCAAATTTGTAACAATTAAAACAAGGTAGCGAAACAATTCTAACAGATCGGGAGTGGTATCAACTTAAGTGAAATACCTTAAGAAGATCCACCGGATCCACGTTGACCTTGGAAGAGCAACTGCTTAGCCGACCCCGTGGGGTAGCGTCGACCTTGGCAGTTAGATCTGCTTCCTTGGACTACACAATTCTGTTGAGCCATCCTAACTGTTTACTCATTTCAGTGAACATGGCCTCGAATTGTGCACTCACGTCCACCAGTATCTTCTCGACCAGCTCTGATTCCTTCTCCTTCGAAGAGCGGGCTTTCTTCCTTGGTGGCCCACTCTCTTTGAAGCATCCTTCCACGACACGATGACTCCCACGGTCCGCGTCCGCTCGGGATGCTCCTAATTTCCTAAAGCCCGGGTGAGGATGTTGTTTTCCCTCTGGGGAGTAAAGAATCCCTGCATTGCCTCCTTCTCGGCAGCGATCTGTTACATTCAAAGCTACATTGTGAGACAAATATATATATATGAAGTTGTGCATACATAGTTTACGAAGTTAGCCAACTTACCATTCACTACACGACCTCAGTGTCCTTAGGGTTTGCAAACTCCACAGACCTCATGGATGATACAGACCCTCTCCCCAACCACCATCGCTTGCACCTTGCATCATGGATCTCAGAGATCGGCAAGTCAGGGGAGTCGATGAGAGAATTTTCCTCATCTTCCTTCCTCCACTGCTCCTCCTTGCCCGCATAGCACCGAGTTCGAGTTGGTGCGGGTGGTCGTTCTCTTCTGGATGCCCTTATTCTTCTCGCTAAGGGCTTTCGAAGCAGAAACAAGCAAATGCACTGTTGGTTAGTCCATATGAGCAATCATATAGTGTAACCAAGCAAAGGAAGCATATATACCTTGAACTCAAGGGTCCCCTTCTGCTGGGTGAATTGCTCCCAAACCTCCTTCATTATGAAGGGGTACTTCTCGCAAGGAGAGTTCCCTATAGTGAGGAAGATACTGAAAAGGAAGCTCTTGAAGGTTTTTCATGAGTTGTTTATGTCCTTCAAGCAAGCCATTTTGGGTGCATCGTCGGGGATGTTCCACTTGTCCTGTTTTCAAACAGTGCATACAAGTAGGTTTTAGTTAAACTAAAGGGATAAGCCAAGGGAATGTGATTATGAAAGAGTTCAAGGATTTCGATAGATTTTACCTTCACTTCCACCCACAACATATCCCTCTCATTCGCCTTCACGTTCTTCTAGCTCTTGATGGTGATCTATACCCTTTCTTTCATCAACAAGCCATGTAGGCAGCGTACTTCCCAGCATTCTTCCCGATCGGTTTCCAAACTGGTTGAACTCACAGGAGAGATCAGTGTGTTTTGCCAAACGGCACGACGTCGTCGCGCCTCGCACCGTCCTCTTGCACTGGGACGGAGCAGCATCAACTACGTTGCCCCTCGTCGAACTACTACTATCAGACGAGGAAGATGCCGACATGACTTTGCCTAAAATTCCATGAACAAACCATCAAAAAGGCTGAGTACATATACATGAAAATGTTTACATGAAAAATTCATAACTGAAATGGAATGGCAATGCCATTACTACTAAATGCTACAGTCTATATAAGATTAAACAACTTTAAAATAAAACAAATACAAAATGAGACTTCAAGACTCCAATTTACCCCACTTCATCTCACCTGTTATTTCCAATTAAATGAGCCAAATACATCCTATCTAACCCTAAAACTATTTCTTCTAACGGTTAATACATGAACAACCGATAGAACACTACATAACCATTCAATACAAATGAACACACATGCTTCTGAACAATACATGGCCATCAATTTCTACCAGAAGGACATTACACTGTTTGGAAAGGTAAAAACAGAATTGAATCGAAGTTATGAAGTATATGCTTAGGACCTTGAACCAAGAAAGAAAATGCCTAATGCAACATAAGGCATCCAAAGTGATAAAAAGTAACACAAGTCGAGACTGAATCCACCTGATCATGTCATGGATCAAATTTACCCCACTTCATCTCACCTATTATTTCCAATTAAATGAATCAAATACAAAAAAGCAAGTCTTTGATAGGAGGTTTTACAAAAATTGGTTAATGTACATATCATGTCATGGAAACCTGAAACCTATTTCTTCTAATGGTTAATATATGAACAACCGTTAGATCATGTGCTTTCTTCTAAAGGTTAATACGTACACAACCATTAGAACAAATTGCAGAATGGTAGAGTTAAATTTGTTAGGGTTATTAAGATAGTTTGGCACATTTTATTGAAAGGATCTTCAACCTAACACGAAGTCTCTAGTATTTACAAATAGGTCTTTCATATTTAATATGATTTGTAGATGAATTAATTAATAGCTAGCCTTTCCCTTGGTACAAATTTTTCAACACTAGTTTAAATCCTATTATGTTTGATTGTGTGAATCATGAGAGAAAAGGATGTCAAATTCTGCACAATTCAGTGCCAAAACATTACAGGTGCACCAGTGCACAATTCAGGGATATCTTCTTTGGATTTAGATGATCACTTGAACTGCAAGCATAATGATGGAATTACATAAAAATCCCATGAATCCCCAATTTTAACAGGTTAGCCCGGATTTGGGATTTTTGGAGTCCAATTCTGAAGACTAAGCCTTAAAATCGAACACATGGAGGGGAAAGTATGCATGCCCCACATGATGGAATGTGTAAATTGGGAATATGTGTAAAACTATGGTGCAAATGTATCTAGCTGGATCTTTTGATTAGTGATGGAGAATGGTTTTAGTGTAAGAACCTTGAAGCCAATCAATATTGATTATATGAACTATTTTCTGATGAGACGCCTTAGTAGATCTGCGTTTGGGTAATATGCAAAAGTGTAAATTGGTGCATTCAAGTAACAAGATCATCTCATCTGTAGGAGAAGTAACATAATGTGGAACTGCTAAACATAATGTGTATCACTGAGATCACTGAGATTATACTTCAACCCTAGTTTAAATCCTAAACAAGAGCAGCCAAATCCTAGTTTCAATACCGAAAAGAGCAAATTGAGGATAGGGCAAGAATACTTTATGGCGCAATTTGGTGGCCGGTGGCGGTGGTGAACTGTGCGGCGGCCGGCGATGGCGATCATGGTCCGGTAGCGAGGAAGTGGTCACCAGCAGTGAGTGACGAACACTAAAAGTAGAACTGTGCGGCGATGGTGGTCCGACAGTGAGGAAGCGATCACCGGCGAGGTAAGGGCTTTTCACACTCGAGGAGAGAGATTTGGAATGGTTCGTCTAGAGGGAAACTTCCTGGGCGGAATTTATGTAGTGAGTTCTTATTCTAGCGGTTCATTCAAAACAATCTGTTAGTACAACTATCTTTCTTCTAATGGTTTGACAAAATGATCCGTTAGTACAATAAACTTTCTTCTAACTATTCGACAAAATGAACCGTTAGTAAATGTACTTTCTTCCAACGGTTGGACTAAATGAACTATTAGTAAAGCACAATTTCTTTCAGGCCTGCATTTCTGTAGTAGTGCGGTACACTGGAAAAAGATTTTCAAGATAAACTTTCTGGCCTTTAGAAGAAGCAGAAGACTACAGAAGGACTTTTAACAAGATAATTTCTATTGGAAGTTCCAGAAGACCTTTTCTTTTAGCATGCAAGATTTAAAATACTTTTAATAACCTTGTAAATCCACTGACCCTTCATAAAAATTCTAAAAAAGTTTATAAAAGTCTGACTTAATGATAAGTTCCTCACCTCAGTGATGATAGGGAGCTTTCATTCTCTCCAATGCCATGTGATATGAACACGCCGGTGAAGGACGCGTTCACAGAGGGTGGCCCGATCTTCACGACGTAGAATCTGGGTAACTAGTATATGAAGATAACTGGATAACTAGTATTGGATGATACTGGGTAAATAGTATCGAATGATACCTGGATAACTAGTATGGCCTGAAGAAATGAGATAGATAACCACTTGTAGAACAAGGACCTGTGTCTCAATGAATTCACCCAAGCACACTCTGAATTACTTATCCACACAACCACGCACGGAGTTGGTGCACAAATAGGGTGATCACGAAGATTGTTTGAGAAATTCTAGAGGAAATCACAAGAAAAAAGGATGAAGAGATTCAATTCTCAACTAAAACTAATGTTTCAATCTGAAAATATCAATATCAATGTCTTCTAAAAACTATGACCATGCCTCTCTTTTATAGAGGGTGGTATTTACAGAAGATATAAGGCTTAAACTAGAATTTCAATCTGAATCTAATTCAAAAGGAAATAAAAATCCTAACATACTATAAAGATGAAAGAAGTCCGGAATCAATCTTCTCGGATTCGGACTGGACTTTTTCCTTCTGTGCAGTCGTTACTGTTTTGGGTCTCCTAGTTGCATACGACGTTGGAATTTAATGATTTTTGATTTGTTACAAAGATCTTTTGAATTAATTTCCAACAAGTACTCATACGATCAACTTGGACATCTGTGCTGAGAATGGCATTTGGTCGAAGCTTCTGGTCGAACATCAGACTATCACTTGATCGGCAGACTGCATGCCGAGCAGAGTTTTTTTGGTTGTAGAGGTTGCAATCCTTGACGGAATTGAGTGATCTTGGGCTTGTTAGAAAGCTTAGGAAATCCTCTTTCCACTCAGTAGGTGTACGACCAGATTTGATGAAGTCATTTAGCTCATACGTGGCTATGTGCTTCCTGTTATGCTCTCCCTCTTCATTTCTAATCAATGTTAAACAAGAGCTATTAGGTAGCAGCATATTCTCATTATAATTTAATTCTTTAAGGAACAAAGTCATCTGTTGATTTAATTGTCTGGCTTTCACTCGAGTGATTGGTCATGTAAGTTGTTTTGGTCGAGCACTAGTGCTACGGATGTCCTTATCATTCTCCACCTCTTGAAAAGGACTCGTCCTCGAGTCTGATAGCATAGAACCGAAGAATGGAGAAAGGTCCGAAACGTTGAATGCAGCACTGACCCCACATTCCCCTGGTAGCTCTAACTTGTAGGCACTGTCATTAATCTTCTCCAAAACTTTGAAAGGTCCTTCTCCATGTGGCATGAGTTTTTATTTGCACTGTTCGAGAAATCTATCTTTTTTGCAAGTGTAGCCATACAAGATCAGCTGGTGAAAATACCATCTTCCTCTTCTTTTTGTTCGCCCTGGTCGCATATTGTTGGGTCATCTTCTCAATATGTTCCTTTGTCTTTGCATGGAGGTTCTTCACATATTCAGCACGCTTAGATGCATCCATGTTTATTCGTTCTAGCACAGGAAAACGCAACAAATCAATAGACGCAATAGGTTTAGAGCCATAAACAATTTCAAAAGGACGCATATTAGTGGTCGAATGTAGCGCCCTGTTGTATGCAAACTCTACGTGTGGCAAACATTCTTCCCACTCTTTCAAGTTCTTCTTGATCATCGTCCTCAGTATGGTTGACAATGTACAGTTGAGGACCTCAGTTTTCCTTTGTATTTCCTTAGTCTCTACAGGATTGGTGCAGTATGGTGGTCGGTTTGGCAGTGCTGCTCCAGGTATTAGATCAATTTGATGCTCGATTCTTTGTAAAGGACGAAGTCCGGATGGTATCTCTGCTGGAAATATGACCTTATATTCCTGCAAAATAGTGGTAGCAACACTAGGAAGAGCGGTTAAGTCATTAGTAGAAATCAAGGATTCCTTGTACAAGAATACAAAACAATCTGGAAATAGGTTGCTCACAACTCTCAAATTTGGTTTTGTAGCTATTAAAGCTAAGCTATCTTTCTCTCTTTTCTTTTTCTCACTCATAGTTGGTTTGTGGCTCTCACTCACCGATATGTGGCGCTCACTCTTATGTTCACTCATACTATCAACCTTACTGTTATAAAGTTTTTGCATCTCTTCCGATATAATTTGCTCAGAAGTCATATGAAGAAGAGTGATGTCCTTGCCCTTGAACTTGAAGAAGTATTTGTTAGTCCGACCACAATGTTGTGAATTGCGATCATATTGCCATGGTTGTCCCAACAATAAGTGGCAAACTTGCATAGGAAACACATCGCATATGACAACATTAGTATACCCCTTAATGGTATACTAAACCTTCACTACAAAGGTAATTTTGATCTCACCACAAGAGTTAAGCCAACTAATGCGCTATGGATTGTTGGTCGAAGGATGTCGACTAGAGGGGGGTGAATGGGAGATATTAAAAAGTCTAAGCACAAAAGGCAATTTCAACTTTGATCATAATTATCAAATATTATTGACAAATTTAAGTACAGTTGTTGATAAGAAGACTACTATTCGAAGATCTACTATCACAAGAGATCTGATCAAAAACAACTTAGTAGCAGAAATAAAACTTCAAGTAAAACAGAGTAAGAAAGAGATAACCGATGACACGATCAGTTTTTCCTCAGGTATCGGAAGCTTGTCGACTTCCACTAGTCCTTGTTGAAGCACTCCACACCAGAGTATTGCCTCGATTCCACTATTGGTTGCTCTTCTCCTCCCCGGATAGGCGAGCACCGAACCTTCACAACAGTATACCAGGCCTCTCCGACAACACTATTACAAAAATGCTTTGCACTAATGGTTCAAAAACATATGTACTAACGGTTCTCATACCGCTAGTGATCAACACGATAGAACAAGCCTAGCACTACTCTAACATTTACAAAACCGTCAGTACAATAACTATATTCTAATGGTTCTATATTAAAGAACCGTTAGAATAGCTTACTTTATTCTAACGGTTTGCTACTCGCAACCATTATTATTATAAAATTTCTTCTAACGGTTCCACGTTATGAACCGCTAGAAGAGAGCTGGAAATGGTTTGATTGGAGGGAGTCTTATTCTAACGGTTAAAAAAACTAAACTGTTAAACTAGCACAATTTCTTCTAATGGTTCTCTAGTAGTAACCACTAGAAGAGAAGAGCCTTGTTCTAATGGGTTGACAAAACGAACCATTAGAAGAATTATTATTCTATCGATTCTGAGTTAGTAACCATTATAATATGTTAAAAAAGCTACATACACCAATTAAAAAGGTACATTCGAACCATTAGAAGCTATAGATACAAATTAAAATGGTACATTCACAAATACACCAATACAGAGATACACACATTGAACAGATTGAATTTAATTATTCACAGATTGAATTTATTCACAAATACACCAATACAAATACACACAATAAATGTATATTATAAAAGTCATTTACGATCGATCGTTGATAGCCACTTCATCCATCCCATATTGAGCCCAAATTTGTCGCAGCTCCTTTACCTGAGGTAGCTCATATTGGTCTTTCGACATGGCGCTCTGCATGCATGTATGAAGTTAGGAACGTACGTTACATCCAATTTTCGACTTTGAGTTAGGAAAAATGCTTACCTTAGGTAATTGGGCAAAGTGATGAGGACATTTATAGCACACATGAGGTCATCGCATATGTCAACATCAACGCTAATGTCATCACTTAGCTATCTTTTTTCTTCGACAAGAAGTAACAGTAGTAAAATTGAATTTTACAACCACTTTCTTGGTCAAAAAGAAATGATTTGTAAATTTCAAATTTACAACCTCTGTTGAGTTGTAAACTAGTTGTAAAGTTCAAATTTACAATCTCTATTGAGTTGTAAACTAGTTGTAAAAGTGCACCATGACAACTCATGATGAGTTAGCAAGGAGATTTTGTAGCCTATAAATAGGCAAGTGCTATATTGTAATGAATAGAATGGGAATTTTCAGAATAAAATACTTCATGTTCTAGGGTTTGAGTGATGCATTTCCACCCCCTTAGAATTGGGAATCATTTGAGATTCTTGTCTCTGTTGTTCTTGTGATTGCCTCGGTGATTGCAAGAACACGTTTCCTCTACGTGAGCGAGTAGACAAAGGGATCGAAGCATGTGGTTGGGTGAATCGAGTGTCGCAGGTTGACGTAATAGAGACGGTGGTTGGCAATATCATTCATCAGGTTGCACGGATCCAGTTATCTCCATCCTACGCCGTGAAGATCGGGCCAAACTGCGGACCGATCTGTATCACAAAGTCTGTCCTGATCAGGTCATACATAAACCTCACGACATAAAACCCACATTCCCACGATTGTGGCTGCTGATGGCACTGAGATAATTGCATATGCGAAGACATAAACCCACATTAACTCGAAAGAACTAATTAAGCATAAATTAAAAGACTCATGAGTAGTTCCATCCTTATTAATTACCTCATATTCTTTCCAAGAAATTGTTGTGGCCTTCGACGCGTCATGCCTCCCTCCAGCGGTAACATAATTTTTGAAAGCTCTGCATTTAATTTAGCATTGCCGGTTAATATGTTATCATTAATTAGCTAGTTAGATAAAAATTTAAATCAACTGTGTTACTTATGCGTCTATGTGCCACGTCAGGGTAAAAACATGCGCTACCCTGTCACTCACCGAATCAAGGTAGTACGCCTCATTCCTCCATGGGCAAATGATGACGAGGACCTAGTGGCCCCTACATTGTATATAAAAGAGAACCGTTTCATGTATATGTTAGGCGTAACATACAAGAATGAGTTAAATTAGTAGGAAATGCACTGACCTTTGGTGGTACAGCACAAGAATGAACTCTCGATCCTGCTGCGCCAGTAGTGCCCTTGATATGTATTGTTCCGCATGTGCTGGGTCCTGCTCTACCATCGTGAGGCTTATTTCCTCTGGGTTGAGGAAACCCACCCTATCACATGCCCTAATTGACGCCAGCCTATGCATGCACCTGTATGCAAAGTAGACATTATTAAGTATTGAATACAAAGTGATTAGATTTATTAAATGAACTATGACAACATATAGGATCAGCAAAACTCACAGGACTCCAGTCCCTATGATGGACATATCAAGTTTCTACCAGTTGAAGAGGTCAAACAAATCCTCGTGGGCCACGGATATGCTCTTGGCCTCACGGTTCAAATGTCCTGGCTTGAAGTGAATTAAGAAGTTCAAGTGGCACCTAGACCGGGTTAGGTACCACTTGTGGAGACTTCTGATTGTCTGATCCATATTGCGCAGAAGGGACTCCAACACGAGTGAGAACCCGTTCTTGAATGTACCAGGCTGGATTTGTTTCCCCTTGCCTTTGCACTTGCCTTTGGCCTTGCCCTTGCCTTTGGATGGGGAGTGAGTCTATACCTTGGAAGGTTGGGGTGAGGTGCCGCCGGCTTCATTTGATGGCGAAGGGGATTTCTGAGGAGACGTGTGTCCTTTGGCTAGGGTCGAGGCTGTTGGAGGAGGCATGGGGGCGGAAGGAGCTCGGTCATGCGCTGTGCTGGGAGTGGGGTCCTCAGGAAGTGCGCTGGCATCCATCATCCACTTTAAGTTATGAAAACGTAAGTTAGATTTTGCAAGTCGAGTATATTAACTGAGTTGTAAGCTACAATGGGTAGGGTTTACTCCTGTAGTTTAACACCCTTCTTGGGCCACTGAGTGTACGAGCCCAATGCCTCAGCAATTATCCGCATTTCCTCCATCGGGATGGGCAACGGAAAAGCGTTGTAGCCCAGGAGGGCCATGTCTACCTGTACCTTTACAAACCCAGGCTTCAGAGGTACGCAGTGGATCTGGACATCCTCCCAAGATGGATATACGACCCCGTGTGCAACCACTACAGGGTCATCGCCTATGTAGATCAATAGGATACAGCTCTCCGGCTTTTGTAAATTTGCAACAATTATAATAGGTTAGCGAAACAATTCTAATGGAATGGGAGTGGCATCAACTGAAGTGCATATATAGTTCAAGGCTTGCAATACCTCAAGCAGGTCCACTGGATCCACGTGAACCTTCGAGCCATAACTACTCGGCCTAGTAGTGTCGACCTCGGCAGTTGGATCTATACCCTTGGACTGCACAATTCGGCTGAGGCGTTCATACTTCTCGTTCATTTGAGCGAACATGGCCACGAATTGTGCAGTCACATCTGATTGTATCTTCTTGGCCAGCTCTGATTCCTTTTCCTTCCAGTTGCAGGCCTTCCTCCTATGTGGTCCGGTTTTCTCGAAGCCATCCTTCCATGGCACCACCACCCCCATGGTCCATGTCCGCCCTGGATGCTCCTTATTCCCTAGAGCCCGGGTTAGGATGTCGTTCTCCCTATGGGGAGTAAACAATCCCTGGCTCGCCTCCTTCGAGCAAGAGATCTGTTACATTCAAAGCTACATTGTGAGAAAAAATATATAAAAACTTGTGCACACACGATTAATCATTTTGGCTAACTGTTTTTACATAAATAATAAGTAAACAGACAGTGCAAACTAGAATGAATAGTGCAGTACCAATAAATGCGAGAATTTTAGGTTTCTTGGTTAATGAATAAAAAGCAAAAAATGAGTAAGTTAGCCAACATATGATTTGCAGCACGACCTCGGCGTCCTTAGGGTTTGGGAACTCCACAGACCCCATGGACGACACGGTCCCTCTGGCCAACCACCAGCGCTTGCATCGTCGATCGCGGATCTCAGAGATCGGTAGGTCAGGGGAGTCGACGAAAGTGGACTTCTCGTCTTCGGCCTTCTTCCACTTGGCCTGTTTTCAAACGGTGCATATAAGCAGGACTTACTTAATCTTTAGGATAAGCCAAGGGAATGTGATTAATTAAGAGTTCAGGGATTTTGTTTAATTTTACCTTCACTTTCACCCACAGCCTATCCCTCTTGTTGGCCTTCACGTCCTTCCAGCTCTGGACGGTGATCTTCACCCTTTCCTTCGACAACAAACCAACATAGGCAGTGTATAGCCCAGTGTTCTTTCTGATTGGTCTCCCAAACTGGTTGAACTCACAGGAAAGATCCGTGCATTTGACTAAACGGCACAACATCGTTGCGCGTGCACCTTCCTCTTGCGCTGGGATGAAGCAGCATCAGCTACGTTTCCCCTCGTCGAATCACTAGTATTAGACGAGGAAGACGCCTAAAATTTCATGAACAAACCATCAATTGATATGAAAAATGGGTTTACATGAAAAAGTTCATAACTAAAATGGAATGGCAATGACATTACTAGTAAATGGAACATTACATATAAGATTAAACAACTTAAGTGGTCACATTTGACATAGTATTTTTCCTTAAGGAGAGCAATTGATGAACTACCACCTATTACCTGAATTCATTTCAAATGGCATACAAGTTTTAATAAGAATTCAATCATCAAATATTTTTCTCTGCAATTAAGGCAAAGATGCATCATCTGATTCAAGATATGCACAACACCATGTAAGCTCACTCATATTCTAGTTAAACATTGGTTTTTTTGTGTGTGCTGCATTGCAAGTTGGAATGTAGGAAACAATTCTAAGTTAAGGCATCACATGTACATGGCAGCATACTATTTTATAAACAGCTAGATTGTGCATGCAGTACAGCAATACATGTATCAACAATTTTTTTGCCACTACTACTCTCTCTCTCTCCCCTTGTCAACCAACTCACCTACAGATGCCACTTGCAGCTTTCTAGCTGCTTGTTTTATCAAAGACACAAGGTTATAATAATGCATGCATATATATGCAGAAACTTTACATAGGTCAACTAATGATAACTTATTTAACTAACTTAAAAGCTTTATTGCTGATATGCACTGATATACCCTACATGTAACAATTGTTGACATCTTAATGGAATATTGTCCATGAGAACTTGAATGGTCCTGGCCTGTTCAATTTCAATTTAAGAAACTGAATATGAACTGAACCTATTGAGTCTTTTGGGAATTTGGTTGGGTATTTGGTCCTTTATCTGAAACTGATTCAAGAGGATAACTAAACCTATTGAGAATTTGGTTGCTTCTCTCTGAAAACTGATTCAAGAGGATAAAGAAACTACAAAAGTATCAGATATATTTGATGTTTGAGAATTTTTTTCTCTTCCCTTATCACTACAAAAGTCCTCATGAAGGAGAATTTTTTTTCTCTTCCCTTTTCATGTTTTCTAACAGTTGTTGTTTGAGATGAAAAGTCCATTTTATTCACGAAGGAGAAGGAGAGGATGATGAAAAGTCCATTTGATGTTTGAGATGAAATATCATCTTCAGTTCTTTTATCATCTATTAGGAATTGAACAAAATATAATGCAGGTAGATTTCATTCAAACTTGATAGTTGCCAAACTTTTCAATTTCCTTCATATTTGTATACAGCTAATATGAACTAGGGATAGGCGAGGAGAACTCTACGGCGCGAGTTGGTCGAAATCACTTACTGTTCATGGAGTAGCCGGCGATGGCGCAATGCAGTGGCCGACGGCGATAAAGAATCGAAATCGTGGCGGCAACGGTGGTCTGGGAGCGAAAAAATGGATGGCGGCAAGGCTAGGGTTTTGCGCGTGCGAGCATAGATAATTGGAAATGTGTTTGGTTTGAATGGAGGGAAAGTTCCAGGGTTTATTTAGAGAGGACTTATTCTAACGGTTCAACACAACTAACTGTTAGTACAATGGAATTTCTTCTAGCGGTTAACATTAAGAAACTGTTAGAATAAATAATGTGGTTTTTACTAATGGTTACATAGTAGTAACCGCTAGAAGAGAGTGGCGTTCTATGAGGACACTTTTTCTAATGGTTTGACAATACGAACCGTTAGTAAAACCCAATTTCTTCTCTATTAACAAATAGCACACAATGGTATTGTTCCATGTATTACCTATAAAATGAACAGGCATATATAGGTACAAGCTAGAGCAGACATATACAAATATTTATTGCATGTGCTTGAGTGCATAACCAGAGTAATCACAAGTTTCACACCAGATCAGCATTTATATTAATTTTTTCAATTAAAGTTCCAAGTAATATACGTCACTTACATTAATTGCAAAATAGTCAAGAATGGCTGTCAACCCATAATCCTTCTTCGTGATAGTCTCATAGGTAACTTGTTTCGTCAATATCTTCAGTAGGGACAGATTGAGGAATTCCATCTAAAAATGGAGGTAGTTCGTCAAGTTGATTATACTCTTCTTCATCCACTACGTCTTCGACCCCAGCAATACGTCTCTTATTGTGAAGGACAATGTGCAACTTTCAATTGGCCGGGTCAACGATGTAGAATACCTATGTGTCTTGCTTAGCAAGTATAAATTGATCGCTTGCTGTGCGACTCTATTGAGATCGACGAGAGTAAACCTGTAATTGTTGACTTTAACACCTCGAGAGATTTCGACCCATTGGTATCGAAACAAAGGAATCTTAAATAATACGTAATCGAGCTCCCATATTTCTTTAATAACACCGTAATATGAGTTGAGTGCCCTTACTGCCCTGGGATCCTCCGTAATAGCAAGTAGTGTCACTCCACTACATTGCATATTACTCTTCTCGTCCTAAGTTCTAGTGTAAAATGAATAGCCGTTGATGTCCTACCCCTGCCAAGTCCCTATAGTAAATCTTGGCCCTCTGGCCAACCATGTAACAACTTCACTTACAGAGCCCTCGGAAGCTTACAAGACTCTATTTTTGATCTACCCAACAAACTTCTTGTTATGTTCTCTGGTGACCCAAATCTCTAGCTTCGAAGGATTCTGTTTCTTTAACATTTCCTTGTGTCCTGTATGTACGGCTCCACCCCCGTCATGTGTTGTAAGACCCAAAAATGTGCTTTTGCATATAGATCACTGGAGGGGATGGCTGCTTTGAACCCAATCATTCCAATGCCCTGAAACCCGCCCTTGTGCCGGGACTTATGAACACCAATTGGGTCAACCCCGGCCATATAGTTGGTGCAAAATTCAATCACCTCCTCGGCGGCACAACCTTCAATGATACTGCTCTCAGGCCAATGACGATTCCTTACATATCCCTTCAAGATACCCATAAATCTTTGAATTGGATACATGTAGCGCAAGAACATGGGTCCACAAAACTTAATTTCTTCGACAAGGTGAACAATTAGATGGACCATAACATCAAAAAAGGATGGAGGGAAATATATCTTGAGCTGGCAAAGAGTTGTAGTCACATTATGTTGCAAATCATCCAGTCCATCCGGATCAATTACCTGCAAGGACACAGTTGCAACAAATATTCAGATCAAAAAAATTTGGCAAGTTCCATGAATGGGGCTAATTAACTTAGTAGGAATACACATTTACCTTACAAGATATTGCGTTGAAAAAATAACATAGCTTGTAATTATTTCTCTAACTTTGACTGGGAGAATGCCTCTAATAGCAATGGGAAGCATTTGTGACATCAGTACATGACAATCATGGGACTTCATACCAACCAGTTTCAAGTCCTTCATGGACACAAGTTTTTTCAAGTTCACAGAATACCCACATGGAACTTTGACACCATACAGGCATTGACAGAGTTCTGTTTTTCCCCTTTTGACAAAGTATAGTAGGCTGGGGGAAGTATGCATGCTTTCCCTTCTTCAATGGTCCAAGCTCAGTCCTTATGCCCATTTCCAGGATGTCACGGAGAACTTTGATGCCATCTTTCATCTTTCCTAGAATGTTCAACAACAAACCAATCAAACTATCACAAACATTTTTCTCTACATGCATGACATCGATGCAATGTCGAACTTGTAAGTGCTCCCAGTATGGCAGATCCCAAAAAATCGATCTCTTCTTCCAAACATTTTTTCTGGATGTTTCAAACATTTACCAAACTCAACTTTGATGTCCTTCACGCGCAAGTAAAGCTCCTTACCGGTCACAAACACTGGGGCTGATCCTGTGGGACCCTCATTTGAGGAATCTGGTGGCAACCACCCAGGTGGGTTGCACTCAGAATGATACATCGCAAGCTCACAACAACAAGATGCATTATATTTCAATGTAATAATTAAAACAAATACCGGTCGCAAGGACCAATATGACAATATCATAGTGCCAAAATGACGCAATTTAAAGTTGATACAAAATTAAAGGGGGTTTTCTTCGACACAAAGGTCGGCACAAAACAGAACAACAACAAGCAATAAGACTACGATGGTCTTCATCTTCATTGGCAGCGGTGTTGCATGGGCTTCCTCCACATCAGACTCCACTTGGTGAGTGACCCTCTACTAAGCTGAATCTTTGGGGATGGTTCCTTCCTCCTCATTGGGTTCAAGACCATAGGAGTCGGGATCAACGAATCCGTCCTCTAAATTTTTTTGCAAAAGCAAGGGTGAGCACGTTTTCCACACAGTGCTCAACAAGTCTCAATTCAAGAATGCAGGTATATAGATGAGGGAAATTTCCAAGAGATGGGCTCTTTGGTTTATAGATAAGGATAGAATAGATTTTCACTCTAAAGTTTTGAGAAAAGGTTTGCTTTCAAAAAGCAAGACTTTAAAATCCTAAACTAGAGTTTTAGAAGATGTTATGCGTGGCGGTCTTTCATGAGTTGCCATTTTAATCAATATTGTGAAAACCTTTCCAAAATCTACTTGTGCTGCATCGACATGGATAGAATCCACCGCGCACAAACTACATGACCTGGGAGCTCAGAGTATCCGATACTTTTTATAACTTTGCAAAGGTGTATCACTTTAATCTACCGATCACTCAACTTTCAAGTTGGTACTTCTCCATGCGACTTTTACGCATGTAACAAGGCCGATATCACACAATAGTTTGTAATCCTAGCATTAACAATTCCCTACCCGGTAAACAGATATTTTAGTCCTTATTACCGTTGTAAGTACTCCCCAAAGCCAATTCTACCTAGCCTTGGCTTATGGTCCCGCAAGACACATAGCCTATGGATTCAGCTGGGCACGACTCAGAATCCTGGCATAGGGCGTCTTCCTTCATTACTCCTGATTCACTCATTAGCTCACACCGCTCGTGGCCCTCTGTGGCTCACCAGTTTCCTCTCGAGAAACAGGACCAACAACCATTGCAAGGAAAAGCTAACACCTAGAAAACTACTATATTGCGCCCGTCCCATACTGGGCAAGTGGTTAGTACGTTTTTCATGCCGCATAGAAGTACAACACAAGGTTCTTGTCCTTATGAATCTCTAGTGAGGAGCCATTCACATTCCCAATGTGCACACAACACCAACCATTCAAACCATCCTCACTATCGATTCTAATCACATTTTCTTTCACAAAAGAGGTTGTAAGCACACTTCTTATACACATGACCATTTAGCACTTAACACATATAGTTAAGCATGAGCATAGCCTAAGCATGATATCCTAGGGAGACAAACCATTCAAACCATCCTCACTATCGATTCTAATCACGTTTTCTTTCACAAAAGAGGTTGTAAGCACACTTCTTATACACATGACCATTTAGCACTTAACACATATATTTAAGCATGAGCATAGCCTAAGCATGATATCCTAGGGTGACAAAGGTGCATGAGATATACAAACATGAGGGGGCTTTACAAGGAATTACGTCATATCTATTCATGTTCTTTCAACATAGCACTTAGTTTGAACATAGAGCATGCATATACTTTAAAACAGAAGTTAACCTAGTTTACTCAAAATACTGGTAGAGACATGATCAAAGGGTAGAGACTTGCCTTACAACGAGGGGTCTGACTGCTCTGAGGGATCTTCGAAGACTTCTACTGCTTCTTCCGTTTCTTGCTCTATTCTTGTACACAAACAATGAAACAACTCAACACATCGCACTACATAAGCAAACAGAAATACATGTATATAGTATATATAGACATGCATGCAAGCAAGATGATCTGGTTGGGAATGATCTTGAGAAGAAGACACTTGGGGTTTGGCTAAGAACACAAGGATTGGCTCAGACACAGCGAATGTCTACTGGCCGACATTTGGTTTGCAGCCTGACAATGTCAGTGAGTGGCATTGGGTCAATCTGGGGCTCTCAGAAAGTCAAAACAAGATTAAACTAGGGCATCAGGTGCCAAGCATAGTGAGGGGACTGGCTGACAATTTGGTTTTTGCAGGAAATCCCAGAAGTTCAAGAATTTTGCAAAAAGACCCCTGGATACAGTGAACTGAGTGCCTGAGCACGGCCATTTTCTAGGGCTTAAGCATTTGATCGATTTACTCGTGTGTTGCTTCGCCAATCTTGTCAACTGGGTAGGCGAGGTCAAGGTGAAGCTACTAGCAAAGTGGATTGAACAACGGCGGCGATATGGCGGTGAACAGCGAGGTCAAACTCATCGGCCGCTGGAACAGAAGATGGGCTACGGTGATAGGGCACAGGGTTTCATGATTCTCAAAATTGATCAGCGGGTTTTGCTACTGGGGTAGTTACTGTTGGTGCTGGAGTGAGGAATCAGACGGCAAAGATGTTTGGGGGCTTGCCAGCGCTGATGTCGGGCTTGAAGACGACGGTGAGAAGAGGCGCCGTTGATACAGAATGATGCTAGTCAAATGGTTTTGGCTACACCATCTAGGGGACACAGGAAAGGTGTAGGTTGGGTCAAAAGGGGATGAGACACGGTGAGGCCTGCCGGCGACATGAACCGTCTGAGGTCCGGAGGTCAATTGCATGCTACTGAACAGAGAGATAGATGCTAGGAGCATACCGGTGCAGCTGGAAGAAGAAAAGGGGCAGTGGCGAGCTCCGGCGTCATTTTTCTCCTCTGCGGCTCGCCGGAGAAGAAGAAGAAAATGGCAGAGGCTGGGACTTAGAGAGTTTCTGGGTGGTGTGAAGCTAGCTCTGGGCGAAGGGGCTTAAATAGGCGAGGCCGGCACTTTCTCGAGACTTGAAGCAAATCAGGAAGATATGGGATTGATTGGCGACGGTGGCGATGATCGAGACGGCGTGCAGCGGCTGCCGTGGCTTTACCAGGGGGAAGGGAATCATGCAACCTCCTGGTTGGCGTAGAGGCGAAGTGATGGCCGGCCTTGGCATGTCGACGGCGTGGCGAAAAAGCTCTGACGGCTGCAGGCATGCACACGCGGAACGAGACGGTGCTGCTGTTGCTGGTCGTCGGTCGTTGCCACGGTGGCTGGCTTTAGTGTGACACATGTGCTACATGTGGACACATCGGACACGAGCACTGGTGAAAGCGGACACTGGCCGGCGGCGAAGTTCGTGGCGGTGCCACTGGTCAAAGACGGCTGGCCGAGCCCTGGTTGAAAACAGCAGGGGCTCTGGTCAAAAGAGGCTGGGAAAGAGGTTAGGGCTGAATTGCAATTTCTGAAACTCGGTTTTAGGATTGAATTGTAAATCTGGCAAAATTCTTCGGTTTGGTTGAAACTGATTTCACCAGCTAGGCTTACTAAATTCAACAAGCAGGTTTGCAAGGGTAGATGACACAATCTGGTGTTTTGATCAAGTTTTGAGCAAAACGAAAACAGGGTAGTTTGGGTAATTAGGGTAATTAGGGTTTGGATTTTGTCGAGGCTAAAATCTGAGATCTAGGATGAGATTTTGAGATTGTCTTAGAAGAAGATTTTGTTCAGAATAGCAATTGGGAGATATGCCCTAAATTAGATCAAGGTTTGGAGCTGATTTGTGGCTTTTAGCCTTTTCAGGCTTTTGGGAGAATAAGAAAAGGATCAATCTGAAACACTTTTGGACTGAAATGCGAAAATGGACTGAATGGTGGAGTTCTACTGTCAACTTTTTAAATTAAGGTAGTGGTATACCCTGGATCATAATTCTGAGATAAATGATCTAGAACAGGCCAAAAGGTTTGGGGATTGATCTGGGGTTCAATCTGAGATAGGGTCGAGACATAAGAGGAATCCAATGGAGATGCACTAACTGGCATGCTAAAGAGGTAGCAAAATCTGGGGTGTTATAGATCCTTTCTTAGGCTTCCTATTAAATGACTTTCTCTTCTTACAGTAGGCGTGATGCATCGAAAGAAATCTACGATGACCCATGTACATTGTTTTTCTATAGTTCTGTAACCACATGCTTTCAGTTTCATTCAGGAAAATAGGACAAGCCTTGCCTCCTTTCGTACTATACCCCCCAAAAAATTTCCGTAGGCTGGGAAATCATTTATGGTGCAAAATATCATGGCCCACAATATGAAATTCTCTCCCTTATATGCATCCCACACCCACACCCCTTTGCTCCACAATTTATGTAAGTCCTCGATTAAAGGCTCTAGAAACACATCAATATCATTCCTGGGTAGTCTGGGTCCTGAGATTAGTAACGACATCATGATGTACTTGCGCTTCATACATAACCAAGGAGGGACATTGTAGATGCATAAAAGAATCGGCCAAGTGTTATGCCGAGTGTTCATATTTCTGTGTGGATTCATACCATCTATACTCAGCCCAAACCTTATATTCCTCACTTCGCCGCCAAACTCACCAAATGTTCTATTAATGTTTCTCCATTGAATAGAATCAGCTGGATGTCTTAGTCTTCCATCTTGTTTCTGGCCTTCAACATGCCAACGCAAGTACTTCGCATTTTTTGGATTTGCAAATAGTCTTTTCAATCTAGAAATCACACGCAAATACCACACAGTTTTGGTCGGAGGCCTTTTCTTTACCTCGTCACATTCACTGTGATTAATTCAGTCCCTACGCTTATATCGCGATGCACCGCATCTAGGACAAACATGCAAATCCTCATACTCATTACGGTGCAGCACACAATCATTTGGGCATGCATGTATTCTTTTGATTTCCATTCCCAACGGACACAACAGTTTTTTGGCTTGGTAAACCGATCTTGGCAACTCATTTCCCTCTGGAAGCATGTCCGCTAAAAGATCTAATAGCACTATGAAACTCTTATCGCTCCAACCGTTGCTTGCCTTCAAGTTATATAATCTCAGCACAGATGACAACTTTGTAAATTTTGCACATCCAGGGAACAAAGGCTTCTCAGAATTAGCAATCAATTTCTCAAATTTACCAAAGTCGCTTTCGCTGTAATCTTCTTCCACATCATGTAACATTTCATCTAAATTGCCATCATCTACATGCACATCCGAAAGAACATTATCAAGGTTTTGGTGATCATCATTACTGCAATCCAGTTCTGGGTCTTGCTGATTGGTAGTGGTGCTCGTTTCCTCAAGATCTTCACCATGCCATATCCAACGGGTATATCATGCTTTAAAATCACAATGAATCAAATGGCTCTTAATCTGATCAGAGTTGCTATACCTCTTTAAGTTCATACAATCTATATAAGGACAAAGCATATCTTTCTCTCCCTTCTTCGCCTTTGCTTGCTCAACAAATTTAATAAACCCATTCACACCCTCCAAATACTCAAGAGTAGTACGTTTTATTCCATACATCCAATATTCTTGGTCCATCTACAATTAATTCACAAAATTGACAAATTGAAAAAAAATAATTAATGACTTAGGGCATGCATGCATGAAACATGGTCAATTAGGCTATATGTATACAGCTACTTACATTAATGGATATATGAAACCCTAACTTGATGCATTAATTGTAAGAGCCAGCTAGCTTAGCTTATTAACTTCAGCGATAAATCATTCATAGCCTAATTTCAGCAAGCTAACTAGCAAACCTACTAGCTTGGACCTACAGCTAGTTTAATTGGAAGTAGACAAAGAGAGGGAGAGAGTGAGAGAGTAATTCAGAGAAAGAGAGAGAGGTGATGAGAAGTTTACATTACCGAGAGGGATCAAATTAACTTCCTTCCAGCTAGTTTGCCCAGATCACTCTAGCTTGGAGCGTGGAATGGTAGAAACTTAACAGAGAGATCGAGGATGTAGAGCAAGGGTTGAGTGGGTTAATTAATTTGCGAAACTTTTACTAATGGTTCAAAAACACAACCGTTAGTAAACTTTCCTTTATTCTAACGGTTCATACAATAATAACTGTTAGAATAAATAGTGTGGTTTTACTAACAGTTATAGAAAACAAACCGTTAGTACAATTTTCTCTCTTCTAACGGTTCATATAGTAATAACTGTTAGAATAAATAATGTGGTTTTTCTAACGGTTATAGAAAACAATTGTTAGTATAATTTTCTCTCTTCTAACGGTTCATACAATAATAACCGTTAGAATAACTAACGTGGTTTTACTAACGGTTACAGAAAACAAACTGTCAGTACAATTTTCTCTCTTCTAACGGTTCATACAGTAATAACCGTTAGAATAAATAGAGTGGTTTTCAGTAGCGGTTGCCCAGAACTTAACCGTTAGTAAAAAAGTGCTTCTCCACTACGGACCTTGTACACTAACAGTTTTCTTTCAGATTGCGTATAACCGTTAGAAGATAGGGGTTAGTGGACTGCATTTCTGTAGTAGTGCAAGTACGGTCTGTGGAGAGATTTCCTGTCTCTACTGGTCATCTAGGTGACAAAAATTACCAAGAGTAATAAGTATAGCACAATCCCTTGATCTACTTCCACACCAAAAGCTCAAGATGCTGCGCAATTACGCTCTCTAAGGTAGCTCTTCAAAACAACAGATGAATTGAATGCAAGTGAGCTAGCTCTAAATGCTCTTCACTTCACTCTCTGGACCAGCTCCTCAAAACAACGAATGAATTGAGTACAGTTACACCAGCTCCAAATGCAAGAATGTGAACGATTGAGACTTGAATGCTCTAAGCTTTTTGCTCTTTGCTAGCAACAAGTAGCAGCAAATATGAGTGCTATAAATGATCGGTTTAAATGCAACAGCACTAGAATGCAACAACATTCTCTTCTTTTTTTTATGAAAGCCACACAAGGTGTATTTAAAGCCCTCAGCCAAAAACTACCCTTTTGTCTCTCTCTCCGACAAAACATTCAGTAGCCGCTGAGCATTAAATGCACTTGTCAGTGACCGTTTGAACTCAAGCTTGCTGAAGATGCTTGGTGCAAATACAGGCGAACTGTGGTCGGTACAAAAGAATGTTCTTTGATCTCAATCTTGCTGAACTGAACAGTACCCAGAAATCTCTGGTACAATCAAGACAAAGTTCAGTAAGAAAGGACCAGCATTGAACGAATACGACCACTTGCAGTTCTTGGTACAGGCATGACCATAACCAGTATTGAGCTGATTGGACCACGATCTAGTTCAATACTGTTATGACAAGATTTGTACAACACGATCATGACTATAGTGACCGAAGGTAATGAGATTACACCAATCTTAGAACTGACACTTGGACCATGAAGGTCGTACACATAGTCACTGTGACCACGGAGGTCACAGACATAGTCATGAGACCACAAAGGTCGCACACACTGACAAGGATTATTACCTGAGTTAGATAGCCCATGCATTTCCATGGTCGCGACAACCATTCTGTGGTTGCGTACAATTGCCCATGATCGCACATGCCTTTCTATGGTCGCAAAAGACCTAGGAAAGAGATAATGGGGATGGTCCAAGGATATTTTGGGCATAGCCCATCAATGATAGTTAATTCCCATAATTTTCACTATAGAGCTCAATATTCCCAACACTTATCATCACCAATTCCATGGTCTCATGTTATTCCTGCGAATAACATGGCTGGAGAGACATTTGCCTAGGACCATAACCAATGGCAGAGACAAAACCTTATATCCTTACATGGTCGCAGTAGGTGCACAATCATAGTATTAAAAGACTTGTACTACAATATAAGTCACCATTTACAACAACCGTTCCTTGATCCTTGTGATTATTCCCAAAATAATCATAAGTCCCTGACAAGGTAACAATCGAAGAAGGTAAAGGATGGTGAAGCAGGTTCCACAACGCCAGGTCTAAGAAGCTAGACAGCAACCAACCATGACCTGCAACAACCGCCACATAACCACGATTTGCAGGAACCACCATGAGGTAGTTATAGGCAATCGTGGGGCACGTCTTCAGTAGAATAACCGACAATCTCTTCGACAAGTATAAAAAGGCCTTATAGGGGAAGGATTAGGGGGTGATAGGTGAATAGACAATACATTCTCTTTGTAATCCTCTTACATATTCACTGTGATAAATACACAGTAGTAGGGTTATTACTCAGCTACAAGGGCCCGAACCTGGATAAATCTCCGTGTCATTAGATTCATAGATGCCTTGAATTCCTTGGTATTTTTCTGGATTGTCTCCCTTCATAACCCATCTAAATTCTACATAAATTCAGTGAAGGACTCCCGGGTCCCAATCGTCAACAGCTCGCACCCACCGTGGGGCCTTCAAGACATTTTCACCAAGGTTCATTGTGTCCATGGATCCTTTCCCTTGTCTACACGATTCCGAGAACGAATTCGATCTCGAGGATCATGTAGATGCTATGGATGAAGATAGCGTCCCCATCAATGATGACGATCCTACCCTCGAGACTTCTCCCGAGGAAGCATCAGCATCTGTTCCAGTCACGTCGTTGATCAGGAATCAGAAAAGGCAATTCGCTTACCCTCTGTGAGTTTTACCACATCTGAGGGTGAATATGTGCCATAGCCCATTGCCCCAGATGATACGGGAGATGATGATCTTGAATTCAGTCTGGAGAACTTTTCTCCAGACAATTTATAATCTCTCTTTGATTTCGAGTCTAACTTAGACAAAGATGAGATGCTTTCTCCATCTGCAAACTCTATTCCAAGAGAAGTCGCCGCACTTTCTGAGAAAACCCTTGAGCAATGTGTTACTTGGGAAGAACAAGAATGCAAACGGCCAGAAGACGAAGCGCGCGAACAACGAGAGGCTGAGGTCCACAAAGTCGTAGAGGATTTCCTACGACTTGCGCCAGCTCACCACGATACCGCTATTTGCGACTTCGGACCAGGAACTTCTCGTCAGGGACATCTAGATGGACACAAACATGAACACACGCCGCTCTCAGCTCCGGAGTACACCCCGACGGTTGAGGTGATAGTGTTAAAAACTCCTATGGCACCCAGAAGGAGTACACAAGATCGTATCCGTGTGATTGCAGATGCACTTCGCAATCCACCTTCTGGTCTCTCAAACGATGATGGGGTAAATTTGCAAGGGTGCTTGCGGATAACCTTGATGGAGTCGCCTAAGATATAGCTCCAACAGCCTCATTGCATTTGACAACTCATTCTTGAGAATGAGATGGTTCTTATCGAAGCTAGAAAAGACGTAATTTCGCCCATACCCGACATGCCAAGGCCAAGCGAACTGGTACTTCTCGCGACCATAATCGCGTACCAGTGCACTCGCACTTGGGACCACGTCCGAGTTTCCTCAGGCTGACTTTTCCGCGACCATAATGATAGCGCGACAATCAACAACCGCACAATTCGTACATGGGTTGTAAGGCTTTCTTGCCAGGACTATGAAATATGGTTTATCCTGGTAAGTTTAAGCCCGGTACAATCTAGAGATTCGATTGGACTCAAAATCCAACTGAATTTCTCTAGATTTACGTCATTGCATTCAAGCAGCAAGAGGAAATGAGTGGGTTATGGAAAATTATTTGCCAATGGTACTTAAGGGTCTGGCATGGACTTGGTTGTTTAATCAACCAGAAGGATCGATGATGAGGACATCACCAACATGGATATGAATGCCGCTCCTTCCACTCCTTCCACTCCGTCGCCCGAAGACCATGGAGAACATCAAGTCGGCATGAGCGCACATGTCAAGCCTTTCAAGCCATCCATATTGAAGGTCCAGTGCACCACGATGCTCCAAGATGAGCCCATGAAGAAGCCCAAGTCGTCTGCGAGCCCGATTCGGCCATCCAGGAGCACGCCAACTTCAAACGGATGTCCAGGCCACGTACGGAGTCTGTTTGGGGTGAATGAGCACTTTACAGAGAAGCCCACGACGCCACCTTTCCAATGGATCTAGCTGCACTACCAAAATCTCTCTAGTTCGCCCGCAATCGATGAAACAATTCGTGGACAGATTCTGTCGGGTGCTGTGCCACCTCTACTTTGGGCCCAAGGTCCATGTATCCCTAGGGTTACATAGGGGTGGGTTCTCTGGCTGGTGGCCTACCTGTAAGACCCCTGTTTTTCCTCAAATCCTACCCAATCTAAATTTGTCATCTCAAGATTATAATTCAGTGTATGCCAATACCTTAACTCAAAAAGTTGGCAGCAGAATTCCATCGTTCAATCCCTTTTTTCAAATCAGCCCAAAAGTATCGCAGATTAGTCATTTTTAGATTTTCCAGAAGCCCAAAAAGGCTAAAAGCCTCAAATTAACTCCAAATCTTGATCTGATTTAGGGAATATCTCCCATTCACTATTCTGAACAATTTTCCCTTTTGCGAGGATTCCAAAATATCATCCTAAGTCCCTGTTTTCAGCCTCGCCAAAATCCAAACCTTAATTACCCTATTTTACTCTATTTCCGTCTCAGCTCAAACCTAATTGAAAATCTTAGATTTCTTTACCTGTTACTGCTAAACTATTTGTTAAGTTTAGTAGGCCACACTTGTGAATTTCTTTTCAGCTCAGTCCACTCAATTCTCTAGATTTACAGATCAATCCTTGGATCAAGTTTTTGTATTTACAATTCGGCCCAAATCTCTTTTTCTAGCAAATTTCGACCAGATCCTCAGCTACTGTTTCGACCAGAGCTCCAACACCGTTTCGACTAGCTGTGTTCGCCGTGTCCCATCGCCGCCGGCCGTGATGAGACGTCGCCTGTGCTTGCATGTTCACTCGTGTCCGTGCCTGAATCATCGCCGTGGTAGTGCTTCGACTAGCAGTAGTAGCAACAGCACCAGTGCTGCGTCCCGCGCGCGCTCCAGCAACTTTGTCAGCTTTGTCGAGCCACGTAGCTCCGTCGTGTCAACTCTGTCGCCTGCACATCTGCACCAGCACTGGACCAAGTTCCTACAGCCCCGACCGTCGCCGGTAAAGCTGGTGAGCCGCCTGCTCGCCGTCGCGTCGTCGTTTTCCGTTGTTCCTCGTGCGCTCGGTTAGTTATTTCCTCGACGCGAGTTTTTTTGCTGTTTTCCTCTCGCAAACTCCGTCCTATGCCTATTTAAACCTTCCAGTGATCTATTCCTATGCTGTTGACGAAGATTGACACTCGAGTTAATCCAAATAAATGCACTGTTGGTTCAAGATAGATTCGAGCCAGACACGTGCCTGGTGGTGCGAACTCAAGTCATTCTGAGAAGCATCAACCCGAGGTCGCAGGCTTTGCGCGATCAGACCGCAGCTAGTCCGCGGTCAAGGATTCGTGTGTTACACGCGAACAGAATGCTGGCGATGTTGCGCGGTCAGCCAACATCCCGCGGTCAGAACACTTTCGACCAGGATACTTGGGGTTCACCTGTCTGGCTGTCCACATAGCGGGAATATCCCAAGTATCCCGAAGATTCTTCCACGTGGAAGACCAACCGTTAGGAGGTTAATACGTGCAGTTATCCGTGAATAACACGTGTTAAACCTGCATGGGGGTTAAGAGCGGTTTTCTAAACCGCATTCAAGCAATTGTTTTGTGCAGTTACGACTTGGCGCCCTTTCAAACAATATAAAAGGGCGGCATGATGTATCAAACAAAGGGAGGGGCGAAGAGATCAAAGTCTACGGCTCAATCGCTCAAACAGTCAAGTCTACGGCTTAGATTAGATAGCTTTTATAAGCCTCCCTGGTCTCTTTCTGTATACTTACATAGGAAAAACCCTTCGCCTATGAAGGTTTTTTCCCGCCATCTTGTAAATCTTTACCACTTATAGTGAAATCCCAACAGGACGTAGGGCTATTACTCCCACCATCGAGGGCCCGAACCTGTATAAACCTCTCTGTGCTGCTGTTCTCCATATTTCTACATACCTTCCCGGAGGGTCACCTTGAAAGGTCTCATCATTATAAATTTTGCATAAGTTCGGCTGAGAACCCCGAGTCCGAATCGTCGACAGCTGGCGCCCACCGTGGGGCCTTTCTCAAGGCGTCCTAATTTTCATCCGAAGGTTCACTGAAACATGGCTGGAGTATATGATTCTGAGAACGATTTTGATCTCGAGGATTACGCTCACATTCCAATGCCTTCCCCAAGCGATCCTGTTCCGATGGAGGAGGTTGAGGGCCAAAATCTTCCAGAGGTTGAATCATCTCTCCAGGTCATGTCCATCGACCAAGGAGCGATTAGCACAAGGTGAGAACCCACCGAGGTTCTTAATGCGCTAGAGGGTGAATCTGGTCCATCATACGACCCTGCTGAGGGGAAGGATGATATCGACCTGGAAATCAGCCCAGGGAGATTCAACCCTGATAACCTTCACCGTCTCTTTGATTTCGAGTCTGACTCGGAACAAACTGAGATGTTTTCCCCATCGGCAACCTCTCTCCCTAGGCAGTTCGCTGCCTTGCCGGAGGAAACTCCTAATCAACAGGCTGCTAGGGAAGAACGGGATCGCAAACATAAGGGGGATCACGACCTCGAGCAACAAAACAACGAACTACGCAGAACTGCCCTAGAGGCTCTTCAAGATGCGCAGGCTCGTTACGATGCTGCTCCAAGTTCTCCTCGACGGTTGCGTGGTCGCAGACGCCACCAGACCCCTTCTTTGCCTCCGGAGTGTTTCCCGGTGGATGAAGAAACGGTAACACCTGGTGCCCGTAGGAGAAGTACCCATGGTCGACTGCGATCTATCGCGGCAGTCATGCGTAACTTCCCTCCTACGGTCACGGATGCGCAGAAACCGGCCTTCACCAGGATCCTGGCAGAAAGACTGGATGAGGTCGCATCTGAAGGGACCCCAACGGCCTCTTCCCGGTCGGTAACACGTTCCCGTGAACGAGAGTGTTCTCACTCTGGTTCTGGCTGGCGAAGTTACCCGCCGCCCGTACCATCTCGACAGGACAAGTATCGGCGAACGCAGGATTCTCGTGGTAGGGATCGGGTCCCTGTCCACTCTCGTTTGGGAGCACGAATATCTTCACCGTTGCGTGAAGTCGCCCGTGACCGGGTCGAGAGTCACAGGGCCGTTCACGGTCCCTACGTCGGTTGTAAAGCTTTCTCGCCCGGCCTACGTGCGGTCGTTTGGCCTGATAAGTTTCGACCAGGGGCCATTGAAAGGTTTAACGGAACTCAGAACCCATCCGAGTTCCTTCAAATCTATATCACTGCCATCCAAGCGGCAGGGGGCGATGACCGGGTCATGGCCAACTACCTGCCTACAGTCCTCGAAGGACCGGCTATAACCTGGCTGTTTAATCAGCCCGAGGGTTCCATCTACAATTGGGAAATGCTGTGCGACGCTATCCTCAGCAATTTCTAAAACTGTTATCAAAAGCTGGGTAAAGAAGACAATCTTCATCGTTTACGAAAAACTTCGACCAAAACTCTTCGGCAGTTTATCGAGAGGTTTGTCGGGGTGAGGAATACCATCCCGAACATATCCGACGGCTCCGTTATCAGAGCATTCAAACATGCCGTTCGATACCGGAGATTGACCGAAGACTTGCTCATCCACCTTCCTCGATCAGTGGCCGATCTGTTCGACATGGCCGATCGGTACTCCGACACAGCCGAAGCGGTCGAATGGAACCGGATGGTTGACAAGGGCGACCTGCCACCTCAACCAGGTTTCAAAGACGCCAGGAAAGAAGATTCAAGCAAGAAGCCGGAGTCTTCGTCAGGTGGGAAGTCGAAAAAGTCGAAGAGGAACTGCTCTGGACAGTACCGCGAGGTCGCAGTCACAGAAAAGCCACCTTCGACCAAAGGTAACAAGCCTTCGTTTAAGAATAAAACTGCTTCTGGTGGTCGTAGTGCCGACCAGCCAGAAAAGTCAACTAATCCGCAGGAAGGCAAGAAGTGGTGTCCACTCCACAACTCCGCAGGCCACGACCTCAAGAACTGCATGAGTTGGTTAAAGCAATTGGATGACTTCTACCAGGGAGTTGGGCCAATGCCGACCTTACCAGCTAAAGAACAGGCATGCGGACTTAGAGACGCCGACGGAGACGAGGAAATGTCCTACCAGGTACCTCAAAATCATATTAATGTTATTTTCGGGGGTTCTTCGTCTTTCGTTTCCAAAAGGCAGTTTAAAGCCTTTTATCGAGAGGTTAACCAAACGGAGACATCCCTTGGTGAACCTCAATACCCCTGTTGGTCGGATACGCCTTTGACATTCGATCACTCTGATTGTCCCGCGGGGCTTACTCGACCATTGAGGCTCCCTCTGGTCATTACCCCGATCATCAGTAACGCGAGAGTCGAAAGGGTCCTGATCGACGGAGGGAGCTCCCTTGACATTTTATTGGTCAAGGTACTTGACGAGATGCAAATTCCTCTTTCGAAGATTAAGCCCATAATCCATCCGTTTTATGGGATAATCCCAGGCCCCGCCATGATGCCGTTGGGACAGGTGGTCCTCCCGGTCACACTGGGAGAACCGGATAAGTTTCGAACAGAATTGGTTACTTTTGACGTAATCGATTGTGATTCGGCTTATAATGCAATCTTTGGCAGGCCAACTCTTGCTAAATTCATGATGGCAACGTACTATGCTTACCAGTGCGGCAAATTGCCAGGCCCCAAAGGTGTCATCTCGATCCGAGGCAGTCACAACGTGGCACTCACGTGCGACCGGCTATCTTTGGAGATGGTCGATCAACTTCCCCTCCGGGATGCCCAAGTCGCCACCGCTGCCACCGACGCGATCAAGGCTGCTCCTCGACCAGATGAGAAACTCAAACTGGTTCCATTATACCCAGATGATCCATCCAAGACAATTCGGGTCGGATCAGGTCTGGATGACAAATAGGAACTCGAGATCATTACTTTCCTCCGGGCTAACGTAGATGTGTTTGCGTGGAAACCGTCCGACATGCCCGGCGTCCCAAGGGAAGTAATCGAGCACAGGTTAGCAATTCGACCTGGACAACGACCAATAAAGCAAAAGCTCAGGCGTTTTGCTGTTGACCGACAGGAAGCCATCCGAGAAGAGTTGGACAAACTCCTAAAAGTTGGGTTCATTCGCGAGGTCGATCAGCCGGAATGGCTCGCCAATCCGGTCATGGTCCGCAAGTCAAATGGCAACTGGCGCATGTGCGTCGACTACACTAGCCTCAACAGTGCCTGCCCGAAGGACGACTTTCCCCTTCCCCGCATCGACCAGTTGGTCGACTCAACCGCGGGATGCGAACTGATGAGCTTCCTGGACACTTACTCAGGATATCATCAAATTAGCATGGCAGAAGAAGATGAAGAGAAGACTGCCTTCATCACCCCGTTCGGCACCCACTGCTACGTCAGAATACCGTTCGGTCTCAAGAACGCCGGTTCCACGTACCAGCGTTTGATGCAAAAGACCTTTCTTTCCTAGATAGGGCGTAGTCTCGAAGCATATGTAGACGACTTGGTTGTAAAAAGTACCAAGAGATTGTCTCACTTGGACGATCTCGCTGAAACCTTCTATAATTTGAATCGCTTTGGAATAAAATTAAACCCGGAGAAATGTTCTTTCGGGGTGTCTTCAGGAAAACTCCTTGGTTTCCTTGTTTGTTCCAGGGGCATTGAAGTTAATCCTGAGAAAATCAGGGCCATTGAACAAAAGAGGTCGCCCTCGACCATGAAAGATGTTCAACGCCTGGCTGGTCGCAGGGCAGCCTTAAGTCGCTTCATATCGCGATTAGGCGAAAGGGGATTACCTTTCTTCAAAGCCTTGCAGAAGCATCACAATTTCACATGGTCGAATGAGGCCGAAAAAGCGTTTCAGGAGGTGAAGACATATCTATCCAGTCCGCCAGTGTTGGTGTCCCTCGACAAAGGAGAACCATTGCTTCTTTATCTGGCAGCCAAACCGCATGCGGTTAGCGCCGTCCTGATCGCGGATAGGGAAGGAATACACAGACCCGTCTACTATGTAAGCGAGGTACTTCATGGTCCTAAGGAGCGCTACCCTGAGGTCCAGAAGATACTTTACGCGCTACTGATGGCTTCCCGTAAGCTACGACACTACTTCCAAGCTCACAAGATCACAGTACCCTCCTCCTTTCATTTGGGGGATATTGTCCGAAATCCAGAAAAATCTGGTCGAATCGCTAAATGGGCGGTCGAACACGGTGCCTTTGATATCCATTTCACGCCCCGCATGGCGGTTAAGTCCCAGGTTTTGGCCGACTTTGTGGTCGAATGGACCAACCCTGAGCCACCTGTGCAGGTGTCGGAGGAATTGGAATGCCCCGATCACTGGACAATGTACTTTGACGGCTCCCGTAGTTTTCAACACTCGGGGGCTGGAGTGGTCTTAGTTACGCCCCAGGGCGAACAGCTTAAGTATGTCATCCAACTACACTTTGTTGCGACTAACAACGCGGCAAAGTATGAAGGTCTTCTTGTAGGGCTCCGGGCAGCAAAATTCCTCGGAGTCCGTCGATTAGTGGTGAGGGGAGACTCACAGCTGGTCGTAAACCAGGTAAACAAGGAGTACAGCACCTCCGATGAGACAATGGCTCATTACCTGGGGGAAGTGAGGAGATTGAAAAAACACTTCAGTCATTTCGAAGTCCAATACATCCCGCGAAAGGACAACATTCTCGCAGACCAATTATCCAAAATTGGGTCCTCACGCACATCCGCTCCAGCAGGAGTGTTCACTGAACACTTGGACCATCCTTCGATCATGACTTCGGTCGAGGATGATCTGGTAATAGCCTGCGTTACCAACCTCGGTCAGGAACAGGATTGGACTCATCCATTGAGAGTTTATCTTGAACATGGGACCCTACCCGAGGACGAAACCGAAAGCGATCGGTTAATTCGAAAAGTGCGTCTGTACAAGCTCATAGATGGGATTTTGTACAGGAAGGGTACTCAAGGAGTATTCATGCGCTGTATATCTCAGGAGGAAGGAAAATCCCTCTTGAAAGAAATACATGACGGTGTATGCGGTGCGCACGCGTCATATCGAACATTGGTCGGAAAAGCTTTTCGACAAGGATTCTATTGGCCTTCGGCACTCGATGATGCCAAGCATATGGTCAAGATGTGTCCTCAGTGTCAGTTCCACGCGAGACAGGATCATCAACCTGCCTATGCATTACAAACCATTCTCCTTGCATGGCCTTTCGCGGTCTGGGGAATGGATATTGTTGGCCCTATGCCACAAGCGGTCAATGGGTACAAGTTTATGTTCGTAGCCATTGACACGTTTACAAAGTGGATTGAGACCGAACCGATACGAAATATTACCGCGTCAGCAGCACAAAAGTTCTTTCATAAGAACATTGTGGCTTGATTTGGTGTTCCAAACCGTCTTATCACTGACAATGGGTCTCAGTTCGCCAGTGGCCTTTTTCTAAAATAATGCGATCAGATTGGGACCAAGGTGTGCTTTGCTTCTGTGGCACATCCACACAGCAATGGTGCTGTAGAACGGGCCAATGGGCAGATATTGCAAGGCATCAAAAAACGTGTTTTTGATCGCCTTAAGACTCGCTCGGGGGCTTGGGCAGATGAGCTCTATACCGTTCTATGGGCGCTACGAACTACTCTAGTCGAGCCACCGGTGAGACGCCCTTCCATCTGGTCTACGGGGCCAAGGCTGTATTGCCTATGGAAGTTAGTATTGGGTCTGTTCGGACAGAACGATTCGAACAAGTTAATCAGTCTGAACAGCGATCACAAGATCTCCTCCTCTTAGAAGAAAGGCGTGATCGCGCTTTGATCAAATCCGCGGCATACTTGCAAGCTTTGCGCAAGTATCACAGCAACAGGGTGCGACCACGTAGTCTTAACGTGGGCGACCTGGTGTTACGAAAAATCCAAGACTAGTCTAGTCGCAATAAATTCTCCCCGAAGTAGGAAGGCCCTTATACAGTTGTCTCAGTGCCACGACCAGGATCCGCGCGGTTAGCCATGGAGGATGGTCGAATTTTGTCCAATACTTGGAACATCGATCAACTTCGCAAGTTCTACGTGTAAGTATTCAATCCCTTTTCCTGTTCAATTAGCATTTTTTCATAAAACAAAAAATGTTTTGGTTTCATACGATGAATATTTCCCTTTATGCCCATGTGTTGCGAATTCGGCTCGGGGGCTGGTCGCCGGCGGTTAGATCATTACAACGTTCTAGTCGGATTCGCTGGCCGATCTTATGACCGCTTCCAGACAAGTCACTCCTAAATAAGCCGTTTCTCAACGCACACGGGGCTTTCTGGCATGTCCTCGGTTATCTGAGTAGCTGCTGGATTGCAAACAAGGCTAGGCGTTACACTGATCATAATTGTTGGTTTGATCACACATCCCTGGTCGTTATATTTACTTCTCTCCTGCGTTTGTAATACTGAGTCTTCTGTATTTACAATCACAGGCGGGGACTAGGGGGATATGTTTATAATATGGAACGACATAAAACAAGAATATATTTTAGAATATATTCATTTTCTAAAATGAGTTTCAACATACACTGCATTATATACAACTATTTCTATACAGAAGTAGGGATCACTCGATCCCAAGCTCAGTCAGGAGCTTATCTACAAGGGGCCTGATCTCCTCCATGACGGCCTCTAGTTGTTCCTCACTCTCGACCTCAACCGGTCCCACCAATGGATTCAGATCTGCATCTGGGCTATGGTGAAGTCGAACCCGGCTGAGGATGGCAGAAGCGGCTGACCGAACCCTTGTTCTGATTGCCTCTTCTCGTCGCCGTGTATCCTCAGGAAGATACTCGAGAAGTGACTCCGCCTGGGTGATGACTAGCGTAGACCAGTCATTTACGCTGAAATTATCTCTTGTGGTTTCGACCACATCAGCCCTCAGGAGACGAGCCACCACCTTCAGTTTTTCGAAGATCGAACGGCTCAGCTCTCTGATCGCCCTTTTGGAAGTTTGAATAGAGCCCTGGAGGACCATCTTGTCCTGACTGAGTTGTCTTATCTGACCCGCTTGCGCTGCAGTAAGAGGAAGGATTACTTACTTGTTATAAAGTTAAGTCTTCTTAATCAGGAATCGACTTACCAGAGAGTTGTGACCGCAGCTTGTTGTTTTCGATCTCTTGGTTTGTAGTCACTGAGATCGAATGAAGCTTTACTGTGGCCACTTCTTTTTTCAGTAATGCCACCTCTCTGTAGTAGAACAGAAGGAGTGGTCATAACCAATTTGTATCTATACAAGTTGAAGAGTAATGATCCTTTCCTGCGCAAGCTGTCTCGTTCTTTTTGTATGGCCTCAACGCTCGCCATCGTGGCACGTGACTTGGCCATCATCAGGGACAGCTCCTATAATGCAAAAAGAAGTTAAAGGTGTCCTATGTACAATTCAGGCACCAGAAGAGAAGTTCATCATACCTTTATGAATTCCCGTAAGAAAACGTCTTCCGGAGTAACAGGAAGACTCGTTGAAGGCCCCGTCGTGGCCACAACAAGGGCAGCCGCTGGGAGTGCCTGCTGGGCACTACCCCCAGTCGCTATTGGGTGCGACTAGGTCTCCGCGCCTACTTCTCCCCTCGCGGACCGGACTACTTCCTGGACCAAGGGGGTGGAGCGCTCCTCACTGGAGGCTCCTGCACTAGCAGCAACTTCAACCCTCCCTGGAGTGGTTGAAGGGCCGGATGCTGTTTCTTTTCTCCTGACAAAGGAAAGATGAACCAAGCAATCACAATTCGTGATCATCACGATTTATTTTACCAAGATAAAGGTTCTTACCTTATTTGAAATCCCATCAGCTTTTGAGATTTCTGGGAAGGCTCTCCTTGAGAAAGAGGACAACTATCGTCTGTCCTGATCTTCCTCTTGGTGAACAAGGCATTTTCCCCCTAGGTGTGTTCTTCTGTAAGCACATTTCTAAGGAAAGATAAAGACAAATGATAAGAGTTTTTACCTGGGCAACCGATCCGGTTGGCGGGGTTGCATCCGAAGGCCTGGATGGCTCCTGGACCTCTGGGGCCGGCACCTCGTTCGCAACCGCAACAGGATCTTGTCCGACCACCTCCACTCCTGTCCGCGGGGGTGGAGGATTTTCCTCCCTGGAACTCACAGGAGTTGCAGGGGGAAGTTCCTCTCCCTGCATAAGCGTTAACTTAATGAATATACAAGGGGAATTGAAGAAAACCAGACTGTGAAGAAATCTTACCATGGCCGCCCCTTCGACCAGGGAGGTAGAGACAACTGGCCCTGGAGCCTCGGGGGCTTCAGGAGCTAGGGTGTTATCCGCGACCACGGGGCTTTCAGTGGCCCCGGAGTCTTCTACTGCCACCCTTGCAGTAGTAGTTGTTTCTGCGGAGCGAGTTGGAGCGCCACCGGATGGAGAGCCCGCAATCTTCCTCCTCCGGTGAGTTAAGGGGACATCATCATCTTCCTCCTCCTCGCTCCCCTCTCCCTGTACGACGAAGAAGTGATTCCAGTCCGCACCTGGAAACATAGGAGGGACATGATATTTTACCGCAGTTTTTCGGGAGGTAGGAGGGACGCTTCGTGAAGACCCTTCCCCAAGATTTAGCCTGGCTTTCTTGGGGGTGGGATTCCTCGTCCTGGGTTTCGAGGAAACCTTCTTCACGTGTTTCATCGTCGGCTTCCCCAGGGAACCGACATTCTCGCTGGGGAACGTCGCCTCGGCAAACCTCCCTAAGAGCTGTTCTCATTCCAATGGAATTGTTAGTGCTGGACATACATAAGACCTGTAAAACAGAGGCCAAGTGGAAATGTACCTTTCGGCGCTCTTGTTTGAGGTCGTCGCCGGCATGAATCAAGCTCTGGGGATGAGGCGATCCCTTGGGGCCCTCTACCTCGGCGTTGTAAGCCCTGAGGAGGTAGTTAGTCCGCCTCTTGATCTCGGATGAGGGCAGGACTGTTCCCAAATGTGAGTTAACCAGTGCATTTCAAAGATAAAAAGATTTTAGTGCCAGAGATGGGTACCTTCATTGTAATCCAAGGTACTGTCCGCCATGGATTTGATCTCCCAAGCTGGATGAGCCCTTTAACGCAGGGGGCTCACCCGATTCTTCACAAAATCGCGAATGACGTCGCGAGCTGTTAGTCCCTCTTGGACTAGGTGAAGAATGACCTCGGCGTGCTTCATGAACTCCGCGTTCATCTCCGGGAGAGCATCCAACTCGCTCGGTTTCTTCGGCCGCGAGTTCTCGAACCACAGTCCGCTCTCGGTTGGCGGGGTGCAGTAGAACCATTTCTGGTGCCACCCGTGCACTAAGTCTCGCAGGGGTGGGAAGGGATACTCCTTTTTCTCCCTTAGCCGGAAGTAGATGCATCCGGCGGCGTTGGCGCTCTTTGACCACGCCGAGTAATAAAATCGCCGGAAAAGATCCACGCTGGGATACACTCCGACGAACGCCTCGCATAGGTGCTGGAACACCGCCAGGATCAGCACGGCATTTGGGTGGAGGTTGATCAGCTCCAACCCATAATGCTCGAGGACGTCCTTCAGAAACCGACTCTTGGGGAATCAGAACCCGCACAGCAGGTACTCCTCGAAAATTACCAGTTCGCCCTCTCCGACGACTGGGGTTTCTTGGTCCTTCTCCGCTGGCCGCCAGTTGATTAGCAGCTGCGGGGGAAGAATCTCTTCCTTCTCCAACGCCAACAAGCTCTCCTCAGAGTGGTGGATTGATCGGCTCCAAGACGCCATTTTTGGTGAGAAATTGGGGGGAAGGTTGGCGGCTTTGGGAAGATGAAGATTGAGAAGAGTGAGGGTTTTGTGCGGCGGAAATCATGAGGGTTTTGGTTGTGTGGCTTCCTCAAGAAGCTACCTGCTCCTTTTATAGACCCGAGGAGACGCACTAATGTGGGTAACGTTCCATTCAAACGTTCCGCTCAGTATTTTATTCATTTCCCATAATGGATACTATCTCTGGCGGACCCGTTAAAGTGTTCCAGGCATTGGATCTGAAACAAAAAGACTTCTTTGTTTCAGAGTCTGAAAGTACAAAAGCTTGAAAAGTTTTTCAGAGCTCTTCAAAGGGCGTTTTCCTTTATGTGCCTTGAATATTTTCATGAAAAAATCCTATGGCCCAATTTTTGGACGTATGGATATATTCTCATCGGGTTGTGGTATGATCGAGACCATGCTTTCGATTAAACTCCGGTTCTAATCGAAACGACGGTCTAGCCGAGCCTCAATTCTGATCATAGTAAGCTTCAGTTCTAACCGCGGTTTTAAGTCTAATCGCGGTATCAGAGCTGGTCGCGGTACTCTTATAAAAGCGTGATTCTGATTGCAAAACTGAAGTTTCCCTGTGTATGAGTGGTCGCGAAGACATTATTTACGCCCATATATTCGCACAGAAGATGTAAAGAATATGTAAAAAGAGATTTTATTTCTTGCATTCTTTACATACAAAAGGGATACCGGCGACCAGAGCGTCGACCTGATCCGAAAGAAGTTTGCAGAGTTCTCCTAGGGACATATTGCTGTCAGTAGGATCTACACTGACAACCCCCAGAGAACTAGCAGCTAATCTAAGCCTATCTACATCATCCCTAACGAGAGATACACTACTGTTCCTAATCAAATCGAAGAGTTCCCGCTATTGCTGAGCGTGGTCCCTCTCTCGACGGAACTGGTGCGCCTCTTCACGAGATCGTTCAAAACATTTTGCCAGATGCAGAATCGCCGAACACATCTCTTCGGTCTTCTTCTCCAGAGCATTCTTCTCCTCTGGAAGAATTTGTCCGAGGGGAAGAGACGGAGTAGTAGCAGGCTGATCACTAGGGCCTCCAATCTCCTACATTTGCAAAAGTTAGTGGTGTTAACCATAGACTATCAGCAAAAGGAGATGAGGATCATTACCTGTCCCTGCTCGTGACAGGTTGATATAGCCATCCTGGAAAGTAGATCATCCAATAAAAGCGGATGATCACCAGATGGTGGAAATGCAACCTTCCCACCAGGAGATTGCTTCCCCAACACAAGTTGAGAATCTTCCGGTCGAATAGTCACCGCTTGCCGACCAGAAAATTGATCACCCAAACAAAGCAGGGAGTGTTGGAAAGGAAGAAAGAACGATGGTACGTCTTCTACCTTTGCCCTACTGGAAGATCCTTCGTCAACCTTGGGTTTCTTCCTTGAAGGAGATGGATCTTCAGATATTTGAGGCTCTTGCTTGAGAATTTCCTCTTCATCACTTTCAATCTCGATGATGTTGTGATCTGCCATCGGGAAGTGTATGAAGAGAAGGATGAAGGCAATTCTTGAAAAACTTAACCGTGGGAAGAAATTTTGGGGCTCTACAATTCAAAGGTTTCGAAATTTATAGCCGCCAGGGTGACGGTTCACTTTCCGAACGCCTCGGGCTTCTAAAGCATTTACAATTTCACCTCGGGTTAAAAAACATTTCAACAGCGCCATCATTACCTGTCATGTAATGCCCAGAGCCCGTCTCGGGGAACCAACCGTCCCACTTAGTGCGCCACTAAGCGAGGGATTTGAAGAGTCGGGTTAAAAATCCGATGAATGTCTTTAAATTCGAAATAAACACGTCCCTTCGTTTTCTTCGAATTTGGGGGCTAGCTGACGAAGATTGACACCCGAGTCAATTCAAATAAATGCACTGTTAGCTCAAGACAGATTCGAGCCAGACACGTGCCTGGTGGTGCGAACTCAAGTCATTCTGAGAAGCATCAACCCGAGGTCGCAGGCTTTGCGCGATCAGACCACAGCTAGTCCGCGGTCAGGGATTTGTGTGTTACACGCGAACATAATGCTGGGGATGTTGTGCGGTCAGCCGACATCCCGCGATCAGAACACTTTCGACTAGGATACTTGGGGTTCACCTGTCTGGCTGTCCACATAACGGGAATATCCCAAGTATCCCAAAGACTCTTCCACGTGGAAGACCAACCGTCAGGAGGTTAATACGTGCAGTTATCCGTGAATAACACGTGTTAAACCTGCATGGGGGTTAAGAGCGGTTTTCTAAACCGCATTCAAGCAACTGTTTGGTGCAGTTATGACTTGGCGCCCTTTCAAACAGTATAAAAGGGCGACATGATGTATCAAACAAAGGGAGGGGCGAACAGATCAAAGTCTACGGCTCAATCGCTCAAACAGTCAAGTCTACGGCTTAGATTAGATAGCTTTTATAAGCCTCCCTGGTCTCTTTCTGTATACTTACATAGGAAAAACCCTTCGCCTGTGAAGGTTTTTTCCCGCCATCTTGTAAATCTTTACCACTTATAGTGAAATCCCAACAGGACGTAGGGCTATTACTTCCACCATCGAGGGCCCGAACCTGTTTAAACCTCTCTGTGCTCCTGTTCTCCATATTTCTACATACCTTCCCGGAGGGTCACCTTGAAAGGTCTCATCATTATAAATTTTTCATAAGTTCGGCTGAGGACCCCGAGTCCGAATCGTCGACAGCTTTGCTTTAGTCTTAGCTTTTTCCTCGTCTTCTTCTTCTTTCTTCTACTTCCCCGATGAGCCGCCGTTGAGGCAACCATCGCCAGGTCTCTCTGCTTCACCAAACTCCAATCCAACCACACCATTAAACTTCTCTTAACCATCTATCTCTGTCTTAGCAACCAATTGGCCGTCGGTGATCCTCATCACCGGTGCTCGCCGTAAAAAGCCAAACTCCTTGTTCCCAAAATTGAAACTCTTCTAGCCAGTTTCGACACCCCTTCCTGTGGAACAAATCGATCCTCTAGAGATTCCTAGCAAGACCATTTAACCAGTTTTCAAATTGATGCTATGCTGAGAGTGATCCCTTTTCTTCACACGCTACTGTGATAGTTCATGTTGTCGGCACGTTTCGTCGAACCTCCAACCAAACTAACTCCTTCTACACCTTCCCCATGTCCTTTAGATGGTGTAGCCCAATCCAATCGACCTGCATTTCCGTGTATCAATGGCGCCCCTTTCACTGCCATTCCTGAGCCCGGTGTCAATGCCGATGAGCCTCAGATCACCACCATAGTTCAATTGCTCACTCCAGTACGGTTTGTATTACTTCAGTATCAAAACCCCTTAATCAATTTCAGGATTAATCAACCCCAGTTCTCTTTCACCGTAGCCCATCCTTGTTTCAAGTTGCCGACGATTTGAATCTCCCCGTTCGCCGCCGTCAAGCCACCTCAACTCAATTAACCTTGCCAGTAGCTTCACCTTGTTTCCGCCTACATGTTTGACAAACTTAGACAAGCAGTGCATGCATGGTTTGTCCAGACATGCGTGCCCTAGCTTGCTGCAGTGCACTGGCATGCAATTTTCCTGTGCCAAGGACTTTGCTGCAATTTTCTTTAATTCCTGGACTTTTCTGTTGAAACCACCTTGTCAATTAGATGCCTTACTGTGTTTGGCACCTAATGCCCCCTTTTAAACCCATCTTGACTCTTCAGAAGCCCCAGATTAGCTCTATGCCATTCTCAGGCATTGTCTGGCCGCGGACCCAATGTCAACCTATAGACATTCGTCGAATCCAAGCCAAACCCTGTGAACCAAACCCAAGTATCTTCTCTCCCGCTGTTCTACCTTCGACTAGATCATCTCCTTAGCATACATGTTTATACTTTACCTATTACTTTCTATATTAAGTAATTTCTGAATGTGTGATGTGTTGCTGTTTTGTTGTTTGTGTTCGAGAGTAGAGCCAGGAGTGGAAGAATTAGAGGAGATCTTTGAAGACCCAGCAGAGCTATTAGAACCCTCGTTGCAAGGCAAGTCTCATTCCCTTGGCCATGTCTCTCCTAATATTTTAAAGTAAACTAGATTAAATCCTGTTTTGAATATATGCATGCTTTATCTTCAAGTTAAATGTTATGTTGGACGAATGTGAATATATATGACCTAACCTCTTGTAAAGCCCCTTCATGTATTTGTGTATTACTTGCAACCTTGTCACCCTAGGACATCATGCTTAGGATATGCTTGTACTTAAATGTATACTTTAAGTATTAAATGGTCAATCATATGATAAACTTGTCTGAAAACCCTTTTTATGAAAGAAAATGTGAAATAGGAATTGATAGTGAGGATGGTTTGAATGGTTGGTTGCTGTGTGCGCACTGGGAATTTGAATGTCCCCTCACTATTGATTCATAAGGACAAGAACCTTATGTTGTGCTTCTATGCGACATGAAAACGTACCAACCACTTGCCTGGTATGGGACAGGCACAACTTAGTAGCTTTCTTGGTATTAGCAGTTCCCTGCATGGTATGTCGGTCTGGTTTCTCGCGTGGAAACTGGTGGGCCGCAGATGGCCGTGAGTGATGTGAGATCAGAAAAATAATGAGAGGATAAGGAGTAAAGAAGGAAGTCACCCTAAGCCTGGATTGAGTCGTGCGCAGCTGCAACCATAGGTCAAATGTCTTGCGAGGACATAGGCCAAGGCTAGGGAGAAAGGCAGTGGGGAGGACCCACAACGGTATCTTAGACTTAACTATCTATTTACCGGGCGGGGATACTGTTAATACTACACTGCAAAATCGTTGTGTGATCTCGGCCTTGTCACATGCGTAAAAGTCGCATGGAGCTGATCCGGCTTGAAAGCCAAGTGAAGAAGTGGATTTAAAAAGAGGTACACCTTTGCAAAGTGTAAAAGAAGTATAGGATACTCTATACTCCCAGGTCATGGAGTCTTATCGTAGTGGATTTTATCCATGTGGGTTTAGCACAAGTAATATTTGGAATGTTTTCATAATGTGGATTAATAAAAGTGATGACTCATGGGAGACCATCACACATAACGATTTTTAAAGTATAACTTAAGATTACAAAGTATTGTTTTTGAAACTAAAAGCTTTTCTTTATAACTTTAGAGTGAAAATCTATTCTATTCTTACATATAAAACAAAGACCTCATTCTTGGAGAACCCCTGATCTATATACCTGCATTCTCATAACGAGACTTGCTGAGCATCGTGTAAAAATATGCTCACCCTTGCCTTTACATACAAATTCAGAAGAGGGATTCGTTGGTCCCGATTCCTTTGATTTTGAGTACTCAGAAGAGGAAGGAACCTTTCCAGACGATTCGAGCTTCTAGGAGGGTCATGCGCCCAGTGGAGTCCGATGTGGTGAAAGCACATGCTGAGCCGCTGCTAAAGGAAGTGAAGATCTTTGTTTTTGCTTTCTGTGTTGTCCTGTGTATTCGGTACTTTGATACCAACTTTTGTATTGAGAAACTCATTATTTTTATATCAACTTTATTAGCGTCATCGTTGACGTTGTGGTACTGTAATATTGGTCCTGGTGACCTTGTACTTGTTTTAACTATCTGCTTTACTGTTTAAAGTAAATCCTGTTGTTGTGAGCTTATGATGTACCTTTCTGAGTGAAACCCACCTGGGCGGTTGCCACTGGATTCCTCAAATGAGGGCCCCACACTACCTCTGGCCACCATACTCCTACTACATATGGCCGCCACCCCCTATCCTTTTCATTGGGTTTTGCTTAGATTATACTGCTTAGACAGTTTTCACCATTCATCGGTTTTTGGAAACCCAACTCGTACTCTTCATTGGTAATTGGCAATATTCAGATTTCGTCTACCGTGTTCTTGCTTGTGTTCTCGATTCGCATGCCGGGATAAATCTTATTGGCGGGGTCAACCGTGTCTTGGCGTGGTTGATAACCAACAGAGCCGTGGTGTGGCGATTGCAGGGGTTCGAATCAGTTCTGATTGGAAGCCAGATCGTCAACGTCGAGTTCTCCATCAATCGATTTACCTCTACCTATCGGAAGATCGGGATACCGTTCACATCAAATGGTATCAGAGCCAGGTTGCCCGATAGGTAACACTGTATCCCCTCCTTGTTTAGATTAATTATGTTCTTCGTCCTAGAGTCCAGAAAATTTGCCCTACAAAAAAAATTGTTTACCTTGTCCAAAACCTAGCCATTAATCTTGCATCGTTCTTGTCAGTTTGCATATTTGAATTTTTGTTCATCGTTGCCGAATGCTGGTTTTAGTTCTAGTCTTGGTCTGGTTTCTGTTTTGCATCTAGTAGTCGACTCAAAATCCATCTTTTTTCCTCATCATCGCATCCAAATTCCAATCTGCTGCTGTCCAGTTTGTTGTTTTCATCATATCTTTCTCATACGAACTCGGATTCTCATGTTCTTGTACTTTCTCGAATCATAGCGAGAAATCCCAGAAAAAGTTAGTTGTGGACATCTTCAAATTTGGGCGTCTTCGGGACGCTTAATTTTGGGCAAACTAGAGTCCAATTCGGATTCGAATTATTCAATCTGAGACAGGTTTGGTGAAACTATCATATCTTTTGATTCCCAACTCCATTTTTGATGTTCTTGTACTTGTTGGAAAGATAAAAAGATCATCTACAACTTTTCTGTTGGGTAGATCTTCAGATTTGGAGCTTTTTGAGTGGGAAGTTGCCAAAAAATATTTCTATTTTGTTGTACAGTTGCAAAAGAAAGAGGCAAGTGCAAAAACAAAAGCCGTATTGTTCATAAAAAAAAGCCGCACAAAAAAAAGACGAAAAAAACAGAGAAGAAAAATGTGTGTAGCAAAGAGGAGAATTTTCAGTGGCACATCTTGGGTTTTAGTCCTTTTTGATTCTAGTTGCTTGCTTGAGCTAGATCTGAATCTAAGCTAACTCCAGCTCTTTGACTATTACTTTGGACTAATTTTCAACATTGCATTACTGGTAGTGAATTGTTGCTACACATATATTAGCCTTCCGAGCTCCACTTTTTTGCATCTCAGTTACAGGTTTACATTGCAATCGCCTCGCTCACGCTCGTCACAGTATCACGAACAAGACACTGGTTGCACCCCTACTGTCTTGGTAAGAGCACTTGTAAGAGCGTGGTAAGACGCTTGAGAGTGTGTGATTTCCCCCTCCACGACCTAGTAGTTGATAGGGATAATACTCTGGTGTTGCCTTCTATTTTCTACTAACAATGACAGGTGATACATCTGATGGAGATGAGTGTATTACAAAAGGAGAGCTCATGAAACTCTTCGATGAACAACACAATGCCATTAATGAGCACCTTAATAGCAAGCTTGAAGATACTACAGCTACCATGAACAACTTGCGACGAGACATGGCGACACTCACCGATAGCTTGGCCACGCTCACTACACGCATTGAAAGAATGGCAAGAAATCAACCACCTAAGAACAGTGCTAGACGGGGGGAAGAGCGCGATGCAGCACAAGATAATGAGGAGTCCATCACGGGAGATGATGATGATGTTCGGCGAGACCGCGGTGCCAACGCTAAACTCACCGCTTCCCAACATGCACGTCAACAACACCGCCTAAATCACAACCATCAAGGTATGGGAGGTAATAATTTTAATCACCGCAATGGTCGTGGAAATGATGATCTTTTTGCTAAAGTTAAATTTTCCATACCTTCTTTTTCCTCTGTATATGATGCTAATGTTTATTTAGATTGGGAAATGACAGTTGAACAAAAATTTAACTCCCATTTAGTCCCCAAGGTACATAGAGTCAGACAAGCTACTAATGAGTTCAAAGATTTTGCTATCATTTGGTGGAACAAAGTAGTTAATTTTGACTTAGAACCTGATACGTGGGATAGGTTAAAGCGGGCTATGCGTAGTAGATTTGTTCCTTCTTCTTATAAACGTGATTTGCATAAGAAATTGCAGTGCTTGAATCAAGGTAACAAGTCTGTAGAGGAGTACTATCAAGAGCTACAAATAGGCATGTTGCGTTGTGGGGTAGTTGAGGATGATGAGGATAAGATGGCTCATTTTTATGGGGGTTTATGGCGTGAAATCCAGGACCTAATTGATTACAAAGAATATGATAATGTCAATAGATTGTTCTATCATGCTATGTTGGCAGAACAAGAATTGCAGGGAAGACCACAAACGACAAGGAGCAACTTTGGTAGTACATCTACACCGAACTAGACGCCGGGACAAGCCAAATTAGATCCGCCTCTTGCTGTTTGGTCTGCTACGAGTAGGGAGCGTTCAGCAGCACCGCCACCGCCGTCACGTGCGCCCGAGGTGAGTAAATCTGCTAGTGTGCAGGTACCAGCGAAGAGATCTTCATCGGTTGCTTCCATGGGTCGAACGACTGGAATCGTGTGCCACCATTGCAAGGGAATGGGCCATGTCATGAAGGATTGCCCAAGTCAGCAAGAGTACATTGCAATGGAAAATGGTGGGTACATTAGTGCTAGTGATGTTGAGGATGAATATGCTCGTGCAGCTAACCTTGCAGGTAATGATGATGATCATGAGACGGACAGCGATGGGAGGAGATTTTAGGCATCACTGCCACAGAGAGTTATAGGACCATAATTGTGCAGCGAATGTTGAGCACTCAAAGGGAGCAAGCGGAGAAGCTACAATGTCATAATTTGTTTCAGACGTTACTCATCGTCAAGGATCGACGTGTTTGTGTCACAATTGATGGTGGAGCCGCAACAACTTGGTGAGTTCAGATCTGGTCAAGAAGCTTGGCTTGACCACACATGTGCATCCTCATCCATACCATATCCGATGGTTCAACAACAGTGGTAAGGAGAAGGTAATACAAACTGTGAGAGTGCATTTTTCCATTGGAACATACCATGATTTTGCTGATTTTGATGTAGTGCCTATGCAAGCATGTTCACTTTTATTAGGCCGTCCATGGGAATTTGATACTGATGCAACTCATCATGGTAGAAGTAATAAATACACTCTTATGCACAAAGGAAAGAAAATCACTTTACTTCCTGTGACACCTGCTGAAATTGTGCAATGTGATAAAGAAAGAGCTAAAAGATATAAAAATGAATGTGATAAAAGTGAGAATAAAATTGTAGCTGAAGAACTAAACCCACTTAACAAGAAAGAACCTAGTTCTATGAAATCTGAAATTAAATTGAAGGGTGCTATTTTACTAGCTACTATGTCTATTTTGCACGATATGTCTCCTGTTTTGCCGCCTGTTGCTGCTAATCTTTTGTAGGAGAATGTACTTGAGTCGAGGACGACTCCAATTTAAGAAGGGGAGGATGATGAGGAAATCACCAACACGGATATGAACACCGCTCCTTCCACTCCTTCCACTCCGTCGCCCGAAGACCATGGAGAACATCAAGTCGGCATGAACCCACATGTCAAGCCTTTCAAGCCATCTACACTGAAGGTCCAGCGTACCACGATGCTCCAAGACGAGCCCAAGAAGAAGCCCAAGTCATCCAAACTCCAAGACAAGCCCAAGATGAAGCCCAAGTCATCCATGCTCCAAGCCGAAAAAGAAGCAACGCGAAATGAAAAAACAAAAGACCAGCAACTAAACTTGGTTCTAATGGATCAAAACTTAGCAAAACTCACCAAGATTTTTCAATTGAACTATGGCAAAGAATAATATTTTTGTGTGGCCTTTTCTGGATAGGAATGAAAACAACAACTATAGTAGCTAAAAGGTAAAATCCTATCGTGTCAACCATGAGCCCTGATACCAACTAATACAGATCAGTTCGCGGTTTGGCCCGATCTTCACGGCATAGGATCAAAGATAATTGGATCCTTGAAACCTGATGAATGACACTGCCAACCACCGTCTCTATTACGGCAACCTGCAACACTCGATTCACCCAACCACACACTTCGATCCTTTTGTCCACTCGCTCACGTGGAGTAAACGTGTTCTTACAATCACCGAGGTAATCACAAGAATGTTGGAGACAAGAATATCAAATAATTCCCAATTCTAAGGGGGTGGAAATGCTTCACTCAAACCCTAGAACAAAGAAGTGTTTTATTCTGAAAATTCTCATTCTATTCATTACAATATAGCACTTGCCTATTTATAGGCTAAAAAAGCTCCTTGCTAACTCATCATGAGTTATATTTTTTTACAACTCATTACGTGTTGTCATGGTGCACTTTGCAACTAGTTTACAACTCAATAGATGTTGTAAATTTGAACTTTACAACTCATTTCTTTTTGACCAAGAAAGTGGTTGTAAAATTCAATTTTACTACATGCTACTTCTTATCCAAGAAGGAAGATAGCTAAGAGATGACATCAGCATTGATGTTGACATATGCGATGACCTCATGTGTAGGCCCTGCATATTTTTATAATATTCTTATCTTCTTCTATTCCTTCTTGTAGTTGCTTGGGTCCTTCTTCATGGTACCTGACTACAATTAGAGTAGAGGCATTAGATAGTAATCCATTCTCATCTGTATTAAAACGTTGTTACTTAAGGAAAAGGTTCACTTGTTGTTGTATTTGTTTGGCTTGAGCTCTTGTAATTGGTCCTGTTGGTGCTGAAAATGTACGTGAGGAAGTATGTGATGTACGTGTGCTATAGATGTCCTCATCATGGTTGAAGCGCATGGAGGAATTTTATCAAGGTAATGCACCTATGCCAACTATACCAAAATAGGGACAATCCTGTGGGATTAAGGATGCCGATGGAGACGAGGAAATGCCATACTAGTTACCTAGTAATCATGTTAACATTATTTTTGGTGGGTCTTCGTCTTATTTTTCTAAATGTAAATTTAAATCTGTTTACCAAGAGGTAAATAGTGTTGAGGCTCCCCTTGGAGAGCCTCAATTTCCCCGTTGGTCAGAAACTTCCTTGACCTTTAACTGAGAAGATTGTCCTAAAGGATTATTGCGGCCATGACGGCTTCCTTTGGTAATTTCCCCCATTATAAGCAATGCTAAAGTGGGACGAGTACTAGTCGATGGAGGAAATTCTCTCGACTTATTATTTGCCAAAGCTCTTGACGAGATGCAAATACCTTGTTTAAAGATTAAATAATCCGGGAGGATCTTCGGACCTTTCAGGTTGAGTTCACAAAGGCTACGCGACCTAGAACTATTCGAGTTCAGAAAGGATTTGCAACCTCAGAAAGGTTCGCGACCTTGGAAAGGGTTCACGACACAGATCTGATCTCTGGTTAGAATTGTAATTCGATCAATATACATATAACTAAGTCTTACATGTTCAGGTTTAGTTAATTGTCTGTGTCTAATACGTTTAGGTTATTGAGTCTAATACGTACTCATATGATTGGACTATAAATACTTTGTAATAGTCTTAGTTTAGATTATCGATTATTATCAAGTTTAGATTGAAGTCTTAGACCCATAGTTCATCGACGTTGGCGAGTGCATCGTAACGTTCGACGTGTACAAGATCCCTCTTTGAAATAAAGAGCGTGCTATGTTTTGAACTGTGTTTTCGATCAACTTGGGTTTCGGTAATTCTGAGTAAGATCTCACTATTCCGCATATTAGCATCTAATCGAGTATAGTCAAAGCCTGGCTATACTTTAATCAGAGCAACCAGAATTTGATCGAGGCTAGATCGAAACTCGGTCCAGTCCATAATCAGATCAAGTTGGTATCAGAGAAACTATCTTGTCCTGTGGATGGTGAAGACTCGCCAGGGTTACAAAACCTCCAGCGAAACTCCAGGCGATCATTCATCAGTTCCTATAGTAGCGTCTCCGAAGATTTCTGACGATACCTCCTTTCAAACTAACCTAGCCGAACAAGTGGCTAAGCTCTCCACCGACATGGATACCATGATTGCTTGGATGAATAGGAGGCCATGGCTATACCTTTTGAATTGATGCTTCAAAAGGCAAGATTAAGGGTGTGAGGATTTGATCCAGGAGGATCTTCAAGTCGAGTTCACATAAGACTTCGCGACCTTAACCGAGTTTGGAAAGGTTTCGCAACCATCAATTGGTTCGCGACCTTGGGAAGGATTCATTCTTTGGTTGGAATTGGAGTCTGATCTGAATATATATAACTAAGCTTTATCTGTTAGGTTTAGTTAGTTGTCTGAGTCTAATACATTAGGTTATTAAGTCCATACGATTGGACTATAAATACCTTGTAATAGATTAGAGTAGATTATCTAGCATCTATTTGGTTATCTACCTTGATATAGATCAGATCGAGACTAGATTGATGTTTTAGACACATAGTTCCTTCGACGTGGGCGAGTGCGTCCTAACGTTTGACGTGTAAAGCCCTCTTTGAAATAAAGAGTTGTGCGATTACTTTGAACTATTTTTTCTATCATTACGGGTTTCGGCGATTCCAAGTAAGATCCCGTTATTCCATGTATTAGAATCTGGGCGAGCCTAGTGCGAAAACCAAGGCTATGTCTCAAACGGATCAAGTTGGTATTAGAGAAACTATCTTGTCCTGTGGATGGTGAAGACTCGCCAGGTTTACAAAACCTCCGGCAAATCTCCAGTTGATCAATCGACGGTACCTACAGTCGTGTCTCTGAAGATGTCTGATGATACCTTTGTTCAAACTAACCTTGCCTATCAAGTGGCTAAGCTCTCCACCGACTTGGAAACCGTGCTTGCTTGGATTAAGCAGTAGGTCATGATTATACCTCCTGAAGCAGGGAAGGTTCAGTAGCGCTCAAAAGGTAAAGTTCGCACCTCTGAAGATGAAGGACCATGCCAAGACATGGTGGAAGGCCTTGTTGCCAGTGGTGAAGCTGATGACCCTGCGTGGGGTTAATTCAAGCGACTCCTATGACAAGAATTTTACCTGATGGGTTACCTTGAGGAGAGATGGGATCGTTGGCACCGATTGTACCAGCGGTGTGACCAATCTCTCCAGGACTATACTATGGAGTTCCAGAGACAAGCAATGGTCATTGGCATCTCATTCTCTGGTCCATACGTATTCTGGAAATATATGTCTGGACTTCAGAAATCGATCAGCACTGAGTTGAGCCTGTTTGGCATCCAAGGCATCACGACCGCGAGCACAATTGCTATGGCAATCGAAAATAAGAACAAATCCCGTAGTGACAAAGGCACGAAGGAGAGTGCAACCTTGACAAAAAGAAAGCCGTGTCCAAAGAAGAACGCTAGAAACCGGGCATGGTGCCTTTTGTGAGCATTGTCATGTCGTGGGACATACCAAGGATAAATGCTACAAGCTTCATCTTGAACTTCGGCCAAAGAAGAATGGACCAGGGAAAAGAACAACTACGGCTACTATGGCTCCACCCAAAGAAGGAGTTGTCCAAGTGACCTCGGTCGATGAGGCGGATATGACCTTGTCTCTGATCGCAATGCCAAAAGAGAAGGGTTCGGATTCATCTAACGACCATCACTCAATGGAGGACTTGTTCACTATCAACATTTAGGTGAAGCACGAAGTGGTCGCAGCAATATTCGATCCCAGAAGTTAGAAGAATTTGGTTTCCGCTGGACTGGTTCGGCGACTTCGTTTGAAGACAATCACACATCTGCGACCGTATCCACTGGGTTGGTTTACAGCCGATGTGAACCAATAGATTATGAGTCAGTGTGTGTTGAAGTTGTAGGATCGAGGATGCCGGCTAGAGGCGGGTGAATAGGAGGCTTTAAAATCTTTTCAAATAAATCAGCTTTTGCAAGATTTAAGCTTAAATATACTAAGTGCAAATAAAAACTGAATTAATTTAGCAATTTAGATTGCTCAAAAGAATGAGAGAAAGAGAAACAAACACAAGGATGTATCCCGAGGTCTCGGAGACTCGCCTGGTATCCCCTACTCCTCGTTGAAGCACTCAAATGAATGAGTCTTGCTACAATATCCACAAAGGATATTATCCACTAGGGTTGCTCCTTCTCCACTCTGGAAAGATGAGAACCAAACCTTTCACAAGCACACCGAGCCTCTCTGACAAAGTTCGTCAATGGAGAGATCAACGGCCACGCCACCAAACCGTCTAGGTGAAGGCGATCACTAAGATTAACAAGTTGCGAGATCTTCTCTTGACTTCCAACAACCACCAAGAAACTCTAAGGATGCAAGTGATGTGAATGAATGCTCTCGGAGGCTCTCTCTTAATCAGAAAGAATGATACTTGATCAACAGATTAAGGTTTTAGCACTAGAAAACTTTGGCTCAATTGTATATAAGAATATGGCTCATCAATCTGTAGAAATCTACAAAAAAATGTTTTAAAAACACTGCTCTAAAATGTATAGAAATCTGCTCGAAATGTCTAATATAAAATTGATCAAAAATCTGATCGAAAAGTGTTTATAAAACTGATCAAAAAATTACTCGAAAAGTGTTTATAAAACTGATCAAAAAACTGCTCGAAATAAAAACTGAATTAATTTAGCAATTTAGATTGCTCAAAAGAATGAGAGAAAGAGAAACAAACACAAGGATGTATCCCGAGGTCTCGGAGACTCGCCTGGTCTCCCCTACTCCTCGTTGAAGCACTCAAATGAATGAGTCTTGCTACAATATCCACAAAGGATATTATCCACTAGGGTTGCTCCTTCTCCACTCTGGAAAGATGAGCACCAAACCTTTCACAAGCACACTGAGCCTCTCTGACAAAGTTCGTCAATGGAGAGATCAACGGCCACGCCACCAAACCGTCTAGGTGAAGGCGATCACTAAGAGTAACAAGTTGCGAGATCTTCTCTTGACTTCCAACAACCACCGAGAAACTATAAGGATGCAAGTGATGTGAATGAATGCTCTCGGAGGCTCTCTCTTAATCAGAAAGAATGATACTTGATCAACAGATTAAGGTTTTAGCACTAGAAAACTTTGGCTCAATTGTATATAAGAATATGGCTCATCAATCTGTAGAAATCTAGAAAAAAATGTTTTAAAAACACTGCTCTAAAATGTATAGAAATCTGCTCGAAATGTCTATATAAAATTGATCAAAAATCTGATCGAAAAGTGTTTATAAAACTGATCAAAAAATTACTCAAAAAGTGTTTATAAAACTGATCAAAAAACTGCTCGAAATAAAAACTGAATTAATTTAGCAATTTAGATTGCTCAAAAGAATGAGAGAAAGAGAAACAAACACAAGGATGTATCCCGAGGTCTCGGAGACTCGCCTGGTCTCCCCTACTCCTCGTTGAAGCACTCAAATGAATGAGTCTTGCTACAATATCCACAAAGGATATTATCCACTAGGGTTGCTCCTTCTCCACTCTGGAAAGATGAGCACCAAACCTTTCACAAGCACACTGAGCCTCTCTGACAAAGTTCGTCAATGGAGAGATCAACGGCCACGCCACCAAACCGTCTAGGTGAAGGCGATCACTAAGAGTAACAAGTTGCGAGATCTTCTCTTGACTTCCAACAACCACCGAGAAACTATAAGGATGCAAGTGATGTGAATGAATGCTCTCGGAGGCTCTCTCTTAATCAGAAAGAATGATACTTGATCAACAGATTAAGGTTTTAGCACTAGAAAACTTTGGCTCAATTGTATATAAGAATATGGCTCATCAATCTGTAGAAATCTACAAAAAAAATTTTAAAAAACACTGCTCTAAAATGTATAGAAATCTGCTCGAAATGTCTATATAAAATTGATCAAAAATCTGATCGAAAAGTGTTTATAAAACTGATCAAAAAACTGATCAAAAAACTGCTCGAAAGGAGTTTATAAAACTAATCAAAACAGTAGAGAAATTTGCTCAAAAACTGTTTTAAAAACCACTCAAAACAGTAGAAAAATCTGCTCAAAAACAGTTTAAATGCTGTTCAAAACAGTAGAGAAATGATGCTTGAAGGTGTGTATAAGGATATGGCTTGAAGATATGTTGGAATACTGCTCAAAACACCTATATTTGTAGCCTAACCTATCAGCTAGCTGTTGTGGTCGATAAGGAAAGAAATCAATACAGCTAACAGTCAGCTTCGACCTCTAACGAATAGTAATAGCCGTTGGAGTGTCTGGTCAAATGAACAGTGTTCGAGTGATCTCTGGTAGAACGAACAGTGTTACTGATCGACTGAACAGTGCTCGAAAGACCAGTTTCAGTCCCTCTTTGAAATCCATATATTTTTCTCAGATTTGACCAAGATTGCGATAGAAAATGAATGAACATATGACCTAATAGTTTCTCAGTTTTTGCCAGAACTAAAAGAGATTTCGCAACCCTCTTAATAATATGATTAAACTAAAAAAAAGAATTTCTTATAAAACCGGTCAATAGTCCAAACACCAAGACCGATACAATAAACAAGTAAATACCTTAGGTCTTTGCGGCTTCCTTCCTGGCGACCTTGCGCATGCGACCTTGGCCTGTGACCTCGGGTGATACTACGACTTTGTGCTCGTGACCTTGGACTGTGACCTCGGGTGACACCGCAACTTTGCGCTCGCGACTTGCAGATCCTCCCGTATCACTTGCAAACTTTATAGAAATAGCTCTGGATACAAATAGCTCAAAGACACAGTTAGTCCAAGACACTTTATGTCATCAATAATCAAAATCAACCAAAAAGGGCCTAGATGCAACAGAAGTTTGCGATCACTACTCGATATATCGAGGAGGTTCAATGCGACGTTGTTCCTATTGATATCTGTCAGGTGATCTTTGGGCACTATTACTGAATACATTATCACAGTTGATCGCACCTAAAACGGTGTGATTTTGTAATACCGCAAGTGAACGGTTGAATGTTGAGCACTTGAGGGTCAAATTCCACGAGGAACAAGCGTATTCGTCTTTCTAGCTTAATGGATCACTGATTAAGTCTAAACGAGTTTTGGGGTTGTATTTCCATAACTAATTCTACTTCTAAAGCTATCAATCTAGGGTTTTAAAGTAGTAAATTGCAGGTATGAGATCTAAATTTATAAAGCACGAATTAGAACCTAGGGCTTCGGGAATTCCATAACCATCCAGCATAATTCTATCCAAGGTCCAAGATTTGTGAGTTAACTTCCATTGTTTTCCAAGACAAATTAATTTTCCAGTTCGGGGCGCTGGGTCAACAGTCAGAGGGTCGCTTCCACTGTCACGTTTGGCAAGAGCCTCTATCCTGTTCAAGGTCTGCGTCAAAGCGCTAAGGACTCAAGAACTCTCCTAAATTCTAGCTAAGGCTCAACTATTATGTCTGTTGCCGAAATGAGAATTTAGAATTTAGAGGAAGAAAACAGAAAATAACTCCAAAACTTTGAGATCAAAACTAAGGAAGAAGCACGCCTTCCGGATTAGGTGATCCTTGACCCTAGAAGGGATCTACTCGCAAAAAACCATAAGAATGCAGAAATAATAACAAGAAATAAATAAAAACTTACTTGATTGTTTGAGAATTGAAGTTGCCATCCTTGCCGGCTTACAAAAACAATAAAATAGAGAAGGGGGCTCTACTAATCTAAAATTAAACTAAACCCTAAGGGCTAGTACGTAAAAAAGCACGTCTAATTGAGCCGAAGGCTTCTCTATTTATAGTACATAAGTCCTAGAATTAACCAATTACAACTCAAGACTTATTTACGTAAAAAAGCATGTCTAATGGAGCCGAAGGCTTCTCTATTTATAGTACATAAGTCCTAGAATTAATCAATTACAACTCAAGACTTATTTAGGAAGGAAATTGTTTCATATTCGGACTTTAAACCGACTAACGGGTCTGTTTTGGATTCCGAAATCGGGTTTCGGGTCTAATTTCGGGTCAGATTGCTGTTTTTTTCCAGATTTTCAGGATCTTCTTTCTCCACTTTGTTTCCTATCCAAACAATGTCGAAATAACTCCAAGTTTGGTACGTTTGTTCCCTAAAACATGACGAACACACTCATGAAAGTGGATTGTAAAAATGTTACAAAAAATCAAATAAAATGACGCATCAAAGGAATTTTAAGAATCATTTTTGCACATTTTCAATACTAAGCCTAGGGTAAAATTCTACCAAATTAAGACTTATCAAATGCCCCCAAGTTAGCATTTTGCTTGTCCTCAAGCACAGAATCTGAATCATTTTCCAAAAATTGAGATGCCTTGGTAAATTAGATTCTCTATAAACCATCTTTCGAAGATTCACAACACATCTATGCATATGAGTCAATTGATCTTAGCAATTTAAAATTTCCAAATGCATATATTAAGATTATCAAATTTCAACCTTAGAAAAGAGAGAGCTTAATCAATTAAATTGTCTTAACAATCTTCTTTCATATAGGATTTAAAATAAACTATCCAAAGAAAACGCTCATTATGCTATGATTTATACAAGGTTGCTAAATTGCCCTCTTCTAAAGAAAAACACTTATTTTCTTTCTTTTGTTGTTTGTTTGTGACGAGGATTGACACCCGAGTCAGTTCAAATAAATGCGCTGTTGGCTCAAGATAGATTCGAGTGAAACACGTGCCCATCGGTATGAACTCAAGTCATTTTGGGAAGCATCTGCCTAAGGTCGCAAGCTTTGCGCGATCAGGTCGCAAGCCTCGTGTGATCAGACCACAGGCTTTGCGCGGTCAGAAGTTCATATGTTATGCGCGAACAGAAGGTCGAAGATGTCGCGCGGTCAGCCAACAACCCACGGTCAGAACGTTCTCGACCAAGATACTCAGAATTTATCTAACCGGTTGTCCCTATGGTGGGAATATTCCAAGTATCCCGAAGATTCCTCCACATAGAAAACTAACCGCCAGGAGGTTAATACAAGCAGTTATTTCACGAATAACACGTGCTTAATCTACTTGGAAGGTAATTGCGGTTTGATAAACCGCATCCAACCGTCCAAACAACCCTTTGATGTAGTTACGACATGGCATCCTTTCGTTCAGTATAAAAGGGTGGCAAAATACATCAAAGGGGAGATCCGATCCATTTGGAAGAACAAGATTCCTGATACAAGTGAGACATAGCACATCTCAACTACGAAAAACAGCCAAGTCTACGGCCCAAATTAGATAGTTTCTACAAGCCTCCCTGGCTTTATTTCGGTACGTTTACATAGGAAAAATCCTTCGCCTATGAAGGAGTTTTTCTGCTATTTCTGTAACCTTTTATCACCTATAGTGAAATCCTAACAGGACGTAGGGCTATTACTCCCACCATTGAGGGCCCGAACCTGTATAAATCTCCCTGTGCTCCTGTGCACCATTTTTCTACATACCTTCCCGGAGGGTCATCTTGAAAGGTCTCACCATTACAAATTTTGCATAAGTTCGGCTGAGGACTCCGAGTCCGAATCGTCGACAGCTGGCACCCACCGTGAGGCCTTTCTCAAGGCGTCCTAATTGAAATCCGGAGGTTCGCTGAAACATGGCTGGAGCATATGATTCCGAGAACGATTTCGATCTCGAGGATTATGCCCATATCCCAATGCCTTCTCCAAGCAATCCTGTCCCGATGGAGGAGGTCAAAGGCCAGAATCTTCCACAGGTTGAATCGTCTCTCCAGGTCATGTCAATCGACCAGGGAGCAACTGACGCAAGGTCAGAACCCACAGAGGTTCTTAATGCGCTAGGCGATGAATCCGGCCCGTCATACGACCCCGCTGAGGGAAAGTACGATGATGACCCGGAAATTAGCCCTGGAAGGTTCGACCCTGATAACCTTCACCGTCTCTTTGATTTCGAGTCCGACTCGGAATAAACTGAGATGTTTTCCCCATCGGCAACCTCTCTCCCTAGGCAGTTTGCTGCGTTGTCGGAAGAAACTCCCGATCAACAGGCTGCCAGGGAAGAACAAGATCGCAAACAGAAGGAGGATCAAGATCTCGAGCAACAAAACAACGAAATGCGCAGAACTTCCCTAGAGGCTCTTCAAGATGCGCAGGCTCGTTACGATGCTGCTCCGAGTTCTTCTCGATGGTCGCGTGGTCGAAAACATGACCAGACCCCTTCTTTGCCACTGGAGCGTCCCCCGGCGGACGAAGAAACAATAACACCTGGTGCCCCTAGGAGAAGTACCCATGGTCGACTGTGATCCATCGCGGAAGTCATGCGTAACTTTCCTTCTACGGTCACGGATGCGCAGAAACCGGCCATTTTTAGGATCCTGGCGGAGAGACTGGATGAGGTCGCATCCGAGGCGACCCCAACGGCCTCCTCCCGCTCGGTAACACATTCCCGCGAGCGAGATGGTCCTCATTCTAGTTCCGGCCGACGGAGTTACCCGTCGCCCGTACCGTCCCGACAGGACAAATACCGGCGAATGCAGGATTCTCGTAATGGGATCGAGTTCCTGTTCACTCTCGTTTGGGACCACGAGTAACCTCGCCATTGCGTGAGGTCGCCGAGACCCGACCGACAGTCACAGGGCGATTCACGGTCCTTATGTTGGTGGTAAAGCTTTTTCGCCTGGCTTGCGAGCAGTCGCTTGGCCCGATAAGTTTCGACCAGGGGCCATTGAGAGGTTTGACGGAACTCAGAACCCATCCGAGTTCCTTCAAATTTATATTACTGCCATCCAAGCAGCAAGAGGCGATGACAAAGTCATGGCCAACTACCTGCCTACAGTCCTCGCAGGACCTGCTAGAACCTGGTTGTTTAATCAGCCCGAGGGTTCCATCTACAATTGGGAAATGCTATGCGATGCCATCCTCAGCAATTTCCAAAATTGCTACCAAAAGCCGGGTAAGGAGGACGACCTTCATCGGCTGCGGCAAACTTCAACCGAAACACTTCGGTAGTTTGTCAAGAGGTTTGTCGGGGTGAGGAATACCATCCCGAACATATCTGATGGCTCCGTAATCAGGGCATTTAAACATGCCGTTCGATACCGGAGATTCACTGAAGACTTGCTTATCCACCCTCGTCGATCAGTTGCCGATCTGTTCGACATGGCCGATCGATATTCCGATGCAGCCGAAGTGGTTGAATGGAATCAAATGGTCGACAAGGGGGACCTACCACCCCAACCAGGCTTCAAGGACTCCAGGAAAGAAGATTCAAGCAAGAAGCCCGAGTCCTCATCGGGTGGGAAGTCAAAGAAGTCGAAGAGGAACCGCTCTGGACAGTACCGCGAGGTCGCAGTCGCAGAGAAGCCACCTTCGACCAAAGGTAATAAGTCTTCATTCAAAAATAAAACTGCCTCTGGTGGTCAAAATGTCGACCAGCCAGAAAAGTCAACTATTCCGCAGGAGGGCAAGAGGTGGTGTCCACTCCACAACTCCGCAGGCCACGATCTCAAGAATTGCAGGAGTTGGTTGAAGCAACTGGATGACTTCTACCAGGGAGTTGGGCCAATGCCAACCTTACCACCTAAAGAACAGGCGTGCGGACTTAGGGACGCCGACGGAGACGAGGAAATGTCCTACCAGGTACCTCAGAATCATGTTAACATTATTTTTGGAGGTTCTTCTTCTTTCGTTTCCAAAAGGCAGTTTAAGGCCTTTTACCGGGAGGTTAACCAAACGGAGACATCCCTTGGCGAACCTCAGTACCCCCGTTGGTCGGATACACCTTTAACATTTGATCGCGCTGATTGTCTGGCGGGGTTAACACGACCATTGAGACTCCCTCTAGTCATTACCCCGATCATCAGTAACGCGAGAGGTGAAAGGGTCCTGATCGACGGAGGAAGCTCCCTTGACATTTTGTTGGTCAAGGCACTCGACGAGATGCAAATTCCTCGTTCGAAGATTAAGCCCATAATCCATCCGTTTTATGGGATAATCCCAGGCCCCTCCATGATGCCATTGGGACAAGTGGTCCTCCCGGTCACTCTGGGAGAACCAGACAACTTCCGGACAGAATTGGTTACTTTTGATGTAATCGATTGTGACTCAGCTTATAATGCAATCTTTAGCAGGCCAACTCTTGCTAAGTTCATGATGGCAACGCACTATGCTTATCAGTGCGGGAAATTGCCTGGCCCCAAAGGTGTCATCTCGGTCTGAGGTAGTCGCAATGTGGCACTCACGTGCGACCGGCTATCTTTGGAGATGGTCGATCAGCTTCCCCTCTGGGACGCTCAGGTCGCCACTGTTACCACCGACGTGATCAAGGCTGCTCCTCGACCAGATGAAAAGCTCAAATTAGTTCCTTTGTACCCAGATGATCCATCCAAGACAGTTCGGGTCGGATCAGCTTTGGATGACAAATAGGAACTCGACCTCGTTGCTTTCCTCTGGGCTAACGCAGACGTGTTTGCGTGGAAACCGTCCGACATGCCCGGTGTCCCAAGGGAAGTAATTGAGCACAGGTTAGCAATTCTAACTGGACAACGACCAATAAAGCAAAAGCTCAGGAGTTTTGCTGCTGACCGATAGGAAGCCATCCGAGAGGAGTTGGACAAACTCCTACAGGGCGGGTTTATCCGCGAAGTGGATCACCCGGAATGGCTCGCCAATCCGGTCATGGTCCGCAAGTCAAATGGCAAGTGGCGCATGTGCGTCGACTACACTAGCCTCAACGTTGCCTGTCCGAAGGACGACTTTCCCCTTCCCCGCATCGACCAGCTGGTCGACTCGACTGCGGGTTGCGAACTGATGAGTTTTCTGGACGCTTACTCAGGATATCATCAAATTAGCATGGCAGAAGACGATGAAGAGAAGACTGCCTTCATCACCCCGTTCGGCACATACTGCTACGTCAGAATGCCGTTCGGTCTCAAGAACGCAGGTTCCACGTACCAGCGCTTGATGCAAAAGACCTTTCTTTCCCAGATAGGGCGTAATCTCGAAGTATATGTAGACGATTTGGTTGTAAAAAGTACCAAAAGGTTGTCTCATTTGGACGATCTCACTGAAACCTTCTGTAATTCGAATCGCTTTGGAATAAGATTAAACCCGGAGAAATGTTCTTTCGGGGTTTCTTCAGGAAAACTCCTTGGTTTTCTTGTGTGTTCTAGGGGCATTGAAGTTAATCCTGAGAAAATCAGGGCTATTGAACAAATGAGATCGCCCTCAACCATGAAGGATGTTCAACGCCTGGCTGGTCGCATGGCGGCTTTAAGTCATTTTATATCACGACTAGGCGAAAGGGGATTGCCTTTCTTCAAAGCCTTGCAGAAGCATCATAATTTTACATGGTCAGATGAGGCCGAAAAAGCATTTCAGGAGGTAAAAACATGTCTATCCAGTCCGCCAGTATTGGTATCTCCCGACAGAGGAGAACCATTGCTTCTTTACCTGGCAGCCACACCGCACGCGGTCAGCGCTGTTCTGGTCGCAGATAGGGAAGGAATACATAGACCCGTCTACTATGTAAGCGAGGTACTTCATGGTCCTAAGGAGCGCTATCTTGAGGTCCAGAAGATACTTTATGCGTTACTGATGGCTTCCCGTAAGCTACGACATTACTTTCAAGCGCACAAGATCACAGTACCATCCTCTTTTCCTTTGGGGGATATTGTCCGAAACCCAGAGAAATCTGGTCGAATCGCCAAATGGGCGGTCGAACTCGGTGCCTTCGAGATCCATTTCACGCCCCGCACGGCGGTTAAGTCTCAGGTTTTGGCCGACTTTGTGGTCGAATGGACCAACCGTGAGCCACCCGTGCAGTTGGCAGAGGAACTGGAGTGCCCCGATTACTGGACAATGTACTTTGACGGCTCCCGTAGTTTTCAACACTCGGGGGCTGGAGTAGTCTTAGTTACGCCCCAGGGCGAACAGCTTAAGTATGTCATTCAACTACACTTTGTTGCGACTAACAATGCAGCAGAGTATGAAGGTTTTCTTGCAGGGCTCCGGGCAGCAAAATTCCTCGGAGTCCGTCGATTAGTGGTGAGGGGAGAGTCACAGCTGGTCGTAAACCAGGTAAACAAGGAGTACAGCACCTCCGATGAGACAATGGCTCATTACCTGGGGGAAGTGAGGAGATTAGAAAAACACTTCAGTCATTTCGAAGTCCAATATATCCCGCGAAAGGACAACATTCTCGCAGACCAATTATCCAAAATTGGGTCCTCACGCACATCCGCTCCGGCAGGAGTGTTCATTGAACACTTGGACCATCCTTCAATCATGACTTCGATTGAGGATGATCCGGTAATAGCCTCCATTACCAACCTCGGTCAGGAACAGGATTGGACTCATCCATTGAGAGTCTATCTTGAACATGGGACCCTACCCGAGGACGAAACCGAAAGCAATCGGTTAATTCGAAAAGCGCGACTGTACAAACTCATAGATGGGGTTTTGTACAAAAAGGGTACTCAAGGGGTATTCATGCGTTGCATATCTCAGGAGGAAGGAAAATCCCTCTTGAAAGAAATACATGACGGTGTATGTGGTGCGCACGCATCCTATCGAACACTGGTCGGAAAAGCTTTTCGACAAGGATTCTATTGGCCTTCGGCACTTGATGATGCCAAGAGTATGGTCAAGACGTGTCCTCAGTGCCAGTTCCATGCCAGATAGGTTCATCAACCTGCCTATGCGTTACAAACTATTCCCCTCGCATGGCCTTTCGCGGTCTGGGGGATGGATATTGTAGGTCCTATGCCACAAGCGGTCAATGGGTACAAGTTCCTGTTCGTAGCCATTGACACGTTTACAAAGTGGATCGAGGCCGAACCGGTACGCAATATTACCGCATCAGCAGCACAAAAGTTCTTTCACAAGAACATTGTTGCTCGATTTGGTGTTCCAAACCGCCTTATCACTGATAACGGTTCCCAATTCGCTAGTGGTCTCTTCCTAGACTACTGCGACCAGATTGGGACTAAGGTGTGCTTTGCTTCTGTGGCGCATCCACGGAGCAATGGCGCTGTAGAACGAGCCAATGGGCAGATTCTACAAGGCATTAAAAAACGTGTTTTTGATCGCCTAAAGACTCTCTCGGGGGCTTGGGCGGACGAGCTTTATACTGTTCTGTGGGCACTACGAACCACTTCTAGTCGAGCCACCGGTGAGATGCCCTTCCATCTGGTCTATGGGGCCGAGGCTGTATTGCCTATCAAAGTTAGTATTGGGTCTGTTCGGACAAGACAATTCGAACAGATTAATCCGTCCGAACAGCGCTCACAAGATCTTATCCTCTTAGAAGAAAAGCGTGATCGCGCTTTGGTCATGTCCGCGGTATACTTGCAAGCTTTGCGCAAGTATCACAGTAAAAGGGTGCGACCACGTGATCTTCACGTGGGCGACCTGGTCTTACGAAAAATCCAAGATCAGTCTAATCGCAATAAATTCTCCCCGAAGTGGGAAGGCCCTTACACTGTGGTCTCGGTGCCGCGACCAGGATCCGCGCGGTTAGCCATGGGGGATGGTCGAATTTTGTCCAATACTTGGAACGTCGATCAACGTCGCAAGTTCTACGTGTAAGTACTCAACCCCATTTTTCTTGTTCAATTAGCATTCTTTCATAAAATTAAAAATGTTTTGCGTTTATATGAGGAATATTTCCCTTTATGCCCATCCACTGTGAATTCGGCTCGGGGGCTGGTCGCACGCGGTTAGATTATTATAACATCCTGGTTGGATTCGCTGGCCAATCTCATAACCACTTTCAGATAAGTCACTCCTAAATAAGCCGTTTCTTAACGCACACGGGACTTTCTGACAAGTCCTTGGTTATCCGAGTGGCTGCTGGTTAGCAAACAAGTCTAGGTGTTATAATTGTTGATTTGTTCATACACCCCTGGTCGTTATATTCATTTTTCCCCTGCGTTTGTAATACTAAGCCTTCAGTATCTACAATCATAGGCGGGGGCCAGGGGAATAGGCCTATAATATAAACCAACATAAAACAAAAATATATTCATTTTCAAAAGTGAATTTTCATGTGCATTGCATCGTATACAACTATTTCTGTACAGGTATAGGGATCATTCGATCCCGAGCTCAGTCAGGAGTTTATCTACAAGGGGACTAATCTCCTCCATGAAGGCCTCTAATTGCTCTTCACTCTCGATCTCAACCGGTCCCACCAGTGGATTCAGATCTGCATCTGGGCCATAGTGGAGTCGAATCCGGCTTAGGATAGCAGAAGCGGCTGACCGAACTCTGGTTCTGATCGCCTCTTCTCTTCGCTGTGTATCCTCAGGGAGATACTCGAGAAGTGACTCTGCTTAAGCTATAACTAGGGCAGCCCAGTCCTCTTGGCTGAGGTCGTCTCGAGTGGTTTCGACCACATCAGCCTTCAGAAGATGAGCCACCGCCTTCAGCTTTTCGAAGACTGAATGGCTCAGCTTTCCAATCGCCCTTGTGGAGGCTTCGATAGAATCCTGGAGGAGTTTATTATCCGCACTGAGCTGTTTTATTTGACCTGCTTGCGCTGCAACAAGGGAAAAGGTTACTCGCATATTGCTAAGACAAGTCTTCCTAGCTCAGGAGGCGACTTACCAGCAAGTTGCGACCGTAGTCTGTTATTTTCGATCTCCTGGTTCCTCATCACTGAGAGCGAATGGAGCTTCATTGTGGCCATTTCCTTGTCCTGCAATGCCACCTTCCTGTAGTAAAACAGAAGGAATGGTCGTAACCAATTTATACATCTATAAATTGAAGAATGATGATCCTTACTTGCGCAAGCTGTCTCGTTCTCTTTGTATCGTCACCATGCTCGCCGCCGTGGCACGTGACTGGGCCATCATCCGGGATAATTCCTGTGATGCAAAAAAGGGAGTGAAAAGTGTCCTATGTGTAATTCAGGACATCCAGAAAGGGATTCGTCATACCTTCATGAATTTCTGCAGAGAGGCATCTTCCGGACTAATTGGAAGATTTGTCGAAGGCCCGGAAGTGCTTACAGCAGGGACAGTAGGAGGAAGTGCCGGCTGAGTACTGCTTCCAGTCGCCGGCGACTGCGACTGGGTCCTTGTATCTGTTTCTCCCCCCGTGACTCGGACAACTTCCTGGGCCGAGGGGGTGGAGCGTTCCCCACTGGGGGCTCCTGCACCAACAGTGACTTCAACCCTTCCCGAAGCGGTTGGAGGACTGGGTGCTATTTCTTTCCGTCTGATGGGGGAAAAATCAAATGGTAACGATTCGTAACCATCATTTCTAATACAACCAGGATGAAGGTTCTTACCTTAATTGAAATCCCATTAGCTTTTGGGATTTGTGAGAAGGTTCTCCTTGAGCGCGGGGACAAGTATCGTCCGCCCTGATCTTCCGCTTGGAAAACAAGGGCCCCCTTCCCTGTATGTCTTCCCCTATGAACATTTTTTCAAGGGAAAGATAAAGGCTAACAAGAAGGATCTTTACCTGGGCAGTTGATCCCATTGGCGACGACCCATCCACGGATCTCGCTGTCTTCTGGGATCCTGTAGCCGGTACCTCATGGGTGATCGCCGCAGGATCTTGAACAACCACCTCCGCTCCTGTTTGCGGAGGAGAAGTATTTTCTTCCCTGGGGCTAGTAGGAGTCGCAGGGGGAAGCTCTTCTCCCTGCATAAGCATTAGCTCATCAAGTGCACAGAGGGAATTGAAGAAAACGGACTGTGGGAAAATCTTACCACAGTCGTCCCTTCGACCGGGAAGGTAGAGGCAATTGGCTCTGAAGCCTCGGGAGCTTCAGGGGCTAAGGGATCATCTGCGACCACAAAGCTTTCAGTGGTCGTAGGGTCTGCTACAGCTGCCTCTGCAGTAGCAGTCATCCCTGTGGAATGGGTTGGAGCATCACCGGATGGAGAGCCCGCGATCCTCCTCCTCCGGTGAACCAGAGGGACATCATCGTCCTCCTCCTCCTCGCTTCCCTCTCCCTGTACGACGAAGAAGTAATTCGAATTCGCACCTGGAAAGAGCGGTGGGAGCTGATATCTTACCGCAGTTCTTCGGGCCGTGGAAGGAGTGCTTCATGAAGACCCTTCCCCAAGGTTTAGCCTGACTTTCTTGGGGGTGGGATTCCTCGTCCTGGGTCTCGAGGAAATTTTCTTCACGTTCTTAGTCGTCGGCTTTCCCAGGGAACCGACGTTCTCGCTGGGAAATGTCGCCTCAGCGAACCTCCCAAGATGCTATTCACATGGGATTAGTACTAGACCGACATAAAATCTGCGAAACAGAGGCCAAGGCTCTGATACCACTTGATGCGCACGGTGGCCCGATCTTCCGACAGGTAGAGGTAAGTCGATTGGTGGAGACTCGACGTTGACGATCCGGCTTCCGATCAGAACCGATCCGAACCCAGCAATCGCTACACCACGGCTCCGTTGGTTATCAACCATGCACAAACACGATTGACCTCGCCAAGAAGGCTTATCCCTGCATGCGAATCGAGAACACAAGCAAGAACGAGAAAGAAGCAATCTGAAATATTGCAAATATAAATTGAATCTCACGAGTTGGGGTTCCACAAACCGATACACGGCGAAACTGTTCTTTGACAGATTAATCTAAGCAAAACCCAAGTCTAAACGACAGCCATGGCGGCCATATATATACTGTATGGGGCGGCCATGGGGTGGAGGAGGAAACACTAGGGGTACATGGGCCTTGGGCCCAAAGTGGAGCGTCGCAGCGCACGTGAGATTCTGGTGGTAATATTGTTTTGATGATTCCTGTTGATTCGTAAGGAATTTGGACATGGGACTGGATCCGTTGGAAAGCTCTCGTCGTTCTCTTGTCCATAGAGTCCAAGAACGTCAAAAACGGACTTCGTATGTGGCCTGTACATCCGTTTGAAGTTGGACTACGCGCAGATGGCCGAACCGGACTCGCGGATGAATTGAGCTCACTTGTGGGCTGGCCTTGGAGCGACGTGGCTTGTGCGACCTTAGAGGTGTAGAGGCGCCTTTCTTGAGCACGTCTTGTGTTTGGGGAGGTGGCCAAGGTGGAGGCCGAACTTGTGGCGGCGACAGCACAAAATCCAGACGATGTACGTGCTGCCAGCTTTCGCGTCCTGGCCAAGGTGGCGGACGATGACATCTTGATGACCACCATGTTGATGTCGTCTTGGTCATAACCATGATGTACATGGTCTCATCATGAACCTTTCGGCGCTCTTGCCTGAGGTCGTCACCAGCGTGAATCAGGCTCTGGGGGCGAGGCGACCCCTTAGCACCCTCTACCTCGGCATTATATGCCCGGAGGAGGTGATTAGTCCGCCTCTCAATTTCAGCAGAGGACAGGACTGTTACCAAATGCAAGTTAGAATGAATTGCAAGAAAGACATGAAAAGTTTCTCGGTGTCAGAAACAAATACCTTCGTTATAGTCCAGGGTACCATCCGCCATGGACCTAATCTACCAAGCCGGATGAGCCCTTTCACGCAGGGGGCTCACCCGATTCTTCACGAAGTCTCGGATGATGTCCCGAGCCGTCAATCCTTCTTCGACCAAGTGAAGAATTACCTCGGCGTGTTTCATGAACTCCGAGTTCATCGCCGGGAGAGTGTCCAATTCGCTCGGCTTCTCTGGCCGCGAGTTTTCAAACCATAGCTCGCTCTCCTTCGGCGGGGTACAGTAAAACCACTTCTGATGCCACCCATGCACTGAGTCTCACAGGGGTGGAAAGGGATACTCCTTCTTATCCCTCAGCCGGAAGTAGATACATCCGGCGGCGTTGGCGCTCTTCGACCACGCCGAGAAATAAAATCGTCGAAGAGGTCCACACTGGGATACACTCCGACGAACGCCTCGCAAAGATGCTGGAACACCGCCAGGATCAGTACAGCATTTGGGTGGAGGTTGATCAGCTCCAACCCATAATGCTCAAGGACATCTTTGAGGAACCGACTCTCAGGGAATCGGAACCCGCAGTGCAAGTACTCCTCAAAAACCACCAACTCGCCCTCTTGGACGGTTGGGGTTTCTTGGTCCTTCTCCGCGGGCCGCCAGTTGATGAGCAACCGCGGAGGAAGGATCTCCTCCTTCTCCAACGCCACTAGGCTCTCCTCAGAGTGGTGAATGGATCGGCTCCAGGACGCCATTTTTGGTGGAGAATCAAAGGAAAAGTTGGCGATTTTGGGAAGACGAAGGTTGAAGAAAATGAGGGTTTTGTGCGGCTGGAACGATGAGGGTTTTTGACTGTGTGGCTTCTTTGAGAAGACATCTGCTCTTTTTATAGACCCAAGGCGGCGCATTAATGTGAGTAACGTTTCATTTCAAACGTTCCATTGAATGCTTTATTCATTTCCCATAATGGATACTGCCCCTGGCGGACCCGATAAAGTGTTCAGGCATCGGATCTGAAACAAAAAGACTTCTTTGTTTCGGAAACTGAAAGTGCAAAATGACTGAAAAATTTTCAGTACTTTTCAGAAGACGTTTTTCCTTTGTATGCTTTGAACATTTTTTACGAAAAAATCATGCAACTCAATTTTTGGACGTACGGATGTATTTCTAATCGGGTTGTGGTTTGATTGAAATTATGCTTTGGATTAAGCTCCGATTCTAATCGAAGTGACGGTCCGACCAAGCCTGAATCTTGGTCAAAATTCAGTTCTAACAGCTGCCTTAGGTCTAATCGCGGTATCAGATCTGGTCGCGGTGCTTTTATAAAAGCGTGATTCTGATCGCAAAACTGAAATTTCCCTGTGTATGAATGGTCGCGAAAGCATTACTCATGGCCATGTATTCACACAGAAGATGTAAGAAATAACTATTTGAAGAAAGAAATTTTTATTTCTTGCATTCTTTACATACAAAAGGGATACAGTCGATCAAAGTGTCGACTTGATCCGAAAGGAGTTTACAAAGTTCCCCAAGGGACATGCTGTTGTCAGTAGGATCTACACTGACAACCCCTAGGGAACTAGCAACTAACCTAAGTCTATCTACATCATCCCTAACGAGAGACGCACTATTGTCCCTAATCAAGTCAGAGAGTTCTCGCTGTCGCTGAGCGTGATCCCTTTCTCGACGAAACTGGCGCGCCTCTTCACGGGACCTTTCGAAACATTCTGCTAAATGCAGAATCTTCGAAGACATCTCTTCGGTCTTCTTCTCCAGGGCATTCTTCTCCTCCAGAAGAATCTCTCTGGAAGGAAAAGATGGAGCAACAGAAGGCTGATTGCTGGAGCCTCCAACCTCCTACATTTGCGAAAATTAGTTATGCTGACCATAACTATCAGCAAAAGGAGAAGAATTATTACCTATCCTAGCTCATGGCATGTTGATATATTCGTCCTGGGAAGAGGATCATCAGATGGTGGAAGTGCAACATTCCCACCATATGATTGCTTCGCCAACACAATTTGGGAATCATCTGGTCGAGGGATAGTCACCGCTTGCCGACCAGAAGGTTGATCACCCAAATAAAGGTTGGAGGTATTAGGATGAAATGGAGAAAGGTTTCTCTCCAAAGTCAAAGGCCTAATTTGCCGAGAAGCATGAACAGGAAGAGTTATAGGAACTGAAGGAAGAAAGAGACTTGCTACATTTTTCACCTTCGTTCTGCTGGAAGATTCCTCGTCAACCTTGGATTTCTTCCTTGAAGGAGACAAATCTTTATATATCTGAGGCCCCTGTTCGACAACTTTCTCTTCATCACTCTCAATTTTGATGATGTTGTGATCTGCCATCAGGAAGTGTATGAGGAAATGTAACATCCTGAGTTTTGGGGTGAAAAGTTCTTTCTTAAAAATCATGCATGCATATGTCTCTTCTAGATCAGCCAAATCAGCTTCAGCTTTATTCTGTTCAAGCCCTAAAATCTCAAAATCTATCCTGTGACCCCAAGTCAAGATCTGACTTTCCAGATTTGATCTATCAGTTATCCTAAATCTAAAAGCCTTCAGAACCCAGATTCAATTCTATCCCTAACTTCCAGATTTATCAACTCCCTTCTGTTTTCGAAAACAGAATATCTTTTACCCTAAGAAATTCAAATTTAATCAAAATCTTAGCCAAGTTCAGACTAGATTATTCCTGGATTATGATCAAGGGTATGCCAATACCTTAATCCAAAAAGTTGGCAGCCAGATTTCACCATCTGAACCTTTTTCGCAAATCAGTCCAAGAGTATCGTAGATCAGTCCTTTTTCCAGATTTTTCCAAAAGCCTAAAAAGGCAAAATGTTGCAAATCATCTTCAAATTCAAATCTGATTCAGGGAACATCTCCCAAATGCTTTTCAACACAAATTCTTCTTTTATGAGTATCTCAAAATCAAACCCTAAATCCCAGAATTCGAGATCAATAAGTTTCAGACTTATTTTACCCTAATCTACTCTGTTTTCAGTTCATATCAAAAGCCATCCAAATGTCTCAAACTTTATGTTCTAGCTGTGCCAAATCATCTATGGAATTAAGTATACCAAAACAGCAGAATCAATTCCAGATCAAACCTTCCAAATCTCCAGAATTACAGTTCAGTCCAAATCAAGAATTGGAAATTACAATCAAGCCCAAATTCGACCAAGACAGCAGCTGCTGTGCACGACCGGAGATCGCCGTTCATTTTCGCCGCGCTTGCTCGCCGCCGGCCACGCCTCGCCGCGACTGAGCTCGTACTCACTTGAGTTGCATGTGCACACGCGTCCACGCCCCAGGCATCGCCGTGGCAGTGCCATTGAACAACACTTGCTCCTGTGCGCGACCAACAGCAACCATTGTCAGCATCCTCTTGCCACGTTGCTTGCTTTCCCAACTCTTGTCGCCACCGCCTTCCACCGCCCGACATTGATGAGTCCCGATGTAGCACAGCTTTGCCTCACCAGTGCGCTGTCGCTTCACCGCTCGCCGTTGTTGCATCTGCGCCCGGCAACTCATGTCAACTGACACAAATTCAATGCTATTTAATCCTTGCAAGCTTCGCCCTCTGGTCTATTTAAGCCACCAGTGCCTTGTATCATCTCCTCTTCACCAGGACTTAACCAAATTTCCAAACTCCTTCACTGTCGTCCTCTTCTCCGGCGAGCCATCGAGGAGCTTCACGGTGCCAGCACAATCTGCAGCACCTCTTGCCAAATTAACAGCATCAGTGAGTTCCCCTTATCTCTCTCATCATGTTGTATCACTTAATTGGATTTCCTTGCCTCCTATCGCCGGCGATCACCGGAATTAGCTGAAATTCAAAGAATGCCCGGTTCCTGCAATGTAGCTTAATTCAGCCCGAATTAGCTTTCGATCCTGTGGAAGAAAATGATCAGTGACTCATTTCCAGCAAGCCTATGCATCAATATCCCCAGATTGAGCTTCAATCGAAGCTTTCCCCCATTTTGAGCTTCTCGAGAAACCGGCGATCGTCGCCAGGCTTCTCCGGCCATCCTCCGGCCAAATTAATCGTGCAGGTAGCTTCCTCTTACCTCTCTTTCACTCTCCAAGCTTGGAATTGAGTTCATTCGGCCTAAATCGAAAACCCCCAAATGGCAGTGTTTCTTCTCCGGCGTCGATCACCGGAAAACCTATTCCTAGCCGTTTCAGCTTCATCTACCTTGCCATTCCGGTGTGCCTCAACCTCCTAAACATTTTTGCCTTCTAGCTCGATCTCTGAAACTGCCCAGAATTCAAGTTATAGCCATGCCAAGATTGTTGTCCAGTGGCTTCACTGTGCCGTGTCGCCACCACACTTCTCCTTCGAATTTCATCACCTTCCAGCCATCTTCTGCCCTAGATCCTGTTGAATGATTTGTTCCTGTTATCATTGCCTACCTCTCAGACAAAGTGGTGCATCATTTGGAGCCCTAGATCAAAAGTTATGCCAATCCCTAGTTTCTGGCCATGTCAAGATCAATGCCAGACTATGTCAGTCAGTGGCATTAACCCTTTTCACTCTCTTCCAGATGTACATTTTGGGCATAACTTTGTCTCTTAGATTTCTGAGGTTGTGATCTACATTTTCTTCTTCTATCACAACTTGATTTGAGCCCTTGAAATGCATGTTATGCTAAACCCTAGCTTTTGACACTATCCCAGTGCATGCCAGCCAATGGCATTGGCCTTGTTTACCCACTTCTGATTGTGCATTTTGAAAGCCACTTTGCCCACTGAATTTGTAGAGTTATAATCTACACTTTCTTCTACTGTCATAACTTGAGATAAGCTCTCTAGTTTTCCTTGATGTTATGTCAGAACCTTGATCCGAATGACAATCCGCTGACATTCGCTGTTTTTGATCAACCAACCACAAAACTTATGTTCTTATTGTAACCTTGAGATCCTAAGAGCATCTAACACCCATCCTTAGCCAAATCCTTGAAACCCTAGATCTCAACTCAGTTCAGCTTGTAATCTCAATTATCTCCAGTATTGTTCAGTCACTCTTGTAAAGCATATCTGCATATAGATCCTAAAACATCTTAATATATAAGTAATATTTGTGTGTATTGTTTGGTTTGTCGTCGAGCAGATCTAGAAGCTGAGATCGAGGACTTCGCTGTTGACCCGTCATCAACTGCTGTTTCTTACGACGCGGAAGGCAAGTCATATCCTTGGTCATCTTGAACCTATATTTTAAATGTTGCTAAAACATAACCTTGAATATAGGCAATATTGCATGTGAAAGATTGAGAATGGTTGATTTATCAATTGGCAGTACTAGACTGGTTATCTGTGAAATGTGAAATAAACAAGTTTTGAGCCATGAACTATTATATGTATTTATATATTTATATTCATGAAATAAAACCCCTAGCCGTGACCAGAAAAATGGTATGGATGGATGTAGCACTGGAGGTGCTAGACTGCAAAGGAATGCAGGCACTGAAGGTGCAGGGTTGTGGATGGTCTGGTCACTGGCATATAAGGACTAGAACCTTGTGTTGTGCGTCTAGTGGCATGAACAACGTGCTGACCGCAAGCCTGGTATGGGACAGGCCTGAACAAGTAATTATGTGGATCGCACATGACACCCCTGTTGGAATTGTGTAGTGATGCACGATAAACACGGAGTACGGCTCCCACACATATCACTGAAGGTGATCTCGCACGTTGATCCAGTAATGGAAACATATGAAGGGGTGGAGGTTATGATACAGCCTACCACAACTGTGTCTCGCAGAGAGCCACAGGGTCGGGGGTGAATTGTGAGTGAGACATAACAAAAGTTCTTGTTATCTCCACCTTGCCACTCACACATGGTTGTGAGGAGGGGTCTAATCATTTTGATAGGATGGGCTTGAAAGTGGAGTATCTTGCGGGTAAATTGGTACCTCTCTGCAGAGTTAAAAACGTATTCGAATACTCCGAGCTCCCGGGTTTATAGGAGTCTGCTGCGGTGGATTAAATCCACGGGGTGTGACACAAGTATTATTTTCTAAATAAAATATGTTTTAATCAAGATTACCCAAATGACATGTGTTGTCATGATAAGGAGTACTACCGTGGGCTGTCGTGTGTCGACGTGTCGCGGTAGTGCTATAATCTAGTGAACATGAATGATGATGTTAAATTATGAAAAGTGCTGCCCTGAGATGAGGTACGAAAGTAAAAGATTATTGTATAAATATCCATAATTCTTGACTAGTCTAGGTTCATATCATCACTACTATATGTATCTACTCTTACCTATGACTTGCTGAGTACATAAGTACTCACCCTTGCAATCTACAAATCAATAGACGGAGCGATCAACAATCAAGATGAAGGCGTGGAGGACTTCTTGGATCCAGAAGGAGGAGCGTCAGTTCCGCCAAAGCCCTGATGTGTGTTGTTCTGCTGTCCACTTCTCTTTTGTGGGTGGGTCACCTATCTTCTGCTGTGTAGATGTTATTTTGCTAAACCATGTATGCCGTGAAAGCTTTGTAATCTCCTTATGTAATATCAAGACCAGCAGGCCACACTGTTTAACTATTTTGTAAGTTACTCTGTTGCAATGTGAATATACTCCTGTGCTTGACTTATCCTGGGAAGTCAAGGGTATGTGTATGCTATGCATATATGCGATCAGACCACAGGCTTTGCGCGGTCAGAAGTTCGTATGTTATGCGCGAACAGAAGGTGGAAGATGTCGCGCGGTCAGCCAATAACCCGCGGTCAGAACGTTCTCGACCAAGATACTCGGAATTTATCTAACCGGTTGTCCCTATGGTGGGAATATTCCAAGTATCCCGAAGATTCCTCCACATAGAAAACTAACCGCCAGGAGGTTAATACAAGCAGTTATTTCACGAATAACACGTGCTTAATCTACTTGGAAGGTAATAGCGGTTTGATAAACCGCATCCAACCGTCCAAACAACCCTTTGATGTAGTTACAACATGGCATCCTTTCGTTCAGTATAAAAGGGTGGCAAAATACATCAAAGGGGAGATCCGATCCATTTGGAAGAACAAGACTCCTGATACAAGTGAGACATAGCACATGTCAACTACCAAAAACAGCCAAGTCTACGGCCCAAATTAGATAGTTTCTACAAGCCTCCCTGGCTTTATTTCTGTACGTTTACATAGGAAAATTCCTTCGCCTGTGAAGGAGTTTTTCTACTATTTCTGTAACCTTTTATCACCTATAGTGAAATCCTAACAGGACGTAGGGCTATTACTCCCACCATCGAGGGCCCGACCCTGTATAAATCTCCCTGTGCTCCTGTGCACCATTTTTCTACATACCTTCCCGGAGGGTCATCTTGAAAGGTCTCACCATTACAAATTTTGCATAAGTTCGGCTGAGGACTCCGAGTCCGAATCGTCGATAGTTTGTTTGCCTTTTTTTTTATTCTTCAACTTTTTCATGCTCATGGCCAGAATGTTTTTACTGGATCATTCCATCGCGGCGAGAGGAGACACAACTGAAGATGCTTACATAAGTGCACTTACAGAAAGGCAGCTTTGTCAGTTTCCCGAGCCCCTGTAAGTAACCTCAATGCTCCGTATACCTTTCCTTCACCAGCTGGTCGACGATTCACCACCGGCTCCCCCCAGTGGGTCGATTATACTTACTTTTACACATTTTTTTATTTTTAAAGAGAAGGGCAATTAGCAATCTAGGCATAAAGAGTAACATAAGAGAGTTAATTCAAAAAAATAGTTCTATTAGAAATTTTCAATTTGGAAGAAGTCGAATACAATTTAATGGATAAGTTCAAACTTTAATGGTCACTTTAAGATAAAAAATAAACATAGGCAATGAAAATCTTTAAAAGATCTAAGTTTAATGGATCATATGCAAAGATGTGATAGAACAATCATCTAATTGATTAAAGATCATCTTCAAAACGAGGCATTCCAAGTGATAAATCTCTTTTTATTTTTCAGTTTATGATGGAATGTGGTGGAATGATGATTTGCTGAAGACTAAACAATTGGTGAAGTGTCCCCCAAGCTAAATCAGACTAAGCCAACGATTAAGTGAACACCCCCCAAACTAAATCAGACATTGTCCTCAATGTATGGAGATAGATATAGATTACCGTTTGCGATTGTGGTTCAGGTTGGTGGATGTTGTGGATGATGATGTGGTGGAAGAAGATGTTGTGGTCCATCTAGCTCCAATGGTGCAGTCCAAGGCATTGCAAGTAAAAACCTAAAAAAATGAAAATAAATAAATAAATAAAAAATAAAAAAAAGAAAAACTTGCGCATCGTGTGGATCAACCATCGGAGTTTGGGTAACCGGGTTGGCTCCCAGCTAGCACTGGTTTAACGTCCCGCTCGACGAAACATCCTCAACCGTTCAAAAATATATAGAATCAAAAGAATCGACTGAGTTTAGTGTACTTACCTGGTCTCCCACATTGTATAGCTTGATACGGTGCATGTTTACCTTGAAAGTGGTGCCGTTTTGTGCTCGAAGTTCGACGGCACCATACGGAAAGACCTTTTCTGTCGCGTATGGCCCAGTCCATTGCGATTTCAATTTCCCTGGGAAAATTTCAACCGAGAGTTGAACAATAGAATCAAATCACCTGGTTTAAATTCACGGTTGAGGATCCGTTTGTCGTGCCACTTTTTCGTGTTGTCTTTATAGATCAAGGCACTCTCATAGGAGTTGTTCCGAAGCTCTTCTATCTCATGCAATTCAAGGATTCGCCTTCGCCTCGCTTTGTCAAAGTCCCAATTGAGTTCTTTTAACACCCATAACGCCATGTGTGATAGTTTAATAGGAAAATGGCAGTTTTTACCAAATACAAGTTTGTAAGGCGTCATACCTAGCGGAGTCTTGAATGCAGTGCGATATGCCCAAAGGACATCTGGAAGTTTGAGTGCCCAATCCGTACGAGACGATGCCACTACCTTCTGCAAGATCGACTTGATTTCCCTGTTTGAGACTTCAACCTGTCCACTTGTCTGAGGTGATATGCAAGATCAACTTTATGAAGTACCCCATATTTCATCAACAATTTTTGAAATTTGTAATTAGTGAAATGCGCACCGCCATCACTAATTACTGCTCGCGGTATGCCAAATCGGGGAAAGATGACTGTTTTGAAAAGCTTTATCACATGTTTTGACTCATTTGTTGGCATAGCAACAGCCTCTACCCCACTTTGAAACATAATTAACCGCAAGTAAGATGTAGGAGTTACCCATAGAAGATGAAAAATGTCCCATATAATCTACCCCCCATGCATCAAAGAGTTCAATTTCAGGAATACTTGTTAAGGGCATTTCATGTCTTTGACTTAAATTTCCTAAACGTTGGCAAGGATCGCATTTTGCACAAAGTCATAAGCATCTTTAAATAAAGAAGGCCAAAACAAACCTGATTGCAATACCTTAGTCGCTGTTTTTGAAACTCCGGCGTGTCCACCACATGGAGATGAATGACAATGTTCAAGAACGCTTTGGATCTCGTGGTCGGGCATGCATCTTCGAAATATGTTGTCAACTCCCTTTTTGAAAAGATTCGGATCGTCCCAGTAGTAGCGTCGGATGTCGTGGAGGAAGCACTTTCGTGGTCTACTTGTCAACCCTAGAGGAAGTTCATGGTTAAGTAAATAATTTGCAATATCATCATACCATGGTTCTTGTTGAATCAAGTAAAGGTGCTCATCGGGTAAAGCGTCATTGATGTGAATGTTGGCGGTGTCAGTCAAGAGTCACAAGAGATGATCGGCAACGACGTTCTCAGCACCTTTCTTATCTTTGATCTCCAAATCAAATTCCTGCAGCAGTCAGATCCATCGTGCAAGCCGTGGCTTTGTTTGTCTTGGTCAAAAGATACTTAAGAGTAGCATGATCAGTATGCACAATTACTTTTGAACCAATTAAATATGGATGGAATTTATCTAAGGCATAGACTACAACAAGCAATTCTTTTTCGGTTGTAGTGTAATTATTTTGAGCGTCATCCAAAGTTTTGCTTACGTAGTATATAGCATGTAAGACCTTATTTGTTCTTTGCCCTAGAACAGCGCCAATTGCATAATCACTATCATTGCACATCAATTCAAAAGGTTCTTTCCAATTTGGAGGTTGTATGATGGGAGCAGTAGTTAATGAATGTTTCAGTTGATTAAAGGCATCAAGGCATTTTTCATCAAAATCAAAAGGCACATCTTTACCAAGCAAATGAGTGAGAGGTTTAGTAGTTTTGGAAAAATCCTTAATGAAACAACGGTAAAAACCTGCATGTCCCAAGAAACTACGTATGCCCTTCACGTTGGTCGGTGGTGAAAGACTTCCTATGACTTTGATTTTTGCCTTGTCGACTTCAATCCCTTGTTCAAAAATTACGTGGCCAAGCACCACACCTTCTTGAACCATGAATTGGCACTTTTCCCAGTTTAGCACAAGGTTGACTTCTTCGCACCTACTTAAGACTCGAGAAATATTTTGGAGACAAGCATCGAAAGAGGAACCATAAACGCTAAGATCATCCATAAAGACTTCCATTATTTCTTCGATTAAATCTGAAAAGATAGCCATCATACATCGTTGAAAGGTTGCAGGTGCGTTACATAATCCAAACGGCATGCGCCTATAGGCAAAAGTACCGAAGGGACATGTAAACGTCGTCTTATCTTGATCATCGGGATGAATTGGGATTTGAAAGAAACCCAAATATCCATCAAGAAACCAAAAGTATGCATGTTTGGCTAATCTTTCCAACATTTGATCAATGAAAGGTAATGGAAAGTGATCCTTCCTAGTGACGCTATTTAATTTACGATAATCAATGCACATGCGCCATCCAATAACAAGTCTAGTAGGGATCAATTCATTATTAGCATTGTTGACCACAGTCATACCTCCTTTCTTTGGAACCACATGAACAGGACTAACCCAATTACTATCAGAAATAGCATAAACGATACTTGCATCTAATAGTTTAGAAATTTCAGCTTTTACAGTTTCCTTCAAGTTTGGGTTTAATCTACGTTGACTCTCAACGGATGTTTTAGTTTCGTCAACTAGAGAGATCCTATGCATGCAAATTTTAGGGCTAATCCCTTTGATATCATCAATAGATAACCAAGAGCATTGCGATGCACACGAAGTAAAGAAATCAATTTTTCTAGTCGCGAATTGGTCAAGTTTGCATTAACAATGACAGGTTGCATCTCATCATCATCCAAAAACATATATTTCAGCGAGGAAGGAAGAGTTTTGAGTGTAGGTTTACTTACCTGTGACGTTGGAATCCGAGATGTCCTCTTTGGATGGTTCTTTTGTTGGTTCGTCTTCGTTTTGTTTGTTTTCTTCGCTACTGTCCATTTTTTCATTTTCTAATAGTTCATCCATTCCTTCTCCAGAAGTGAGTTGAAGTGGAGACTCCTCTTCCAAGACGACTTCTAGAGCATCCACGCTACAAATTTTCTCGTCATACATAGGGCAGTCAACAAGTTTAGACATTTTAAATAAAATTTTCTCCTCCCCTATGCGAAAGGTAATTTATCCTTCACAAACATCAATGAGGGCACCTGCTATCCAGAGCATGGGTCGTCCCAATATAATAGGTATAGCAACATCTTCATCCATATCAAGAACGACAAAATCAACCGGAAGATAAAATTTACAGACTTGAAGACGCACATCTTCCATGATTCCTTCCAGATGCTTTACCGAACGATCGACGAGTTCCAGAACCATGCGTGTAGGCTTAATCTCAACCATGCTCAAACGTTGTACGATGGTAAGAGGCATCACACTAACGCTTGCGCCAAGGCCACAAAGAGCTTGATTTATATGTACCGTACCTATGTTACAAGGGATGGAGAAGCTCCCTTGATCCCATAGCTTTGCCGGCATCTTGTTCTGAATTAAAGCACTACAATTGTCGGTTAAAGCAACAGTTTGAAATTCACTGAAATCCCTCTTTTTAGTGGTATATCTTTCAAGAATTTTCCATAAGAAGGCATTTGAGTTACTAAATCAGTGAAAGGCACAGTCACATTAAGCTTTTTCAAGATCTCAACAAAATTTTCGAATTGCTTATCGAGTTTTGCTTTTACGTACCTTCCCGGAAAAGGTGGAGTTGGATTATAAATACGTGTTACCTGATTTTCTCCACTTTTGTTTTCTTGTGGTTCAATGATCTTGTCATCATCCTTTGTCGGCTGTGATGGTACTTCTTCAATTTCGCTTGCCGGCGCAGGTTCGGTTGGTGGTGTTTGTTCCGGTACCTTTGTTCCACTCCTTAAGATCACTGCATTAGAAACAAGAGAGTTAGAACAAACTATGGAATTAATATGCTCAGAATTGCGGAGGATTAATAGGTTGAGAAGGAAGAGGGTTATCATTTTTCGATGTAGGATTCACCAATTGTACGATTTGAGTCTCGAGCATGCTAATGTGGGTCGATATGGAGTCGATCTTTTGGTTCATGGATGTCTTCTCTTTCTCTTGATTTGCTAGAAAGTTCTCTAGCATGCGCTCCATGTTTGATTGCTCGGGTTGTCGTTGGTTTGGAGGTCGATAAGGTTGCTGATTTTTTGGTTGAAATGGTGGCCTTTGAGCTTGATATTGGCGATTTTGTTGATGTATTTGCTGCTGTCCAAAATTTGGTTGTTGGTGTTGAGGTTGCTGATTTTGTCCTGACCATGCAAAATTTTGATTGTTGCGCCATCCAGAATTATACAAATTAGGAAAAGTATTAACTTGCCGTTTTTGCATACCCTGTGCCGTGGTATTGCGAATACCCCGGCAGGTTTTGAGAATGATCCTAGCAAAGATTACGCGGCGCGGGTTGACCGGATGACCGGTCCTCCCCGCCGGACAAGCACAAGAAATGACACACGGATTTATACAGGTTCAGGTCCCGATGGGGGCCCTAGTCCTGTCGACGCGCTCCCGACCGGAGTCGGTTGGGGATGCTCTCTCCGGGGGAGAAGCTTCCGGAGCACGCCTGTGAGTTTAGGTATTCCAATAAAAGTGATCCGATCCCTTACAACAGAGGGGTACAAGGGCCATTTATAGCCCAAAAAAGAAGCAAAAAACCTAAACTACCCCGGAAGCCACCGTCGGATTGAAGGGTAGGACCGTCCTTCTTCCAGTCAAACGCCTTGGATGCTTGACAGGTGGTCGCTAGTTACCGAGGCGCTCCTCGCGTGACCTGCACGTGACAAACAATTCGAGACTTTACCTTTAGAAGGACGATGAGGCCCGGGACGGCGCCGGATGCCATGTCCCGGGGGCCAAAAGGCGGCGCCCAGGGAGCGGCCAGAGACCATTTCCCCGGGCCAATGGCGGCGCCCGGGACGGCGCCGGAGGCCACATCCCGAGGGCCAAATGGCAGCGCCCGGGGAGAACCCGGAGGCTACGTCCCCGGGCCAATGGCGGCGCCCGGGACGGCGCCGGAGGCCACGTCTCGAGGGCCAAATGGCGGCGCCCGGGGAGGGGCCGGAGGCTAGGTCCCCGGGCCGATGGCGGCGCCCGGGGGGCACCGGAGGCCACGTCCCGGGGACCAAATGGCGGCGCCCGGGGAGGGGCCGGAGGCCACGTCCCCGGGCCGATGGCGGCGCCCGGGACAGCGCCGGAGGCCAAGTCCCCGGGCCAATGGCGGCGCCCGGGACGGCCCCGGGGAGGCCCTGGAGGCCAGGTCCCGGGGGCCAAAAGGCGGCGCCCGGGGAGGCCCCGGAGGTCAGGTGACGCAACTTACCTGGACTTAGTCCCGCGGACATTTCCCCCGACACCCTGAAAATTGTTTTCCTACTCCATGAATGGGTTAAATTGGCATTCATGGCCATAGTGGCCCTGTATGCCGCACAGTTCACATATAGGTGCAATTGCATTAACAGATGAAGTAGCAGAAGATCCAAGAATTGATAATTTATCGGTCAAGAGTGCTACCTGCTCGGCTAATTGGGACATTACACTTACCTCCATGTTGTTGGTCAGAGCTTGTTGAGCAGCTCATTCGGTTCCACATTGAGTGTAGTTTTGAGTGATTCCTTCGATGAGGTCGTATGCTTCATCTATACTTTTGTTCATTAGTGTGCCGTCAGCTGCGGCGTCTACCGCCATCCATGCATTGTAGTTCAATCCACTGTAGAACGTTTGAACTACAAGCCACATCTCTAGTCCGTGATGCGGACATTTGATCAGCAAGTCCTTGTACCGTTCCCAAGCGTCATAAAGTGATTCACCTACCTACTGAGAAAGATGCAATCTGGTTGCGAATTTGAACAGTTTTAGTAGGAGGGAAAAACTTACCAAGAAAAAGTAGTGATTGACTAAGGAAGAAGAGTGTATAGCCATGCCCTTGCTTTCTCGCGAAGCGAGAAAGGAAAGAGCCTCAAACAAAGTGCATCCTGTGTTACTCCATGAATCTTGAAAGTATCACAATGCTCAAGAAACATATGTAAATGTAGTGATGGATCTTCAGCGGGAAGACCACTGAATTGGTTTTGTTGAACCAAATTCGAAAGCGTAAGTTTTATCTCAAAATTGTTTCATTCAATCGGTGGTCTAAGAATACCTGATTGATATCCCATGCTGAGTGCGGTTTTTATTCGATGTCTTCGAAAAGCTGTGAGTTTTCCTCCAATCTTACCTGTCTTGCCTCCTACCGAAGTTGGGGCGCGATTTTGACAGGTTCGTCCAAGCTATCTAGCTTTGCACTACTGTCCCTGAAAGGTTAGTAGTGCAAAGAAAAGAAAAAGCAAAAGAAAAATAGAAGCAAGATTGAGAAGTGAGATTGACTTATATCAACAAAAATTAATCTAAAAAGATGAATTACCGTTGTTCCCCGGCAACGGCACCAAAAACTTGACCGCACATAAAACGGTGTGATTTTGTAATACCTCAAGTGAACAGTTGAATGTTGAGCACTTGAGGGTCAAACATATTCGTCTTTCTGGCTTAATGGATCACTGATTAAGTCTAAATGAGTTTTGGCGTTGTTTGTCTATAACTAATTCTACTTCTAAATCTATCAATCTAGGGTTTTAAAGTAGTAAATTGCAGGTATGAGTTCTAAATTTATAAAGTAAGAACTAAAACCTAGGGCTTCGGGAATTCCATAACCATCCGTTATAATTCTATCCAAGGTCCGAGAATTGTGAGTTAACATCCATTGTTTTCCAAGACAAATTAAGTTTCCAGTTTGGGGCGCTGGGTCAACAGTCAAAGGGTCGCTTCCACTGTCACGTTTGGCAAGAGCCTCTATCCTGTTTAGGGTCTGTTGCCGAAACGAGAATTTAGGGTTTAGAGGAAGAAAATATTAGAAAATAACTCCAAAACTTTGAGATCAAAACTAAGGAAGAATCATGCCTTCCGAACTAGGTCATCCCTAACCCTAGAAGGGATCTACTAGCAAAAAGCCATAAGAATACAGAAATAATAATAAGAAATAAATAAAAACTTACTTGATTGCTTGAGAATTGAAGTTGCCATCCTTGCTGGCTTACAAAAGCATTAAAATAGAGAAGGGAGCTCTACTAAACGAAAACTAAATTAAACACTACTGGCCAGTATGTAAAAAAAGCATGTCTAATTGAGCCAAAAACTTCTCTATTTATAGTACATAAGTTCTAGAATTAACCAATTACAACTCAAGATTTATTTAGGATGGAAATTGTCTCAGATTTGGACTTTAAACGGACTAACGGGTCTGTTTTGGATTCAGAAATCTGGTTTCGGGTCAGATTCGGGTCTAATTTCGGGTCGGATTGCTGTTTTTTTCCAGATTTTCAGCTTCTTCTTTCTCCACTTCGTTTCCTATCCAAACGATGTCGAAATAACTCCAAATTTGGTACGTTTGTTCCCTGAAACATGACGAACACACTCATGAAAGCGGATTGTAAAAATGTTACAAAAAATCATAGAAAATGACGTATCAAAGGAATTTTAATCATCATTTTTGCACATTTTCAATACTAAGCCTAGAGTAAAACTCTACCAAATTAAGACTTATCAACAGTCGGATCAAAACAGTCATCACAGACGGTTCTGAACCGTCAGTGATATTCGATTCACTCATATTCGAGTACTATCACTGACGGTTCTGAACCGTTTATGATTTTTCCCATCACAGACGGTTTGGATGTCAAAACCGTCTGTGATACTCATACTACACAGACTGTTATAAGATCAAAACCGTCTGTGCTACTAACAGTATACCAGACGGTGTTGATCTTATAACCGTCTGTGATAAATAGAATATCACAGATGATTTTGAAGTCAAAACCATCTGGGATAGTGTCATTATAGGAGATAGTTATAAGCTCCGAACCGTCAGTGATAGTATGAGTATCCCAGATGATTTTGACCTCAAAATCATTTGTGATAGTGTCCTTATCACAGATGGTTTTGAGGTCAAAACTATCTGGGATAATGTCATTATCGAAGACGGTTATAAGCTCAGAATCGTCAGTGATAGTATAAGTATCACATACAGTTTTGAGGTTAAAAGAGGATAGTGTCATTATCAGAGACGGTTCTGGGGATTATAACCGTCGGTGGTAGTATGAGTATCACAGAGGGTGTTGAGTTTATAACCGTCTGTAATACTCTATGATACATACATAGATCGATTTATCACAGATGGTTTTTTTATCTCAAAACCGTCTGTGCATGTTAATATTTTTTTAATAAATTCCTTTTTTTTGTGGCTAACCTCACGAATCATGCTAGCCATGCCCTCTGTACAATAGCATTTCATATATACAGTTCATTTCATACATCCACAGTACTCAGAAATATATACAGTTCATCTCATACATGCACAAAACTTAGAAACATGTACAATAGAATGCTTTTCATAGATACAGCTCAAACTCGATCAAATTGTAAGTTTCATGCAACATTTCAGAAATATGTACAATTGAGATTGAACAAATAAATGTAATCGACAATTAAAGTTGGTATGTTAGATGTTTATTATTATACTATCTGTACATATTTCTCAGTTAGATGCCCTGCATATAGTCTCAGTTAGTAAGGTCGCACTAATACGAACCTTGCGGGTCCCTAAACTTCCCCTTAGTTGATATGACCTCTGTAAGGAAAAACTCAACGAGCATCCCTCGGACTAAACCAATCTACAAAGGGTCAAAGCTTTCCGAAGGGAAGTCGACCCCCTGCAGCAAGAGTTGGTACAGAAAAATTAGTTCAATGCAGCTGGAAATTCTGCCAAATCGATACAAAGGGCAGCAGTTGTATACCTCGGGGAAATCTGGCCGGTGAGGGGTGATGAGGTCGTACATGTGGTGCATCACGTAGAACCCACATGTGTTGTCGTCCGGCTGCTGATGGCACTGCCAATGTACAGACCGAGAGTTAGCTGGGGACAGGTTATAAACTAAAACAGATGCCGATTGAAATTTGTACCGGAAGTGGCAACGACTAAAACTTATCGGCTCGCCGCTCGTGCTGTCTCCCTCTCTTGGCAAAGAGTTCGTGAAAGCCTCGCAAATAGTCAAAATTGACAGTTTGAGGATAGTCGAAATTGACAATTTGTGAACAGTAAATCTAGATGCAAGATAGGTCCACATGAATATCATAAAACATGTTAACCTTTTGAAAACATCTCGTGCGCCGCAATACTCGTACCGTTTCCTCTGCAATGAATCAAGGTAGAACACCTTGTTCCTTTTTGGAATAAGCACTAGCAGTATCCAATGGTAGCTACAAGTTAGTGTAAAGAATTAATAATTTAATCTAAGTCTGGGGTGTGCATATGGAGACACTAATCTACGGGTGAAGTACTGATGAAAGCACTCACCACTGGTTGTAGGGTACAAGTATGTACTCCTTGTCAACCTGAGCAAGCAATCCTCTTTTGATGTAGTCGACAGTGAAGTTTGTGTCGGTCCTAAACATCACCTTGGCGACCATCTGGGGGTCCAGGAAATAGGCAGGTTCACGCTTAACTTTGGCATATTCGGTCATGTAGCTGCACGGAACTAACCAATTAATAAATGACATATATCTGTATATGCATGAACAAGCGTAGGATAGGAGGATACTTAATGCACCCAAGACCGTAGGATTGACACGTCGAGCGCGTCTTTGTTGAGTAAATTGTGCAGGTCTTCAAAGTTCACCGATAGCTCCCGTCGTGTTTGAACTCTGCCACGGTGTACTTGACCATGATGTGCGTCGGACACTGCGTCCTGGTCTTGTTTGTCCTTTGCATGTACCATCCATGCAGGCTATGGCATGCGAACCCCATGCTACAAATTGCAGCATCGGAGGCCATGGGCATCCCCAGAGTGAATGGCATGAGAGCTGATGGCGCGCTCTTCTCACTCTCCTTCCCCGTTCTCTTCTTTGCTTTCCCCCTACTAGCCAGCTTCTTGATTGGTTGCCTCCTAGTCAGAGTCAGCTTCGTCACCGGACCCATTGGTTGGCTTGTCGAAGGGGTCGGCTGGCTAGTATGCCGAGTGTCGGTGTCCATCTGTGATGTAAGAACCTACGCATAGTAATGGTCACTAACTCTGAGGGCTATTATTATAGTATGAATTATGAAACTGGTGGGGGAATTACCTCATCTAGGACGATATCCTTCTTGGGCCATTGCACGAACATGTGCACTGCATCCCCAAGAGTGGTAATCTCGTTGTTCGGCAGCTTGTTCAACGGAAATCCCTTGTAATGGTTGGAGACATTGTCCACTTGGACCTGTGCAAAACCCTCAGATAGAGGGACACTGTAGATTGTGGCCCCCGCCGTGCACCGTTGCGCCAGCCCACGGCCAGCCTCGATCGAGAAGAGACCGGCCAACACCATAAGCTTGTAGAAGGCAGGTTCCTACAAACAGTGCGCATTAACATATTGAATTTCACCGCTTTTCACTTTCGAATGAATTAACATAGAAAAGCGATCATTACCTGTAAAAAGTACACTGGATACTGTTGAGAGGGCTCCGGCTGCAAAGACCCTGGCGTGGATGCGCAGCTGCTACGGTGGCCAAGGATGGGGCTTGCTAATTCTGCTGTTGCAAGGGGGATGCCCTGGGTCGCCTATTTTAGCTCTTGATACATGGCCCGCATCTCCGACAACTCCTGCAGGAGTGCTTTGTCCCGAGCAGAGAACTCCAATCGCATCTCCTCCTTGAGCCGTTCGTCACAGGTTTTGTGGGATCTCTTTCTCCTCTTAGCCGCCTCCTCATTATCAGGGAAACCATGGGTCCAAGGCACAGTGGCACCGAGGCTGCGCATGCGGCCCGGATGCTCCTTATTTCCTAGCGCCATCGTGAGGATATCCCTTTCCCTTCCAGGGTTGAATTCTCTGAATGTCGCCTGTGCACTCAGCGTTGCCTGCAATAGGAGAACTTAGCAATACAACTCATTGCATGTGTGTTACGGGGATAGTAAGTGATCCTACAAAGTTAGAGATCTTACCAACCGGTCGATCACTTCCCTGTCAACAGGGTTATTCACAGAGACGCTTCCGGAGGAGGTCATCGTTGATCTTGCTCGGCGCCAATTGCAGGCGCGCACGTCCGTTATGCCCACATAAGGAGCGGCGGCCAAAGACTGGGAAGCCTCCTCGTCCTGCTTCCTGCACAACGCCTTCTTCCCCACATACCCACCAGTGCCTAGTCTGTGTGGGTGGGTATTCTTGGCCTGGTTAGCCTTGCCCTTAGCACTAAGCGCTTGGAACTTAGGCGTGCCCTTCATCTCCATGAACTGCTGCCTTGCCTCGGGAGTCACGAAAGGGTAGTCATTGAAGGGGGTCTTCGACTCCTTCACATAGTGCTTGAGAAGATGACTCTTGAAGTTCCTCCATGCCATGTTTATTGACATCAGTGTCGTCCAGCGGATGGTGAACTGGCGATTCTCGGGAATGTGAACGCCGCCTGCACTTCTTCCCACAGCGCATCCTTGCACTCTTGGGGCACTTGGCCCCACTTGGAGGTGGTGATGGGCACCCACTTCTTTGCCACTTTGCTGCATAGTGAGCAGTACTGACCGACTAGTTTCTCTGGAGCTTCGTGCGCACCGTTGTCGTCGAACTGTATGTGCTGCTTTTCCCGCTTGTCGAGATGCGCGCATGTCGTCCAGCCTCGCCCCTTTCTCTTCTGCGATTGGGTCACGGTGGACGAGGCGACCTCTGGCCCAGGCATCTCATCGCCAGAGAGGTCACTCTGACTCCTCAACCGGTTCGTTTTGTCACTAGACATATCAGTTCCTAACATAAGTGTAAGAGAGAACAGTGTAAGTAAATCTAAAACTAATAATTCTATAACTAAACCCATATACTTATAATTGACCAAGAATGGCAGAAACGGTGGGGAGGCGATGGATGTGATTGCGCCAGAAGGTGGGGGGCGATGGAGGTGATCGCGCCTAACGGTGGGGAGGCGATCGAGGTGATCATGACGGACGGTGGGGAGGTGATCACGCCGGACAGTGGGGAGGTGATGGAGGTGATCATGCCGGATGGTGCGAGGGCAGAGAGAGCTAGGGCAAGTGAAGTGAAGAGTCACGAAGTGTGGAAATGAGCAGGACAAAGCCCGCCTTGAACTATGTACTATGTAGAGAGATTATCATAGACGGTTCTGAGTTCACAACAGTCTGTGATATATTAACATCACAGACGGTTTTGATGTCAGAACCGTCTTTGATAATCTTTCTACATAGTTTAAGGCCACTATGTAGAGATATTATCACAGACGATTCTGATGTTAGAACCGTCTGATAGTCTATGGCTTGCTTTGCAAGTATGAATGGCTCATCTTTATAAGCAACTCGATCGAGATCCACAAACATGAAACCGTAACTATCAACCTTCACACCCTGTGGGATTTGGACTCATCGGCATCGAAACAAGGGAATCTTGAACAGTACGTAATCGAGCTCCCAAATTTCTTGTTTGAACCCGTAGTATGAGTTCAATCCACGTACTACCCTTGTTGGGCCTATCTTGTTGAACTCCTCATGAAAAGCTTCTACGCTCACTCCACTATTTTGCACAGTGCTCTTTCGATCTTGAGCTTTTGTGTAAAATGTGTATCCATTGATGTCGTATCCCTGCCATGTCTGTACAGTAAATGTTGGCCCTTTTGCCAACCATTTAAGATTCTCACTTGCGGACTCCCCGGTGATTTGCACTTTCATCCACGCGTTGAATTGACTGTTATGTTCTCTCGTGAGCCAAACCTCGGATCGGCGAGGATTATCTTGCCGTAGCATCTCCTTGTGCTCGTCGATGTATGGATACACCTCCGTCATGTCTTGGAAGACCCAAAAATGTGCTTTCAAGTACATATCAAAATCAGGACTGATTGCTCTCTGTCCAATAGTTCCAATGCCATCAAACCTCCCCTCGCGACGAGACAGGAACTCCTATTGCTTCTACCTCGGCCATGTAATCGATGCAGAACTCAACAACCTCTTCCGTTGCATAACCTTCAACAATGCTACCCTTGGGCCGAGAGAGATTCCTCACGTGGGCCTTAAGTACACCCATGCATGTACCTCTCGAATGGATACATATAACGTAGGAACACAGGTCCACATATCTTGATTTCTCTGACAAGGTGGACAGTGAGATGGAACATGATATCAAAAAATGACAAGAGGAAAATACATCTCAATCTGACAGAGAGTTCGAACCACCTCGCTTTGCAAAGAATCTAGTCCCTCGGGATCAATGACCTTGCAAGAACTTGCATTGAAGAAATAATACAGCCTCGTGATCGTCTTTCTGACCTTATGCGGCTCCGGATGGCAACATGAAGCATTTGTGTCATCAACATGTGACAAACGTGAGACTTCATACCAAGCAATTTCAAATCGCCCATGGACACAAGCTTTTTCATATTTGCGGAGCAACTAGAGGGAACTTTGACACCACAGAGACACTTACAGAGTTCTGTCCTCTCAGCCTTGTACAAAGTGTAGCATGCAGGGGGAGGTATATATGGCCTGTCTCATCCTCTCTCGGTGCTACCTTGAGCCTGATTTTCATTTCGATCATGTCACGATGCACACTGATGCCATCCTTTGTCTTCCCCAGAATGTTCAGCAATAGGCCGATTAAACTGTCGTATACATTCTTCTCTACATGCATGACATCAATGCAATGACGAACCTCTAAATACTCCCAATACGGTAAGTCCCAAAATATCGATCTCTTCTTCCAAGTGTTCTTCATGTGGGGTTTCAACTTATGACCCTTTCCAAACACAATGTCTATGTCCTTCACCAATGAGTAAACTTCTTTCCCGCTCATAGGCTTGGGGGCTAAACCATCTTCCTTGTGGCCCTCAAATTCTCTCTTCCTCTTACGATACGCGTCATTCTTCGGAAGAAACCTACGCTGACGCATGTACACTATTTTCCTGCAATTCTTCAGCCACACACTCTTAGTCTCATCTTCACAGTGGGGACAAGCTTTGGCTCCTTTCGTACTATGGCCTGACAAATTTCCAAGGGCAGAGAAATTTTTGATGGTGCAGAATATTATAGCACGTAGGATGAAGGTCTCTCGTTTGTATGCGTCCCATACCTGCACCCCTTCGTTCCACATTGTTAGCAGATCCTCTATCAATGGTGCTAGGTACATATCAAAATCGTTTCCTGGTTGTTTGGGTCCTGAGATAAGCAGAGACATCATGATGTACTTGCACTTCATACACAACCAAGGAGGAAGGTTGTAGATACACAAAAGAATGGACCAAGTGCTATGCCGATTGCTCATGTTAACAAAAGGATTAATTCCATTAGTACTCAACCTGAACCTTACATTCCTCAATTCCGCTCTGAAGTTGACAAATTCCTTGTCGATGTTTCTCCACTATGAAGAATCAACGGGGTGTCTCAGCTTTCCATCCTTCTTCTGGTCTTCCGAGTTCCAACGCAATAATTTTTCCTCTTTACCATTTGCAAACAAATGCTTCAAGCTGGGAATGATGGGCAAATACCACAACACCTTACCAGGAGGTCCTTGCTTTATCTCAGCGCAGTCGCCGTCGTCTATTCGGTCCTTACGCTCATAGCAGGATGCGCCGCACACTGGACAAACATGCATATCCTTGTAGTCGTTACGGTAAAGGATGCAATCATTAGGGCATGCGTGTATCCTTTCTACTTCCATTCCCAAAGGACACAACATCTTTTTTGCTTGGTAGGTGTTTTTTGGCAACTCATTTTCGTTCGGAAGCATGTCTGCTAAAAGATATAACAGTGCTGTGAAACTCTTGTCGGTTCAGCTGTTACTTGCCTTCAATTTTAACAGTTCAAGCACGGAGGCAAACTTTGTTTACTTCAACTTGCAACCAGGGAACAATTGCTTTTCTGAGTCCTCAATCAGGCACTTGAATTTACCAAACTCCCTTTCACTGTAATTTCCTTCCACATCACGCAACGTGTCTTCTAAATTATCATCCTCTGGCATATCCTCATCGAAATCGTTGTTGGGATCTGACATGTCTTGTTCCTCAACCTGAGTGGTACTTGTTTCTGCAGTTTGCTCTTTGCCATGGTGGACCCAACATGGGGTACCGTCGGATCAAGTGGGTGACAATTTGAGATGAGTTGGTGAACATCTTAAGATTCTGGCAGTCTATGCAAGGACAGTACATATATTGTAAACCCTTGTTCGCCATGTCTTGCTCAGCAACTTTTTGGAAATCTAAAACACCTTTCATGTATTCTTCACTCACTCGGTTGTCATTATACATCCAGTCTCGATGGACCATCTGCAATTAAATTCATAAACACATGCTAAGTAATACTGTATGGTCCAGACGCAATAAATTATAAATCTAGCTAGCTAGTGTTTGTGGAGTTTGCGGTATAACTAATTAACTACTACTTGAACTGCAAGTAATTAGTTAGTAACTAATTGGGGGTGTGGATAACACATATCATAAAGCAATTGAATAGCTACAGGTCGAAAAGTGAGAGTTACAACTAGGATTTGCTACTCTAGCTTCCCCACCCTCTTCCTCTAATTTGATCAATCAATGGAGATCGATAGTGATGATGAAATTAAGTAATGTGTATGCTTTAGGAGCAAGTACCAACCTTGGATCTTCAAATTGCTGTCCCCTTATACTCCCTTTTTGAGATATTGCTCTTCCTTACCCCAGATCTTTTCCAACTGGACAGTACACCGAGAAAGAGTGTACGACTAGCTCGAAACATCCGCTAAAAGACCTTTTATGCAAGGTTCAATACCGACGGTTCTAGCATCATACCGTCTGTAATAACAAACTATCACTGATGGTTTTTACTTTAAAACCGTCGGTAATATCAATGTATTTGTTCAGAACTAAAAGACCTTTTATACCAGGTTCAATACAGACGGTTGTAGCATCATACCGTCTGTAATAACAAACTATCACTGATGGTTTTCACTTATAAACCATCGATAATATCGGTGCATATTTATAGAACTATGACAGAAATATCACAGATGATTTTGAGATATGAACCGTCAGTCATAATTACAATATCATAGACGGTTCCATGGTCAAAACTGTCCACTTCACTATCACAGTTGGTTTTGACTTTGGAACCGTCTGACATAATTAGATTATCAACCGTCTTCTCTACACAGACAGTTTTGAGGTCCGAACCGTTTGTAAGATGCCTGGAATTTTGCTTGTAGTCGAATCGTTCGACTTCTACAAATACCTGATTCCTCCCTGGAGTTTTGCTTCCAGTCGAATTGTTCCACTTCTTTTTCTCCTTTGCCACGACAAGCCCTAACCCGTAACCTCTATTGATGGCCGCCGCACCTCCATCGACGACCACTAGTTTCTCAGGTGAATCAAGTCCAAGATCGATCGTAGCTTCAACTCACTCGGCTAGATTTCGGCATTGCAAGCAAGGCAAGTAAAATTTTGGCATTGTTAGATTATCCGAATCCTATGATGGAAATTATACTGCGATTCCTATATCTTCCATTTTTATATGTCTTTTTTTCAATATGATTTTGTGCAGGTCCTTGGACGATGTTCACGAGGGGCAACGTAGTTCACGGTTCTTCGTCGCTGATACTTGGTCTAGACCGTCTCGCAAGAGAACGAGATCGGAGCAGTAAGGCGAGTATTCTGTCATTGTTTCCACAGGGACTAGAGAAATGAACATATAAAACTAAACTAAATCGATGGCAAATGAAAATAAATCAGACAAAAGAAAGAGAGATGTCAGAAGAATGCAAAGAAAGAGAGAGGTGATTGCCTTGACAAGCGACTAGTGTTCGTTCTGGACTAGCATTTCGTCATACAAGCGATAGAAAGAAATCGTGTAGTGGTAGTGCGCAAGGTGGTGTAGACAACCAACATCGATCGCAATCTACGGCGAGTATCAACGAACCACAAGTACAAAGCAAACACCAATCATCTATAGTTCCCCATCTCCCCTCAATTCGGCAACAACAAACACAAGGCCAAATCAAAGGTCCACTCACAATCCCAGAGAATGCAGGCATATGAATACAAACACTTCAAAAACATGCAATGCAGAATATAATTCTCAAGAAATGGCAAACACGGCACAAGCTTTCATCTCAAAGAATAGTAGCTCACTGAATTCACTGAGAACACTAATCAACTCAAATCACAACATATTAAGAGCTCAGTTCTTCGGAACACAGAGGCACAGCTCAATCAAAACATAACCTAAGAATTTGGGATGGTCCTGGAGCTGACAAATGACATTTCATTTCATTTGAGCATGAGTCAACACAATCATTAAACAATTCATTGCTAAATACACTAATTCAGTGCAAGACAATCACTTTGAACAACAAAAAGAGAACTACTTCAGAACTTAGTAGACTATCATTTCAGTTCATCTCAGTATAATTCATCTCAGATCAACTACCCAGGAAATCACAGAACAGATTCACTTTGATTCAACTCATAAATTGGAAATTGAGAATTCAATTCAACAATTACATACAAGCATTGATCTCATTCATCGAATCCATTTCAGTTCATCAGAATTAAGGACAAAGAAGATGAGAAGAGTTGAACCAGTCATGATAGCGGCTGGAGTTGTTGGAGCTCAATCGTGGCCGTGGAAGTGGAAGAGGAATTGGGGTTGTCGAGGTTGAGGAAGAAGTTGGGCACAGGGGTCACCGGAGTAGCCGTGGAGGAGGTCGTGGTCGTGGTCGAGGTCGACGCAGCTGATGTCGCCATCAACTCACGGGACATGGCGAGCGACGGCGGCGTAATTGTCGCGCCCCGAAACTGGGACAACGACTACTCCTGTAGAGACCTAGCTCGCTGCAGCTAATCCCATTCTCACAAACCTTTGACTTCCCAGGATGAGTCAAACATAGGAGTATATTACATTGCAACAGAGTACTCACAAAATATTAAGCAGTGTGGCCTGCTGGCCTTAATATTACATAAAGGATTACAATGCCTACAAGGCATTCAGGGTTTAGCAAAATATTTAACTACACAGCAGAAGTTAGGTGACCCTCCCACAAAAGAAGTTGACGGCAGAACAACACACTTCAGGGCTCTGGCGGAATTGATTCTCCTCCTTTTGGATCCACGAAGTACTCCATGTCATCATCTTGATCAAGGTAGGCTCCATCTATTGAGTTGAATGTTGCAAGGGTGAGCACTTACGTACTCAGCAAGTCATAGGTAAGAGTAGATACATAGAGTAGTGATGATATGAACCTAGACTAGTCAAGAATTATGGATATTTGTAAAACAATCTTTTCCTTTCTCATCTCATCTTATTTCAGCTCATGGCAGCACTTTTCATAATATAACATCATCATTCATGTTCACTAGATTATAGCACTACCGCGACACGTCGACACACGACAGCCCACGGCAGCACTCCTTATCATGACAACACATGTCATTTGGGTAATCTTGATTAAACATATTTTATTTAGAAAATAGTACTTGTGTCACACCCCGTGGATTTAATCCACCGCAGCAGACTCCTATAAACCCGGGAGCTCGGAGTATTCGAATACGTTTTTAACTCTGCAGAGAGATACCAATTTACCCGCAAGATATTCCACTTTCAAGCCTTTCCTATCATAACAAAATGATTGGACCCCTGACCCACTTCATATTGTGAGCGGCAAGGTGGAAATAACAAGAACTTTTGTTATGTTTTACTCACAATTCACCCCAGACCCTGTGGCTCTCAGCGAGACACAGTTGTGGCAGGTTGTATCCAAACCTACACCCCTTTGCTTATTCCCATTACTGGGTCAGCGTGCTTGATCACCTTCAGTGATATGTGTGGGAGCCGCGCTCCGTGTTTATCGTGCATCACTACACATCTCATGCAGGGGTTTCATGTGCGATCCACATAATTACTTGTTCAGGCCTGTCCCATACCAGGCTTGTGATTAGCACGTTGTTCATGCCACTAGACGCGCAACACAAGGTTCTAGTCCTTATATGCCAGTGACCAGACCATCCACAACCCTGCATTTTCAGTGCCTGCATATCCTTTGCAGTCTAGCACCTCCAATGCTACAGCCATTCCACACCATTTTTCTGGTCACGGCTAGGGGTTTTCTTTCATGAATATAAGTATATAGTACATATAATAGTTCATGGCTCAAAACTTGTTTATTTCACATTTCACAGATAACCAGTCTAGTACTGCCAATTCATAAATTAACCATTCTCAATCTTTCACATGCAATATTGCCTATATTCAAGGTTATATTATAGCAACATTTAAAATATAGGTTCAAGATGACCAAGGATATGACTTGCCTTCCGCGTCGTAAAATACAGCAGTCGATGATGGGTCAACAGCAAAATCTTCAAAGTCAGCTTCTGAATCTGCTCGACGACAAACAATCACACAATAATTACTTATGATATTAAAATGTTTTATGACTTATATGCAGAAATTCTCAACAAGAATGATTGAACTATACTGGAGATAATTTGAACTGCAAACTGAACTGAGTCGAGATTCTAGGGTTTCAAGGAATTTGGGCTAACGATGGTAATCAGATAATCTTAGGGTTTCAGGATTACAATAGGGATAACAATTTTGTGGCTGGTTTAATCAAAACAGCGAATGTCAACAGATCGATATTCGGATCAAAGCTTGGACATAGCTTTAAGAAAGCTAGGGTGCTTATCTCAAGTTGTGGTAGTAGAAGAAAATGTAGATCACAACTCTAAAAATTCAGTGGACAAAGTGGATTTCAAATTACACAACCAGAAGTGGGTAAACAAGGTCAATGCCACTGGCTGACAAGCTCTGGCATAGAGCTGACAATGCCAAAAACTAGGGCTTAGCATAACTTTTGATCTGGAGCTCCAAATGATGCACCACTTTGTCTGGGAGGTAGGCTTGAGTAACAGGAACAATTAAGTCAACAGGATCTAGGGCAGGAAATGGCTGGAAAGCAAGAAATTTGATGATGAACTGAGATGAACTGGCTGCACTAGATCATTTCTGGCCACAAACTTGGCAAAGCTATAACTTTTGATCTAGGCTGATTTAGGTGTCGGGCTAGAAGACAAAAATGCTCAGGAGGCTAAGGCACATCTAAAAGACAAGGTGATTTGGGCTGAAACGGCTGGGAACACTTTTCCGGTGATCGGCGCCGGAGAAGAAACACTGTTAATTGGGGTTTTCTGCTACAGGCCACAAGAACTTAATCCCTTGCTTGGAGAGCATCTAGGAGGTATAAGAAAGCTTCTAGTATAATTAGATTGGCCGGAGGATCACTGGAGAAGCCTGGCGACGATCGCCGGTTTCTGGTGAAGCTCGGTTTAGGGAAAAGCTTCGATTCTTGCTTAATTTTGAAATCTAACTTCACAGGCTTGCTTGATTTAGCTTACTGATCAATTTTGTTTACAACATCGAAAGCTAATTTGTACTGGATTGAGCCACATTACAGGAACAGGGCAATTGACAATTCCGATGATCACCGGCGTCAGGGGTCACCGGTGAGCAATTAAACAGTACTACACAGAGAGGATAAGTAGAGGAACTCACTGATGGATTCAATTTGAAGATTGCTACAACGGATGAAGCTGGCACTGTGAGCCTCTTCGACGGCTCGCCGGAGAAGAAAATGAAAACAGGAATTCCAGGACTTGGCTGATTTCTAGTGAAGTGTGGAGAAGCTGCTGCACACAGTGGGGTTTAAATAGGCCGGGCGAAGATGGCGAAGAGGGGACAGTGAAGTAATTGGCAGCCGATGACTTGACTGGTTGCGTGCAGGAGCAATAGCGGCGAAGAAACAGCAAAAGCGGTGATGCGACGGCAACAAGCTTTCAGCTGATCACAATGTCGCCTCATCGGGACCTGGCAAATCTTGTAGCAAGCGGTGGCGACAAGTACTGGCGCGGCGAAGCGACGTGGCGATGAATTGCTGACAAAAGCTGTTGATCGCACGCGGGAGCATGCACTGGTCGTCGACGTAGCAACGACCTTGCCACGGCATCAGCTGGAGCGAGGACACGTGCGCACTGGCATGCACGGTCACAAGTGCGGCGAAGCTTGGCCGGCGGCGAGCGTGCACGGCGCAAGGAAACCACGGTGAGACCTGGTCATGCGAACAGTAATTGGCCTGGTCGAAAATGGACTGAACTGCAGTTTCAATTCTTTGAGTTTTGGACTGAAATGTAAATCTGGAATTCTGGGAGGTTTAAACTGAAATTGATTTCACTAATCTGGTAGATTATATTCAACAGGATATTTGGCAAAGGTAATTGATAAGGTTTGGCACATCTGAATAGTTTTCGATACAAACTGAAAATAGGGTAAATTAGGGTAAAGTAGGATTTGAGTTTTGTCGATTTCGAATTCTGGCATTTAGGGTTCGATTTTGATATCTGCACAGAACAGAGACTTGTGGCAAATAGCATTTTGAGAAGATTTGCTGAAGAAATTCTGAATTTGGAGTTAATCTGGAGATTTTAGCCTTTTTGGGTTTTCAGATATCAGATAAGGACTAATTTGCGATAACTCTTGGATTGATTTGTGACAAGAGTCTAGATGGTGAAATCTGGCTGTCAACTTTTTAGATTAAGGTATTGACATACGCATGATCATATTCCACGAATAATCTGGTCTGAACTTGGTCAAGATTTAGGTTAAATCTGTATTCGGAGTATTTAGGGTAATATAAGGTATTTCTGTTTTCGAAAACAGAAGGAGTTGATAATTCTGGAAGTTAGAGATAGAATTGGATCTAGGTTCTGAAGAGTTTTAAGTTCAGAGTAACTGATAGATCACATCTGAACAATCTGATCTTGATTTGAGGTCACAGGATAGATTTTGGAGATTTTAGGCCTTGAGAAAGATACTGATCTGGCTATTACTACAGATACATGCATGCATGCCATTGAAGAAAAAAGAAATTTTCACCCCTAACTCAGGGTGTTACAGATCTACCCTCCTTAAAGAAATCTCGCCCCGAGATTTACCTAAGACATGATAAGATAAGGATAGGTTTGCTTAAGATCTTCTTCCTTCTCCCAAGTAGCCTCTTGCTCTGAATGATTTTTCCATTGAACTTTACACAATCTGATTTTCTTCCTTCTGAGCTGACGTTCATCAGTGGCTAGGATTCTGATTGGGTGCTCAAGATAAGTGAGATTCTTCTGTAATGGCACATCTTGTACATCTATCTGATCAGTAGGTTCCTTCAAACATTTCCGGAGCTGAGAGACATGAAACACATCATGCACTCCTGCTAATCCCACAGGTAATTCCAATTTATATGATACTTCTCCCTTTCTCTTGATTATCTTAAATGGTCCAATGTATCTTGGAGATAACTTTCCTTTCTCTTGGAATCTTTGTAATCCCTTGAATGGTGTGACCTTGAGATACACAAAATCTCCTGGTTCAAATGATAATTCTCTCCGTCGTTTATCTGCATAACTCTTTTGTCGTGATTGTGCTATTTTCAACCTTTCTCTGATGAGTCTGACATGAGCTTCTGCTTCTTCTACTATCTCTGGTCCTATGACCTTTCGTTCTCCTGGCTCATTCCAATGCAATGGAGTTCTGCATTTACGTCCATATAAAGCTTCAAATGGTGCCATCTGTATACTAGCTTGATAACTGTTATTATATGTAAATTCTGCAAATGGTAAACATTTGTCCCATGATGTTCCATAATCTAGTATACAAGCTCTTAGAAGATCTTCTAGAATTTGGTTGACTCTTTCTGTCTGTCCTCCCGTTTGTGGATGATATGCAGTACTGAAATCCAACTGGGTTCCTAGGGTTTCATGCAATCTATTCCAAAATTTGGAGGTAAACTGTGTTCCACGATCTGAAACTATCTTCTTAGGAATACCATGCAATGCCACTATTCTTTGCATGTATAACTCTGCTAATTTACTGCCATCAAAAATCTTTTTGACCGGTATGAAATGAGCTACTTTAGTAAGTCTGTCCACAATAACCCATATGGAATCATATCCTCCTTGAGTTTTAGGTAATCCTGTAATGAAATCCATACCAATTTCTTCCCATTTCCATAATGGTATTGGTAGAGGTTGTAGCTTTCCTGCTATTTTCTGGTGTTCTGCTTTAACTCGCTGACATGTATCACGGCTTGCAATATACTCTACAATCTCTCTCTTCATATTATCCCACCAGAATCTGGTCTTCAAATCTTGATACATCTTTGTGTTACCAGGGTGTATTGAGTATGGAGTTTTATGTGCTTCATGGAGAATTATTTCCTTAAGATCTGCGTTTTGAGGTACACAGATTCTTCCTCAATACCATACAATCCCTTGATTATCTTTAGTGAAACCTTGAGCCTTTCCTAACTTGATTCGACTCTTGATCTTACAAATTTCTTCATCTTCCTTCTGGACATTTCCTATCTGTTCTTCAAGTTGAGATTTTACTGTTAAAGTAGCTACCGTTCCCTGCGGTACTATTTCCACTTGATGATTCTGCAACTCTTGTTGTAGGTAAGGGTTCTTCAACATAACCATTCCTTGTAGGTTGTAAACCTTTCTGCTTAGGGCATCAGCCACTACATTAGCTTTCCCTGGATGGTACTGAATACTAAGATCATAATCTTTGATCAATTCCAGCCATCGTCGTTGACGCATGTTGAGCTCCGTCTGTGTGAAAATATACTTGAGGCTTTTATGATCTGTAAAGATCTCACACTTATGTCCAATGAGATAATGCCGCCATATCTTTAAAGCATGCACCACTGCTGCTAACTCCAAATCATGAGTCGGATAATTTTCCTCATGTGGTCTCCATTGACGTGAAGCATAAGCCACTACTCGACCTTGCTGCATTAACACACAGCCTATTCCTTCCTTTGAAGCATCACAGTAAACTACAAAATCTTCTTTGCTGTCTGGTAAAGTGAGGACTGGTGTTGTTGTCAATTTCTGCTTCAGCTTCTGAAAACTTTCTTCACACTTGATGGTCCATTCAAATGCAACATCCTTCTTTAGCAGATTTGTAAGAGGTTTGGCAATCTGGGAAAATCCTTCGATGAATCTCCTATAATAACCTGCTAATCCCAAGAAACTTCTAATCTCTGAAACTGAGGTAGGTTGCTTCCACTCCTTGATTGCAGAGATTTTAGCTGAATCCACTGAAATTCCTTCTGCTGTCAACACATGTCCAAGAAATGAAATTCTTGACATCCAAAATTCACATTTGTCAAACTTGGCATAAAATTGCCTCTCTTGTAGCCTTTCCAAGACTAGGTGTAAATGTTGCTCATGTTCTTCCGTACTCTTGGAATATATCAGAATGTCATCTATGAATACTATGACAAACTTGTCAAGAAAATCCATAAATGTACTGTTCATGACATTCATGAATGCTGCCGGAGCGTTGGTCAAGCCAAAAGGTACTACTGTAAACTCATATAAACCATATCTGGTAGTGAAAGCAGTCTTCGGTATATCTTCCTTCTTGATCTTCAGCTGATGATATCCAGATTTCAAATCTATCTTGGAAAATACTTTGGCTCCTCGAAGCTGATCGAACAAGTCATCAATTCTTGGTAATGGATACTTGTTTTTAATAGTGACTTCATTCAAAGCTCGGTAATCTACACACATTCGTAGAGTTCCGTCTTTCTTCCTCACAAACAAAACTGGGGCTCCCCATGGCGAAGCACTGGGTTTGATAAATCCCTTGTTTTCCAAGTCTTCGAGTTGATTCTTGAGCTCCTCCAAATCTGTAACTGGCATCCTATAGGGACGTTTTGCTATAGGTGCTGCTCCTGGTTTAAGCTCAATACTGAATTCTATTTCTCTGTCAAGTGGCATTCCTGGAAGTTCTTCTGGAAACACATCAGAATATTGTTGTACTACAGGCACTTGTTCCAGGCATAATTTTTGCAATGCTTGAACAGATCTTAGTGGTTTCCTGACTGATGATCTTTCTGCATAGAATAGAACTCTCTTCCCTTGGCTACTGACGAGGCTAAGGGTTTTCTCTTCACAGTCTACTAGACCTTTATGTTGGGACAACCAATCCATTCCCAAAATAATGTCTAGACCTTGCAGTTCTAGAACTAGTAGATTTGCCTCAAATTCTACCCCTTCTATATTGAAGGTTACATTTTGGCAGATCGAGTAGACAGATAATCTAGCCCCTGGAGTTTGTATAACCATAGAGTACTCTAGTGGTACTTGCTCTATATGCATTTCAACTTCAGATGCAAATGCTTTTGACATGAATGAATTTGTAGCACCAGGATCAAACAATATTAAGGCAGATGCAGATTGAATCAGAAATTTACCTAGAAGAATGTCGGTGGCGTTGCCCGCTTCTTGAATTGAAGTATAGTTTAACCTTCCTCCTTGGGTTGTAGCTGGTGCTCTACCTCTTCCTCTTCCTCGATTAGCCATGTTTCCTCCTCTTCCTGCTGAATTTCCTCTAAAATTCTGTGATGGTGATGCTTTGGTTACTACTGGCTATGTTCCTGCCTGAGATCTGGCAATGGACATCGGAAGTTGCATCCAAGGACATAATTCTTTACGGTGCCCACGCTGTCCACAATGATAACACTCAACACGAGGATGAGGGCAATCCTTCTGAGGATGATTTCCTCTGCAGTTGGGGCACAATGTCGTTGCTGGTCTGGGATTCTGATAAGATGGTCGAAAATTGGGAGTGATAGGAACTCTTCCTCTGATTGGATTTGGCTGTGGTCGTGTTTGCTGAAACATTCTCCGCTTTCGGCTTTCTTCCCCCATATTCTTCTTGTCTTCCACCTTTAAAGCTCTGTTCACTAGGGTTTGAAATTCCGTAAGTTCATGAGAAGCAATTTGATACTGTAAATAGTGTTGAAGTCCTTCTGTGAAGCGCTCTATCTTCTTCTCTTCAGTATCCACATCTCCAGTTGCGTATCGAGCCAAATGAGTAAATTGGTGTAGATACTCAGTGACTGACTTACTTCCTTGAGTTAAATTCCGAAATTCCCGACGCTTAGCTGCCATAACACCAGTAGGTATATGAAATTTCCGAAATTGATACTTAAATTCCCTCCAAGAAATATTATCTTTATCAAGGTGGGCTTCCTGGTAGTTCATCCACCATGCAGCTGCAGCTCCTGATAACTTATGAGATCCAAACAAAACTTTCTCTCGTTCGCTGCATCGGACCGTGTCCAGTTTCCTCTCGATATCCCGTAACCAATCATCGGCAACCATGGGATCGGTCGCACTAGAGAATGTTGGTGGACGGGTCTTTTGGAAATCTGTTAATCTTGCTCCTACAGCAGAAGTAGTTCCTTCTGTTGTTCCGGTAGGCAGTTTCTGAACTATCTGGGCTAACAACTGGGTATGAGCTATATGAGCTTCCTGTCGACTTTTCTCCATTGACAACAGAATTTCCTGAAGACTGGGTTGTTCATTCTGAGGTGGATTGGAACTCTAAGATCCTTGCTGAAACAAAGGGTCTCTTGTCATAGTTTCTTCTTCCTGCGGAGTCTGACCCATATCTTCTCTTCCACTTCGAGATCTCCTTCTTGTGTCAACCATGGTGGCTCTGAAAAAGGTTTAGACTGATCTAACTAACTAAGGCCAGCTAAGACAGCAATGCAGAAATTAATGCAACTACTCTAATGCATAAAATTACTTAGGCTATCAGCCATAATACACAAATTAACCATTGCAAAACAACAGCGAATCACAAAGCTATCAAGAGCATCCACTAGCTCTGTCTACACCAACTCCTAAGACACTCTGAAACAACAGAACGCGCTCTCACAATCTTACCGAATTTTAGAAAATCCAAATAAAATTTTGAAATGAAGGTTTTCAAGAGCTACAAAGCTCATTTTTTTTTATCAAAATACAATTTTCAACAATTAGTTTTCTGAATAAATTACGTCTTCCTGGCACGGCCAATCCCTAAAGGTGTCGTCCTACGGTCAAGTTCTCATGTTGCTCTGATACCAACTTTTCTGTCGCGCCCCGAAACTGGGACAACGACTACTCCTGTAGAGACCTAGCTCGCTGCAGCTAGTCCCATTCTCACAAACCTTTGACTTCCCAGGATGAGTCAAACATAGGAGTATATTACATTGCAACAGAGTACTCACAAAATATTAAGCAGTGTGGCCTGCTGGCCTTAATATTACATAAAGGATTACAATGCCTACAAGGCATTCAGGGTTTAGCAAACTATTTAACTACACAGCAGAAGTTAGGTGACCCTCCCACAAAAGAAGTTGACGGCAGAACAACACACTTCAGGGCTCTGGCGGAATTGATTCTCCTCCTTCTGGATCCACGAAGTACTCCATGCCATCATCTTGATCAAGGTAGGCTCCATCTATTGAGTTGAATGTTGCAAGGGTGAGCACTTACGTACTCAGCAAGTCATAGGTAAGAGTAGATACATATAGTAGTGATGATATGAACCTAGACTAATCAAGAATTATGGATATTTGTAAAATAATCTTTTCCTTTCTCATCTCATCTTATTTCAGCTCATGGCAGCACTTTTCATAATATAACATCATCATTCATGTTCACTAGATTATAGCACTACCGCGACACGTCGACACACGACAGCCCACGGCAGCACTCCTTATCATGACAACACATGTCATTTGGGTAATCTTGATTAAACATATTTTATTTAGAAAATAGTACTTGTGTCACACCCCGTGGATTTAATCCACCGCAGCAGACTCCTATAAACCCGGGGGCTCGGAGTATTCGAATACGTTTTTAACTCTGCAGAGAGGTACCAATTTACCCGCAAGATATTCCATTTTCAAGGCTTTCATATCATAACAAAATGATTGGACCCCTGACCCACTTCATATTGTGAGCGGCAAGGTGGAAATAACAAGAACTTTTGTTATGTTTTACTCACAATTCACCCCCGACCCTGTGGCTCTCAGCGAGACACAGTTGTGGCAGGTTGTATCCAAACCTCCACCCCTTTGCTTATTCCCATTACTGGGTCAGCGTGCTTGATCACCTTCAGTGATATGTGTGGGAGCCGCGCTCCGTGTTTATCGTGCATCACTACACATCTCATGCAGGGGTTTCATGTGCGATCCACATAATTACTTGTTCAGGCCTGTCCCATACCAGGCTTGCGGTTAGCACGTTGTTCATGCCACTAGACGCACAACACAAGGTTCTAGTCCTTATATGCCAGTGACCAGACCATGCACAACCCTGCACCTTCAATGCCTGCATATCCTTTGCAGTCTAGCACCTCCAGTGCTACAGCCATGCCACACCATTTTTCTGGTCACGGCTAGGGGTTTTATTTCATGAATATAAGTATATAGATACATATAATAGTTCATGGCTCAAAACTTGTTTATTTCATATTTCACAGATAACCAGTCTAGTACTGCCAATTCATAAATCAACCATTCTCAATCTTTCACATGCAATATTGCCTATATTCAAGGTTATATTATAGCAACATTTAAAATATAGGTTCAAGATGACCAAGGATATGACTTGCCTTCCGCGTCGTAAAATACAGCAGTCGATGATGGGTCAACAGCAAAATCTTCAAAGTCAGCTTCTGAATATGCTCGACGACAAACAATCACACAATAATTACTTATAATATTAAAATGTTTTATGACTTATATGCAGAAATGCTCGACAAGAATGATTGAACTATACTGGAGATAATTTGAACTGCAAACCGAACTGAGTCGAGATTCTAGGGTTTCAAGGAATTTGGGCTAATGATGGTAATCAGATAATCTCAGGGTTTCAGGATTACAATAGGGATAGCAATTTTGTCGCTGGTTTAATCAAAACAGCGAATGTCAACAGATCGATATTCGGATCAAAACTTGGACATAGCTTTAAGAAAAGCTAGGGTGCTTATCTCAAGTTGTGGTAGTAGAAGAAAATGTAGATCACAACTCTAAAAATTCAGTGGACAAAGTGGATTTCAAATTACACAACCAGAAGTGGGTAAACAAGGTCAATGCCACTGGCTGACAAGCTCTGGCATAGAGCTGACAATGCCAAAAACTAGGGCTTAGCATAACTTTTGATCTGGAGCTCCAAATGATGCAACACTTTGTCTGGGAGGTAGGCTTGAGTAACAGGAACAATTAAGTCAACAGGATCTAGGGCAGGAAATGGCTGGAAAGCAAGAAATTTGATGATGAACTGAGATGAACTGGCTGCACTAGATCATTTATGGACACAAACTTGGCAAAGCTATAACTTTTGATCTAGGCTGATTTAGGTGTCGGGCTAGAAGACAAAAATGCTCAGGAGGCTAAGGCACATCTAAAAGACAAGGTGATTTGGGCTGAAACGGCTGGGAACACTTTTCCAGTGATCAGCGCCGGAGAAGAAACACTGTTAATTGGGGTTTTCTGCTACAGGCCACAAGAACTTAATTCCTTGCTTGGAGAGCATCTAGGAGGTATAAGAAAGCTTCTGGTATAATTAGATTGGCCGGAGGATCACTGGAGAAGCCTAGCGACGATCGCCGGTTTCTGGTGAAGCTCGGTTTAGGGAAAAGCTTCGATTCTTGCTTAATTTTAGAATCTAACTTCACAGGCTTGCTTGATTTAGCTTACTGATCAATTTTGTTTACAACATCGAAAGCTAATTTGTACTGGATTGAGCCACATTACAGGAACAGGGCAATTGACAATTCCGGTGATCACCGGCGTTAGGGGTCACCGGTGAGCAATTAAACAGTACTACACAGAGAGGATAAGTAGAGGAACTCACTGATGGATTCAATTTGAAGATTGCTACAACGGATGAAGCTGGCACCGTGAGCCTCTTCGACGGACTTGGCTGATTTCTGGTGAAGTGTGGCGAAGCTGCTGCACACAGTGGGGTTTAAATAGGTCGGGCGAAGATGGCGAAGAGGGGACAGTGAAGTAATTGGCAGCCAGTGACTTGACTGGTTGCGTGCAGGAGCAATAGCGGCGAAGAAATAGCAAGAGTGGTGAGGTGACGGCAACAAGCTTTCAGCTGATCACAATGTCGCCTCATCGGGACCTGGCAAAGCTTGTAGCAAGCGGTGGCGACAAGTACTGGCGCGGTGAAGCGACGTGGCGATGAATTGCTGACAAAAGCCGTTGATCGCGCGCGGGAGCAAGCACTGGTCGTCGACGTAGCAGCGACCTTGCCACGGCATCAGCTGGAGCGAGGACACGTGCGCACTGGCATGCACGGTCACAAGTGCGGCGAAGCTTGGCCGGCGGCGAGCGTGCACGGCACAAGGAAACCACGGCGAGCCCTGGTCATGCGAACAGTAATTGGCCTGGTCGAAAATGGACTGAACTACAGTTTCAATTCTTTGAGTTTTGGACTGAAATGTAAATCTGGATTTCTGGGAGGTTTAAACTGAAATTGATTTCACTAATCTGGTAGATTATATTCAACAGGATATTTGGCAAAGGTAATTGATAAGGTTTGGCACATTTGAATAGTTTTCGATACAAACTGAAAATAGGGTAAATTAGGGTAAAGTAGGATTTGAGTTTTGTCGATTTCGAATTCTGGCATTTAGGGTTCGATTTTGATATCTACACAGAAGAGAGACTTGTGGCAAATAGCATTTTGAGAAGATTTGCTGAAGAAATTCTGAATTTGGAGTTAATCTGGAGATTTTAGGCTTTTTGGGTTTTCAGATATCAGATAAGGACTAATTTGCGATAACTCTTGGATTGATTTGTGACAAGAGTCTAGATGGTGAAATCTGGCTGTCAACTTTTTAGATTAAGGTATTGACATACGCATGATCATATTCCACAAATAATCTGGTCTGAACTTGGTCAAGATTTAGGTTAAATCTGTATTCAGAGTATTTAGGGTAATATAAGGTATTTCTGTTTTCGAAAACAGAAGGAGTTGATAATTCTGGAAGTTAGAGATAGAATTGGATCTAGGTTCTGAAGACTTTTAAGTTCAGAGTAACTGATAGATCACATCTGAACAATCTGATCTTGATTTGAGGTCACAGGATAGATTTTGGAGATTTTAGGCCTTGAGAAAGATACTGATTTGGCTATTACTACAGATACATGCATGCATGCCATTGAAGAAAAAGGAAATTTTCACCCCTAACTCAGGGTGTTACAGTAATGGATGCGGCGGCAGTGGTTAGAGTGGAGAGGCGGCGGGAATGGCCCAGTCGAGGGAGGAATTAGAAGAGAGAGAGAGAGGGAAGAAGGCGGCGGTGATGTCGCGTGAAGAGGCGACGGCGGTCGCGGGAGCTTCGCATGGCGGCACATACGGGAGGCGTGGTGCGGAGCGAGATCGACGGTTGGATCTAGGTGGTGGCGGTGGCTGATCTAAGTTTGGGGAGGTAGAAGAAGAAGCTATAGGTGAGGAGAAGAGGAGGAGATGGCACCCGTCATCGCCACTGTCACTCCGGCGGGGAACGGCGCCAGAGAGGAAGCAAAAGTGACGAAGCTAAAAGGGGAGGAAAAATAGAGAAGAATAAGAAAGGAAAGGGGAAGAAGAAGGAGGAAGGAGAAGAAGCTACACTGGTGGCGTACGGCCTGGCCGGTGTGTAGCATCTAGGCCCCTATAGAGTGTTTTAATAATTAATGACAACTACAAATGCTATACTAACGTTACCTGTCTAGTTGTATCAAAGAGAGTACTTAAAAGACAGGTCAATGAAAGGCAAAGAAAGAGCCTCATGATGAAGAAAGAGCATTGATCAAAAGGGCAAAGGTACGAAATAGGATCTTTTCCATTTTTACCGGTCTAAGGTGATTAGAGAAGAATTTTGACCGGATTTTAGAATAGTTGCCGTACTATTAAGAGGAGCATGTGGTGTATCACAATATACTTCATCTATGTGCCACAAATCTTAAAATCAACCTGCATTGCATACTAGAAGGTCATATTCCTCAAAATGCTTGTTTCAGCTCAGTTCAGCTCAGTCTGTCTCAGTCGGTCTGACCGTGAGTTAGACCGGTCTGACCGAATTATCGGACTAACCGTTTAAAATCTCGGACTGACCGAAGTTGTGTCTTTGCATAATATATTTCTGTTTAAGGTCGGTCTGTCCGTAGTTATTTTGTCGGTCAGACTCCTGGAACCTCTTGATTTATCCTTCAGGAATTTTGAGCTATTACGGTCTGACCGTTTGTTATACCAGTCTGACCGTGAAATCGGTCTGACCGAGTTTTTGAACTGTGGTCTGACCGTTTGGCCGGTCTGTCCGTATATTTCGGCCTGACCGTATAAGGTGTCCAGAAACTATGTCGTCTCTGGACAGTTCACGGTCTGACCGAAATAGGCTCCGGTCTGACCGTATGTGTGCCTGACAAGGGCAGTTGAGCATTTATTGCGCCTGTTTAATGCCGTTGCAATTGCGGCGGTCTGACCGAGCTTGTGCCTGCGGTCTGACCGCCAGGTGATCTTTTTCTCTCAACGGCCTGTAACGGCTATATTAATTGTGGGGGGTATATATACTCCCATGCACGGCCCTGTTCAGGACTTTTGCATAATCTTGAGCATTGTCATCATCCTTGAGAGCCTAAGCTAGTTTCATACACTCTAGGTTTCAATTTCTCAAATTTGTGAGAGTGTGCATTTGAGATCTTCTAGTGCATTGCATTTAGATCATTGAATCAATCGTGTGGCACTAGAAGAAGGCAAAGTGATCATCACCGGCTTGTTACTCTTGGAGTTTGCCGGCTCCTAGACGGCTAGGAGAAAGGTTTTGAAGAGCTCTTCAAGGAAGATTGTGAAGAAGCTTCAAAACGTCTTGTGAAAGGTTGAGCACGCCTTGCCGGAGCGGTAAAGTGCATCCTTAGTGAAATCGAGGTTTGGATAACTCATTACACTATTCCGGCTCAAGATCTAGGTCACTTCTCGAGAGAAGATTGACTAGATAGAGGAGCGGTTAGAGATTTGAGTTTGCCTCAACGTGGATTAGGGGTGATCGGCAAATCACCGAGACCACGGGATATATCCTTGTGTTGAGATTGCTCATTGTTCATCTTGTGTTATTTAAATTGCTCTCATTTACTACAAATTGTTTGATTTATTGTAATTTGGTAAAATCGCCTATTCACCCCCCCTCTAGTCGATATCCTAGATCCCTTTCACGGTGGCAGTGAGGTGGGACGGAGGTGTGGAAACAGTGAGGGGGAAGAAGAGAAGAAGAAGAAAAAAAAAGAAAGCCCGGGCTCAAGGTCCAACAGAGGGCGGTGGCTAGGGTTTATGCCATGTTTTGGCATTCTTGCAATTAGGCCCCCGGGGTTTTCAAAAATTACATTTAAGTCCTCCCGCTTAGGTTTTGGGATTTCTGAATCTAAGCCTGTCGTGTCTGCCACGACTGTGACATCACCTGTGAGGAGCCCAGCTCGGTGCAGCTGGTCCCTTAAACCACTTGACTTCCCAGGATGAGTCAATCACAGGGATACATTGAAGCAACAAATTAGTACAATAGTCATAATTGTATGGCCATCAGGCCTTAATACAAAACGAGGTACAGTGCCTTACAAGGCACAAGGGTCTAACAAAATAACACATCTAGTCGGCGGAAGCTAGGCCCAAAAGCAATCCACAGGAAACAGAGGTTGACAGCAGACAGCACCACATCAGGGCTCCGGATGAAACTGCTCGTCATCTCCTGGGTCCGCAGCATCTTCAGGGCATCCTCCAAGGTCGTAGAATGCTCCATCTATTGAGGAGTTGTTGCAAGGGTGAGTACTTATGTACTCAGCAAGTCATAGGGGAGGTAGAGATATAGTTACAGTATAAATGACATGAGCCTATGCTATTGGGGAAAGAGTGAAGGGTTTTTCCCAAAATACATTTCTTTCTCAATTCTTACTCAACTTCTGATCATACCCATGGCAGTAAATAAATCATATTGATGGTGATACATATATCCCATATCCAAGGCGATATATCCTCATATGACATTATTTTTATTCAAGCCTTTCTATCTTATACTCATAACAGTATTTCATAACTAAGGGCATAAACCACATGCCTCTTAATTATCATATGATCTCTATATTATGGTATTACCGCGACACGTCAACACATGACAGTCCACGGCAACGCCCCTTATCATGACAACACATGCCACTTGGGTAATCTTGAGCTAACAAATTTTAGTTTATAAAACAATACTTGTGTCACACCCCATGGATTTAATCCACCGCGGCATACTCCTAAAACTCGGGAGTACGAAGTATTCGAATACATTTTTAAACTCTGCAGAGATGTACCTCTTTTTAAATCCACTTTTTCACTCGACTTCCAAGTCGGGCCAACTCCATGCGACTTATACGCATGTGACAAGGCCGAGATCACACAACGTTTTTGCAGTCTAGTATTAACAGTATCCCTGCCCGGTAAATGGACAATACCGTCCCAAGTACCGTTGTGGGTCCTCCCCACTGCCTTACTTCCTAGCCTGGGTCTGTGTTCCCGCAGGACACATAACCTCTTTTGATTACAGTCGCGCACGGCTTAATCTGGCGTAGGGCGTCTTCCTTCTTTACACCTTATCCTCTCATAATTTTTCTGATCTCACATCACTCATGGACGAACTGCGTCCCACCAGTTTCCACGCGAGAAACCGGATCGACAAGCCATGTAGGGAACTGATAATACTAAGAAGGCTACTAGGTTGCGCCTGTCCCATACCAGGTAAGTGGTTGGTACGTTTTTCATGCCACTAGACGCATAACACAAGGTTCTAGTCCTTACATGCCAGTGACCAGATCATACCACAAACCATGCACCTTCAGTGCCTACACCTTCAGTGCAGCCAAGCACCTCCAGTGCTACCACCATTCCATACCAAAATACTGGTCACGGCTAGGGGTTCTATTTCATGAATATAAATGTACATGTTTAAACTTTTATTAGTTCGTGGCTTACTATCTTATCAAGTTCACATTCCTCAAGTATTCAATCTATCACTGCCATAATATCATTGATCTCAACACATGCAATATTAATGAGGTATCTATTCATGGAATAGCATAGCAATTCATAAAATATGGGTTTCAATATGATCAAGGTATGACTTGCCTTCCGCGTCGTAAGTATCAGCAGTTGATGATGGTTCAGCGACAGGATCTTCAACCCCGGACTCTTGCTCTAAACAAGATCAAACAAGCAAACAGGCATTACAATTCATTCTATTCTTACTAATTCACTACATGCAAAGATGCAAGGAGAAAATACTCTGGGAAAACAAGGTTTGGAAGCGATTAGAGTTAAACTGTGGGGATCAGGGTTAAAATTAGTTGTCAAGGTTTACAAGGTTCCAAAATATCAGGGTAATATCAAGGTGGTGACTGGTTCGCCCAAAAACAGCGAACGTCTTTAGGTTGGCATTCGGTTCAAGGCATCGGCATAAGGTCGATGGGTGATAGAGGGCTCAACTCAAGTTGTGACAGTATAGAAAAGTGTAGATCACAACATCAGGAGTCTAAGGGACAAAGTTATTTCCTAGTTTCATGGCTGGAAGTGGGTGAAAAGGCTCAATGCCACTGGCTGACATAGGCTGACAGCGCTCTAGAATGGCATTGACATGGTTTGAATAGTTTCCAGTGGCCAAAGTAGGTTTTGATTCAAGCATATGGTGCACAAGGTAGTGAGGCAGCTATTTGACAAAGTAATTTCTGTTTTACATGACCAGAGGTGGGTGAACAGGGCTAATGCCACTGGCTGACATAGCCTGGCATAGGGTTGACATGGCCAGAAACTAGGGTTAGCCTTATCTTTTGACTCAGGGCTCCAAATGATGCACCACTTTGCCTGGTGGTTAGGCATTTGTAACAGGAACAAATGTCTCAACAGGACCTAGGGCAGGAGATGGCCGGAAAGTGATGAAAACCGGCGAAGAACACGGTGGCCGAGCTGTTCTCAACAGTTTCTGGACCAAACTTTGGCATGGCGATACCTCTTCATCTGGGCCGATCCAGGTGTCGAGCTAGAAGGCAAAAATACTCCTGGGGTCGAGGCACATCTACTAGACAAGGTGGTTGGGGTTGAAACGGCCGGGAACAAAATCCGGCGACCGGAGCTAGGGAAGAAGACACAAGAATTGGGCATTTCTGTTCTAGGGCAAACGAACTCGAATCCTTGCTTGAGGAGGGTCTCTGGGGCATACAAAAGCTATGGGCGAAGTTAGATTGTCTGGAGAAACACCAGAGAAGCTTAACAGCGAGCCCCAGCTTACATGCAAGGTGCAAAGTTGGGATTTTTCATATTTTAGCGAAATTGGTGATTCTGGTTGCTTAGATGTGTTCTAAACAGTCCACTGATCATGTTTGATTACAGGCTCGAGGGCTAATTTGACTTAGTTAAGGATTAATTGCTCGCCGGAGTTGTCGGGGAAAAACAGCAATTCCCGGCGATGAGGTGCGATAGAACTCAATTGGCTGCTACTACACAGGTAAGTGGTTGAGAGTAACTCACTGGTAGCTTCAATTTGGAGTTCGGTGCAGTGGATTGGCCTGGCACCGTGAGCCTCTTCTCGAGCTCGCCGAAGAAGACGAAGACGACGGCGTGGTTAAGAACTTGAGTGGTTCTGGTGTGAGTGTGTTTGAGCTGAGCTGGGGTGGCTTTTATAGGCACAGCAAGGGGCTTGCAACGGCTGGAATTGCCTGGAGAATTGAAGCTCGAATCGATGGTGAATTGACCGGCCGGGCGGGACAGCAGCGAAGCGACGCGCTCCAGCGGCCGTGCCGGCTTTTGCAGCCTGGCGCACAGTCCTGGTTGATGCAACGGCGAGTTGATGTTTCCCCCAGGCATGTTTGCGACGTGGCGCAACTGCGCTGCCGTTGTCGGGCGCGCGCGCGGGAGAACGAAGGCGCTGCTGGCGGGCGAGGTGATTCCACGGTGGCGAACACGATGCGCACACGCGGCAGGGAAACAGTGGTTGGGGTGGCAACGCTGGAGACCGCCGGCGACGAAACCACAGCAGCGGCAACTGCGACGACCAACTCCGGCGCTCGTGGTCGTTTGAACGGCCTGGTCGTGCACAGTAGCCTGGTCGAACCAGGGACTGATTTGCGATGTTTTTTGTTTTGGCTTTGGACTAAACTGCAAATCTGGTCTTTGAGGGGTTTAATTTGAGATTTGATTTCATGGCTGAGTATAATATTTCTATTAATACCCATTTAGCTCAAATTTGGAGAAAGTTTGATAGGATTTGAGGGATTTCACCTATTTTCGAAAATAGGGTAAAATTAGGGTAAACTAAATCTGGATTTTGTCGATCTCGAATTCTGGTGATTGGAGAGAGATTTTGATGTCTGATCAAACAGGAGATCTGTATCAAATAGCATTTGGGAGGTGTTCCCTGAAGAAATTCTGGAGTTGGAATTGATTTGCAGATTTTAGCTTTTTCAGGCTTCCAGGTAAACAGAAAAGGACTTATTCGCAGTAAAATTTGGACTAAACTGCGAAAAGTGTTTAGATGATTTAATCTGGCTCCCAACTTTTTGAAGTGAGTTGAGGATGAACCTAGGAACATATTCCAGGGGTTACTTGAGTCTGGATAAGGTTAAATCGAGATAACTTAATCATCTGAAAACTGGGGTACTTAGGGTAAATCTGAATTTTTCCTGTTTTCGAAAACAGAGAAAGGCTTAGGTACTGGGAGTTACGGTCAGAATTTGATCTGGCTCCTGAAGACTTTTATCTTTAGGGTAACTGGTAGGTTAAATCTGGATGGTCAGATCTTGATCTGGATCTAGAGAATAGATTTGGAGATTTTTAGGGTTTGGGAGAGATTAGAGTTCAGCTGATCTGGCTACTACTACAGAGATACATGCATGCAGGGTTTTTATGCAAAACTTTTCACCCCCAAAACTAGGGTGTTACAAAGCCAAAATTGCAATTAAGGGCTCGGGTTTCAGGAAATTTACAAAGAAGGCCCTAAGCTAATGGGATTTGAGATTCTGGGCCCCCAGAGACTCCGATTTCTGCACGGTCAATTCCTACGCATCTATGGAAACACGTGCTTCTATCAGGAATCGACCGAGGGTCAGGTAAATTCAAAGAAATGCGCTCCATTAGTCGAATTCCACCCAAATCGCATCAACTTGCCAATAAATCATAAAACAAATAATATGTTTGATTTGATGATAGAGATATGTATGATCAATGCAAATGCCGCCTTATGTGACTAAATGTACATAATCAGGGGTTAAACATATGGAAAATATGCATAGATATGACAATTATCAGTCGCAGTACGCTGCCTACATTGGCTTGTTGGTGAAGATCACCGTCGAGAGCTGTAAGGATGTGAATGGCAAGATCTTAGTTGGCTCAGTCGAGAAGATCCTCAAGCTCGGCGTGTTTCTCAAATCAGGACCTATGGAAAGCATCTTACATTTGTCTTAGTGATTTCCTCGGGCTCAAACTCAACTCAACTTAATTGAGTTGAGTTGAGTTGAGTTGATCAGTTGATTTGCATTGATGAGTTGAGTTTGAGCCAGAAGAGATGATCAATACAAATGTAACTCAACACCAGTTCCAGCTCCTCGGGCGTCTCTGAACTGAACTCCTATGGTTAAGTCAAACGTGTTTCATACATTTGCTGTTTCAAATTAATGGATTTATGATGTATCAGGTCTAACTTGTAGTCGGTAGTTACATTTGTTGTTTGATTGCAAAGGTTCTCTTTCAAATGTGACTTTTGTAATACATCAAATGTGTGAATTGGTGTATTTGTATTGGTGTATATTTGTGTAGTTGTATTGCTATTTCAGACATGTATTTGAATGTGCGAATTGGCTTATTTGTGTAGAACTATCGCAGAAATATCATAGATGATTTTTAAATCATAACCGTCTGACAAACGGTGATATAACAGACAGTTCTAACGTCAAAATAGTCTGTGATATAACTATCACAGACGGTTTTGACTTCAGAACCGTCTGTAATATTCCAATGTGCTGGAAAATTTGAAGAGTCGGACACTATTGGGACTACTACAGTCGGTCCTGACATCAAAACCATCTGTAATACTAGACGATTGGGAGATCTAAACCGTGCTTGAAAGCTACAAAAAGATAAAGAAATAGGGAAGATAGCTAGCAGTCCAAGAACGTGCTGGAAAATTAGAAAATTGACATAAGAACAAAATTTTCATTAATTGTTTTTCATCACTTACAAAAAAAAGTAAAAATACAAAATGCTAGGTCAAGGAGTGGTCTTAGCCCAGGCTGCACCTTGAATAAAGTTAGTTTGACTTACAACCAGTACGCAGGACTCCTCCAGCGACAAGTTGTCCTACTTAGGATCAACTTCTATCGCGTCGAGAAGGCCTGCGATGTCCCTCAGCTTCGCTATGGTATCCTTCATAGTCAAACAGCAACCAGCAATGGTCATATCTGTGGCTTGCTTCTCCTTGCAAAGATGCCTCGTCCCCGCCCTAGCATTGTCACCATCCATCTTCATGCGTCGAATACACTGGAAGAGATCATCCAGGTCAAGCTGTACCTGAGTGTGCTTCTCCATAAGGAGCTTGTGCTCCTCTGGGAGGGCCCTCAACTCAGCCTTCACCTTGCCCGAGTCTTCCACGGCTCCCCTTCCCTGTGAAAATCAACAGGTCAAGAATGTACTGAACAGGGATTATCAATACAAGGGTAAGTCCAAAAGATTGAGAGTTCTTACCGGGGAGGACGAGGCTGACAATGCCATTGAGGATGCCATTCTCAAAGAGAAGCTAAGGAGTCGAAGAGTTTGAGAATTAGAAAAACATGTAAAGTAGTTGGCAATTCCACTGTCGAGCTACTTATAGAATTTCCAAGGTGACGTCCGTGTTCCCAGCCTAGGGTGCCGCGCGAACACATAGTTGAGAATTTGAAGCACCAGAGGGCTATCACAGTCGGTTATGAACTCAACGCCGTCTATAATACCATACTACTATCACATACGGTTTTGATGTCAAAACCGACTGTAATAACTGTTCTCCCTCCCGCCAAAGATTGCCGCTCCCATGTTCGCACTTAATCACCCCGCGATAATCACTATATGATCGAGATAGTGATTCCATGATCGCACACAGTGCACATACCTTTCTACGGTCACATGGTCGCCAAAACCTAATGAAAGAGAGAAGATAGCAGTCCAAGAATGTACCGTGCTGGAAAATTGGAAAATTGACATAAGAACACATTTTTCATAATTGTTTTGCATCACTTACAAAAACAAAAAAGTAAAAATACAAAAGGCTAGGTCAAGGAGCGGTCTTATCCCTGACTGCATCTATAATAAAGTCAATTTGACTTGCAATCAGGACGCATGACTCCTCCAACAACAAGTTGTCCTTCTTAGGATCAACTACATACGCGTTGAGAAGGCCTGCGACCGCCCTTAGCTTCGCGAAGCTATCCTTGATAGTGAAACTGTAGCCAGCAATGGTTATATCCGTAGCTTTCTTCTCGTCACGAAGACGCCTCGTCCTCTCCCTAGCCTTCTCACCATTTGTCCTCAATCACTTAATGCGATGGATGAGATCGTCCACGTCAAGCCTTAGCTGAGTGTGCTTCTCCATAAGGAGATGTGCTGGTCCTAGAGGGCCCTCAGCTTGGCCTTCACCTTACCCAAGTCCTCCCCATCTCCCCTTCCCTGTGCAAATCAACAGTTCGAGAATGTACTTAACAGGAATTAACAATACAGGGTAAGTCCAAAAGATTGAGAGTTCTTACCGGGGAGGGCAAGGCTGAGCATGCACGTGAGGATGCCATTGGCGCAGAAAAGCTAAGGAGTTGAAGAGTTTTAGAATTAGAAAAACTTGTAAAGTAGTTGGCAATTCCACTGTCGAGCTACTTATAGAATTCCACGGTGATGCTTCGTGTTCCCAGCCTAGGGCGCCGCACGAACACACAATTGAGAATTTGAAGCACCAAGGGACTATCACAGTCAGTTCTGAACACAACGCTGTCTGTAATACCATACTATCACATACAGCGTTGAGTTCAGAACTGACTGTGATAGTCACAGATAGTTTTGACTACGGAACCGTCTGTGATATTCTACTTATCCCAGACGATTCTTAGTTTATAACCTTCTGTGATACGCCAGAACAATCACAAACGGTTTTGAACAGAGAACGGTCTTTGATAAGTAGAATATCACAAACGATTCTGTGCAAAAAACCGTCTGCTTGACTATCACAGTTGGTTTTGACCTCAGAACCGACTGTGATAACTTAATAAATTCTCCCGATAGGCCTTCACAGATGGTGTTCCATTGAAAAGTTCATAACCGTCTGTGATGTGCCGTCCTAGATGTCTATTTCTGTGGTAGTGGGGAGTCCGTATCTGTATGAACGAGACGCTCACTTCCATCAAAGAGCGAAGAGTGCGAGCTTACTAAAGATGTAGTTAAGTTTGTGATTAGTAGAGATGTTCACATCAACACTTTGAACTTGATTACCGCAAATTAGGCCAAACAAATCGTCAACGCATGTCACAAATACGTGTTGGTTATAATTCGACCAATAAGTCAAAGTGATAGTACTCGAGTGGCGCTGTCATTGGTGTGCCGAGAAGATTCTGGTCGTTTGTCGGGACTGCTGGAGAAATACAGTAATCTGTTTGAGGGTACCCAGGGTCGTCCGCCGAAACGTCCAGTCAAGCATGAAATTCAACTCGTGTTCGATGCGATAATTCCCAATCAGAGTATGTATTGCAACTCGGTATTGGAGAACGAAGAGATCAAAAGACAACTTGGTGATTTGCTGAACGATGGTGTCATTCAATCGAGTAGTTCACCTTGTGGATCTCTTGTGGTGTTAGTGCCAAAGAAAACTGGGACTTGGCATATGTGCATCGACTACCGAGCACTGAACAAGATCACCACCAAGAACTGATACTCCCTTCCTCGTATTGACGACCTGCTGGATCAATTGAAGCATGCTATTGTCTTCTCGAAATTGGATGTAAAGTCAGGGTATCATCAAGTCAGCATCTGAGAGGAGGATACGTGGAAGACTGCGTTAAAAATGTGACAAGGTCTGTTCGAATGGCTGGTCATGCCGTTTGGCCTTTGCAATGCCCTGGCTACTTTCATGCATCTTATGAATGACATATTACGGCAATTCATTGCCGACTTTGTGATCGTTTACCTCGACGACATACTAGTCTATAGTCATTCGTGGAACGAGCACCTCATGCATGTCAAAAAGGTGTTCAAACAGCTTTGGCAACATCGACTTCACCTTAACTGTAAGAAGTGCGAGTTTGGCCAGCAAACTCTACTGTACCTGGGATTCATGGTCGGCAATGGTACATTAGAAATTGACCCGGATAAGGTAAGAGTGATCCGTGAGTGGCCTCGACCGCGAACAGTTACGGAAGTGCGCAGTTTTGTGGGAGCATGCCAATACCTTTGGAACTTCAACCGACACTTCTCAATTGTGGCTTCTCTGTTGCATGCATTAATCAGGATCGACCAAAAGTTCAAGTGGACAGGGAAACATGGGGACACATTTCTCTTGCTGAAGAGGAATATCAGTGAAGCCCCTGTGTTAGCTTTGCCGAATCTGTAGAAACCATTCAAGCTAGAAATCGATGCCTCAGGTATGCAATGGGGAGCAGTGCTCATGTAGGAAGGTCGACCAGTAGCATATCACTCCAAGTTATTTCAGGGAGCTTAGAAGAATTACCTGACCTACGATAAGAAGTTGTGTGCATTGCATCAGGCCGTAAAGCAATGGCGGTGCTACCTTTCGGGTAAAGAGACTGTTGTCCACACCGACCAGTAGCCTTCGCAATACTTGTAAATGCAATCAAAGTTACAGAAAGCTCGACATATGAAGTGGATGTCGTATCTATAGAAATCTGGTGATTATGTACAAGAAGGGCATACACAATAAACTGGCTGACATGTTGTCGTGACCACCAGTTACGACCCTCTGGTTTTCAGCATTTATGGAGATCGAGCCCTCATGTCATGAGGACTACGCCACAATGTACAGTGAAGATCCTAATTTTCGACCAGCACTGACTGAGCTCGAAACAGGGAAACCTACAGAGTTCTTTCATCGAGAAGGACTCTTGTACAAAGGTAATTCACTTTGTATACCTCGTGGAGCACCTCGAACTCAATGGCTGTGAGAAATGCATACATTGAACGTTGCTGGTCACTTTGGGGTTACAAAAACTTTACAAAATCTTCATCGACATGTGTTTTGGCCGCGTATGCAGCAAGATGTGGCTAGTTTTTTTGAGACTGTGGTCTCTACAGCATCTCGAAACAAGTAAACCGACAACTTGTGATTTTACACAGCATCAAAGGGCGATGCAATGGAGTGATATGCTCAGGAGGTTGAGGCGAATCTATAGGACAAGGTGGCGATGACGGAAGTGGCCGGCGGTGACCGGATGGCACGCTGGAGGTACGGCAGCAAGGGGTAAAATAAAAATAATCAAATCGTGTTTTCGAGCTGTGATTCTGGAGATTGAAGTGCCCGAGGCTAACTGGAGCTAGCTAGAGCTCTTAGGTACAAGCTGGAACACTGTACTTGCCTGGAGGCTGGTCGACGGCGAGCGGCGGCGAGCTGCGCCAGAGAAGAAGAGTACAAACGACTGCCTCAAAGGTTCCAGGGCAATTGGATGATTTAATCTCAAAGTTAAGAGCACAGGTAGGTTCCTGGATTGGTCCAAATGGTGAGGTTAAGAAGAATTGGATTAGGGCGGCGCTGGTGAGAAGTTCGACGACGCGGTCGGAGAAGAAGAAGTAAAATTTGGGCTTTACCACTGTAGGGCTTTGAAGTTCAATTTCTCATAATGGGAGCAAGAGAGAAGCAAAGGAAAGCTACTGGAGTTGCCAAATTGGCCGGAGAAGAGACGGTGCGTGCCGGCAACATGAGCTGGTCGTCTGTGTTGATCGAAGGATGCCGACTAGAGGGGGCGTGAATAGGCGGTTTTAAAATTTTTCTTCTAAGTTAGGGTTTAACAACCCAAGATTGCAATAACAAATCTTCTAAGGATATGAAAGACAATTCAATTCAGATTTTGCACTTTCTAAAATATTAATAGCAACAATTCAATCACTATGAAAATTAAGCAAGTAGTAGAGGTAACCGAAAAGATAGAGTTTTTCCCGAGGTCTCGGAAATTTGCCGATTTCCACTAATCCTCGTTGAAGCGCTCTTCGCTTGAGCTTATGCTTCGATTTCACTAGAGGTAGCCCTTCCCTTCTCCGGATAGGCGAGCCCCGAGCCTTTACAACCAATCGCCGGGCCTCTCCGACACACCGTCGATGGAGAGATCGCCGGACCTCCCGGGTCGTCTAGGTGACGGCAATCACCAAGAGTAACAAGCCTAGCACCTTGCTTGATCAACCTCAAAGCTTGATGAACACAATGCAAAAGCAAGAAGGCTTGAAAACAAATTCACTCAACTAGCACTTAAGATTTCTCAAGTTTTGACTTCAATTGCTAGAGAATGGATGTGAGAGGGCTTGCACATTGTTGCTCAGGGTTTTTGAGATGTATTTCATATGTCAAAGACATCTACAACAGTGATCTATTTATACTCTCAGCAAAAACGGTCGAAATCAAGAAGATTTGGCGAAAGTTGTACTGGCCGGACATTGTCCGGTCACTTCAGACAATGTCCGGTCACTTCGGACAATGTCCGGTCAGTACAAAAATTTTGACCGTTATTCACGTGAAATGCAAGTGTCAGTAGCCGTTTGGATTAAAATGTGAAGGCCGGACAAATGTATTTGTCCGGACAGATGCATTTGTCTCTGTTGACACCCCTGTTTAAAATGATTTGTACACACCGGACAAATACATTTGTCTGGACAAAACGTCTGGACAGATGTATCTGTCTCTGTTGACACTTAACATAAAACACTCCAGATTTTTGTATGGGCCGGACATATGGGATTTGTCCGGACAAAATGTATTTGTCAGTGTTAACACAGCATTTTCAATAGCCCAACATTTGTATTGGCCGGACATTGTCCGGTCACTTCGGACAATGTCCGGTCACTTGAGACACATCCTCCGGACAAATACATTTGTCTTAATTCAATATGCTGTAAATTTTTGTACTGACCGGACATTGTCCGGTCACTTCGGACAATGTCCGGCCTTCACCGGACAGATGCACCGGACAAATGTATTTGTCTCTGTTGCACTTGTTTGCAAAGTTCTGAAATTATTTGTATTGGCCGGACACTGTCCGGTCACTTCAGACACTGTCCGGCCAGTACAAAACGAAAACAGACCTCTGAATTTTTTACTCATCTTTGATTTAGGGCAAATGCAAATGCAAATATGCTTCTAAAAACTTCAAGGTTGATCAAGATACTTGTGCTAAGACCCCTCTTAATAGTACGACCATCTAACCTAGAAAATTTCAAAACAAGAAGGCGCTAGGTTTAGGTATTTGTACTATTGTTGAGATTTTCGTCATTTTCGCTTCATGGAGTCTTGATAACCTTGCTTTGTCTTTCCTTGATGCTTTCTCCTTTGATTTACCTGAGTCTCACATACAAAGGTTAGTCGCAAATCTCACGGATGTCATTAATCACCAAAACCCTAATTAGGGCTCAAGATTCAACAATCTCCCCCTTTTTGGTGATTGATGACAACCGTTATGCATAAAACATATGGATATAAAAAAAAATGAGTATAAACAAGAGATGCTCCCCCCGAATCTTACATTCAAGTTCATAAACATATTCATAACAAGGTATATCAAGATATCCATACGTATCAACACATACATACACAAAGAGAGATAACAAAGCTATACCCATGTTCATGTTCATACATTCATAAACGATAAAATGACGACATAAATACATCCACTGGACGATATATGACATAACAACATCACACATATCCATACCACATATACATAACCACATCACACATATCCATAACACATATTCATAACATAACTCTCCCCCTTTGTCATCAAACATCCATAAAAGGAGAGAGGACATAGATACAAGAGATCATAGATGCAGAAGTAGGACAATCTAAGACTGCGGAGGATGATCGGAAGAAGAATCGCCGCGACGACGACACTGATACTGGCCTGCGTCGAATCGTCCCCGCAGCTCAGAGATATCCTGACTCATAGAATCGATGCGAGGCTCGATGACGTTGAGGCGATGGTCGATGGAGCTCAATCTGGTGTCAACCTCATCGAAGCGAGTCTCGAATCGCATGGACATCTGATCCAGCCGCTCCATGATCATCATATATGGAGCTGAGACGTCAGGGCTCTGGGAGATGGAGTAGGACTGAAGTGGAGAGGGAGCCCCCGCGACTGGAGACATAGGCTCATCTCCATGAACTGGTGATCCAACTTGATTTTGATAGCGAACAAGGATCCCCAGGCTCTTCAACCGGTAATACTTTATAGAAGTAGGACGGGAAGCTCGATGCAGTCCAAAGTAGGTCAGAGTGTGAGCGATGAAAGGTGCGAAGGGCAAAAGCCTCTTTGAGTCCAGCTGAACTTCCTGCATCTCGTGGAACATGAACTCCACAATGTCGAAAGGTGTCTCGTCAACTTGGGCTCTTAGAAGTCGCAGCATGGTAGACATGACAGCCCCGCGATCTCCGGTTTTTGGTAAGATAGTCATGCGGTTCAGCTTTTCTAGAATGGCCACCGGAGGAATCAGTTGAGAGACTTTACCAATATTTGGATCTTGATTGTCGAAGAGATGAGCCACGTCTTCAACTCGAACTTCATCAAAGGCGAAAAGGCTGTTGTCAACATGCTCGATCTGTAGAGCCTCTTCAAACTGTGCCTTGGTGAGAGTCCTTCTTGAGTTGTTGTTCATGAATACGACGTGGGATCGATCCGAGGCAACATGAAGAGATGCGAAGAACGAGCGGATGATGTCCACGTTCCACTTCCAGTCTTCCTTCATCTCGGTGAAGGAGAGCAACCTGACAGCCATGAACTTGCCCCGTAGAGGATAGTGAACTTTGCTCTCGATCAAATTCCAGTCAATGGCCTGATGCCCAAATACTTTGGCGGAGGAGAATCTGGTGTGAAACTGAGACATCTAGAAGGCATTCCAGAAATTCCACTCAGTACATGTCCTCGGATGCTCGTACGGGTTCTTTCGACGAAGTCGCCGAACAGCACTAGCGGTGAAAGTCTGATGGCCTCTGGGTTGCTCATCACCACTACTGCTGCTGCTATCGACTGAGTCAGAATCATCAATGGGAGATCCTATGGGAGATGCTGGAGCTGCATCATCCTCATCAATAGCCAAAGAATTCCAGTCGATAGGTTGAGCCTGTTGACAAGATCCACGCCCATGACGACGGCTAGTTTGCTTCATTCTTCCAGTCATAGTGACTCTGGAAAGAAAAGATGGATAATTTGATCATGATATGACTCGAAGGAGGTGAACGGAGAAGCATGAACTAGTCTTCCGATGGATATGTATGCATGACCTACTCCTTATATGAATCAATCTTACTCATGCATTTACTAATAGATGTTAGCTTGTACTCCATATCATCCTTTTCTGCTCTTTGATTCAATCTTGTTCTACTCAATTTGCTTTGATCAAAATCAAGGATCCAAGGCAATCAAAGGAAATCATCTACGATATTCTCATCTTAACCACTCATCTTGTGCATTGTAAATAATTTGAACAAATCCGATATGAATCCAACATTTAACCCTACAGATTTGGTTCAATTTGATCATCATATTTCCATACAAAGCATAGTTGATTTTGTTCCAAAATCTTACCCTAGATGGCAATTTGATCTACTTATATCATGCATGTCTATGACAAACTCCAATTTTGCACAAATTAGCTTAAATATGACCACTCATAGATGTCAATTTCATGAATCTATAACTAGATTTGACATGCATAATCATTTTGTTAGTTTCAAACCCTAGAATCACTATGGGATGTAATGCATGAACCTGTGAAGCAAAAGGAGAAAAACTCACCCAAACCAAAGGAGGAGAAGATGCACAAGAGTTCAAATCGAGGGCCGGACGGGAGATGGCCGGACGGATCCTCTTGTCCGGAGGAGAAGGCTTGAACAGTGGTGAGAGGAAGAACTGTGGAGGAAACAAACACAAAACACGAATTGGGGAAGAAGAGGACTTCGGGAGAATTTTATAACTGAACCGTTATGCACATGCCGGACGAAGTCTGATCTGGCCGGACATTGTCCGATTTGACTGGACAGAGTCTGAACTGGGCGGACAATGTCCGGTCAGTTCAGATAGAATCCTAAAGTTTCTGAATTTTTTCAATTTTTCGCAAAAATGACTCAACCAGAAGTTTGAATTATAGATAAGCTCAAATATCATGTTTGGAATATATCCAGCTAGCTTCGAGAAGAATTTGAGAGAAAACGACTTTAAAATGAACCTCCGAAGCCGGTTTTAGGGTAAAAGAGTAAAATAGAACGGTTTTTCACCAATTTGTCAAATTTTCATGAAACTTGAATTTTTCTGAGATGTTTGGCCTTGTATGAATTTTAAATACTATTTCAAGCCAAACCATGGAAGAGATCTTGGCTCAAAACAGCGAAATTCACAAAATGCACATTTTGGGTATTTTCATGTCAAAGCTCGTTTCCGGGCGATTTGAAAAATGTGATAACTTGCAAACCATAGGTCTTTTGAGAAAAAGTTCAACATGAACTATCTTCGAATGATCGATCTCTAAGTGTTTCATGTAAAAAAATTTTGTCAAAACTCAACCGATTTTAATTTATGGAAATAAGTCATTTTAGGCCAAAACAAAATCCTTAGATGTTCAATTTTGTCAAAATTCAACATTTAGGCTCGAAATCCTTTCTTTTTACTTTCAAAACCTTTGAGAACATTGTTGAAAGGTATTTTTGAAGATTTCTATATATTTTTATCATTTTGGCACTTTTTAGCCCTTTTTGATTTAAAAATGATCCTTTTGATAAACAACATGCATTTTTTTTTTCTTTTGGTACACAATTTTTGGGTATGCAAGCATTCAATTATCTTGAAGTTGCTCCCCCTTAATGTGTTCACCAAGTTTTGTTGAAAAACCGACAAAGTGGTGAACTTTCGGAATTTTTCTTCAAACTACGAAGTGATTGGCATAGATGCCTACATTGATTGAATATATATATATATATATATATATCTATATACATATAAGTAGGAGTATATACGCTAGATACAATCAAATAATCAACCAATTTAAGATAAGCAAAAGATCAAATAACATTTGAAATGTCAATAACATTCAATTCATTTCTTAACTTGCTAAATCTTGACTCATCCAAAGGTTTAGTGAATAGGTCCGCTAATTGATTTTCGGTTGAAACATGACTAATCACTATATCCCTTTTTGATACATGAGCCCTTAGAAAGTGATGTCTAATGTCAATGTGCTTTGTTCGAGAGTGTTGAACGGGATTGTTGGCAATTTTAACCGCACTCTCATTATCACATAAAAGCGGAACACAATGGACTCTTATGCCATAATCTAACAAAGTTTGCTTCATCCAAAGAAGTTGTGCACAACAACTACCGGCCGAAACATATTCCGCCTCGGCGGTTGAGAGTGCAACTGAATTTTGTTTCTTTGAAGTCCAAGAGACTAATGATCTTCCTAGAAGTTGACATCCACCGGAAGTACTTTTTCTATCAATTTTACAACCGGCATAATCAGAATCTGAATATACTAGGAGATCAAAACTAGCATTCTTAGGATACCAAAGACCTATGTTTGGTGTATGTTTTAGATATCTGAAGATTCTTTTTACTGCAGTTAGGTGACACTCTCTAGGAGCAGCTTGAAACCTCGCACACATACATACACTAAACATAATATCAGGTCTGGAAGCAGTAAGATATAATAAACTACCAATCATGGAGCGATATAATTTGAGTTCTACCGGTTTACCTCCCTCGTCCAAGTCCAAATGCCCATTTGTAGCCATGGGAGGCTTGATTGATTTTGCATCATCCATACTGAATCTTTTGAGTAAATCCTTCACGTATTTGCTTTGACTCACAAATATTCCTTCTTTGATTTGCTTAATTTGAAGTCCGAGGAAAAAGCTCAATTCTCCTATCATGGACATCTCAAATTCCTTGGACATGGTTTCACCAAAAGCTTGGCAAAGAGATTCGTTAGTGAACCAAAAATTATATCATCGACATAGATTTGGCAAACAAAGAAGTCATCGTCTATGATTTTGGTAAAGAGAGTTGTATCAATTTTTCCAACTTTAAAGCCTTATGAAATTAGGAAATTTCGCAATCGTTCATACCAAGCCCTAGGGGCTTGCTTAAGACCATAAAGAGCTTTTGAGAGTTTATAGACATGATTTGGATATTTAGGATCTTCAAAACCCGGTTGTTGCTTTACAAATACAAGTTCCGAAATTTCACCATTTAAGAAAGCACTTTTAACATCTATTTGAAATAGTTTGATTTCAAAACATGATGCAAATGCAAGTAAGATGCGAATAGCCTCTAGTCTAGCTACGGGAGCAAAAGTTTCATCAAAATCTAATCCCTCAATTTGAGAGTAACCTTGTGCTACCAATCTAGCTTTATTTCTTACAACTATGCCATTTTCATCTTGCTTATTTTGAAAGACCCATTTTGTACCAATTATATTGTGATCAAGAGGTTGTTCTACAGTTCCCAAACATTATTTCTAGTAAAGTTGTTTAACTCATCATGCATAGCATTTACCCAATCCGAGTCCGCTAAAGCTTCATCAATGCATTTAGGCTCAATACTAGAAATGAAAGTGTCGCGCCCCGAGACTGGGACAACGACTACTCCTGTAGAGACCTAGCTCGCTGCAGCTAGTCCCATACTCACAAACCTTTGACTTCCCAGGATGAGTCAAACACAGGAGTATATTACATTGCAACAGAGTACTCACAAAATATTAAGCAGTGTGGCCTGCTGGCCTTAATATTACATAAAGGATTACAATGCCTACAAGGCATTCAGGGTTTAGCAAAATATTTAACTACACAGCAGAAGTTAGGTGACCCTCCCACAAAAGAAGTTGACGGCAGAACAACACACTTCAGGGCTCTGGCGGAATTGATTCTCCTCCTTTTGGATCCACGAAGTACTCCATGTCATCATCTTGATCAAGGTAGGCTCCATCTATTGAGTTGAATGTTGCAAGGGTGAGCACTTACGTACTCAGCAAGTCATAGGTAAGAGTAGATACATATAGTAGTGATGATATAAACCTAGACTAGTCCAGAATTATGGATATTTGTAAAATAATCTTTTTCTTTCTCATCTCATCTTATGGCAGCACTTTTCATAATATAACATCATCATTCATGTTCACTAGATTATAGCACTACCGCGACACGTCGACACACGACAGCCCACGGCAGCACTCCTTATCATGACAACACATGTCATTTGGGTAATCTTGATTAAACATATTTTATTTAGAAAATAGTACTTGTGTCACACCCCGTGGATTTAATCCACTGCAGCAGACTCCTATAAACCCGGGAGCTCGGAGTATTCGAATACGTTTTTAACTCTGCAGAGAGGTACCAATTTACCCACAAGATATTCCACTTTCAAGCCTTTCCTATCATAACAAAATGATTGGACCCCTGACTCACTTCATACTGTGAGCGGCAAGGTGGAAATAACAAGAACATTTGTTATGTATCACTTACAATTCACCCCCGACCCTGTGGCTCTCAGCGAGGCACAGTTGTGGCAGGTTGTATCCAAACCTCCACCCCTTTGCTTATTCCCATTACTGGGTCAGCGTGCTTGATCACCTTCAGTGATATGTGTGGGAGCCGCGCTCCGTGTTTATCGTGCATCACTACACATCTCATGCAGGGGTTTCATGTGCGATCCACATAATTACTTGTTCAGGCCTGTCCCATACCAGGCTTGCGGTTAGCACGTTGTTCATGCCACTAGACGCACAACACAAGGTTCTAGTCCTTATATGCCAGTGACTAGACCATCCACAACCCTGCACCTTCAGTGCCTGCATTCCTTTGCAGTCTAGCACCTCCAGTGCTACAGCCATCCACACCATTTTTCTGGTCACGGCTAGGGGTTTTATTTCATGAATATAAGTATATAGATACATATAATAGTTCATGGCTCAAAACTTGTTTATTTCACATTTCACAGATAACCAGTCTAGCACTGCCAATTCATAAATCAATCATTCTTAATCTTTCACATGCGATATTGCCTATATTCAAGGTTATATTATAGCAACATTTAAAATATAGGTTCAAGATGACCAAGGATATGACTTGCCTTCCGCGTCGTAAAATACAGTAGTCGATGACGGGTCAACAGCAAAATCTTCAAAGTCAGCTTCTGAATCTGCTCGACGACAAACAAACACACAATGATTACTTATAATATTTAAAATGTTTTAAGACTTATATGCAGAAATGCTTAACAAGAATGATTGAACTATACTGGAGATAATTTGAACTGCAAACTGAACTGAGTCGAGATTCTAGGGTTTCAAGGAATTTGGGCTAAGGATGGTGATTAGATAATCTTAGGGTTTCAGGATTGCAATAGGGATAACAATTTTGTGGCTGGTTTAATCAAAACAGCGAATGTCAACAGATCGACATTCGGATCAAAGCTTGGACATAGCTTTAAGAAAAGCTAGAGTGCTTATCTCAAGTTGTGGTAGTAGAAGAAAATGTAGATCACAACTCTACAAATTCAGTGGACAAAGTGGATTTCAAATTGCACAACCAGAAGTGGGTAAACAAGGTCAATGCCACTGGCTGACAAGCTCTGGCATAGAGCTGACAATGCCAAAAACTAGGGCTTAGCATAACTTTTGATCTGGAGCTCCAAATGATGCACCACTTTGTCTGGGAGGTAGGCTTGAGTAACAGGAACAATTAAGTCAACAGGATCTAGGGCAGGAAATGGCTGGAAAGCAAGAAATTCGATGATGAACAGAGATGAACTGGCTGCACTGGAGCTGTTCTGGACAAAAACTTGGCAAAGCTATAACTTCTGATCTAGGCTGATTTAGGTGTCGGGCTAGAAGACAAAAATGCTCAGGGGGCTAAGGCACATCTAAATGACAAGGTGATTTGGGCTGAAACGGCCGGGAACACTTTTCCGGTCATCGGCGCCGGAGAAGAATCACTGGATTTGGGCATTTCCAACACAGGCCGTTTGAACTCGATTCCTTGCTCTAGGAGTGATAGAAGGGTATGAGTAAGCTACTGGCGACGTCAATTTGGCCGGAGGATCGCCGGTGTGGCTTGGCGACGAGAGCCAGCAACTGATAAATTGCAAAATTGGGGATAGCTTCAAATTGGGCTCAAATGATTGTTCTAAATTCACAGGCATGCTTGATTTAGCTTACTGATCAATTTTTATTACAGATACGAAAGCTAATTTGGAGTAATTCGAGCTACATTGCCGGAACAGGGCATTCTTCGAATTTTAATCATTTCCGGCGATCACCGGCGTTAGAGTCCACCGGAGAGTAACTAGACAGTACTACACAGAGAGTTTGAGTAGATGAACTCACTGATGGCTTTAATTTGGCAGGAGATGATCTGTAGAGTGCTGGCACCGCGAAGCCTCTTGCTGGACTCGCCGGAGAAGATGACTGAAACAGGAAATTTGGAAATTGGTTAAGTCCTGGTGACGTGTGGAGGGAGCTACTGAGCACAGGAGTGCTTATATAGGCCAGGCGAAGATGGCGAAGGGGAACAATGAAGTAATTGGCTGCTGTGATGAGATCGGTTGCGTGCTGGAGCAGTAGCGGCGAAGAAACAGCAAGAGCGGTGATGCGACGGCGACAAGCTTTCAACTGATCACAATGTCACCTCATCGGGACCTGGCAAAGCTTGTAGCAAGCGGTGGCGACAAGTACTGGCGCGGCGAGGCTACGTGGCGATGGATTGCTGACAAAAGTCACTGCTGGTCGCGCGCGGGAGCAAGCACTAGTCGTCGACGTAGCAGCGGCCTTGCCACGGCACCAGCTGGAGCGAGGACACGTGCGCACTGGCATGCATGGTCACAAGTGCGGCGAAGCTTGGCCGGCGGCGAGCGTGCACGGCGCAAGGAAACACGGCAAGGCTTCTGGTCGTGTACAGCAGTTGGCCTGGTCGAAAATGGACTGATTTGCAATATTTGATTTTCACATTTGGACCAATCTGTAATTCTGGAGATTTGGAAGGTTAGAGTTGAATTTGATTTCACTAATCTGGTAGATTATATTCAACAGGGTATTTGGCAAAGATAATTGATAAGGTTTAGCACATTTGAATACTTTTCGATACAAACTGAAAATAGGGTAATTTAGGGTAAAATAAGGTTTAAGTTTTGTCGATTTCGAATTCTGGCATTTAGGGTTCGATTTTGATATCTGCACAGAAGAGAAACTTGTGGCAAATAGCATTTCGAGAAGATTTGCCGAAGAGATTTTGAGTTTGAAGTTAATCTGGAGATTCTAGCCTTTTTGGGTTTTCAGATATCAGATAAGGACTAATTTGCGATAACTCTTGGACTGATTTGTGAAAGAGTCTAGATGGTGAAATCTGGCTGTCAACTTTTTAGATTAAGGTATTGACATACCCATGATTATATTCCAGGAATAATCTAGTCTGAACTTGGTCAAGATTCGGATTAAATCTGTATTTCTGAAACTTAAGGTATTTGGGTAATATAAGGTATTTCTGTTTTCGAAAACAGAAGAAGTTGATAAATCTGGAATTTAGAGATAGAATTGGATCTAGGTTCTGAAGACTTTTAAGTTCAGAGTAACTGATAGATCACATCTGAATAATCTGATCTTGATTTGAGGTCATAGGATAGATTTTGGAGATTTTAGGGCTTGAGATAGAAACTGATCTGGCTATTACTACATATACATGCATGCATGCTATTGATGAAAAAGGAAATTTTCACCCCTAACTCAGGGTGTTATAGAAAGATGCATGTTCACAAAAGGATGCAATTCTAGAGCGAGTTTGGACACCTTTACCAACATCACCTATTATTTGGTTGACGGGATGATCCTTAGCGATAGTTTGATGAAGTCTTGGATTTTGCAATCTTTGATCTTCACTTTCCTTTATTTCCGAGTCAAAATCAACTTGAGTAGGAGCCTCCGGAATCATAGAAGCTATTTCATTTTCTTGATCGGGTGGCTTTGAATCTTCATCTTTGGGCTTGATATCTCCAATCGTCATGTTCTTCATGGCTTCTCGTAATTCCTCATTTCCTACATTCTCAACATCTTCATACTCTTCTTGAGAGCCATTAGATTCATCAAACTCAACATTGCATGTTTCTTCAATGCATTCGGTTATGATGTTAAAAACACGATAAGCATTACTAGTTGATGAATATCCAACAAGAAAGCCCTCGTCAACACGTCTTTGAAATTTTCCAAGATGCATGCGTTTTTTAAGGATGTAACATTTGCAACCAAAAACTCAAAAATATGAAATGTTTGGTTTGCTTCCAATAATTAGCTCATAAGGAGTTTTGTTTAACAAAGGATGAGTATAAAGCTGATTTATGGCATAGCAAGCCGTATTGACGGCCTCGGCCCAAAACCTAGTGGGGGTTTTATATTCATCCAACAAAGTTCGAGCCATTTCAATTAATGTTCGATTTTTCCTTTCCACAACACCGTTTTGTTGAGGAGTATAAGGTACGGAAAATTCGTGTTTAATTCCAGATTCCTCACAAAGCTCAATAAAGTCCGAATTTTGAAACTCTCCACCATGATCACTTCGAAGTTTCTTGATGGAGAATTCAAATTCATTTTCAACTCGTTTTGCAAATCTTTTAAACACACTTGGAGCATCAGATTTGTGATTTAAGAAAAAAATCCAAGTAAATCGAGAGAAATCATCAACAATGACAAAACAATAGTTACTACCACCAATACTTTGAGTTTCCAATGGACCAAACAAGTCCATATGCAAAAGCTCAAGTGGTCTAGATGTTGACAACACATTTTTAGCGGGATGAGTACTAGCAACTTGTTTTCCCACTTGACACGCACTACAAAGTTTATTTTTTTCAAACTTTACATTTTTCATACCTAGGATTAAATCTCTTTTTAAAAGTTTGTTCAATTGATGCATCCCAACATGAGCCAAACGACAATGCCAAAGCCATCCCAAAGAATTTTTAGCAACCAAACATGTTGAAATGCAAGAGTCTTTTGAACCGAAATCAACCAAATACAAGTCTCCATATCGAAAACCTTTGAAAATTAAAGACTTGTCTTCTAGACTTTCAATGATAACACCATTTGGTTCGAAAATGCATCTAAGACCCAAATCACAAATTTTTGCAACCGAAAGCAAATTGAAATTCAAAGATTCAACAAGTAATACATTTGAGATAGAAAGGTTGTTTGTGATTGCGACTTTACCTAACCCAATTACCTTTCCTTTGCTATTATCACCAAACGTGATTTTATCAATGTCATTGCAACCATTCTCAAATGAAGAGAACCGACTTCCATCACCGGTCATGTGTTGGGTGCATCCGCTATCAAGCACCCAATGCCTCCCACCGGTTTTGTAGTTTACCTAAAAGAAGGTTTAGACGCTTTTAGGTACCCAAACTTGTTTGGGTACTTGAAAGTTAGCAACAAGGGTTTTTGGAACCCAAATTTTCTTTTTATGCTTATTTTGATAATGTAAACCAATGAATTTTGCAATTACTTTTCCGTACTTTGTTTTCTTTAGCATGTAATGGGAGTGATACTTATTTTCTTTAGCTCTAGAAGTTGAGGGACAATTTTCCGGCAAATGGTCTACATTATGGCATTTGTGACAAAACATATTAGTGGCCTTTACAAAAGTCATTTTAGTACTCAACTTCTTTCTTTTGTTCGGTTCATATCCTAAACCCTCCTTTCTAAATGAACATCGTTGCTCACTAAGAAGTTTGTCTAAGATCTCTTTTCCTTTAAAGCATTTTGCTAGTCCTAGATTTAGCTTTTCCACTTGTGCCTTGAGTTCTAAATTTTCTAAAATCAAATTTGAGTTGTTATCAACAATTTCATCACAAACATTTTCATGATTAATTTCTAAAGCATTACAAGTGATTGATTTTGAATGAGAGACACTATGAGTTGATTCGTCTAGAATATCAAAAGTAATTCCTATTTCACTAGTTTGTTTAGAATCAATAATTTCATTTACTAGAAGTGCCTCATGCGAGTCATTTAGTTCTGCATATAACTCACTAAGTGTTGAATATTCTTTCTTAAGCATTTTGTTTTCCTTAGTTACTCCACCTAATGCCTCATTTAGTTCCATAACCATATCAACAAGGTCCTCATAAGAAGGTTCAAGATGCGATACCTTAGCATCATCACTTGCCATAAGACATAATGATGACTTGTCTTCAAACGAAGTGGCTTCTCCGATAGCAATTCCCGCCATTTTCTTTAGCTCTAGAAGATGATGGTACTTCATCCTCCGATTCGGATTCCTCCGATCCGGAGTACCATTCACCAATATAGGCTTGGCCCTTGCTTTTATTGTTGTAGAACTTCTTGAAAAGCTTCTTTTTACCTTTTGTCCCTTCATCGTCATCTTTCCGTTCATGTGATCTTTGATGATCACCCTTCTTATTTGGACATCTTGAGGCAAAGTGTCCCTTCTCATTACATTAATAACATGTAATGTTCTTGAATCCGGTCTTCTTGTGTGGTCCTCGTCTTTTGTCAAATTCAAATCCTCTTTTGTTGATCTTGTTTAGGAGTTTGCGGGTTTTCTCACAAGAAGAGCTAGATCACCATCGGAGCTTTCATCCGAACTATCCTCCTTGGCTTCCTCGACTTTTGCCTTAAATGCCAAGTTTTTCTTCTTTGATCCGGATGCTTCTACAATCCCTTTCTTTTCCTCTTTTTGCATTTCATGGGTAATACGAGTACCCAAGAGCTCGGTAGGAGTTGTGGAAGAGAGATCGCCATTGATAAGCACTGTCACAATTGTATCAAAACTCGATGGTAAAATCATAAGCATTTTACGCACAATATCAATATCTTCAAATTTTGTACCTAAACCTTTGAGATCATTGATTAATAGATTGAGTCGAGTATACATGTCACTAACATTTTCAGATTCAAGCATGAAGAAGGAGTTGTATTCTCTAGTTAATTTAATTAGCTTAGCTTCTTTGACTTTTGATGTACCTTCATGAATTACCTCTAAAGTTTTCCACATTTCATAGGATGTATCAAGATTACTAATGCGATTGAATTCACTTAAATCAAGACCATTAAATATGGCATTTTTTGCTTGAGCATTTGCTTGAAGGTTTTTCGATTCTAGAGGTGTGAGATTTTCTAAGTCCATTGGAGCCCTAAAACCATCTCTAGTGACCCTCCATACATCAAGATTAATGGATTCTAGATAAACCGCCATCCTAATTTTCCAATAGCAATAGTTGTCACCCTTGAAGAAGGGGACCTTTCCATTATAGTTCTCTTTGATCGACGACATCCTCTCCCTAGACGGTTAAGCCTAAAATGAGAGACCTAGTACTCTGATACCACGTGTTGATCGAAGGATGCCGACTAGAGGGGGGTGAATAGGCGGTTTTAAAATTTTTCTTCTAAGTTAGGGTTTAACAACCCAAGATTGCAATAACAAATCTTCCAAGGATATGAAAGACAATTCAATTCAGATTTTGCACTTTCTAAAATATTAATAGCAACAATTCAATCACTATGAAAATTAAGCAAGTAGTAGAGGTAACCGAAAAGATCGAGTATTTCCCGAGGTCTCGGAAATTTGCCGATTTCCACTAATCCTCGTTGAAGCGCTCTTCGCTTGAGCTTATGCTTCGATTTCACTAGAGGTAGCCCTTCTCCTCTCCGGATAGGCGAGCTCCGAGCCTTTACAACCAATCGCCGGGCCTCTCCGACACACCGTCGATGGAGAGATCGCCGGACCTCCCGGGTCGTCTAGGTGACGGCAATCACCAAGAGTAACAAGCCTAGCACCTTGCTTGATCAACCTCAAAGCTTGATGAACACAATGCAAATGCAAGAAGGCTTGAAAACAAATTCACTCAACTAGCACTCAAGATTTCTCAAGTTTTGACTTCAATTGCTAGAGAATGGATGTGAGAGGGCTTGCACACTGTTGCTCAGGGTTTTTGAGATGTATTTCATATGTCAAAGACATCTACAACAGTGATCTATTTATACTCTCAGCAAAAACGGTCGAAATCAAGAAGATTTGGTGAAAGTTGTACTGGCCGGACATTGTCCAGTCACTTCGGACAATGTCCGGTCAGTACAAAAATTTTGACCATTATTCACGTGAAATGCAAGTGTCAATAGCCATTTGGATTAAAATGTGAAGGCCGGACAAATGTATTTGTCGTGACAAAATGTCCAGACAGATGCATTTCTCTCTATTGACACCCCTGTTTAAAATGATTTGTACACGCCGGACAAATACATTTGTCCGGACAAAATGTCCGGACAGATGTATCTGTCTCTGTTGACACTTAACATAAAACACTCCAAATTTTTGTATGGGCCGGACATATGGGATTTGTCCGGACAAATAGATTTGTCTCTGTTAACACAGCATTTTCAATAGCCCAACATTTGTATTGGCCGGACATTGTCCGGTCACTTCGGACAATGTCCAGTAACTTCAGAGACATCCTCCGGACAAATACATTTGTCTTAATTCAATATGCTGTTAATTTTTGTACTGACCGGACATTGTCCGGTCACTTCGGACAATGTCCGGCCTTCACCGGACAGATGCACCGGACAAATGTATTTGTCTCTGTTGCACTTGTTTGCAAAGTTCTGAAATTATTTGTATTGGCCGGACACTGTCCGGTCACTTCAGACACTGTCCGGCCAGTACAAAACGAAAACAGACCTCTGAATTTTTTACTCAACTTTGATTTAGGGCAAATGCAAATGCAAATATGCTTCTAAAAACTTCAAGGTTGATCAAGATACTTGTGCTAAGACCCCTCTTAATAGTACGACCATCTAACCTAGAAAATTTCAAAACAAGAAGGCGCTAGGTTTAGGTATTTGTACTCTTGTTGAGATTTTCGTCATTTTCGCTTCATGGAGTATTGATAACCTTGCTTTGTCTTTCCTTGATGCTTTCTCCTTTGATTTACCTGAGTCTCACATACAGAGGTTAGTCGCAAATCTCACGGATGTCATTAATCACCAAAACCCTAATTAGGGCTCAAGATTCAACAGTCTGTGGTGTGCGAAGAACAAGGATGCTCCAATTCAAACTTCAATTTGAATTCTAATTAAACATGCTTGCTAAGGATACTCTACTAATCATTTTTTTCTACAGGAGGGGAGGCTAATTCGGGCTGGAGATGGGTCCGATGAGAGGAACATGGCAAAATAGAATTTCAGTGATCATCGATGACGAGGTTCACCGGAAGTAAAATACTTGCTAAGGAATGATAAGATAGATAGAAGGCACATACCGGTTGAATCAATTTGGAGATTAGTGCAGCGGCGTGCCTTGTCGTTGTTTCCCTCACTGGCGGCTTGCCGGAGAAGAAGACTAAGACAGCTGGGCTACGATTTAGTTGGTGCTGGAGTGGAGTGAAGATGAAGCTGGATGAGGGTGGCTTAAATAGCAAAAGGGCTGGTGCTCTCGAGACTTGGAGTGGCAAGGAGTGACGTTGAATCAACCTGGCGGGGTGCCGACATCGGCGACGATGCGACGGCGTACAGGAGACTTCTCCGGCTTTATTAGAACGGTCGGCACAAGGTGGCTGGTGTAGTGGCGAAATGACTTGCAACCTCGGCATGGCGTCGTCATGGCGCAATTCTTCTGACACAGCTACTAGCGGTGGGGTGCGCACGCGGAGAAGTGGGACTGCGCTGGTGCTGCTGCTGTGCTGCCACGGTGGCTGCTCTGGCATGGACACGTGTCTAACATGCAACTTCAATGGTCATGAGGGTTGGCGATGAGCTAGGCTTCACCGGCGGCGAAGATCACCGCGATGCGGGCATTGGTCGTTGGTCGAAGGCGGCGCTGGTCGAAACAACATGTGGACCCGATTGCAATTACCAATTTTTGGCTGGACTGAATTGAAATTTCTGAGAATTAGATGGTTAGGGCTGATTTCAACTTCACAGATCTAGTAAACTTTATTCAAAAAAGTATTTGGCAAGGATATTTTGCAAAATCTGGAACATTTGCATAGTTTTTGAACGAAACGAAAACAGGGTAATTTAGGGTATTTAGAATCTGAATTTTGTCGAAACTGAAATCTGGTATTAGGGTGAGATTTTAATATCGTCGAAAAATAAGATTATGTATTGAATAGCATGTGGGAGGTATTCCCTGAATCAGATCAAGATTTGTAGTTGATTTGTGGCTTTTAGCCTTTTCAGGCTTCTGGAAAATCAAAAAAGGACTAATGTACGATACTTTTTGGACTGATTTGCGAAATGGTCTAGTTGATGGAATTTGGCTGCTAACTTTTTGGGTTAAGGCATTGGCATACCCTGGATCATGATCCTGAGATAATTTGGTCTGGATCAGATTAAGATTTGATCAAATCGACTTTCTGAATTTCAGAGTATTTAGGGTAATTAGGATATTAAATTAATTCTGTTTTCAAAAACAGAAAGAAGTTGATAATTCTGGGAGTTAGAGATTGAATTGGATTTGGCTTCTTAAGGCTTTCATACTCAGGATAGATAGTAGATTATATCTGGATAATCTGATTTTTATCTTGGTTTAAAGAGAAGATTTTGAAATCTTTGGGGCTTAGAATAGATTAGAGTTGAAGGATCTTGCTATTTCTAAATGGATATATGCATGCATGATTTTCATGAAAAGAAATTTTCACCCCCAAAGCCAGGGTGTTACATGGGGGCTACCCTCCACTTCACCTCCGTAGCTCATCCCCAGAGCAACGGGGTAGCCGAAAGGGTCAACGGTGTGATCCTACAAGGATTACATCGGCGACTCAAGCAGACCACCTACAGGCGGGGTGCATGGGCGGAGGAGGTCTCGGGCATCCTCTGTTCCATGCACACGACCCCAAGTAGAGCAACAGGGCGTACCCCCTTTTCGCTCGTGTATGGGGCTGAGGCAGTCCTCCCTTCAGAGATCGGTTTTCGGTCGCTGCGGGTCGAGCTCTTAGATGGAGCTACGATTGCAGCTTACCAAACCAACGAAGCAAATCAACGGCTGGAAGTCGACCTCGTTGAGGAAGAGCGCGACCGTGCGCTCCTCTGCCACGCTATCTATGAGCGCGAAATGGCGAGCGTGTACAACCAGTGCGTCCACATGAGAGCTTTCCGCCTTGGGGACCTTGTCCTAAAGCGCGTGACTGACCCCCAAGCCCAGGGCAAGCTTTGCCCTAAGTGGGAAGGCCCCTACAGGATCTCTACGGTCCTGGGCTCGGGGGCTTATAAGCTCTCCAACCTTGAAGGCCAGGAGCTGAAGCATACTTGGAACGTAGACTTGCTCTGCAAGTTCTACATCTAGCCTCCGGGCTCACTCCCTCCCCCATCACGACTTCACAGGGGGAGGCGCTGTACTCACCGTTCGCTCCCCCGCCGTGGTTCCACGGGGGAGGTGTTGTATTCATCTTCATTAATAAAGTGATTTTTTGTTCATACTACGGAATTTTTGTAGATTCTTGAGTTATTGCCACCAAGGCGATGCTCTCCCCGTGTGGGTGCCCTCCCAGTGAGGACGTAGGCTATTGAAGCCTAAATACGACAGAAGCCCCGCTCCTATTGGGCGGCTTATAGTAACCCCACATGGACTGAGGGGGTAAGCGGCAACCCAGTTCTTATGAACTGCGGTAATGAGTCAATTTGAGAGACTAGCCCCCTCTCAAACACTCTAAAGCCCGTTATCGGGCTCATCCTCATCCGGGAGCGAGTTCCCCCTCTGTGGGTTGTGGAATTCTCAGTTGTCTCAAAATTCCCGACAGGCTCCCCGTTTTCACGGCGACTAGGGGAATTTTCTACCGAGTGTAGAAATTTTTCAACCGGGAAACTCGATCGGCTCCCCGTTCTCACAGCGATCGGGGGGAACTTTCCATCGGGTCGCCGAATTTTTCGACCGAGAAATTCTCAACCGGCTCCCTGTTCTCACGGTGATCAGGAGAATTTTCTACTGGGTTTCAGAATTTTTCGACCAGGAAATTCTTGATCGGTTCCCCGTTTTCATGGCGACCGGGGGAATTTTCTACTAGGTGTCCGAAAATTCTCGACTAGCTCCCCATTCTCATGGTGACCGGGAGAATTTTCTACTAGGTCTTGGAATTTTTGACCGGCTCCCGTTTTTGCGGTGACCGGGGGATTTTTCGCTCTCATCCTTCTTTGACCGGGGGCTATGTGACTCCGTAGTAGTTATTCACGTCCGAGTCTATCGTTTGTTACCCACAGCGCGCGGCGCTAAACCGCACCCCGCTGTGGATGGGGGGGGGGGGGATAGCCCAGATCCGGACGGAAGATAATAATTTGCTGAAACTTTTCAAAGGACAATTCTCAAGATCAAACTCAAACGGAAAGAAGGATCTTTATTGATTGCACATTGAACTGGTGGACAACCCACCCCCACCCACCCCCCCCCCCCCCCCCCGTGGTGCTAAGGTATCCCCGGGAGAACAGTGCCTGGTCGCAAATAAGATACAACCCAGGGAGTTAAGCTCCCACTGGAAACTACCCCGGAGGACAACCCCCTCCGGTGAAAAACTACGTCTAATATTCCCGGAGGCCTTCTGAGAGCTCTCGGGAGAGATCCTTGTACAAGCCCCTAACTCTCCGGAAGGCTCTCCGGAGAAGATCCTCTGGCCAATATTTGTAGCCAGTTGGGGCCGTTTCTGAAGCGGTGGGACCCTCTGGGTGCCCGGCTTAGGAGGAGACAGCTCGGTGTGACAATTATCAAAATTGTCCATGTGCCATTCCAGGAGCCACCGTAGCCGGACCGGCTCCCGGAGAGCACCCTTTGACGAGCTCCTCAAAAGAAGCCTGGGGGCTGGGCCACTAGCGCCTCCCCCGATGGCGAGGCTCAGCAGGGTAGAGGTCGCTTGGGCACTCCGCGGGCTACACCACCCGGGACTCGGGGACTCCCTCTCGAGAGTTAGTTCGCGGAACGCCTGCTCGCAATCTAACAAGACTTAGCAAAAGGATTTTTTTCATTTCATCAATCAAGGATGTTCAAAAAAATTGCTCAAAAACTGCTTGAAAATGTTTAGAAAAACAGCTCAAAAGATGTATAAAAATCTGCTCAAATGGTGTTTATAAAAACTGGTCAAAAGAGTGGAGAAATCTGCTCAAAAGTGTTTATAAAAACTAGACAAAATAGTAGAGAAATATGCTCAAAAGTGTTTATCAAAAACTGATCAAAACAGTGGAGAAATCTGCTCAAAAGTGTTTAAAAGAAACCTGATAAAAAGCTGCTTAAAAACTACTCAAAATTGTATAGAAAATATAGCTCGAGATGTATATGAGCATGTGGTTTAAGGATGATGTAAATACTACTCAAAACACATATATTTATAGCCCATCATCTCAGCTAGCTGTTAGGTCGACTAAGGAAAGAAATCAGGCCAGCTAACAGCCATCTTCGACCTCTAACGGCTAGTAAATAGCCGTTGGAACCTTTGGTCGAATGAACAGTGTTATTGGTCATATGAACAGTGCTTGATCGTATGAACAGTACCTGGTCAAATGAACAGTACTCGAGTGACCTCTGGTCAAATGAACAGTACTAAAAAAATAGTTTCATCCCCTCTTTGAAATCTATATATTTCTCAGATTTTGACCAAGAATATGAATGAATGCGAACACAACAAATGACCTAAGAGTTTCTCAGTTGTTGCTAGAACTAAAAGAGATTTCACCACCCCTCTTAATAGTACGGTTAAAAACTAAAATGCATTTCTATAAAATCCGGTCAAACTCCAAACTCCAAGACCGGTAGAATAAACAAGCAGTTACCTTATGTCTTTACTGCTTCCTTCTTGGCGACCTTGCTCTTGCGATCTTGCAGACCTTCCCAGATCACTTGCAAACTTTACTGGAATAACACTGCATACAAATAGCTCAAAGACACAATTAGTCCAAGACACTTAATGTCATCAATAATCGAAATCAACCAAAAAAGGGCCTAGATGCAACAATATCCGCCTTTTTGATGATTGATGATAACAAGTGTTGAAAACGAATAAAAATTAATGACTCCCCCCCAGTGTATGCATGGGCATTAGATATACAAGAACTCCCCCTGAATGCATGCATATATAAATACACATATGAGTCATTTGAGAGTCCACAATGAATAAACGATGAGCACATAAATAATATCATACAATAATCTCTCCCCAATCTCTCCCCCTTTGACATCAAGCACGAAAAGGCGGGAGGACAGCAAAGCAAACATTAAGCTTGCATTTGATATATCAATAATATTCAATTCACTTCTAAGAAAGCAAAATATAGTCTCATCTAAAGGTTTGATGAAGATGTCTGCTAGCTGCAAGTTAGTTCTTATATAATTCACATGTCCTCTTTTGCCACATGATCTCTTATAAAATGGTGCCTAATATCAATATGCTTTGTTCTAGAATGTTGAACTGGATTGTTTGCAATCTTTATGGCACTTTTTCAAAAGAAATTCCATAATCCAAAAGGGTTTGCTTCATCCATAAAATGAGCACAACAACTACCTGCTGAAACATATTCTGCTTCGGCTGTGGAGAGAGCTACGGAATTTTTTTTCTTAGATGACCAAGAGACTAGTGATCTCCTCAAAAGTTGACAACTACCAGATGTGCTTTTTCTATCAATTTTGTACCCCGCATAATCTGAATCTGAGTAACCAATTAATTCAAAGTTTGCATCTTTAGGGTACCAAAGTCCTATATTAGGATAGAATTTCAAGTACCTAAGGATTCTTTTTATAGCAATCAAATGATATTCCTTAGGAGATGATTGAAATCTAGCACATAAGCAAACACTAAACATGATGTCGGGCCTAGATGCGGTAAGATAGAGTAAGCTACCAATCATAGATCGATAAAGCTGAGAATCATTTGCTTTTCCGTCGTTGTTCATATCGAGATGTCCATTAGTGGGCATGGGAGTTTTGATGGCTTTAGCATCTTCCATCCCAAAGTGCTTGAGCAAGTCGTTCACATACTTGGTTTGACTCATGAACATTCCATTCTTGAGTTGCTTGATTTGAAGTCCAAGGAAGAAGCTTAGCTCTCCAATTATGGACATCTCAAATTCCATAAACATCATTTCTCCAAACTCATGACAAAAAGATTCATTAGTAGACCCAAATATGATATCATCAATGTATATTTGACACACAAAAAGATCTCTCAACTACTTTTGTAAATAAGGTTGTGTCAACCTTCCCAATTTTAAAACTTTTTGAAATGAGAAAGTCTCTAAGGCATTCATACCAAGCTCAAGGAGGTTGTTTAAGTCCATAAAGAGCCTTAGAGAGCTTGTATACATTATTTTGAAAATTTGAATCTTCAAAACCGGGAGGTTGTTCTACAAATACTAATTCGGATATTTCTCCACTTAAAAATGCACTTTTCACATCCATTTGAAATAACTTGATGTTAAAATTTGATGCAAATGCAAGAAGAATGTGAATAGCTTCTAATCTTGCTACAGGTGCAAAAGTTTCACCAAAATCCAAACCTTCAACTTGAGAATATCCTACTACGAGCTTTGTTTCGTACTACCACTCCATTCTCATCTTGTTTATTTCTAAAAACTCATTTTGTTCCAATCACATTATGATCCTTAAGCCTTTCAACTAATGTCCAAACTTTGTTTCTAGTGAAATTATTTAGTTCTTCATGCATGGCATTTACCCAATCTGGATCACTAAGTGCTTCATGTATAAGTTTAGGTTCCAAGGAAGAAACAAAAGAATAGTGTTCACAAAAACAAGCAATACGAGATCGAGTTTGAACACCCTTACTAACATCACCCAAGATTTGATACATGGGGTGATCCTTGGTGAACGTTTGATGAAGTCGCGGGTTCTGTGATGCTTGATCATCATTCTCTTCAGCCTCCAGTTCAAGGTCTTCTCTGTTGGATCTAGGTAGATCTAAGTATCTAGGTTTTGATGATTAATAACGTTTTGGATAAATCCATGATGATTAAAGTTAATCTGGAGAATGTAAGATTTGATGATTAAATGACAATTTAGATAAATCCTGATTTAGCACAAGTGAATTAAATTGATTATCGGTAAACCCTAATGGATGTTTCCTCGGTTGTGGGTTTGATATTGATGCTATGGAGAGGAGGAGCTCAGTGGTTGCATCAAGCTTGTGCTGATTGATTGATTAAGATGTAATATGTTAAATCTTGATATTGATGACTCCAGTTGTGGACTTGATATTGATACATATGTTGAGGGGCAGCTCATCACCTTGATTAGATTGATATCATGACATGAGTAATATAGATCATGTGCGTATGTATTTATCGTCTATGATCTATATGATTGTATTCTACCTCATACTCATTTACTACTCGTTGAATATGGTTACGTCATTTCACTGGAAAGAGAAACTGTCGAGCAAACTCCTGTGTGGAGTAGTTTCTCTGGTGGTGATTAATGATGACCTATATTTGAGACTAATATTGTGCATTAAGTTTACGTGTTGTAGTCTCAGTTTGATTGCAGGATAAAAGTGAGCAAGGATGTTAAGAGAATGAAGTAGATATGAGACAAGCGTCGAGCGGTCGAGCTTCGCATGGTCAAGCTTAACGAGATCGAGCTTTGCGATGATGAGCGTCGAGCGATCGAGCTTCGCGAGGTCAAACTCCACCTAAGGTAAAATCCAAGATTAAGGATTGTTTTCTAAGGGTTTTACCGATTTAGGTGTTTGGAGATAGACTGGATTGATAGGATTCCTTTTATTAGTTTGATCGTACTATTAAGAGGGGTTGGAAACTAGTAGCTTGAATCTATCTAGTGCGGAAGCTCAGATGCATTCATATCATCTTGCACTAGCATTTCATCGTCTCTTGCATGTTAGAGAGTCTAAGTGTAGTTTGTGGTGCATTAGAGAAAATGTCTTGAAAACTGCACTTAGTCGTGATCGCCAGCTGTTTAAATTGGTTTCTTTATCTAGAGCTGGTCGTGGTTGTATTTGCATATTCTGATCGTATCAGTGTTGATACGTGGTCGTGGTCGTGTTTCTTGTTTGGCGGCTTTCTGTTTAGGGTTTGGGCGTGGTCATAGGAGTACGGACTGGTCGTACCAGTCTTCGGCTCGCTTGCGTACGCTCGACCAAACCCTATCGATCACCTATTTTCGAAAGGATGTCAGACCTGTGTGGTCGTGGTCGTTGCTGAGTGACAGCAATCACATCCACGAGAAAACAGCAAATCCGTATGTGCAAATACCCTAAATTGCATTTGAGATGATTTTGGATTGGACATTTTGACAGCAGGAAAGTTTCTAAGTTTTCTAGAAGTTTCTAGACCTTTCAAGGTCTTGCTCATATCGACAAAATTGTAGAGCTCTGAGTTATCTTTCCAACAAGCCAAAAATACCTCAATCGGATCTCTGAATCAAAAGTTATGCTTGTTTTACTATCAGTGTGCAGTGGCCAGACATTGTCCGGGCATAGGTGGACAATGTCCGCCCTGTACAAATTTTTTCAGCCTTTTGAGAAATGAAACAGATACAAATGCATCCGTCTGGGGCTATCTGTCTGGGTAGGCCGGACATTGTCCGATATGGCCGTACAATGTCCAGCCTGTACAAATTTTTTGAGCCGAGAAATGAAACAGAGACAAATGCATCCGTCCGGGGCATTTGTCCGGCATGGCCAGACAATGTCCGGCCTTTACAACGGTCACTGACACGTTGCAACGGCTGTTTTCGTTGAACTGGGTAGACAGTGTCTGAAGTGGCTGGACAATGTCCGGCGTGTACAAATTTGGCTCAGTTTCTTGCAAACGGCTACTATTTGTTTGAGGCTATAAATACTTCGTGTTTGGCTTCATTTGTGGGTGCTCAAAGAGTTCATTCTTCAGCTGAAAACCTAGCCAATTGAGTTGCATATGAGTAATTACATTTAGAGGCTAGAATTGAGCCCAAATCTTGAGTGATTTGAGAGAGAGAGCAATTGTTTGAAGCTCATAGTGCTTAGTGCACTTCAATCACCATTTGCATGCTAGTGCTAGACTGTTAAGCATCTCATTTGCATTCTTGAGCTTCTAGCACTCGATTTGTTCAAGTGAGCGTGTCTGGCTTGTTACTCTTGGCGATCACCTTCGCCTAGATGGTGCCAGAGGAGAGTCGCAATCTCTCCAATTGAAGTTTGTCGGCGAGGCCGGCAAAATATTGTGAAAGGTGTGGTGCTCGCCTATCCGGTGTGGAGAAGGAGCAACCCTAGTGAGATATCCTTCGTCGATATAGAAGCGAGGCTCCGAGTGAGCGCTTCAACGAGGAGTAGGGGAGACCGGGCGAGTCTCCGAGACCTCGGTAAAAATATTGTGTCAACTGCGTAATTCTTATTTGCTTTATATTCATCTTGACACAATTGCTTATATCATTATTGTTGCATGTATTGTTAAATATTTCATATGGTTGAATGCAATTAGTTGATTAAATTATTTTAAGCCTCATTGTATAATCTAGTTCAATCGATTATCTTGTTGAAATTACTTAGTGGGGGAGAAAATTTAAAAGCCTCCTAATCACCCCCCGCTAGTCAGCATTCTCGATCTTACAATTGGTATCAGAGCAAGATCTCTCATTTATCGGCTTAACCGCTAGAGAGAAAGGATGAATTCGCTAGAGAAATTTGGATTGATTGCTCCTCAATTTGATGGCTCAAATTATACACGTTGGAAAATTATGATGAGTACACATCTTGAGGCATTAAATTTGAAATTATGGAGATTAGTGCAAAAGGGTATGGATAGCTCATTATCTCCTGATAAACATACTCTTTTATTGTATACAAAAGCTAAAAGTGTGCTTGTTGATTCTCTTAGTCATGATGTGCTAGAACTAGTGAGTGATTGTTCGACCGCTCACGATGTTTGGTTGACTCTTGAGTCATTATTTGTCGGCACATCTAGCTATGATCACGCTAAGATGCGTATATTATTGCAGGACTATGATGCATTTGTGATGTTGGAGCATGACACACTCTCCACCATATATGATCGCTTGATCAACATCACAAATGAGCTCAAAGCCCTTGGTGCTAATATTTCCGAGCTAGAGATTTGCTGAAAATTGCTCCAAGTGTTGCCGGAGGATTGCTATGGAGACTTCATCACCAATCTTGAAAATGGTGACCTTTCCAACACTTCACCGAGTGAGCTCATTGACATGCTTATGTCAAATGAGGCAATGTCCAAAGAAAAGGACATGTGCTCCACCTTCAAGCATATCGAGGACAATGATGTCAATGCGGAGGATCATGAATCTTCAAGCAAGCTCAAGGACGTAAATGATGAGGTTTGCCCCAGCAAATTAAAGGCAAAACCTTGCAAGAACAGTTCGAGAAAAGCTAGAAAAAAAGCGTCGAGGTCGAAGTCTTCATCTCAAGACAATTCTGCATGCTCTAAAGCATCCGACTCGATGGTATCAAATTCTAACCTCTCTAATAACGAGCTCATGGATATAATTATATAGTTAAAAGACTTGCTTGGCAAAATGACTAAAAACCTCAGCATTTTAAAGGACGATTACTTATCTTTGAAAGTGAAACATCAAGAATTGAAAAAGTCTTATGACTCTTTGCTTGTCAAGAGTTCCATTAGCTCAACATGTGTATTAGATGTTAGAATTGCTTGTGAGACCCCTATTGATCCATCTTTAGAGTCACACACTTCTACTCCACATGCTAGCAATAATTCAATTGTTGATTCATGGTTAGATTCACATGCTAGTCTTGTGGACACTAGTACTTCATGTGAAAACTTATCTAATGATTTAATTACAGATTCACATGATTGTATGGATGATACTAGTATCTCATGCCATGATTCTTCTAGTGACTCATCGTTATGCCATGGTATTAGTACTAGGAGTTCTTCATTTGATATGCCTAGCTCATCTAGTCATTTTAGTGCTATACCTTCTAGTTCATCTACTTGTGATGATATGCCATCATGTTCTTATCATATTTCTTGTGTTGACACAAAATCATCTCAAACACCCAAAATTCAAAATGATGAACTTAGGAGTAAAATAAATAGATTGAGCAAAAATCCTACTAGATGTCATATGTGTAGTGCTATGTTTGCTAAATTCTCTTTAGAACATGAAAATTCATTAAAAAAGGGAAAATAAAAAATTGCACACTCATCTAGTAAGAGGCATCATATTTCTCATTACACTCATGCCATTTCATTCAAAAAGCCCTCACGTACCTCATTTCATTTAAAAGGGCAACGTTCGTATGAGTGCACATCTAATCTTTTTAAAGTTGGTTCTTTTGACTCTTATTTGATTTCATACTATAAAAAGGGTTTAGTTGCAAAACCAATAAATCGCCATTTTCAAAAACCTAAAGATAAAGCAATTTGGGTAGCAAAAGACTTATGTGATAAGGCTAGAGGGTCTCATATGGTTTGGGTACCGAAAAGAGTTTAAATCTTTTTGATGTGTTAAACTAAAAACATTTGCATTGCATCTTCTCTTTTTGTCCTTTGTTGTTTTAAATTCATATGGAAAATTTTGCAAAAGAGTGAAAATTTAAATCCTATGTTGTTGCATCATTAGGGTTGTAATTTTAAATTCTTCCGTTGTTCATCACAACCCTTTATGTGAAATATTTCAAAATTACAATTATAAGTTTTAAAATGAGCTCATTTGGTCAAAATGTCAAATTTCCACTCAAAAGACCAAAAATTGTCATTTTCTATCTAAATGGTCTTCAAAACGTATTTAAAAGGTTTTTAGAGGCTTTGGATGAAGAAATGAAGTTAAAAAATATTTCTATTGAAAATTAGCCTCAAAACAATCTTCGGCTATCTAGTTTTCCAACAAAATCGTTTTCAAACACAAATCAAAATCTATTTGGACTTTGCAAAAACTTCCTTTTCAAAACACTTAGATTTTACTATCCCGAAGAAATTTGATATTGAAAACTTTCTCAAAAGAGTTCTCATTTGAAAGTTATGGATATTTGAATTTCACCGAAAAACTTGAAGTGACATGAAATACCCTAAATACGCAAAACATGAGTTTAGCTATTTTGATGGTCTATATTTGTGAGCCTTGGTTTAAAATGATATGTTTAACTCATGTAAGCCCTTTCATGTCAAAAATATCATGAAAATCAAATTTGAACTCAATTTGCAAAAGTTTGTCAAAATCCAATCTCTTTGCTTAATACAAATATCATTTGGCCATAACTCTTAATTGAAAAATCTTTTTGGAAAACGTATTTGATGCATTGAAAATCATCTCTACAAATTTTCATCCCAATTGAACTTGAATTGACCAAAATTGACTCTTTTCACAAATTGAAAATGAAATCTGCAAAATTCAGTTTTCTCGTGGTTTTGGGCTGATTTCTCATTTTCATATCTATTTATTGGTTGACTATTTGAAGAAACTTTCTATATGACATTTTATCCTCAATGATTGGTCTTTCTTGATAATTTATTTTAAAATTATTGGAAGTCATTTGCATATATTTCCAGGTGCATTTAGAAGTGTAAAATGAATTTCTGAAACCTGATATCTGAAACTTTAAACCTGACCAACATTTGTCTTTTTCATATCTCATTGTCAGATCATATTTTGGCTTCAGTATAGAAGGAAATATTGTTCCTCATTGCATTATCTATCTCAAAAATTTATTTTGAAATTTTTGGAATTTGTTTGCATATGTTTTGATGATTATAAAGAAGGCAACATGGTTAAGAAAATTTTAGTCTTCTTGGATGTTAATCCTTCAATTCTTTCAAATGAAGAAAATATTTGAATCTTGGATCTTCATGAAAATTGTTTCCATTGATGTGCTTTATCTTTATGAAACTTTTTCATGAGCCTTGTTGATCATTTAGATGGGTTCTCGATTTGACTTCATTTGGATCCTTAATTTATCTTTGGAACTCATTCGTTGAATTCATATACTATTTGGTAAGATTTTCAAATGAAAGCAAATCAACTTTATACCAAATAGCATTCTCTTGCTCTTGCATGATGTGGTCTTAAATGAAATGCATTTCAAATAATATTTGTTCTAGACCATGAAAGGAGTTCATCATTTATTATTTGTATTGATCTTTGATGAACTCTCTTTTTCAAATAGATCATATTCATATCTTGCATATTTTTCATGACAAAACATAGATGACACATTTGGGGGGAGCAACTTCAAAGTCATTGAAGCCTTGTATACCCTAATTGTGGACTTATATCATATTTTGCAAACATTGCGGTAATAAGGGTCATTTTCGAGCAAAAAGGTAAAAAGAGCTCAAAACTTTCAAAATGTTTAAAATTAATTCAAAACCTTCATAAATATGCTTAAAATATAGTTTCAAAGGTTTTGAAAGTGAAACAAAAGAGTTTCGAGCTAAAATGCAAAATTTCGAAAATATTGAAGTCTTCGGGATCTTGTTTTGGCCCAAAACGGTTCATTTTCATAAAACAAGATGGATTGAGATTTGGTAAAAACTTTCTACATGAAACATTTAGAACTCACTCACCCGAAGATAGTTCGTGTTGAACTTATTCTCAAAAGACCTATGGTTTTCAAATTATTTCATATCCTAGGTGGCTCGAAAACAACTATCGACCCAAAAGTACCAAAATTGTGTATTTTTGTGATTTGAGCTATCTGGACTGGTCCTTCTCCCATGTTTTGGTTTGGTATAGTATTTCAAACTCATCTAAGTCCAAATATTCAGAAAAATCCAAGTTTCATCGAGAATTGAAGATTTTCAAGAAAACCATTTCTGTTTTACCTGTTTTACCCCAAATCACTTTTGAGGAATCAAATTCAAGATCTTTTTCAAATTAAATTCATTCAATTGGTATCCAACTAAGTTCCTAACTTGCCATTCAAATCTATTATGGAACTTGATTTCCTTTTTGAAGCAAAATTGCAAAAATCACAAATTTCAGAAGTTTTCAGGCGTTTAACTGAGTTGTTCGGACATTGTCCGCCCAGCGCCAGACCCTGTCCGCCCTAAACGGATTTTGTCCGGCCCTAACAGACTTTGTCCTGCCCTGTGTAAAATTGGATGATCTCTGAATTTTTCAGCTAGTTCTTCTCCTTTCCTGTTTTGGTTACATCCTTGCACCCATTTTTCCTATATTTGCAAATCGGCATTGTTCTTATGATGGGGTTTTGGAAAGGCCTTGTGATTGTGTTTTTGCATATCGAAAACAAATATGGTTCTTATGAATTTGAAGCATGATTCGCATGAATTTGAGATTTGAGTGTTTTGTGAAAATTTGAACTTTCACTAGGTCATATGCATTTCCCTCACCTTGTGACCTAAAAATGTTTCGACAAACTTTAGTTTGGCATATCCTTCATCTGTATGTTCTTTTTGAGTTAAATGCCAAAAGAAGTGAATTTTTGAGGATTGAATCTATTGTTTCCAATTGAGTTGGTTTGAAAGCTCAAAATCCTTTCTTATATCAAATGATTTTCAAAATGAGAAGTTTGACACAATCATCATCAAACATTCAATCGAAACATTATCTTCTTGTGTGTCAAAAACATATTGATGACATTATTATCATTACCACTAATGAATCCGTCTATCAAGAATTTGTTTTTATGATGATACTTAGGGAAAGCGAGATGATTGAAGGGAAAAGTTACTTCCATGCACGACCAAACAAGCAACTCAAGAACAGAATGTTCACGAGTAAATTCAAGCATGTGAAGAAATCGCTCAAGAGCCTCGAGATGCACGATGATGATGCTATTGCAACTCTCATGGCTACAAATGAACATCTCGACATGGACGAACACGAAAAAGCGGTCAATTCTAAACCCTATCAATCTTTGATTGGTAGTTTCGCTTTATTTTACCACATTTTACCCCGTCATCATATTTAGTGATTGAAAATATGCTAGAGTTCAATCATCTCCTAATGAATATCACATGATTGCCATTAAATGCATTCTTAGGTAATTGACATGCATTCCTAGATTGATCCTTGATATCCAAAAAGTACAAATCTTGAATTACTTGATTATTTGGATTCAGATCTTATGAATTGCAAGATCAAATCAAAAGTACCTCCGATGGTTGTTATGCTTAAATCTTTATGGATGAAACAAATCTTGTTGGATTATAGAATTGTTTTCCAATAGATGCCACTCTTATGAAATATTGAAAGTGTCATAAAGATGATGAACAATTTGAATGCAAAACTCTCAATTAGAGTATATTGATATACGACATCATTGTATAAGAGACTTTGTGGCATAAAGAGATTTAGAGATCAATCATGATATGGCAAATATGCATCTAGCGGATATGTTCACGTCAAACTATTAGATGCATCTAGATTTTTGAATGATTGAAAATGTATTAAATGTCATCGATATAAATGTCATCGATATACTCATTGTGTGTTGATTGTCTTATTATCCTTCTCCATACTTTGAATGTGTTCTTCAAGATCACTTGCAACAAACTTTCTTGAGATCATGCTTTTGCATAAAAACCATCTCATATAAAATCTCATGCCCTAGAAAATATTGTTTATCAAAATTTAAGTTCTCAACCCTTCCTTTTTGTGCTTGATGACAAAGGGGGAGAGATAGTATTTGAGAGAGAATGTTTCAGAGATAAGCTTTAGAGAAAGCTTTAGGGGAAGAGATTTTGAGAGAATTTGGGAGAATTAGAGTCAGTTGAGTTAATTGACAAAGGGGGAGAGATAGATATCAAATTGGTACAATTGGTATTTCATAGTTTTATATTGATATCTGAGAAAGATGATAGAAGTCAGTTGAGATTGATAGTGATATTTGGGGAGAGATATTATTTGATATCATTAACATCAATCTTTGGAAGAGATATCTGAGTTAGAGAAAATTGAGGAAGTTGATATTTTTGGAAGATGACTTGATTGAACTTGTGCTCAATTGTCATTTATATCTCCTAACTCATAAGATTAGATGTTGTATTCAGTTCTGATATATTTTTTCATATATTGAGGGGGAGCTGAAAATTTTGTTTTGGATTTACTGAAGCTTATAAAAAGTGTTGTCATCAATCATCAAAAAGGGCGCGATTGTTGGATCTAGGTAGATCTAAGTATGTAGGTTTTGATTATTAATGACGATTTGGATAAATCCATGATGATTAAAGTTAATCTGGAGAATGTCAGATTTGATGATTAAATGACAATTTAGATAAATCTTGATTTAGCACAAGTGAATTAAATTGATTATCGGTAAACCCTAATGGATGTTTCGTCGGTTGTGGGTTTGATATTGATGCTATGCAGAGGAGTAGCTCGGTGGTTGCATCAAGCTTGTGCTGATTGATTGATTAAGATGTAATATGTTAAATCATGAGATTGATGACTCCAGTTGTGGACTTGATATTGATACATATGTTGAGGGGGAGCTCATCACCTTGATTAGATTGATATCATAACATGAGTAGTATAGATCATGTGCGTATTTGTTTATCGTCAATAATCTATATGATTGTATTCTACCACATACTCATTTACTACTCGTTGAATATGGTTACGTCATTTCACTGGAAAGAGAAACTGTCGAGCAAACTCCTGTGTTGAGTAGTTTCTCTGGTGGTGATTAATGATGACCTATATTTGAGACTAATATTGTGCATTAAGTGTACGTGCTGTAGTCTCAGTTTGATTGCAGGATAAAAGCGAGCAAGGACGTGAAGAGAATGAAGTAGATATGAGACAAGCGTCGAGCGGTCGAGCTTCGCGTGGTCAAGCTTAACGAGATCGAACCTTGCGATGACGAGCATCGAGCGATCGAGCTTCACGAGGTCAAACTCCACCTATGGTAAAATCCAAGATTAAGGATTGTTTTCTTAGGATTTTACCGGTCTAGTTGTTTGGAGACAAACCGGATTGATAGGATTCTTTTTATTAGTTTGACCGTACTATTAAGAGGAGTCAGAAACTAGTAGCTTGAATCTATCTAGTGCGGAAGCTCAGATGCATTCATATCATCTTGCACTAGCATTTCATCATCTCTTGCATTTTTCGAGAGTCTTAAGTGTAGTTTGTGGTGCATTAGAGAAAATATTTTGAAAACTCCACTTAGTCGTGATCGCCAGCTGTTTAAATTGGTTTATTTATCTAAAGATGGTCGTGGTTGTATTTGCATACTCTGATCGTATCAGTGTTGATACGTGGTCGTGGTCGTGTCACTTGTTTGGCGGCTTTCTGTTTAGGGTTTGGGCGTGGTCGTAGGAGTTCGGACTGGTCGTACCAGTCTTCGACTCGCTTGCGTACGCTCTACCAAACCATATCGATCACCTGTTTTCGATCGGATGTCAGACCTGTGTGGTCGTGGTCGTGGTCGTTGCTGAGTGACAGCAATCACATCCGCGATGAAATGGCAAATCCGTATGTGCAAATACCCTAAGTTGCATTGGAGATGATTTTTGGATTGGACATTTTGATAGCAGCAAAGATTCTGAGTTTTCTAGAAGTTTCTAGACCTTTCTAGGTCTTTTTTTTGTTGACAAAATTGTAGAGCTTTGAGTTATCTTTCTAAAAAGTCAAAAATCACCTCAATCGGATCTTTGGATCAAACGTTATGCTTGTTTTACTGTTAGTGTGCAGTGGCCGGACATTGTCCAGGCATGGGCAGACAATGTCCGCCCTGTACAATTTTTTTCAGCATTTTGAGAAATGAAACAGAGACAAATGCATCTGTCCGGGGCTATTTGTCCTGCTAGGCCGGACATTGTCTGATATGGCCGGACAATGTCCTACCTGTACAAATTTTTTGAGCCGAGAAATGAAACAGAGACAAATGCATTCGTCCGGGGCATTTGTCCGTCATGGGCTGACATTGTCCGGCATGGCCGGACAATGTCCAGACTTTACAGAAAAAGCTCCCAACGGTCACTGACATGTTGCAACGGCTGTTTTCGTTGAACTGGGCAGACAGTGTCTGAAGTGGCCGGACAATGTCCGGCCTGTACAAATTTGGCTCAGTTTCTTGCAAACGGCTAGTTTTTTTTTGAGGCTATAAATACTTCGTGTTTGGCTTCATTTGTGGGTGCTCAAAGAGTTCATTCTTCAGCTGAAAACCTAGCCAATTGAGTTGCATATGAGTTATTGCATTTAGAGGCTAGAATTGAGCCCAAATCTTGAGTGATTTGAGAGAGAGAGCTATTGTGTGAAGCTAATAGTGCTTAGTGCACTTCAATCACCATTTGCATGCTAGTCCTAGACTGTTAAGCATCTCATTTGCATTCTTGAGCTTCTAACACTCGATTTGTTCAAGTGAGCGTGTCCGGCTTGTTACTCTTAGCGATCGCCTTCGCCTAAATGGTGCCAGAGGAGAGTCGCAATCTCTCCAATTGAAGTTTGTTGGAGAGGCCGGCAAAATATTGTGAAAGGTGTGGTGCTCACCTATCCGGTGTGGAGAAGGAGCAACCCTAGTGAGATATCCTTCGTCGATATAGAAGCGAGGCTCCGAGTGAGCGCTTCAATGAGGAGTAGGGGACACCGGGCGAGTCTCCGAGACTTCGGTAAAAATATTGTGTCAATTGCGTAATTCTTATTTGCTTTATATTCATCTTGACACAATTGCTTATATCACTATTGTTGCATGTATTGTTAAATATTTCATATGGTTGAATGCAATTAGTTGATTAAATTATTTTAAGCCTCATTGTATAATCTAGTTCAATCGTTTATCTTGTTGAAATTACTTAGTGGGGGAGAAAATTTAAAAGCCTCCTAATCACCCCCCCTCTAGTCGGCATCCTCGATCTTACATTCTCGACCGGCATTGTTGTGGTTGGTCGTAGGTTGAGCAGCATCAGTATTTGTGGTCCACTATAAGATAGCACTTCAATGCTAGCAGTATACTAGCTGGTAAAAGCTAGTATTCCCAGCAATTTAGCTGCTGGGAATAATGTTTGCTACAGTTGGGCGAAAAGGTGCTGCGAAAAGTTTTTGCCAGCTGTAATTTTTTTCCTAGCTGTAGGTCCAATGGCAAAGAGTATTCCCAGCTGTAGACCGCTTGGAAAGTTCAAACTTTTCCCACCTATATGTCCACTTGTATATATTATTCCAAGCTGTATAATTATTTGGAATATTTTTTCCCAGCTATAGGTCCGGTGGCAAAGAGTATTCTCAGCGGTAGGTTGTCCACTAGTAATATATTATTCCAAGCTGTATAACTATTTGGAATATTTTTCCCAGCTGTGGATCTGGTGGTAAAAAGTATATTATTCCAAGCTGTATAACTATTTGGAATATTTTTTTCTAGTTGTAGGTCTGGTAGCAGAGAGTATTCCCAGCTGTAGGTCGCTTGGAAAGTTTAAAATTTTCCTACATGTATGTCCACTTGTAATATATTATTCTAAGCTGTATAACTATTTGGAATATTTTTCCCAGCTGTAGGTCCGGTGGCAGAGAATATTCCCAGCTGTAGGTCACTTGGAAAGTTTGAACTTTTCCCACCTGTATGTCCACTTGTAATATATTATTCCAAACTGTATAACTATTTAGAATATTTTTACCAGCTGTAGATCCGGTGGCACAGAGTATTCGCAGTTGTAGGTCTCTTGGAAAGTTTGAACTTTTCCCACCTATATGTCCACTTGTAATACATTATTCCAAGCTGTATAACTATTTGAAATATTTTTCCTAGCTGTAGGTCCGGTGGCAAAGAGTATTCCCAACTGTAGGTCGCTTGGAAAGTTTGAACTTTTCCCACCTGTATGTCCACTTGTAATACATTATTCCAAGCTGTACAACTATTTGAAATAAATTATTACCAGCTGATCTGTTATTGAGAATTTAGACTATCAAATTTAAATATGTGAATTATTTGTAGTAAATTTACCGCTAGGAATTGTGTCAATAATTAATTTTAAATATATATTTTTTTAGTAATTAGGCAACAATATTACAACTAAAATTATAATATGCACTATCCTAACAGAAATCACACCACATTTTATTGAATTCTTTGCTTTATATAGCCATTGACAAGATTTGTAATGGTAAAAAATTATTCAATTGACAAAACCAAACAAAATAGATATAGAATCTCTGAAATAATTGCGATAAAAATATCACTTATGAATTCTTTACACCAAATGTATGCCCATATATAATATTCCTAACTTTATATATTTTGTTCCAATTATAACTGTCAAAAGTAAAATATTCCACTTTCAAACTCCTCTTATGACGTAAAATATCTTCATCACTTCATATGATTTTAACACCGTACTGTTAACCACCTGCATAAGGAAAGATATTGATTACAATAGCCTTGAGATAAATATATACAAATCAATAACTTTTTCTTTAAGTAACATATAAAACATATGATAATTATAATAAAAGATGGTTGGTCGATTGTTGTATAACAAGTACAAGCTGTTGCTTATGCGAATGAGAAAATTGTGTTGGTTGACATGACTTACATACACTTGATAAAATAAATTAATCATATGAAAGTTAGCTATTAGTTCAAAGCACAATTAGCATACACTTAAAATTTAAAAAATGAATAACATGTGGATTGTGTTGATAACACCTCACCTTTATAAAATTATTAAGTATTTCCACTTAGTTTCAACTAATTCTCTTGTCCCTTTCACTTGTAAGCATTGTTTTATTAATAACAAAACAAGACAAATGGAAAAATAGTAACTAACCAGGTAAATAACAGGTTAGAATTATATATACCTAGAACACGAGATGGACCACCACCTATTGTAGTATCATCTTGGATCTAGAAATAAAAGTTCATAGTTTGTTTATTTCGATGGTATTAGTAAGTAAATAAGAGTGATTATACTAGATAGAATAGATTACTTTTTCATGTGGCCCTGCAATTGATTGTCCAAGCGCATCAGACATTTTTCTAACATTCCCATATGGACATAACAATGGAGCATCTCTTTTCAACACATAGTTCACAACCACCTCACAACATTCGGGCCCAAGAGGTGTGTCACCAACTATTACACTTCGAGATGCCCTTTGAAGCATACCCTTAGCAACAGGAACATATGGCCTCATAAAAGAAATCAAATAACTTCCTTTCCTCCCTAAAGATCAAATAGAATTGCATATAAGCTCAATGGTTACCTCAACAATGAGCATCCAAATTCAATAGAGTATAATTAACTGGCAACTATTACCTCCTCATGCCTATAGCGTGGTACATCATGTGTCTTACCAACTCTCCTTTGCATTATCTATACAAAAATTAAGGATAAGTTGATAGTCTAAATATTGTTAGGTTAGGTACAACTTTGAGGTAAAATAATAGAATGAAAACTTACGTTTCGTGGAACCCTATTTTCACTTGCAGATGACTCTATAGAACAACCATCACTTTCGTCTACTGTGTCCTACAGCAATTAGTACATAACATTTGAGCAATTTAGTAAATAACCATATGTATATTATTTCCTAAATATTATAAAGAACACATATAAAAAATCCACCTGCACATGACCTTTAGATCTCTGATTGTAATCATTATCTATATTTTGCCTAGCCTGTGAAGCAAGCATTTGCTTCAATTCTTCAATTTCTTTTTCCATCCGTGTCAATTGCTCTTTGTTTCCCACACTCTCACTCTCCGTTTTATCTAGCCTCTCTATCGAAACATTATTCTGATTTTGAAGTCTTATCCTTGCTGCATTAGCTAGTTGAAGCTTAGTGGATGAATACTTTTGTACCCCCGGCATCTTTAAGTCTTGAGGAGTAGGGCCCAAACGAATAGTACGTACACGTGAGCATTTTTCTTTTCCAAAGACATGGTAAAATAGATCTCCTTCTGTTATGGTTTTTTTAGCGAGTTCTGGGTTGTTGGCACATGTCTCCGCAATTGTTTTCTGAAAATTAGATAAAGCTCATATTTATATATATATATATATATATATATATATATATGTTTACATTTGATCATTGATTATAAATACATGTAACCCTTCAATGACACTTACAATTATGTCTTCAGCTCCTTTTTCTGGAACTCCATTTTTATGGGTATGTGCTTTGATAAAAACTTCATGTCTAGCGGGCATATAACCCAGCTCTTTGGACTGCACTTCCATTAATATTGACAATTAGTTATCTAAAGAAAGTAGAAATAAATATTAAGACATTTAATACCATATCATGTGCAATCCGAGCAAGACTCTTGCTTCCAGTAGTTTGTGTCATTGTCATTTTTGCACTATTTGCTTTTCCAATTTCACTTAGAGCCTATAAGATGAGAATATAATTAATTGCATAAAATATATTTAATTTGTAATTAAGAATCATTTATAAAGAAGTTTTACCTGACTTTTCGGAGCTCTCCAATGCTCTATAAGCCACATCCAATCTGTTTTAGGTACTCTAGAATCAATCTTCATAGAAAAAAGTTCCTCATTAGTTTTTGTTTCATCAAAATAATTCCTCTTTATTTCACATTTGAAATCTTTCCATTTCACTGTCGCTTTTTGTAAAACCCAATCCTCGAGGTCATCATGAACATCAAAAAATTCCTACAAAATTATCAAGTTGTCAATGATTATATACTATTATACTATACATGTCTATGGAATACATAGATCATGAGCCTATAAAACTTGTCACTGGTTACTATTTTTGATGATTTTAAATAACTATAAAGGAATGCTATCCAATTTATGAAGCAAAATTCAAAATGCAAGTAAAAAATCAAATATAGAATCAAACCCTCTCTTCATATTAGAATGACACATGTAATAATAAATTGCAAAGCTCCACATATATATTTTCACCCTTAATTAGAAGGAAAATTAGTCAGTACTATGTATAGTGAGAGGAGCTATTGAAGCATATCTCAGTTCTATTAAAATATACATGTAAGGCTGAAATGAGAGTAAATTAATTTAGACTTCTTATTCTTAGTAGTATACAAATGTACCTTTATAGTAGCCCAAACAGATTCCTTTTTATCTGTATCAATTTCATTCCAGTCTTTATAGGAAAGTGGTATTCCTGATCTCACTATTATAGAAATAAAGTTGGTTAATGGTGAAGCTTGATCACCAACTGGTTGATTATTCATATTATGGTCAACATGAATTTTTGGTTCATTCCTTCGCTTCCATATGTCATGCTTGGTAGTGGGTCCTTGTCCATTCCTTTTATTTTTTTGACTTGGATGAGTTTGCTCTACACAAATATGCAATTGAAAATAATAACCAATGATATAAAAAAGAGAGAAAAATAATACAAAACTATACTTAAATATACCTATATTCAATGTTTCATCTTCATTATCACCAAGTTGTTGTTCTTCCATAGAAATGTCGTCAGGATCTTCATTTTCAATACGTTCATTGCTAGTGATATGCCTTTGACGTTGTGATGGCTCCTGATGGGGAACTACAGGCTGATCATTGGTGTGCTATGACATAATCAACATGCATCATATTGGGAGATAATTACAAAATAGTTCTTAGAAACAGAAATTAGCAACACATCAAGTAAAACAAATAACCTTTTTAGTTCTTGTAGATGGTCTCAAGACATTTTCCCTCATTTCATTTCCAGGAAGTCGTATAGGCAAGCGCAATGCTCTCAATACCTCATTGTTTCTTTCAATGTTTGCTTGCCGTAACTCTTCGTACTCATTCCACATAACTCCATTATTTCTTCCTCTTGCGTTTTGCATCTTTATGGCTACAATAAAATTTTACAATATTAGACGAAAAAATAAAAGAATATAGACATAAACAACACATTCAATGAATAGCATCTTACTTCTCCATTTGAGGTGGAGATTTTTCAACAAGTATACCATCAATGTTTGTTCTAACACAATTATTGTTGCCATCTGGAAGATTTATTTCAGCACCAACATTCAAGTCAGAGATTTCGCTAACTTTGTTAGTTACCACTGTATTTTCAATTTCTTCCTCCGTAGACATGTCATAGAGGTCTCTTGGCCTTGACTCAATGACAGCTTTCCAGTCTTTATCGATAGGATCCTCAACATAATAGACTTGAGTAGCTTGTGATGCTAAAATATATGGCTCATCTGATAATTTTTCCCCCGTATTAATTAAATGCTTCAAGTTCACTGTTGTAATCCCAAATCTATCTTTCTTAATCCATTTGTCCTTTCTGAGAACATCAACCCAATCACATTTGTGTAACGCCCTGAGTTAGGGGTGAAAATTTCCTTTTTCATAAATAGTATGCATGCATGTATCTGTAGTACTAGCCAGATCAGTTTCTATCTCAAGCCCTAAAATCTCCAAATCTTCCTTGTGAACCCCAAATCAAGATCAGATTACTCAGGTGTGATCTATCAGTTACTTTGAACTTAAAAGTCTTCAGAACCCAGATCCAATTCTATCTCTAAATTCCAGATTTATTAACTTCTTCTGTTTTCGAAAACAGAAATACCTTATATTACCCAAATACCCTAAGTTTCAGAAGTACAGATTTAATCAAAATCTTGACCAAGTTCAGACCAGATTATTCCTGGAATATAATCATGGGTATGTCAATACCTTAATCTAAAAAGTTGACAGCCAGATTTTACCATTTAGACTCTTTTCACAAATCAGTCCAAGAGTTACCGCAAATTAGTCCTTATCTGATATCTAAAAACCCAAAAAGGCTAAAATCTCCAGATTAACTCCAAATTCAGAACTTCTTCGACAAATCTTCTCAAAATGCTATTTGCCACAAGTTTCTCTTCTGTGCAGATATCAAAATCGAACCCTAAGTGCCAGAATTCAAAATCAAATGAAATTCAGATTTCAATTACCCTAAATTACCCTATTTTCAGTTTGTATCAAAAACTATTCAAATGTGTAAAATCTTATCAATTACCTTTGCCAAATACCTTGTTGAATATAATCTACCAGATTAGTGAAATCAATTTCAGTTTAAACCTCCCAAAATTCCAGATTTACATTTCAGTCCAAAACTCAAAGAATTGAAACTGCAGTTCAGTCCATTTTCGACCAGGACAGCAGCAAGCATTCGACCAGGCCGTTTTATTGTGCGCACGACCAGGGCTCGCCGTGATTTCTTGCGCCGTGGTTGCTTGCCGCCGTTGAAGCTTCGCCTGCAACTTGATCGTGCATGCTGTTGTGCACGTGTCCTCGCCTCAGCCGTCACCGTGGCAGCGCCGCTGCAACGTCAACGACCAGCGCTTGCTCCCGCGCGCGATCACCGGCTTTTGTCAGCAATCCATCGCCACGTTGCCTTGCCGCCCCAGTTGTTGTCGCCACCGCTTGCTCCATCTTTGCAAAGTCCCGATGAACGACAATGTGGACAGTTGCAGTCCTGTCGCCGTCGCAATCACCGTTCTTCGCTGTGTCTTCGCCGCTGATGCTCAGCACGCAATCCATCTCATCTTAGCTGCCAATTACTTCGTTGTCTCCTCCTTGCAAGCTTCGCCTGGCCTATTTAAGCACTCCTGTGCTGAGTAGCTCCCTCCATACTTCACCAGAAACCCGCCAAGTTCCAGAATTTGCTCTTTTCGTTTTCTTCTCCGGCGAGCCGTCGAGGAAGCTCACGGTGCCAGCACTCTACAGATCATATCCTGCCAAATTAACAACACCAGTGAGTTTCCCTACTCATTCTCTCTGTGTGATATCATCTAATTGCTCCCCGGTGACCTCTATCGCCGGTGATCGCCGGGATTGCTAAATGCCCTGTTCCGGCAATGCAGGCCAAATCACCTCGAATTAGCTCTCATTGCTGTAGAAGAAGTTGATCAGTGAGTCATTTTCCAGCAAGCCTGTTCATCAAGATCTCCAGATTGAGCTCGAATCGAAGGTATCTCCAAATTCAAGCTCTACCAGTCACCGGCGATCGTCGCCGGGCTTCTCCGGTGATCCTCCGGTCAATTTGATGTTACCAGAAGCTTCCCTATACCTCCTAGATGCTCTCCAAGCAAGGAATTAAGTTCTTGTTGCTTGTAGCAGAAACCCCCAATCAGCAGCGTTTTCTTCTCCGGCGCCGATGATCGGAAAAGTGTTCCCGGCCGTTTCAGCTCAAATCACTTTGTCCACTGTGTGTGCCTTAACTTCCTGAACATTTTTGTCTTCTAGCCCGACACCTAGATCGGCCTAGATTGGAAGTTACAGCCATGCCAAGATCTTGTCCAGAACTGATCTAGTGCAGCCAGTTCATCTCTGTTCATCATCAAATTTCTTGCTTCCCAGCCATTTCTTGCCCTAGATCCTGTTGACTTAATTGTTCCTGTTAGCAATGCCTACCTCCCAGAAAAAGTGGTGCATCATTTGGAGCTCCATATCAAAAGTTATGCTAAGCCCTAGTTTTTGGCATTGTCAGCTCTATGCCAGAGCTTGTCAGCCAGTGGCATTGACCTTGTTTATCCACTTCTGGTTGTGTAAATTGAAAACCACTTTGTCCACTAAATTTGTAGAGTTGTGATCTACATTTTCTTCTACTACCACAATTTGAGATAAGCACTCTAGCTTTTCTTAAAGCTATGTCCAAGCCTTGATCCGAATGTCGATCTGTTGACATTCGCTGTTTTGATTAAACCAGTCACAAAATTGTTATCCCTATTGAAATCCTGAAACCCTAAGATTATCTAATCACCACCCTTAGCCCAAATTCCTTGAAACCCTAGAATCTCAGTTCAGTTTGCAGTTCAACTTATCTCCAGTTTAGTTCAATCATTCTTGTTAAGCATTTCTGCATATAAGTCATAAAACATTTTAAATATTATAAGTAATTATTGTGTGTTTGTTTGTCGTCGAGCAGATTCAGAAGCTGACTTTGAAGATTTTGCTGTTGATCCGTCATCGACTGCTGTATTTTACGACGCGGAAGGCAAGTTATATCCTTGGTCATCTTGAACCTATATTTTAAATGTTGCTATAATATAACCTTGAATATAGGCAATATTGCATGTGAAAGATTGAGAATGGTTGATTTATGAATTGGCAGTACTAGACTGGTTATCTGTGAAATGTGAAATAAACAAGTTTTGAGCCATGAACTATTATATGTATCTATATACTTATATTCATGAAATAAAACCCCTAGCCGTGACCAGAAAAATGGTGTGGATGGCTGTAGCACTGGAGGTGCTAGACTACAAAGGAATGCAGGCACTGAAGGTGCAGGGTTGTGGATGATCTGGTCATTGGCATATAAGGACTAGAACCTTGTGTTGTGCGTCTAGTGGCATGAACAACGTGCTAACCGCAAGCCTGGTATGGGACAGGCCTAAACAAGTAATTATGTGGATCGCACATGAAACCCCTGCATGAGATGTGTAGTGATGCACGATAAACACGGAGCGCGGCTCCCACACATATCACTGAAGGTGATCAAGCACGCTGACCCAGTAATGGGAATAAGCAAAGGGGTGGAGGTTTGGATACAACCTGCCACAACTGTGCCTCGCTGAGAGCCACAGGGTCGGGGGTGAATTGTGAGTAAAACATAACAAAAGTTCTTGTTATTTCCACCTTGCCGCTCACAGTATGAAGTGAGTCAGGGGTCCAATCATTTTGTTATGATAGGAAAGGTTTGGAAGTGGAATATCTTGCAGGTAAATTGGTACCTCTCTGCAGAGTTAAAAACGTATTCGAATACTCCGAGCCCCGGGTTTATAGGAGTCTGCTGCGGTGGATTAAATCCACGGGGTGTGACACAAGTACTATTTTCTAAATAAAATATGTTTAATCAAGATTACCCAAATGACATGTGTTGTCATGATAAGGAGTGCTGCCGTGGGCTGTCGTGTGTCAACGTGTCGCGGTAGTGCTATAATCTAGTGAACATGATTGATGATGTTATATTATAAAAAGTGCTGCCATAAGATGAGATGAGAAAGGAAAAGATTATTTTACAAATATCCATAATTCTTGACTAGTCTAGGTTCATATCATCACTACTATATGTATCTACTCTTACCTATGACTTGCTGAGTACGTAAGTGCTCACCCTTGCAACATTCAACTCAATAGATGGAGCCTACTTTGATCAAGATGATGGCACGGAGTACTACGTGGATCCAGAAGGAGGAGAATCAGTTCCGCCAGAACCCTGAAGTGTGTTGTTCTGCCGTCAACTTCTTTTGTGGGAGGGTCACCTATCTTCTGCTGTGTAGTTAAATAATTTGTTAAACCCTGAATGCCTTGTAGGCACTGTAATCCTCTTTATGTAATATTAAGGCCAGCAGGCCACACTGCTTAATATTTTGTGAGTACTCTGTTGCAATGTAATATACTCCTGTGTTTGACTCATCCTGGGAAGTCAAAGGTTTGTGAGAATGGGACTAGCTGCAGCGAGCTAGGTCTCTACAGGAGTAGTCGTTGTCCCAGTCTCGGGGCGCGACAATTTGAAGAGAACCACATTACCCTTTCGACGATAATCTAACTCAAGTATCTCAGTTATGACACCATAGTATGTTATATCTCCTATTTGTGGATTTTGATCCTTTGAACTAGAAAAACTACAAGTTTTTGCAACAATAGCCACCCCACTACTCTGAACTGATCTACTCTCATCATAAGATATTGTATGAAAATTGTATCCATTTATTGAATAATTGTTATATTTTGTTGTGACCATAAAAGGCTCACTTGCTAGTATCTGAATCTCTTCTCCTACATCTTCGCCAGTTGATAGTAACTCATTCACCTAGAAAAATTTATTTATACGATTAATACAAAAACATTGCAATATGTATTTAGCTAAAATTGTTCTTTATGAACTTACATGCAATCTAAACCACTCATGAAATGTTGCATGATGTATATGCTCTCTCTGATGAATCCTTTGATGACCAATAGATGAAAGATACCCCAAATGTTTTCTGCAAATATTTTTTGAATGTAAGATATTATAAAATATATATTTGAACTAATTTAATAACATTTAATAAAAAATTAGCTAGAGAACATACATCAAATATGGCTCAATATGCTCATAATTAAATAAGACATATATGTGAGCTTGAATCCATGTTTTATGGTCCAACGTAATAGTGCACTTGCCAGTCAAACCGCGACCTATGTTGTTCAAGTATGTGGTACCAGTTGACAAGGTATTGAATTGTGCATCATCATTTCGACTCAGCCGATTAAATCTAGTCTCACAACCTGCAAATAACGAGAGCAAAATGTCATACTCTCATCAAATATATAACCTTCCGCAATTGATCCTTCTGGGTGACTTCTAGTTCGAACATAGCTCTTCAACCTCATCAAAAATCTATAAAAGTTTTGAAATAATTAATTAATGAAATTATTAATAATAGTCTAATGAAATTGAGCCTTCTAGTATGGAATTAATATACCTTTCTATGGGATACATATTGCGGTACTGGATAGTGCCAGCAATCCTTGCCTCAGTAGGAAGATGGACCATTAAATGCACCATAACATCAAAAAATGATGGCGGAAATATTTTTTCAAGGTTTCAAAAATTTCAGACTCTAATCTCTCCATATCAGTTACATTGATTACTGGAGAAAATATTTTCTTGAAGAAGTTGCTTACACGAATCAATGCAATACTAACATTTTCTGTAGTATCCTTCTAACAGCCAATGGAAGCAAGTGTTCTAAAAGAATATGACTGTCATGGCTTTTTAACCCAATTATCTTCTTATCATGAACATTTACATGACTTCGTATATCAGCTGCATATCCATCTGGAAATTTAACTCCTTTTAATACTTCACAAAACATTCTTTTCTCTGCAGAACTCAATGAGTAAGATGCAGGAGGTAAATAGAACTTGTCCCCTATTGAGATAGGATGCAGATCCTTCTTGATACCTAACAGTTGGAGGTCCAAGCGACTGTTCAAATTGTCTTTTGATTTTCTATCAATATCCAAAAGTGTGTTAATTATATTGTCACAAACATTTTTCTCGATATGCATCACATCAAGATTATGCCGCAACAAAATATCCTTCCAATAGGGCAATTGCACCCATATTGGTTGTTTTTTCCAAATAGTTTTTGGTTCACCATCGTTACCCTTACACTTTTGGGCTGGTCCTTTCCCTGTTGGGTCCTTCCCAAAATCATTTTTTACATCTTTTGTTTGTTCTATAACATCATATCCAGAAAGAGAAACTGGGGCTTCCCTATACTCTTTGGTACCATCAAATGACTCACTATCATTTATAAATTCATGACAAGAATGCAAGAATCGACGATGTCCCATGAAGCAATGTTTTTTTTACCATTTTTAAGACGAAGTGAGAAAGCATTTGCATGGCAAACAACACATCCAACCTCACTAGAAGTAACTTGTCCAGATACATATCCATATCCTGGATAATCAGTAATAGTCCAGAACAAGGCGGAACGCAATTGAAACCATTGACCAGATGATGCATCACGAGTTTGACACCATGACACATCTCTAACAAATCATCGATCAAAGGTTGAAGGTAGACGTCAATATCATTTCCAGGAGCTTTAGGACCAGGAATAAGCAGAGAGAGGATAAAATTTGATTGCTTCATACACATCCATGGTGGAAGGTTGTAGGGAATCAAGACAACAGGCCATATGCTATGTAATGAACTTAGGCTTCGGAAAGGATTAAAACCATCTGTTACCAAACACAGCCTAATATTGCGACAGTCAGAACTGAAGTCTGGGTACCTGTGGTCGAAATCCTTCCAAGCGGGAGAATCAGCTGGATGGCGTATCAACCCATCTCTAGTGTGCCCTTCACTATGCCATCTCATATCAGCTGCTATCTTTGATGACATATACAGTCTCTGGAGCCTCTTTTTAAGTGGAAAATATCAAAGAACCTTTCTAGGAATTTTGTGTATTCGCTTCCCATCAGGGCTCTTCTTTTCTATCTTCCATCTGGAAGTTCCACATTTTGGGCATGAGTCTATATTTGCATACTCTTTCCAAAATAGTATACATTCATGTTCACATGCATCAATATTCTCATAACCCAACCCGAGACTTCTCACCATCTTCTTTGCATCATGGAAGTTTTTTGGCATTGTGGCATTTTTGGGAAATGCTTCCTTCAGTAAGTCTAATAACAAATCAAAGCTATTGTTACTCCATCCACCTAGGAATTTTATGTGAAGGAGCCTCAAAATAAATTGTAGCTTTGTGAGTTTGCACCTAGGGTAGAGCTCTTGACTAGCATCACTTGCTAACCTATAGAATGTCTCAACATCTACATCTTGATCCTCCAAATCGGAACCATCACCACCTATATCACCAACTTCTTGGTATCCACATCCTATGTCATGGATCATTTCAGTGATCTAATCTAGCTGCGGCTCACTATCCATATTAGGAACATTTTCTATATTATATTTCTTGTTTGTCCTGTGCAATGATGTTTGTTCACCATGAAATATCCACTTGGTGTATCCTTCTAAATCCCCATCACAAATCAAGTGTTCATAAACAACTTCAGCTTCTCTCCAAACATAGTTCACACATTTTCTACAAGGGCAGAGAATTTCATTTGCTTTTGCAGAATTTGCAAAAGCAAACTCTATGAAGTCCTTTATGCCTTGGTTATATTCAGTTGAGTACCTACATTTAATTATCATTAGTTTCAATCAAAAGAATCACATAAAGTAGCTTTGTATTTGATTGAGTGACTGAGTGTTTGTTTTCTACCTAGCCGCACTCATCCAACGCTTGCCCATAATAAATGCCAAAGACCTTAAAATCCTCGTAGTCTTTCCTTATTATATGGCTTACTGTAAGAATCAGCTAGTATATCTGAAATAAAATCAGCTAGTATCATTATTAGTTTAATACGGATTTTAGTCTGAAATGAGTTTATAAACAAGAACACAAATAGACAGGGGAGGGAGGGTTAGCAAATACTTCCTATTTAGAAGAAGTAATAGCTTACTGCAAAAATTTCTCTCTACAAAGTGATTTGAAATTACTTGGTTAATTTTAATAATAATCTCAGCTAACTACAAAAATTGACTAGCAAAATACAATTTGATAGGGTAAGTATTGGCCCATCACACCATGTTATTGTTCATGTAAGCAAGCAATAACATCATTCTATATAGTCATTCATTCATTGTTGAAATACTTCTTTTGATTCATAATATAAGTTTACTTCTTATTCACATGCGAATTAAGAGTATTGAATGAGAGAAAATAATTGTAATAAATTAATGATGCCTCTATTATATAAAGTTTGGATGTGTGAGGAAAAAATGTTAAGGGAGGCGTGAGAGGATACCATAGAGGATAAATGAGTCAAACATGTACTAAATAATATATTAGAATTATAGTAAGGTTTATATTGTGAAATATAGAAAAATAAAAATAGTCTTAAATTGTGAAAAGAAAAGTGTATGACACAAAGGCATAATTACAACCTGCAAACAAATATAAGTACTTAAATGGAAAAAATATAGATCTACTAGGAAAATTGAAAAAATATGGGATTAGGGGTAAAAATTACTTTTCCAAAAACCATAAAAAATTCAAATTAAGGCACACAATTGGTGAGACTTTCTTCCTACTTGTCCAATTTTTCTCACCAAAGTGAAAATAGAAACCCATTTGATATTTAACTTCTCCAATTAAGAGTCTAAAGACTTATATGATTAACATTGTATGCTAAAAAAAATATACTATTGGTCCTTCTAAATCATTGATTTCCAAGTTAAATGATAGTTCCAAAAAAACTTAAATGCTAGTTTTAAAGAATTGATGTTCAAGACTTAGTTTGGTCAAGTTTTGGATTCTACTTCTATCATAGAGAAACTAAAGTCATATATGATATAACTCTAGTTCGACATATACTAAAAACTAGAGTTCTGATAGTGTTTGACAAAAGACTATTATTTTGTTGTTTTAAATAAAATTTTCATCTTATAATAGAAGGTAATTGTAGTTGTAATCAATGACAGCCATATAAATAATTCTAACTTTATGAGTATTTGTAAACTTGAAGTTAGAGCTGTTAAAGCACATCAAATTCTTTAGTGTAAAAGTGATTTCAGCTTCATGCAGAAGCACCAACACCACAATGGATCTAACCTTCTGATTCTGTAGGAGCATATATATGCACAAACACAATCACATAACTAGGAGTATTTCCATACATTTCACATCTATGCACCAAACTTATAAAAAATTCACTAATGTCTATCTAAAGAGATAGATACAAAATTGTTAAATAGTTATGACTATATAACATAAGACTACTATTTTTTCTGTTTAGTGGATACATTGTGTAACACCTATAAATTAAAGGGCATGCATGCCTTTTAGAATACAATGATTGACTCTGTCCAGCCTTCCTGGCATATAGAACTTTTTAAGGGTGATTAGTGATGGAAACTACTCAAAATATAGCATTATTAGTGTGCACATTATCCATACTCAAATTCCTTGTTCTTTAGGACCATGTGCACCAACTATTATAGAATCCACTTTGTTGCTGATCACCGATCACTTGAGTCCTTGCACTTTATTATTTTGGTCAAAATAGTCCTGGACATTCATCCACCTATGCAACATGGGAATAGAAGAGCCTATTAACAAGAATTTGATCAATATAAGACTAGAAAGTATAGAAATTTGGTGTTACAATTTGAATTTATAAATATCATATCTAAATCACTAACTCTTGTTGATACTATATTACTCCAAATAAACTAAAATCTTTATACAATAGCCAGTTACAAAAATTTGGAGTTACAATTTGAATCTCTAAATATCATATCTAAATCACTAGCTCATACCAATGCTATATTACTCCAAATGAACTAAAATATTTGCACAATAACCACTAGTTAGCTCCTCTCTTTGACATACTTCTCAAAGAATCTATAGCAAACAAACTCCTTGTTCATATACAAATAGCACAAACAAGAATCATATAGTACCAAAAATAATAATAATATTACCTGATTGCAACTAATTTTTCCAAAGATAAAACCTGACAGGAGGAATCTCCAAGTTGGAAGTCCAATCTATGAAATCTGAAATTATGAAAACATAAAGTAGATTGAAGAAACAACTTTCAAGGCAAAAAAATACAAATGCAATTTAAGAACAAAAAACATAGGTTAGGGGAAGTGTGGTTAGAGGCATCGTGGTGGGTAATCATAGCAATTAATTTCCATAATCATGTTTCTCATCCCCAAATAAACTAAAATGCTGAAATTTTCTTGGAACATAAACTACTTCTCTGTAATGTGAGGGAGTGGTGTCACTAAAATTTAAATACACACACACAAAAGATCTTCACCAAAATGCAGGAGTAATATATCACCACACAAAGACGAAATTTCAATCGCAAAGCGCGAGAACAAAATATGATAATATGTTTCAGAAACTTCAATGGTAACTGCTGGCAGTTTTACAACTGCTACTAGATTGAAAATGACCGCCCAGTAAAGAAAATAATATCAAGGATATGCAACAGTAGTACATTATAGCAACTTTCGCTGGAAACGCCCCTCAAAAATATTTCCAAACAAGTTTGGGTAAAGCCGCATCCAAATAGAGTCCATGGGGTTTGATACTACGCACATGGATAAAGATAAGGAAGCTACTTTTTATCTATACTAAACAATTGTTAGGAACAGGGAACCATCTGCGGATAGCAAGAATGCATGAGTTATTTGAGACATAATCACATATCAACCGAGCTTCATTAATATCATATAAGAGTCTAGCTTCATTAACCAAGTCTTTTATGTATGAGGAAATATTATCAATATTCAGTTAAAACAAGGCAACATCCAATAGGAATGTAGATCTAGATGTATTCATCTATGAATTATATAAACATTTTTTACTAGTTTTCAAGCAAGATCTGATGAACCTTTTCAATGACTTCTATGAACACAGGCTAAATTTGGAGGTAACAAGTTCAGCATTCATCATTCCTATGTCTAGAAAAGAGAACCCAACTCTAGTCAGTGAATTCAGACCAATCTCTCTGTTTCACAACCTGGTAAAGATTAGTAGCAAGGTGTTCACTAACATAACAAAGCATATGATGCCATACAATGATAGATCCAGGGGCGTAAATTCAGTGCATATAATCTAAAAAAATCCGAGATCTGAAACTGAAAATTGTCATTTTGGTATAGTTGGTTGGTTTTTTTTTTTTGGCACTGGAATTATAAGCTGAATTCAGATTCCGATTTACATATGTGAAAGTTCTCAAGTTCAAGAATACAAAAAGACATTAAAATGTAAAATTTGTATTTAATTTCAATACCTATGAAATGAAAAAATTGAATGATGTAGACAATTTTATTGGCTAAATTAACAAGAAAAGTTAGGGACCTAATTTGGTAAGTTAAATTTTGAATTTGGAAACCTAATTTGGTAAGTTAAATTTTAAGGGCTAAGAGCATAATTTATTTTCTTTTGTTTTTTTTTTGGCAGTAACATGATACACACTTCTTGGTCGACGCGGCATTGTCAACTAAACTTAATTTGTAACATTAAGTCGTGGTTTACTTCATTGTTTTCGAACCAATAATCACTTCACATATAGTTAATTTGTAAGATTGCAAGTGCAAGTTGTTCATAATATATTACTTCTAATGCACTTGTAATTAGCGTTAGGTCAAATCAATAGTACTGCCAACTTAGTACTAGTTACGAGCTTCTTGGTCGCAATGCAATATCGTCAAATGTCACCTCAACTAATTTTATAGAGCAATCAGCCGATGGATGAATCAATTAATTTCTAAATGTGCAGATTTATTTAGGTCGTGGTTTACTTCACTGCCATATGCATGGATCCAACTGGCAAAATTACAACTAATCACTTCATGTATTGATTAATTTCTAAACGTGCAAGTTGTTCATAATAATATTGGATGGTCAAATGTAGACCTAGTATTGGATAATACATCCCCAATTTGCATTTAGTATAGGCTAGTAGATAGCTTCATGCAAGATCCAGCTCATGCAATCTCTGCTTCGATCCTTACACCCTCCCTTCCAAACTATAATGCCTATAGTTTTACAATGGAGCTAGTATATAACAAAAAATTATATAAATCCAAGTCACATGGTAGTAATTAATACCTTACTTTCATACCACAGAAGTTTAAGAAATTGAAATATAATTTACTCTTCAATATAAAAAAAAAAGAGGGAGTGAACAGACTCATAGGGTAGTTGGAGATAGACATGTGCAAACTAGGGGTTAGGCTACCCTACCAAAAAGCTCAAATCTATCAAGGTGGGTTCTGTCCAAGCTAAGTCCTATGAGCATCTGGGTTTATCTGAGTGGATTAGATGTATATCTAGTAAAACACAACCGAATTAGAATGATCTTTCTGCAAAACAAAATTGAGCTGGTTTTTCGAAACACCCTATTCATGTAAATTGAGGTAGTCTGTAATTAGTATTTCACCACTCGTGAAATGTGTGGTTGTAAATTTCTTAAAAATATTTTAATTGTGCATTCAAACATTTCAATTGTTTCTTAAAAACTATGCCTTTGAACATTTCAGTTCTAGTTATCTTGATCAAGATCTACTTCTAATGAAGTGTTTGTTCTGAAATGGAGTTTCTAATTGAGTGTTGCCAGCATTTTCTTGGTTGGTGTCTGAATCAATCACAAGAGAATAAACTTGAACTCTTCCACAAAAGGCACAAAATGCTAGATCTTTAATATGCTCTGAGTCTAAGTACAATGGATAATTTCCTATCATATCATTTGATATACTTGATAGTTGCAAGTGTTCCAAGAATTAAGCAGTCTATTTCTGAAGATTCCGGCAGTCTTCAGCAATGATAGAACATGCATCTGGAGTTCATCAGGATGCAACATTGCAAAGCCAGGAAAAGAACACTGCAACTAGAAGTGTTGGAACAGTTTTGCTTACCTCGGATTGGTGCCTCGCGCCTCACCCCTCTGTTGCGCACCTGCTTCACCGTTGTCGCTCCACCTCTGCCGTTCACCGCACACCCTGTCGCTAGCGTTTCGAGGGCCACACCATGAGACACCTCACGCACTGTGGGAGACCAGATCGAAGATTGCGGAGGTTTCTCGGTGGATTGGGAGAGGTTTCTCGGTGGAGGAGGTTGGATTGGGGAGGTTTCTCGGTGGAGTACTGGAGATGGAGAGGATTGGGGGCGGTTTCTCAGTGGAGGAGGCTGGATTGGGGAGGTTTATCGATAGAGAGCTGGTGATGGAGAGGATTGGGGGAGATTTGTCGGTGGAGGAGGTTTGATTGGGGGAGTTTTCTCGGCGGCCGGAGAGCTGGAGATGGAGAGGATTGGGGGAACCGATCGAGGGAAGCTCGGAAGGTAACTAGTAAATCTGGAGAGGAAGATTTTATATTTGGCACAAAACCAACAAATCAGCAAAAAATATTTTTCCCTGAAAATTTCCCTCCCAAAATAATAAATCTATTATTATTCTGCTGAAAATTTTCAGTTTTACGCCAAAAATATATAATTACTTATTCCTAGCGGTAGATCTACTAAAAATAATAATTTTCCCAGCTGGCATATCGGTGAAAAATAAAAATTATATTTTCATCTGTAGAATCGCTGGTAAAAAAAAAGGTTTTCCCAGCGGAAAAAATATTCCCAGCTGTAGATCTGCTAAAAAAATCTTTTCCCAAATTGATTTACAGCTTGCTATATATTATTTATTCCTAGCAGTAGATCTACTAAAAATAATAACTTTTCCTAGCTGACACATCGGTGAAAAATCAAAATTATATTTTCATCTGCAGGACTGCTGGGAAAAAATGTTTTTCCCAGCAGTTTTACAGCTTGCGCTGGTCTACCATGTTGTAGTGGTCATAGGTCCATGTTCGACATTAGCCTGAGTGGTCGCGGGTGATTTATCCTTTTGACCAGGTGACTTTTGTTCTTTATTTTTGGATTTCATATCACCAATGGTCATCTCCTTCATAGCTTCCCTCAAGCCACTGTTGCCTACAGCATCAAAATCCTCATGCTCTCCTTGAGAGCTATTAGATTCATCAAATTCTACATTGCATGATTCTTCAATGCATTCTGTTGTAGTGTTGAAAACCTGATAAGCGTTACTACTAGATGAATAGCCAACTAGAAAACCGTCGTCGACACGTCTTTGAAATTTTCCAAGATGCATGCGCTTTTTAAGAATATAAGATTTGCAACCAAAGACTCGAAAATATGAAAAGTTTGGGTTTCGCCCTATAATCAGTTCATAAGCAGTTTTGTTCAAAAGCGGATGGGTATAAAGATGATTGATGGCATAACATGTTGTGTAAACTGCCTTTGCCCAAAACTAGGTAGGCCTTTTGTACTCATCGAGCATTGTTCTAGCCATTTCAAACAATGTCTGATTCTTCCGTTCTACAACACCATTTTGTTGAGGCGTGTAGGGCACAGAGAATTCATGTTTGATTCCGGACTCATCAGAAAAGTCAATAAAATCATAATTTTGAAATTCTCCACCATGATCACTATGGATTTTCTTGATGGAAAGTCCAAATTCCTTTTCAGCTCTTTTTGCAAATGTTTTAAAACAAGAGGAAGTTTCAGATTTGTGAGCTAAGGAAAACACCCAAGTAAATCTGGAGAAATCATCAACAATAACATTGTCGACGATTCAGACTCGGGGTCCTTAGTTGAACTTATGCATAATTTGTGAGTTGTGAGACCTTTCAGGGTGTCCCTCGGGGAAGGGATGATGAACCAAAGTCAGTTGGAGCACAGAGAGATTTATACAGGTTCGGGCCCTCGATGGTGGGAGTAATAGCCCTACGTTTTGTTAGGATTTCACTATATGTAGAAAAAAGGAGTACAAAGCTGTGGAAAACACTATCACAGGCGTGCATTTATTCTAAACTAGCTCGGGTAACAATCCTTGTCAGCTAGCCCCCAAATTTGAAGTAAACGAAGAGACATATTTACTTCAAATTTTAAAACTTACATCGGATAAGTGACTCGACGCTTCATATCCTCCACTTAGTGGCCCACTAAGTGTGGTGGTTTATTTCCCGAGACGGACTCTAGGCCGTATTTGACAGGTAATGATGGCGCCGTAGAATTGTCTTTTAACCCGAGATAAAACTATAAATGTTTTAAAAGCTCGAGGCATTCGAAAAATGAACCGTCACCCTGGGGGCAATAAATACCGAAGCCTTTTAACCTTAAAACTTCACAATTATTTTCTCGGCTAAGTCTTTTTCCAAAGCCATCATTTCTTCTCTTTTGTACACTCCTCAATGGCAGATGAAAACAATATTGATATTGAAAGCGATGAAGAGGAAGTGGCGCTTGAATTTGTCGTGGTATTGCGAATACCCCGGCAGGTTTTGTGAACGATCCTAGCGAAGATTACGCAGCGCGAGTAGACCGGGTGACCGGTCCTCCCCCGCCGGACAAACACAAGAATTGACATGAAGATTTATACAGGTTCGGGTCTCGGTGGGGGCCCTAGTCCTGTCGGTGTGCACCCGACCGGAGTCGGCTGGGGAGGCTCTCTCCGGGGGAGAGGCTTCCGGAGCACACCTGTTAGTTTTTTAGCTATTCCAACAAATGAATCACTTGCTTACAACTGAGGGGTACAAGGGCTATTTATAGCCCCAAAAAGAAGAAAAAAGCCTAAACTACCCCGGAAGCCACCGTCGGATTGAGGGGTAAGAACGTCTTTCTCCCGGTCAAATGTCTTGGATGCTAGACAGGTGGTCGCTGATTCCCGAGGCGCTCCTCGCGTGACCTGCACGTGATAAACAACTCGAGACTTTACCTTGAGGAGGGCGGTGAGGCCCGAGACATGCGCCGGAGGCTAAGTCCCGGGGCCAAAAGGCGGCGCCAGGGGAGGCATCGGAGGCCAGGTCCCCAGGCAAATGGCAGCGCCCGGGACGGCACCGGAGGCCACGTTCCGGGGGCCAAAAGGCGGCGCCCGGGGCGGCACCCGAAGCCAGGTCCGCGGGCAAATGGCGGCGCACGGGACGGCACCGGAGGCCAGGTCCCCGGGCAAATGGCGGCGTCTGGGGCGGCGCCCGGGGCGGCACCGGAGGCCACGTCCCGGGGGCCAAAAGGCGGCGCCCGGGGAGGCACCGGAGGCCAGGTCCCCGGGCAAATGGCGGCGCCCGGGACGGCACCGGAGGCCACGTCCCGCGGGCCAAAAGGCGGCGCCCAGGGAGGCACCGGAGGCCAGGCCCCCGGGCAAATGGCGGCGCCTGGGACGGCACCGGAGGCCAAGTCCCGGGGAGGCACCGGAGGCCACGTCCCCGGGCAAATGGCGGCGCCCGGGATGGTACCGGAGGCCACGTCCCGGGGGCCAAAAGGCGGCGTCCGGGTCGGCACCAGAGGCCAGGTCCCCGGGCAAATGGCGGCGCCCGGGACGGCACCTGAGGCCACGTCCCGAGGGCCAAAAGGCGGCGCCTAGGGAGGCCCCGGAGGCCATGTCCCTGGGCCAATGGCGGCGCTCGGGACGGCCCCGTAGGCCAAGTTCGGGGGCCAAAAGGCGGCGCCCGGGGAGGCACCGGAGGCCAGGCCCCCCGGGCAAATGGTGGCTCCCGGGATGGCACCGGAGGCCAAGTCCCGGGGGCCAAAAGGCGGCGCCTGGGACGGCACCGGAGGCCAGGTCGCCGGGCAAATGGCGGCGCCTGGGACGGCGCCGGAGGCCAAGTCCCGGGGGCCAAAAGGAGGCACCGGAGGCCACGTCCCCGGGCAAATGTGACGCAACTTACCTGGACTTAGTCCCACGGAGATTTCCCCCAACAGCAGCCCCCCATGCCCCTCGGGGACGACGCTCGAGTCCCCGGTGGGTATGGCACATGTCACCAGGAAAATCTCCGGACCAAGCAACCGGAGCCGTGACGCTTTGGTTTTCGTGCCCCGCGCTGAAGGCCGTGCCGTTTTGCCATAAATGCACTGGCGGTTCGAACCGGCGCCTCGATTCGTGCGCCAGTCCCTTCGTTTCGCGCGCGTGGTTTGAACTTTAACGGCCCAGATTGATCCGCGGGGTGCCACGTGGCGCCCATCTAGACCACGGCTGGCCTCTATAAATAGGGCCTTGGGGGGCCCGGTGACTTCATTCCAAACTTCCACGGCTCGCGAATTTTAGCTCTCCCGGTAGCTCTTCCCGGTAGCTAGCGCCCGGTAGCTAGCGCCCGGTAGCAAGCGTCCAAGACTTTTAGGCTTAGCCTCCTGAAAAGTTAGTCACTGAAAAAACAAACCTGATGGCACCGAAGGGTCGAGCGAAGACGACCGAGGTGGCCCCTGAGGAAGTCGCTCCAGACTTCCTCTGGGCGTCCGAGTTCACGGCCGAGGACGCCGAGTCCTTGGTCGAACGCAGCGTCATAGAGGACGGGGACATTTGAGTCCCCGTGAAGAAAGACGGAGCCCCCCGCCCCAGGCCCGGAGAGGTCGTGGCCTTCGAGGCCTTCCTGGAGGCGGAGCTCCGGCTCCCGCTGCATCCCATGCTCCGGGAGTTTATGAAGGAGTACGGGGTGGCGCTCTACCACCTCACCCCGAACACCATAGTCTGGATGGGGATCTTCATCTGGCTATTCGAGACGGCGACCGGGAGGGAGCCCACCCTACGCGTCTTCCAGTACTTCTACGAGCCGGCGGCGCGGAGCTCCCACCTGGTGAAGGGGGCACCCAAGTCCCCCTTCGGCTCGGTGATGGTGCCGATGCTGCCGTCCCGGGTGGCCGACTACCCAGCGGCAGCCTCCCGGGACCATTGGGGCGACTGGATCCGGAGGTGGTTCTACCTCCGTGTCCGGGACGACGAGGTGACGTACGTCCCGGAGCCTGCCTCTTACAGCCGGTCGTCCGCGCCGAAGCCTCCGGTGTGGACGGATGAGGAGCTCGAGCTCCTCGGCAAGGTGATCATCTCCCGGAAGACCCGCTCTATGCGGGACGCCGCCGAGGAGATGATGCTCCTGAGGATCTCCGCCTTCGCTCGCGGGAGGAGGGGGACCGGCATGGGACCGGACCAGCGGCCCCCGGTCAAGCCGGTGACCCGACGTAAGTCCCGGTAACCTGCTTTATTGCATTTACAAATTTTTGAAAATTTGACTAACTCTTTACCTCTTGTAGTTCGGCCGTAGCCGGCAGCACGGGAAAAGGCGGAGAACCCCCTGGGAAGGTACTTTGCCGACGAGCACGAGCGTGTCATGCGCCTCGTGGGGGAGGGCCCTCCCCGGAACTTGGTGGCCGAGGCCTACGGGCTGAAGCTACCGGAGAGGAAGCCCCTCCCCACCCCCGGGTGGCACAAGCGGGGGAAGGACGCGGCCGGGGGCTCTGAGCCTAAGGAGGCCAGAGTCCAGAAAGCCCCCGGCCCGTCGACGACGCCGGCGGCAACACCGGCGAAGCCCCGGGACGAGACCCCCGGGACCGAGCGCGCCCGGGCGCCGGCCCGGAAGGAAGCAACACCGCCTCCCCCGACAAGCGCCGTTGCGGCCCGGGGGAAGGAGCCGGCAGCGGGCGGGGCGGCGTCCGATTTGGCAGACTACGCCCCGTCGCCGCCCTCAGTAGCAGTCCTCTCGGTGCCCACGGCACCCTTGGAGCCGGAAAAAACCGGAGGTGAGATTCGCGGGGACCTCACCTCCGCGGGTTGAATGGCCCGTGGACGAGGGGGGGAGCCCCTCGGTCTACGAGGTCCCGCCAGAAGTGGGGGCCCCGGGGGCCCGCGCCGGTGCCGGGAAGGGGAAAGGGCTGATGATCCCCCCCCGGCGCGGGACCCCCTCCGGAGCTTCCTCGGCCACTTCCTCGGGGGGGACTTCGGCGACGAAGACGATGACGACCGCCACCCCAACCGAGGTCGTACCGGGCGCCCAGGTCCGGGAGCCCGTTACCGGCCCCAGCGGGACAAGCGCCGGGCGGGAGACCCCCCTGCTTTCCGCAGGGGAGGTCAAACGTTACGCGGAAGGTCTGCAAACCCCGAAGGTCCAGGCCTTCGTCGTGGGGGGGATGCTCCACGATCGCTTCGCCGAGCTCGGTCCCTCCAAGCCCAGGTATTCACTCGAAGCGGTTGTCGCTTTCTCTTGGTTCCCTGCATCCAAAATTTTTCTCACTCTGGAATTTGTAGGGGACGGCAATTACCTGGGGCATCGAGCAGCGCGTTATCCGGCTGCTCATGGACGCGGAGGACAGGGCCGCCTCCTTCCTGGGCCAGCGGGACGAAACTCTCCAGGAGCTGGCCCGGGTCCGGGCCCAAGTTCACGTCTCGGAGGCGGTGAACGGCCGCCTCCGAGAGGAGGCGAAGGCGAGGGAGGAGGCCTTCCGGGAGCTCGAGGGATCGAGCGTCCGGGCGGTGGTGGACATAGGCCACTCCGTCCGCTCGGCCCTAGAGAGCCTTGGCTTAAGCCTAGGCTCGAGGGGTGGCTCGGAGGTGCCCCCGGGCACGCTCGCGGAGGCTGTGCGTTTTCTTAACGCACAAGTCTCCGTGATCCCGGAGGCAGCGGACGCCCGGGCGCGAGGCAGGGCGATCCCCGTCGTCGCGGCCGCAGCCGGGCTCGTCGAGCACCGGGGAGTGGGCGCCCGGGCGATTGGGGGACGCATCCCGCGGAGCTTCCCCGAGTTCTTCGAGCCCACGCGCTGGGAGGTGGAGTAGCTCACCGGGGGTTTCTACAACCGGATCATCCGGGTGAGATTCCCGGCACCGGCGCCTCTAGCCGTGGACGCCCCAGCTCCGGCCTCGGAGGAAGCCCCCCGGGGGGAGGACGCCAATGAAAGAGTATGAGCCTCCCCCCGGGTCTTTAGATAGGACCCTTTTTGTTTTCTTAGGACTTTTGATCCCGGTAGCTTCTTAGAAGAAGCCCCGAACACTTGTAAAAAGATATTTTGGAATGCAATAGAGTTAGAAATTTTTCTAAGTCTTTTAATTGAATGCAATGTTACCAGGGTTCCCGGGAGGTTACTCCCGGGCGAAGGACCGGGAGGGGCTCTCCGGGGGACGCCCAAGCGGCTTTAATATTGCTAAGCCTCATCTCCGGGGAGCGCAGCGGGGACGCCGTCCGGGAGCCCGTCCGGTTAAGGTGGCATCCGAAGTGGCACTTGGACAATTTTGACAATCGTCGTGCCGAGTTGTCCCCCCCGCGTCCGGGGTTCCGGATGATACCTCCTCTTCGGATACTTCCGCCGGCGGGATACGAGTTCTGGCCCGAAGATGTGCTCCGGGACGCTCGGCGCCGCGTGCGTGCATTGTATCGGGACTTGGCCCGGGAGCTAGCGGAGAGCCTCCAGGAGTATTAGGCGTAGGAGCCTTAGGATGTAGAGGATCCCCCCGGGTTTGAGCCCGGGTTGTACCGTTTCCGAAACCCACCGGAGGGGGAAGATGTCCTCCGGGTTTGACAATCCATAAAGCTATTCGCTTGATTCTTCTTTCATTGTCTTTTTATTTTTTCTTCTTGGATGGTCTGGACGACTCCTTTTCACAAGAATGAGCTAAGTTTGCTCGTGGGCGGTACGGTCGACACCCGGGGGTTCCTTATCCCCCCCGCCCACAGCGGGCCGGAGGGTAGCTCCGCGCGCTGTGGGGGTAGCAAGGCCCCCGGGGTGAAGTGACCTGTAGCATAGAAATTTCTCTAAGTTAGAAAATTTTAAAATGAGGTTTCCAAGGGAAAGACCTTCCGGGAGACAATCGTCCGATCGCCGTGAGAACGGGGAGCCGGGAATAAGGCCTCGTGTGGAAGAAACATCCAAGAAAACCCGATGAGATTTCCGGAGACGGGCTTCCTAGGAGATGATCATCCGGTCGCCATGAGAACGGGGAGCCAGGAATAGGGTCTCCGGGGAAGAAATGTCTGGGAAATCCGTAACTTCTCCGGGAGACAACCGTCCGGGGAGCCGGGAATAAGGTCGCCGCGGACCAAATATCCAAGAATGCAATTAGACGTCCCACTGGGTAGAGCGTCTACTCCCGGAGGAGGAAGAGATATCCATGAAAGCCATTAGACGTCCCACTGGGGAGAGCGTCTACTCCCGGAGGAGGAAGTGCCCGATGACGGGTCTTGAGTGTTTGGGCAGGGGACTAGTCTCTCAAAGTGACTCATTACCGCGGCCGCTGGGGACCGGGTTGCCGCTTACACCCTCAGTCCACGAGGGCTGATCGTAAGCCGCCCTACAGGAGGGACTTGCCGGGTCTGGGCCCACTTCCTCGCAGGGAGGGTATCGTCACGGGGAGGGCATCCTCGCCGGGAGGGCATCCTCGCAGGGAGGGCATCGCCGCTAGCGGCGGTAATGAGAAGAACGTGCAAAGAGGCAGTTTAAAAGCAAGACCTATGTATTGCTAATAAAATGAAGTACAGTGCCTCCCCCTGCGAAGCCGCGAAAGGGGAGGAAAAGTAAATACAGTGTCCCTCCTCCCCCTCCGGTGTGACCGCTCCGAGGGAGGGGACAGACCCGTAAGGCTAAACATAGAACTTGCGAAGTAAACGCAAGTTCCATGTGTGCTTCAGCTCCTGCTCTTGAAGGTTGGAGAGCTTATAAGCCCCCGAGTCCAAGACCGTGGAGATCCTGTAGGGGCCCTCCCACTTGGGGGAGAGCTTACCCTGGGCTTGGGGGGCCTAATGCGCTTGAGGACAAGGTCCTTAAGGCGAATGGCCCTCTCGAGGCGACGACCGGGACCGGAAAGGGGGAAGCCCCTGTGACGACGACCGGAACCGGAAAGGGGGAAACCCTTGTAATATCCAGGACCGGCAAAGGGGGAGCCCCCCGCAGCGACGACCGGAACCGGAAAGGGGGAAGCCCCTATAATATCCGGGACCGGCAAAGGGGGAGCGTCCCGCGGCGACGACTGAAACCGGAAAGGGGGAAGCCCCTTGTGCCATCGAAGTGCCTCTGCACCTTTCGCACCTCCTGCAAATAAAAGACTAGAGTTTGCGTTATGGCACAGGTAAGGCTCGTCCTTCTGGCAAACTACAGGGTGAGAATCTCCCTTCAGTAGGAGGCGTCGGATCCCCGGGGAACACACGCGGCGCAACCTGAGGAGCAAAGCCTCGTACTCAGCGACGTTGTTGGTTCCGGGGACAGCAGGACCTTCCGGCGGCCCCCTTCCCGACGCGGCTTGAGGAGGGGCCTCCCGGCAGGTATCGCCGCTGCGTCTGGTTCCAGGGGGGAGACCTCCCCCCCGGGAGCCTCAATGATGTTGACGCTTCCGATTGTGGCCGCAGCGAGCTCGTAAAGAGCCCGGGCCATGTCTTGGTCTCCCCAGACGTTGATCACGCCATGCGGCCCGGGGATCTTCATGCAGAGGTAGTTTTGATGAGTGGCAGCCCCCAGCCGGTTGATTGTGGTCCTCCCCATAATCGCGTTGTACGAGGAGGGGAGGTCCACTACGTCGAAGCGGACCAGCTCGGTCCGGTAGTTCTCCGGGGTGCCGAATGTCACAGGAAGATCTACCTTGCCCACGGGGTGGATCGCCCCCCCGGGACAAAACCTTGTAGGGGCCCGGCTGCGGGCTGCAGGAGCTTCTCATCTACCTGCATTTTTTTGAAGGCCTTCAAGAATAGGACGTCGGCGGAGCTCCCACTGTCCACAAGGATGCGGGCAAAGTGGCAGTTGTAGATTGTTGCGGAGACGATGAGCGCGTCGTCATGGGGGAAGCGAACCCCTCGCGCGTCTTCCGCCGTGAAGGTGAGGGGGACGTCCGACCACTTGGCTGGCGGGGACGCTTGTAGCACCCCCACAACCTTAACCTCCCGCGCGTACTCCTTACGCTGGCGCTTAGAGTCCCGCCCGGAGGCGGACCCTCCCACGATGACGTTGATGTGGCGCTGAGAAGTTTGAAAGGGGAGAGCTTCTGAAGGCTCCCCCTCCTGCGTCTACGTCTGCTGACCCCGTGGGAGCGGGGAGGGCCGGAACAGCTGGCCGAGGGAGCGAGGAGGCCAGAGTCTCCCACTGCCCACACTGGTCGAGGAACGCCGCCAAGTGCTGTAGTAGCAGGCTGCAGTCTCGGGTAGCGTGGGTACTGGACCTATGGAAGCTGCACCACGGTTCTTCCCGCCTTCTCCCCGCGGGGCCTTCCCGGCCGCGCGAGGACTGTCCTCCCCCATGGCCTTTCGGCTTGGGGAAGGAGCGGTTGCCCCCCGGGGGGTCACGCGAGCCGCCTCCGCCCTTGAGGACAAAGGTGTCCCGAGGCCGTGGCTCACTAGGCTCCCCTTGTCTGCGGCGCTTGAGGGGATCCCTGGCCCCCCGATTGGTGGGGGCGGGAACCCCCTGGGTCTTCTTCCAGATGTCGTCTTCCTCCGCCCGAGAGTACTTTTCGAGTACGTTGAAGAGCTCGTCGGCGGAAGAGGGGAAGCTCCAAGAGACCCTTCGGTGGAGTTCCCCTGGGAGGATGCCGCTTTTGCAGGCTTCAATGACCGTAGAGTCGGGGATGTGGGCCACTTTGCTCTTCACCTGAGCAAAGTGCTTGAAGAAGCTTCTGATGGTCTCCCCAGTCCTCTGCTGGACAGTGTACAGCTGCGAGGAGTCCAGGGGGCACACATAGTTCCCCTGGAAGTTCGGGCAGAACTCCCGCTTGAGCTGCGTGAAAGACTTGATGGAGCCGGCCTTCAGGTTGTAGAACCAGGAGCGGGCGATGCCGGTGAGGTAGAGGGGGAAGACGTTGCATTGTACCGTCTCGTCCCCCCCGGCCGCGGAGATGGCTATGGAGTAAACCTGCACAAATTCGTAAGGGTCTGCCTCACCGTTATAGTGCTCGATGTGCGGAGGGCGGTAGGGCCGCGGCCACCGGATGCTAAGAAGTCTTCCGCACAGGGGCTGGTTAGCCCCCTGCACTTCCCGGGGAGAGTCCCGGTCGCTGTCTTCTTTGACGGTACCCTCGTTGTCGGAGTCGGGGAGCGGTCCAAGAGGTCCACCGGAGTGGCGGTGGCGATGCTTCTCTTCTGGACCGGGGCTGAGTTACCAGACGTCCGGGCTTTCCCCCGGAGAGGCTGGGTCTTCCGCGGGTCTCTTCCCCCGACCGGTGCGAGAGCGGGGCTCTCCGCGCCCGCGGCCGGGGGGAAGTTCTTCCCCGCGCTCAGGTGAATGCATTCGCTCGACCTCCCCCCGGGCGAAACGGACCTGTTCCGCCGAGGGAGGGAGCTTATGCAATGTAGCTGCCGGCCCGGAGGCTTCCGGGGCCGGCTGGGGGGAGCCCCCTGTGAAGACCCCCGGGACCGGAAAGGGGGAAGCCCCTGTATTATCCGTAACCGGGGAGGGGGGGCCCACGGCGATGTTTGGAACCGAAGTGGAGGGGGCCCCAGTGGTAACGACCGGAACCGGCGAGGGGGGAGGCCCCACGGCGACGTCCGGAACTGGGGAGCCCATGCGGGGGGAAGTCCGCTGAGGCACGGGAGCTGCTCTGTCGACCGCCCCCGGTGCGGTAAATGCGACGCGGGGGGCGGGACTGGCTCCCGGTGTGGGGAAAACCCCCGGCATGAAGTGGGCTCCCGACCCCGGAAATAGGCTTGGGACGGGGTAGCCCCCTGGTGCCACGAATGGCCCTGGCATGAAGTAGCCTCCCGGCACCGGGACGGGCCCGGGTGCCGGGAAGGGTCCGAACGTATATCCCGCAGGGGGAGGGAACCCCCCGGTAGGTTCATAAGGGGCGGACAGACCTCCGGAGGCCGGAGGAGCCGCCGGATAACACATAAACGGGGGCATAGCCCCCGAGTACGGGTGCGAAGCAAATGTGGGGGCCGGAGGCCGCGCCAACACGCTGAGCAGCTCATCCATTGAGCACTGGGCGCGGAGCTGGCCCTCCACTAGAGCCTCAAGCAGGGTGTCCCGGGGAGCCGGGGGCTGTCGGGGGGAGACTGGTCCCGGCCGAGGTCCCCGCGGTCACCAGGAACGACCTGGAGGTGGAAGCACCTAAGTTAGGAGGAAAGGAGGGAGGCGGTACCTGGGCCAGGCCGCCTCCAGGCGGAAGCACCGGGACAGCAGAGTCCCGGACGGGCGGCGCCGGGTCTCCCGAGACCGGCATCACCGAGAAGGGTGCGAGCCCTTGTTCTTGGGGGAGCCATGGCGTCTTGTCACGAGTCCCCACGGACGGCGCCAACCGTCGTGGTATTGCGAATACCCCAGCAGGTTTTGTGAACGATCCTAGCGAAGATTACGTGGCGCGGGTTGACCGGGTGGCCGGTCCTCCCTCACCAGACAAACACAAGAATTGACACGAGGATTTATACAGGTTCGGGTCCCGGTGGGGGCCCTAGTCCTGTCGGTGCGCACCCGACCGGAGTAGGCTGGGGAGGCTCTCTCCGGGGGAGAGGCTTCCGGAGCACACCTGTTAGTTTTTTAGCTATTCCAACAAATGAATCACTTGCTTACAACTGAGGGGTACAAGGGCTATTTATAGCCCCAAAAAGAAGCAAAAAGCCTAAACTACCCCAGAAGCCACCGTCGGATTGAGGGGTAGGAACGTCCTTCTCCCAGTCAAACGTCCTGGATGCTTCACAGGTGGTCGCTGATTCCCGAGGCGCTCCTCGCGTGACCTGGACGTGATAAACAACTCGAGACTTTACCTTGGGGAGGGCGGCGAGGCCCGGGACCTGCGCCGGAGGCTAAGTACCGGGGGCCAAAAGGCGGCGCCCGGGGAGGCACCGGAGGCCAGGTCCCGGGGCAAATGGCGGCACCCGGGGCGGCACCGGAGGCCAAGTCCCCGGGCAAATGGCGGCGCCCGGGGCGGCACCGGAGGCCAGGTGCCCCGGGCAAATGGCGGCGCCCAGGGCAGCACGGGAGGCCACGTCGCCGGGGCCAAAAGGCGGCGCCCGGGGAGGCACCGGAGGCCAGGTCCCCGGGCAAATGGCGGCGCCCGAGACGGCACCGGAGGCCACGTCCCCGGGGCCAAAAGGCGGCGCCCGGGGAGGCACCGGAGCCCAGTTCCCCGGGCAAATGGCGGCGCCCGGGACGGCACCGGAGGCCACGTCCCGGGGGCCAAAAGGCGGCGCCCGGGGAGGCACCGGAGGCCAGTCCGCCGGGCAAATGGCGGCGCCCGGGACGGCACCGGAGGCCACATCCCAGGGGCCAAAAGGCGGCGCCGGGGAGGCACCGGAGGCCAGTCCCCCGGGCAAATGGCGGCGCCCGGGACGGCACCGGAGGCCAAGTGCCGGGGGCCAAAAGGCGGCGCCCGGGGAGGCACCGGAGGCCAGGTCCCCGGGCAAATGGCGGCGCCCGGGACGAATCCGTAGGCCACGTCCCGGGGGCTAAAAGGCGGCGCCCGGGGCGGCACTGGAGGCCAGGTCCCCGGGCAAATGGCTGCGCCCGGGACGGCACCGGAGGCCACGTCCCGGGGGCCAAAAGGCGGCGCCCGGGGAGGCCCCGGAGGCCATGTCCCCGGGCAAATGGCGGCGCCCGGGACGACCCCGGAGGCCAAGTCCGGTGGGCCAAATGGCGGGGCCCGGGGAGGCACCGGAGGCCAGGCCCCTCGGAAAAATTGCGGCGCCCGGGACGACACCCGAGGCCAACTCCCGGGGGCCAAAAGGCGGCGCCCGGGACGGCACCGGAGGCCAGATCCCCGGGCAAATGGCGGCGCCCGGGACGGCGCCGGAGGCCAAGTCCCGGGGGCCAAAAGCAGGCACCGGATGCCACGTTCCCGTGCAAATGTGATGCAACTTACCTGGACTTTGTCCCGCGGAGATTTCCCCCAACAAAATTCGACCAAGATTCCCAAAAGGTAAGTCTTTTCTAGTATTCTTGGTTCAAGTTACCATCTTATGCTCTGATCATTTCCCCGAACGCTTTTTTGGAAATTCACAGACAACCGAAGATTTGGTTCCTCCAAGGAAGAAACCCAAGGTTGACGAGGGATCTTCCAGAGGCACAAGGGTGAGAGACGCATCGTTGCTCTCTCTTCCTTTGGTTCCTGTAGTCCTCCCAGTTCATGCTCCTCGGCAGGTCGGACCTTCATCTCCACATTTGGAGGTTCATAATAATCCTTCAAAGCCTTCTTCTCAGCTTTCTCCATTGCATCCCAGTGATCCCCGTCCTTCGGCGGGTTATCAATTTTTGAGTCGGCAAGCTATACTTCCGCAACCAGATAATCCTCAACTTGTGTTGGGGAAACAATCTTCTGGTGGGAAGGTTGCACTTCCATGACCTGATAGTCCCCGGATTTTATTGGGTGATCTACTTTCTGGGGAAAATACTTCAACCTCTCACTCGCGAGGATTGGTAATCATTTTCATCCCTTTTGTTGGTCGTTTTAACTTGTAAAACTCATATATTTATGTGTAGGAGACGAAAATTATTGGAGCCCCCAGTGACCAGTCTGCTAAGATCTAGACTCTCCAGAGGGAGAAAGAGGTTATGGAGAAGAAGACCGAAGAGATGTCTTCGGCCATTCTGCACCTGGCAGAATGTTTTGACAGATCCCGTGAAGAGGCGCACCAATTCCGCTCGGAAAGGGACTATGCTCGACAACAGCGAGAACTCTCCGATTCGATCTGGGATGGTAGTGCTTCTCTGATTCGGGACGACGTAGATAGGCTTAGAGTAGTTGCTAGTTCTCTTGGGGCTGTCAGTGTAGATCCTACTGACGCCAATATGTCCCTAGGAGAACTTTGTAAACTCCTCTCGGATCAGGTCGATGCTCTGGTCACCTGTATCCCTTTTGTATGCAAGGATTGTCAGAAATAAGGATTTCCTTTACCTTACATCACTTGCCATAAAGAATAAAACTCTTCACAAACTCTATGCGAAACCATGGTCATAAGTAATGTTTTTACGACCACTCATACATAGGTAAACTTGAGGTAACAAGTCTTTCGATCAGAAGCGCATTAATGAGTCATACCGTGACCAGTACTGGCACCGCGATCCGAACCAAAGCCGCGATCAGAACTAAAATTTGATCAGAACTGTCATAGCGATCAAAACTGAAATCATGATAACATAATGCCTTGACCGGATGACTACCGTTTGTATTGCGATTATCCATTTGCAATGATCACAGAATATCATTATGATCAAAATGCAAGCCTTAAAGTGATCACAGGAACACAATGTGACCAACACGTGTAAATTTAACTTACAAAAAACATGAAGGATAACATTTTCACGTCCTTATGTACACCCTAGCCCCCAAATTCGAAACAAAAAACAGTTTTCGTTTCGGATTCCCTGTGGGGAGTGCATAACGGGTTTCCAAGAGAAAGCATCCATTATGGGAAATGAATAAAATATTCAATGGAACGTTGCCCTCAATGGAACGTTGCCTCAGGCCTATAAAAGGAGCAGGTAGCTTCCTAAGGAAGCCACAGAACCAGAAATCTGCCTTATAACTTCCGCTGCACAAAACCCTCATTCCTCATCCTCCATCGCCTCCAAAGTCACCAACTTTCCATATAATCTTTTGCAAGAAATGGCACCTTGGAGCTGATCCGTTCACCACATAGAGGAGAGCCTTGGAGCCAAAGAAGCCTTCGCCGGAGTGCTCCCAAGCGTGGAGCTCTTCCGACATTTCTACTACTCGGCATGGTCAAAGAGTGCCAATGCCGCCAGATGTATTTACTTCCAGATAAGGGAGAAGAAAGAGTATCCCTTCCCACCCTTACGGGACTCCGTTCATGGGTGGTACCATAAATGGTTCTATTGCACCCCTCCGTCGGAGAGCGGGTTGTGGTTTGAGAACTCCCGACCAGAGAAGTCCAACGAATTGGATTCTCGTCCTGCTCTAAGCGTGGACCAGAAGAAGCAGGCCTGTCGGGGGAAATCTCCGCGGGACTAAGCCCAGGTAAGTTGCGTCACGATTGCCCGGGGACGTGGCCTCCGGGGCCTCCCCGGGCGTCGCCATTGGCCCGGGGACGTGGCCTCCGGGGCCTCCCCGGGCGCCGCCATTTGCCCCGGGACCTGGCCTCCGGCGTTGTCCCGGGCGCCGCCATTTGCCCCGGGACCTGGCCTCTGGCGCCGTCCCGGGCGCCGCCATTTGCCCGTGGACGTAGCCTCCGGGGCCTCCCCGGGCGCCGCCATTTGGTCCCCGGGGCCTGGCCTCCGGCGCAGTCCTGGGCGCCGCCATTTGCCCGGGGATGTGGCCTCCGGCCCCACCCCGGGCGCCGCCATTGGCCCGGGGACGTGGCCTCCGGGGCCTCCCCGGGCGCCGCCATTTGCCCGGGACCTGGCCTCCGGAGCCGTCCCGGGCGCCGCCATTTGCCCCGGGACCTGGCCTCCGGCGCCGTCCCGGGCGCCGCCATTTGCCCGGGGACATAGCCTCCGGGGTCTCCCCGGGCGCCGCCATTTGGCCCCCGGGACCTGGCCTCCGGCGCCGTCCCGGGCGCCGCCATTTTCCGTGGGACGTGGCCTCCGGCCCCTCCCCGGGCGCCGCCGTTTGGCGCCCGGGACCTGGCCTCCGGTGCCGTCTCTTCAATCCGACGGTGGCTTCCGGGGTAGTTTAGGTTTTTTGCTTCTTTTGGGGCTATAAATAGCCCTTGTACCCCTCTGTTGTAATGGATTGGAACACTTTTATTGGAATAGCTAAACTCACAGACGTGCTCCGGAAGCCAGTCCCCCCGGAGAGAGCCTCCCCAGCTGACTCCGGTCGGGAGCGCGTCGACAGGACTAGGGCCCCCACCGGGACCCGAACCTGTATAAATCCGTGTGTCATTTCTTGTGCTTGTCCGGAGGGGAGGACCGGTCATCCGGTCAACTCGCACCGTGTAATCTTTGCTAGGATCATTCTCAAAACCTGCCGGGGTATTCGCAATACCACAACAGTTGGCGCCGTCCGTGGGGACTCATGACAAGACGCCATGGCTCCCCCAAGAACAAGGGCTCGCACCCTTCCCGGTGACCCGGGTCTCGGAGACCCGGCGCCGTCCGCCCGGGACACTAATGTCTCGGCAGTCCCTTCCGGAGGCGACCTGGCCCAGGTATCGCCTCCCTCCTTTCCTCTTAACTTAGGTGCTTCCACCTCCAGGTCGTTCCCGGTGACCGCGGGGACCTCGGCCGGGACCAGTCTCCCCCCAACGGTTCACCCGGCTCCCCGGGACGCCCTGCTAGAAGCTCTCGTGGAAGGCCAGCTCCGCGCTCAGCGCTCTATGGACGAACTCCTTAGCGTGTTGGCGCGGCCTCCGGCCCCCACATTTGCGTCACACCCGTATCCGGGGAACATGCCCCCGTTTATGGGTTACCCGGCGGCCCCACCGGCCTCCGGGGATTTGTCCGCCCCGTATGATCCTGCCTGGGGGTTCCCTCCCCCTGCGGGATATACGTCCGGACCCTTCCCGGCGCCCGGCCCGTCCCGGTGCCAGGGGGTTACTTCATGCCGGGGCCCTTCGTGGCACCAGGGGGGTACCCCGTCCCTGGCCTATTCCCGGGGCCGGGAGCCCACTTCATGCTGGGGGTTTACCCTACGCCGGGAGCCAATCCCACCCCCCGCGTCGCGTTTACCGCACCGGGGGCGGTTGACAGAGCAGCCCCCGTGCCGCAGCGGGCTTCCCCCCGCATGGGCTCCCCGGTTCCGAACGTCGCCGCGGGGGCTCTCCCCTCGCCGGTTCCGGGTGTTACAGGGCCTGCCCCCTTCCCGGTTCCGGTCGTGGCCACCGGGGCACCCTCCACTTCGGTTCCGAGCGTCGCCGTGGGCGCCCCCTCCCCGGTTCCGGATAATACAGGGGCTTCCCCCTTTCCGGACCCAGGGGTCGTCCCAGGGGGCTCCCCCCAACCGGCTCCGGAAGCCTCCGGGCCGGCAGCTACAGTGCATGAGCTCCCTCCCTCGGCGGGACAGGTCTGTTTCGCCCGGGGGGAGGACGAGCGAATGCATTCACCAGAGCGCGGGGAAGAACTTCCCCCCGGCCGCGGGCGTGGGGAGCCTCGCTCTCGCACCGGCCGGGGGAAGAGACCCGCTGAAGAGCCGACCTCCCCGGCGGAGAGCCCGGACGTCCGGGAACTCTGTCCCGGTCCGGAGGAAAAGCGTCGGCACCGCCATTCGGGCGGACCTCTCGGACCGCTTCTAGACTCAGATAACGAAGGTCCCGTGAAGGAAGATAGCGACCGGGACTCTCCCCGGGAGGTGCAGGGGGCTAACCAGCCCCTGTGCCGAAGACTTCGCAGCATCGGGTGGCCGTGGCCCTACCGCCCTCCGCACATCGAGCACTATAACGGTGAGGCAGACCCTTACGAGTTTGTGCAGGTCTACTCCACAGCCATCTCCGCGGCCGGGGGGGACGAGACGGTACAGTGCAACGTCTTCCCCCTCTACCTCTCCGGCATTGCCCGCTCCTGGTTCTACAACTTGAAGGCGGGCTCCATCAAGTCTTTCTCGCAGCTCAAGCGGGAGTTCTGTGCCAACTTCCAGGGGAACTACGTGCGTCCCCTGGACTCCTCGCAGCTGTACACTGTCCGGCAGAGGACTGGGGAAACCATCAGAAGCTTCTTCAAGTGCTTTGCTTAGGTGAAGAGCAAAATGGCCCATGTCCCCGACTCTACGGTCATCGAAGCCTGCAAAAACGGCATCCTCCCGGGGGAGCTCCACCGAAGGCTCTCCTGGAGCTGCCCCTCCTCTGCCGACGAGCTCTTCAACGTACTCAAAAAGTACGCTCGGGCGGAGGAAGATGACATCTGGAAGAAGACCCAGGGCGCTCCCGCCCCCGTCGACCGGGGGGCCAGGGATCCCCCCAAACGCCCCAGGCAGGGGGGGCGTAGTGAGCCTCGGCCTCGGGACACCTTTGTCCTCGAGGGCGGAGGCGGCTCGCGCGACCCCCCGAGGGGCAACCGCCCCTTCCCCAAACCGAAGGGCCATGGGGGAGGACAGTCTTCGCGCGGCCGGGAAGGCCCCGCGGGGAGAAGGTGGGAAGGACCGTGGTGCAGCTTCCACAGGTCCAGTACCCACGCTACCCGAGATTGTAGCCAGCTGCTGCAACACTTCGCGGACTTCCTCGACCAACGCCGGCAGGGGGGACTCCGGCCTCCTTGCCCCCTCGGCCGGCTGTTCCGGCCCTTCCCGCTCCCGCGGGGGGTCAGTAGACGCAGGAGGGCGAGCCTTCAGAAGCTTTCCCCTTTCAAACATCGCAGCGGCACATCAACGTCATCGTGGGAGGATTTGCCTCCGGGCGGGACTCTAAGCGCCAGCGTAAGGAGTACGCGCGCGAGGTCAGGGTTGTGGGGGTGCTACACACGTCCCCGCCACCTAAGTGGTCGGACGTCCCCCTCACCTTCACGGCAGAAGACGCGCGGGGGGTTCGCTTCCCCCACGACGACGCAGTCATTGTCTCCGCGACCATCTACAACTGCCATCTGGCCTGTATCCTGGTGGACGGCGGGAGCTCCGCCGATGTCCTATTCCTGAAGGGCTTCAAAGAGATGCAGGTGGATGAGAAGCTCGCTGCCGGGCCCCTACAAGGTTTTGTCCCGGGGAAGGCAATCCACCCCGTGGGCAAGGTAGATCTTCCAATGACCTTCGGCAACCCAGAGAACTACCGGACAGAGCAGGTCCGCTTCGATGTAGTGGACCTCCCCTCCTCCTACAACGCGATTATGGGGAGGACGACAATCAACCGGCTGGGGGCTGCCACCCATCAAAACTATCTCTGCATGAAGATCCCCGGGCCGTGCTCTATACGAGCGCGCTGCGGCCACAATCGGAAGCGTCAACCTCATAAAGACGCCCGGGGGGGAGGCTTCTCCCCCGGAACTAGACGCTGCTGCGCCACCACCCGAGAGGCCCCTCCTCAAGCCGCGTCCAGAAGGGGGCCTCCGGAAGGTCTTGCTGTCCCCAGGCAATGAAGACAAAACCGTCCGGATCGGGGCGGAGCTCCCCGAGGAGCACGCAGCGCAACTTGCGGCTTTTCTGCGCGAAAACTCTGATGTTTTTGAGTGGAAGCCTTCGGACATGAGGGCGTCGCCCGGGAGGTCATTGAGCACAAGCTCGCAGTGGCCCCCGGTCACCCCCCGGTCAAACAAAAGCTGCGGAAACTCTCCCTCGAGCGCCAAGAGGCAATCAAGGCGGAGATCACCCAGCTCCAACAGGCAGGGTTCATTCGGGAGGTCCTGCACCCCGCGTGGCTCGCGAACCCCGTCCTCGTCAGGAAATCAACCGGCAGGTGGTGGATGTGCGTGGACTTCACCGACCTTAACCGCGCCTGCCCCGAAGACAACTTCCCGTTCCCGCAGATTGATCAGCTCGTCGACTCCACTGCGGGGTGCGAGCTCATGAGCTTCCGAGACGCCTACTCGGGCTACCATCAAGTCCGGATGGCGGAGGGGGACGAGGAAAAGACGAGTTTTATTACTCCCCTTGGAACCTTCTGCTACGTCCATATGCCCTTCGGGCTCAAGAACGCGGGGGCAACCTTCCAGCGCCTCATGACGTTGGTTTTCAAAGAGCAAGTCGGCCGCAACGTTGAAGTCTACGTAGACGACGCGGTTGTCAAGAGTTCCCGCGCAGCCTCCCACATCGACGACTTGGCTGAAACCTTCCGCAACCTCCGCGCGTTCGGGCTCAAACTCAACCCGGAGAAGTGCGCCTTCGGAGTGCGCTGGGGGAAGCTCCTAGGTTTCCTCGTGTCCCAGCGGGGCATTGAGGCAAACCCCGAGAAGATCGGGGCTTTCCTAGATATGCCCCCGTCGCGCTCCGTTAAGGATGTCCAGCGGCTCTCAGGCCGCCTAGCCACGCTCAGCCGCTTCGTCTCCCGGTCGGGCGAGCGAGGCCTCCAGTTCTTCAAGATTCCCCGAGGGCTCGAGGGGTTCCGCTGGACCCCCGAGGCCCAGGAAGCGTTCGACGACCTCAAGAAGTACCTCACGAGCCCTCCAATGCTTGTGAGTCCGTCTCCGGAAGAGCCCTTGCTCCTCTACCTCGCCGCGACCCCTGTCGCCGTCAGCGCGGTCTTGGTGAAGGAGCAAGGGGGGCAGCAGCGTCCTGCGTACTACGTGAGTGAGGCCCTCCAAGGGGCCAAAACTCGGTACACGGAGATGGAGAAAATCTGCTACGCCCTCCTCATGACGTCCCGGAAGCTTCGGCATTACTTCCTGGGGCATCCCATCACCGTCCCGTCGTCCCTCCCCCTCGGGGAGGTACTGCAGAACAACGAAGCCACCGGCCGGATCGGGAAGTGGGGGGCCGAGCTCGCCCCCTTCTCCCTGTCCCTTACCGGCCGCTCCGCCATCAAGTCGCAGGTCCTCGCCGGCTTCGTCGCAGAGTGGACTCCCGCCTCAGGGTCCGGGGACGAAGATCTCCCTGTGCCGCCCCGACGCAGTGATCATTGGACTCTCATGTTCGATGGGTCGCTATGTCTCGCCGGGGCTGGTGCGGGAGTAGTCCTCCGGAGCCCCGAGGGGAAGGAACTCGAGTACGCCGCGCGGCTCGAGTTCCCCGCAACCAACAACGTCGCCGAATACGAGGCTTTGCTCCTCGGGATGCGCCTCGCGCGCTCCCTGGGGATCCGGCGCCTCCTAGTCAAGGGAGATTCTTAGCTCGTAGTTTGCCAAATGGACAAGTCTTACCTGTGCCATGACGCAAACTTAAGTCTTTATTTGCAGGAAGTGCGAAAGATGGAGAGGCATTTCGACAGCCTCGAGGCCCGGCATATCCCACGGAGGGACAATGACCGGGCCGACGCCTTGGCCCGGGCGGCAAGCGCCCGGGAATCGCTCCCCAAGGGGGCTTTCCTGGAGATCATCACGAAGCCCTCGGTGGCCTCCCCAGACCCGGGCGACGAGCATCAGGTCCCGGAGGTCACCGAGAGCATTCGGACTCTGTCTTGGATGGACCCCCTCATCTCCTTCATCAAGGGGGAGGGGGACCCTCCTAGTGAGACCGAGGCTAAACGCCTCCGGGCTAAAGCCCGGGCATATCTCCTGCTGGAGGGCAGGCTCTACAAGCGGGGGGCCTCCGCCCTCCTGCGCTGCCTCCCCCGGCCGGAGGGACTTCAACTTCTCAAAGACATCCACGCAGGGAGCTGCGGTTCTCACCTAGCCCCGCGTGCCATCACAGCCAAGGCCCTCCGGTAGGGCTTCTACTGGCCCACGGTCATGCGCGACGCGCGAGATCTTGTCTCCGCGTGCGAGGCATGCCAGAAGATGGCCAAGGGCTGGAACCTCCCCCCTACAGCACTGCAGACAATCCCCATCACTTGGCCCTTTGTGCGCTGGGGGATGGACCTTTTAGGGCCCTTCCCCCCAGCGCCCGGGGGATACAAGTATGCGGTAGTCGCAGTCGACTATTTTACAAAGTGGGCTGAGGCGGAGCCTTTGGCCAGCATCACGTCCCGGGCCGTTCAGCGGTTTTTCTGGAAAAATGTTGTATGTCGTTTTGGTGTCCCCCGGGAAATCACCGGGGACAACGGGACCCAATTCGACTCAGCTTATTTCTGGGAATTCTGCGAAGGCCTGGGGCTCGTCATCCACTTCGCCTCAGTGGCCCATCCCCGGAGCAATGGGGCTGTCGAGATGGTCAATGCCGTGATCCTACAGGGGTTGCGCCGGAGACTCGAGCAAACCGCTTCTAAGCGGGGTGCATGGGCGGAGGAGCTCCCTAGCATCCTCTGCTCCATGCGCACGACCCCGTCCTGGGCGACGGGGCGTACTCCCTTCTCTCTGGTCTACGGGGTGGAGGCAGTCCTCCCCCCGTAGATCGCCTTCCGGTCACTGCGGGTCCAGCTCCTGGAGGGAGCCATGCCCGCAGCGTACCAGGCCAACGAGGCCAACCAGCGCCTGGAGATCGACCTCGTGGAGGAGGAACGCGACCGAGCGCTCCTCCGCCACGCCATCTACGAGCAAGAGATGGCGCGCGCGTACAACCAGCGCGTGCGCGAGAGAGCTTTTCGCCTTGGGGACCTTGTCCTCAAACGCGTCACAGACCCCCAAGCCCAGGGGAAGCTCTCCCCCAAGTGGGAGGGCCCCTACAGGATCTCCGCGGTCCTGGGCTCGGGGGCCTACAAGCTCTCCAACCTTCAAGAGCAGGAGCTGAAGCACACGTGGAACTTGCGTTTACTTCGCAAGTTCTATGTTTAGCCTTACGGGCCTGTCCCCTCCCCCGGAGCGTTCGCGCCAGAGGGGGAGGAGGGACACTGTATTTTCCTCCGCTTTCGCGGCTTCGCAGGGGGAGGCCCTGTACTTCATTTTATTAGCAATACATAGGTCTTGCTTTTCAAACTGTCTCATTGCAGGTCTCTCTCATTACCGCCCCTAGCGGCGATGCCCTCCCCGCGAGGAAGCCCTCCCCGCGAGGATGCCCTCCCCGCGAGGAAGTGGGCCAAGCCCAACAAGTCCCTACAACGGGAGTCCCACTCCCGTAGGGCGGCTTACGATCAGCCCTCGTGGACTGAGGGTGTAAGCGGCAACCCGGTCACAGTGGCCGCGGTAACGAGTCACTTTGGGAGACTAGTCCCCTACCCAAACACTCAAGACCCGTGTTCGGGCACTTCCTCCTCCGGGAGTAGACGCTCTCCCCAGTGGGACGTCTAATGCCCTTCATGGATCTATCTTCCTCCTACGGGAGTCGACGTTACTCCCGGCTCCCCGTTTTCATGGTGACCGGATGATCGGCCCCTTGCGGCCTAATTGGATCTATCTTCCTCCTTCGGGAGTCGACGTTATTCCCGGCTCCCCGTTTTCACGGCGATCGGACGATTGATCCCCAGCGACCTTATTCCCGGCTCCCCGTTTTCACGGCGACCGGACGATTGGTCCCCAGCGACCTTATCCCCGGCTCCCCGTTCTCACGGTGACCGAACGATTGTCTCTCGGAGAAGTCACGGATTTCTCGGGCATTTTCTTCCCCGAAGACCCTATTCCCAGCTCCCCGTTCTCACGGCGACCGGACGATTGTCTCCTAGGGAGGTCGCTCCGGAAATCTCATCGGGTTTTTCTTGGACATTTCTTCCACATGAGGCCTTATTCCCGGCTCCCCATTCTCACGGCGACCGGACGATTGTCTCCCGGAAGGTCTTCTCCTTGAAAACCTCGTTTTAAAATTTTCTAACTTAGAAAATTTCCTATGCTATAGGTGAGTTCCATCCCGGGGGCCTTATTACCCCCACAGCGCGCGGAGCTATTCTCTGGCCCGCTGTGGGCGGGGGGGATAGGGAACCCCCGGGTGTCGACCGCACCGCCCACGAACAAACTTAGCTCATCCTTGTTAAGATGATTCGTCCGGACCATCCAAGAAGAAGAAAATAAAGAGACAATGAAAGAAGAAGCAACAACACAGCTTTATTGATTGTCAAACCCGGAGGACATCTTCCCCCTCTGGTGGGCTTCGGAAATGGTACAACCCGGGTTCTAACCCGGGGGATTCTCTACGCCCTAAGGCTCCTACGCCTAATACTCCCAGAGGCTCTCCGCTAGCTCCCGGGTCAAGTCCCGGTACAATGCCCGTACGCGGCGCCGAGCGTCCCGGAGCACATCTTCAGGCCAGAACTCGTATCCCGCCGGTGGAAGTATCCGGAGGGGACGTATCATCCGGAACCCCGGTCGCGGGGGGGACAATTCGGCACGATGATTATCAAAGTTGTCCAAGTGCCACTCTGGGCGCCACCTCAACCGGATCGGCTCCCCGACACTATCCCCGCCGCGATTCCCGGAGACAAGGCTTAGCAAGATCAAAGCCGCTTGGGCATCTCCCGGGGAGCACCTCCCGGACCTTCGCTCGGGAGTAACCTCCCGGGAACCCTGGTAACAGTAAATTCAATTCAAAGACTTAGAAAAAATTCTAACTTCATTGCATTCAAAATGTTTCTGTACAAGTGTCCGGGGCTTCTTCTCAGAAGCTACCAGAATCAAAAGTCCTGACAAAACAAAAAAGGGCCCTAGCTAAGGCCGGGGGGGGAGGCTCATACATGTTCGTTGGCGTCCTCCCCCCGGGGGGCTTCTTCCAAGGCCGGGGCTGGGACGTCCCCCGCCGAAGGCGCCGGAGCCGGGAATCTCACCCGTATGAGCCGGTCGTAGAATCCTCCGGCGAGCTGCTCGATCTCCCGGCGCGACGGCTCGAAGGAGTCCGGGAAGCTTCGGGGGATGCGGCCCCCGATCGCCCGGGAGCCGACCCCCCGGAACTCGACGAGCCCCGCAGCATCTGCGACAACGGGGATCGCCCGGCCCCGCGCCCGAACGTCGACAGCCTCCGGGATGGCAGAGACCTGTGCGTTGAGAAAACGCACAGCCTCCGCGAGGGTCGCCGGCGGCACCTCCCTGCTCCCGGAGCGTAGGCTTACGCCAAGGCTCTCGAGGGCCGACCGGACGGAGCGGCTCGCGTCCGCCACCGCCCGGACGCTCGAGCCCTTGAGCTCCCGGAGCGCCTCCTCCCTCGCCTTGGCCTCCTCCCGGAGGCGGCCGTTGATAGCCTCGGAGATATGGACCTGGGCCCGGACCCGGGTCAATTCGGCGAGGGCCTCATCACGCTCCCGGAGGGCCTCCTCGCGCTGCCCTACAGAGGCCGCGACCCGTTGCTCAAGGCCCCAGGTAACAGCTGCCACCTACAAAATATATAGAGTTGGAAAAATCTCAAAGTGCAGGAGTTGAATGAAGACGTCATCGACTCGGGTTACCTGGGCCCCGAGGGACTGAAGCCCCTCGAAACGCTCATGGAGCGTTCCCTCCGCGACGAAGGCCTGCACCCTCCAGGTGTGCAGGCCCTCCGTGTAGCGGGCGACTTCCCCCGCAGGAAGCAGAGGGGCCTCTCGCCCGGCGCCGGCGTCAATGCCGGTGGGGGGTCCCCGGACCTGCAAGTCCGGTAACGCGGCCGGCGTCACCGGCGTCTTCGTGGCCGAGGTTTCCTCCGAAGGCGTGGCCGAGGAGCTTCGGGCGGGGCTCCCCGCCCGGGGAGGGATCATCAGACCCTTCCCCGCCCCGGGCCTCATGGCCCTCGGGGCCTCCTCCTCCGGAGGAACCTCGTAGACCGAGGGGCTCCCCCCCTCGTCCACCGGCCAAACCCGCGGAGGCGAGGCCTTCGCGAATCTCACCTCCAGCCTCTCCGGCTCCAAAGAAGACGGAAGGGGCAGAAGGGGCTCCACCAAGAGTGGCGACGGGGCGTAGTTCGCCGAGTCGGACGCCGCCCCGCCCGCGGCCGCCTCCTTCCCCCGGGCCTCGACGGGGCCCTACGGTCGAGGAGGTGTTGCTTCCTTCCGGGCAGGTGACCGGGCAAGCTCGCTCCCGGGGGTCTCTTCCCGGGGCATCGCCGGTGTCGCCGCCGGCATCGTCGACGGGCCGGGGGTCTTTTGGACCCGGGCCTTCTTGGGCCCCGGCGAACCCTAACGCCGGCGATCGTCGGAAAAGCTCAAATGCCCTGTTTCCTCAATGTTGCCTGATTCGATCCAAATCAACCCTCGTGCCAGTGGTAAAAGTTGTTCAGTACACGTAATTGAGCAAGCCTACGAGTTTGGAATTCGAAATTAAGCAAAGATTGTAGCCTCCCGTAGTTTGCGCGCCACCAGCGAACTGGTCCTCGTCGCCAAGCCACTCCGGCCAACCCCCGGCTGAATTGACCCCACCAGTAGTCTTCAAACCTCACCCTCTCACTCCCTGAGCAAAGAATCGAGCTCAAAGTCTCTGAATTGAAAACCCCCAATCTCCAGTGTCGTCTTCTCCAGCGCCGGTCGTCGGAATTTCTCCCTGGCCGATCTAGCCTCTGAAACTTTGTCCCTTAGATAGACTCCAGTGCCCTGAGCAACATTGTCTACTAGCTCAACTTCTGAATCAACCTGAATCAAAAGATATTCCAATGCCAAGATTACTGTCCAGTAGTTCGGGCCACCGTGTTTACTCGCCTGATTTAGCCACCCTCCGGCCACTTTCTGCCCTTAAGCCTATTGAGTGTTTTGTTCCTGCTGTCAAGGCCTAACCCCCAGACAAAGTTGTGCATCAATTGGAGCCCTGAGTCAAAAGATATGCCATGCCCTAGTTCCTGGCCATGTCCAGCAATATGTTAGTGCATGTCAACCAGTGGCATTGAGTGACTTATACCTGTTACACTTGAGCAATTGAAATGCCACCTTGTCCACTAGATTCTTGGAGTTGTTCTCTACAACTTTCCCTACTGTCACTTCCCCAGAAAACCTACCTAAGACCAATTTAGGGCTATGTCAAGCCATAAGCCGAATGTCAGCCCTTCGACATTCAAGTCCTTTTGAGCCCATCTCTTCGATCAATATCAAGTGACTTTGTCCAAATCTCTCCCCTGCATCCATGATGTATTTTACATATCATTTCCCATAAAGACTATCTTTTGTATGCTTATGTGATGTATGTGTGTATTACTTGTATCCGCCGTGGAACTAGAGATTGAAGGAGCGGAAGAAATCTTCGAAGAATCGTCCAAGTAACTAGACCCAACATTGCAAGGCAAGTCTCAATCCCTTGATCATGTCTAGCCTATTATTTTGAAATGAAGTATGTTATCTGTTTTCAAGTATATGCATGCCTTAGATTCAAATAAGAACTATGTTTCAATAAAATGATTAGATATGACCTAAATGATTGTAAAGCTCCTTTTGACATTGAATACCCCTGCACCCTTGTTACCCTAGATTATCATGCTTAGGCTATGCTATGCTTAAAGATTATATGATAAATGTTGAATGGTCACATATGAGAAAAGCATGTTCAAAACCCCTTTTGTGAAAGAAAATGTGATTGGAATCGATAGTGAGGATGGTTTGAGTGGATGGTGCTGTGTGCGCACTGGGAATGTGAAAGACTCCTCACTAGAGATTCACAAGGACTAGAACCTTGTGCTGTGCTTCTATGCGGCATGAAAAATGTACCAACCACTTGCCTGTTTATGGGACAGGCGCAACTTAATAGCTTTCTCTAGTATTAGCTTTTCCCTGCAATGGTTGTCGATCCAGTGTCTTGCGAGAACTGGTGGGCCGCAGAAGGCCATGAGTGATGTGAGTTCAGAAAAATCATGAGAGGAAAAGGTGGAAAGAAGGAAGACGCCCAATGCCAGATTAAGTCGTGCGCGACTGTAATCAAGAGAGGCTATGTGTCTTGCGAGAACATAGACCCAGGCTAGGAAGTAAGGCAGTGAGGAGGACCCACAACGGTACTTGAGACTTGACTGTCTATTTACCGGGCAGGGAATAGTTAATGCTAGGACTGTAAACTGTTGTGTCATCTCGGCCTTGTCACATGCGTAAAAGCCGCATGAAGCTGATCCGACTTGAAAGCCGAATGATCGGTGGATTAAGGTGGTACACCTTTGCAAAGTTTAAAAAGTATCGGATACTCTGAGCTCCCAGGTTATGGAGCCTGTGCGCTGTGGATTCTATTCACGTCAATGCAGCACAAGTAGCTTTTGGAAAGTTTTTCACAAAATCTGAGTAAAGTGGTGACTCATGAAAGACCGCCACACATAACATTTCTGAAAATCTAACTTAGGATTTTAAAAGCCTCGCTTTTGAAAACAAAAACCTTTTCTTCAAATTAAGAGTGAAAATCTCTTCTACCCCTATATATATATAAAACCAAGAACCCTTTTCTTGAAAACCCCTCATCTATATATCTGTATTCTCATAACGGGACTTGCTGAGCATCGTGGAAAAATATGGTCACCCTTGCCTTTTCACACAAATTCAGAAGAAAGGATTCAAGGACCCTGATTCCTTTAGACTTGAGCACAAAGAAGAAGAAGGAGCCTTTCCAGACGATTTGAGCTTCTAGGAGGGTCATGCGCCAAGTTGAGGTCGATGTGGTAAAGGCCCGAGCCGAACCGCTGCAGAAGGAAATGAAGACCTTTGTTATTGCTTTCGTGTTATTGTTTTTATGAAAAACTCTCTACTTTGTATCAACTTTAATTAATGCCATTCTTGGCTTTATGGTAATGTAATAGTGGTCCTCATGACCTTGTACTTGTTTTTATCTATTTGCCTTATTGTTTAAAGTAAATCCTGTTGTTGTGAGCTTGTGATGTACCTTTCTGCGTGCAATCCACCTGGGCGATTGCCATCGGAATCCTCCAATGAGGGTCCCACAGGGGCCTCCCCGGGCGCCGCCATTTGGCCCCCGGGACCTGGCCTCCGGCGCCGTCCCGGGCGCCGCCATTTGCCCGGGGACGTGGCCTCCGGCCCCTCCCCGGGCGCCGCCGTTTGGCCCCCGGGACCTGGCCTCCGGCGCCGTCCCGGGCGCCGCCATTTGCCCGGGGCCGTGGCCTCCGGGGCCTCCCCGGGCGCCGCCATTTGGCCCCCGGGACCTGGCCTCCGGCGCCGTCCCGGGCGCCGCCATTTGCCCGGGGACGTGGCCTCCGGCCCCTCCCCGGGCGCCGCCGTTTGGCCCCCGGGACCTGGCCTCCGGCGCCGTCCCGGGCGCCGCCATTTGCCCGGGGCCGTGGCCTCCGGGGCCTCCCCGGGCGCCGCCATTTGGCCCCCGGGACCTGGCCTCCGGCGCCGTCCCGGGCGCCGCCATTTGCCCGGGGACGTGGCCTCCGGCCCCTCCCCGGGCGCCGCCGTTTGGCCCCCGGGACCTGGCCTCCGGCGCCGTCCCGGGCGCCGCCATTTGCCCGGGGCCGTGGCCTCCGGGGCCTCCCCGGGCGCCGCCATTTGGCCCCCGGGACCTGGCCTCCGGCGCCGTCCCGGGCCTCATCGCCCTCCTAAAGGTAAAGTCTCGAATCGTTTGTCACGTGCAGGTCACGCGTGGAGCGCCTCGGGAACTAGCGACCACCTGTCAAGCATCCAAGGCGTTTAACCGGAAGAAGGACGGTCCTACCCTTCAATCTGACGGTGGCTTCCAGGGTAGTTTAGGTTTTTTGCTTCTTTTAGGGGCTATAAATAGCCCTTGTACCCCTCTGTTGTAAAGGATCGGAACACTTTTATTGGAATAGATAAACTCACAGACGTGCTCCGGAAGCCTCTCCCCCCAGAGAGAGCCTCCCCAGTTGACTCCGGTCGGGAGCGCGTCGACAGGACTAGGGCCCCCACCGGGACCCGAACCTGTATAAATCCGTGTGTCATTTCTTGTGCTTGTCCGGCGGGGGAGGACCGGTCATCCGGTCAACCCGTGCCGCGTAATATTTGCTAGGATACAGCCCTGGGTTTGTCCAAAATTGAAAAGCGGACAAATTACCTCCTCAAGGTGTATAGTGACGACGAGGAGGGAACCAGGGGATCATCTCACCCCCAGAGCCTGATCAACGCCAGTGATGACCTCAGACAGGAGCGCTGAAAGGTATGGTCCTTCTCAACAGGCTCCATTTGTAGATCATTCACTCATCTCACATTAGCGAGAACAACTTGAATGATATAGCTCCTGGGAAATTTCGGTGAGACGACACGTACAACCGAGGACGTTGGTCTCCTGGGAAAACTGGCTCCGAAGAGGGTGAAGAAAATCTCTTCGAAGTGTGGGATAAAGGAAACTGTTCCCAAGATGTCCAAGAGGATTCTGGGAGAAGCTTCCTTGCCAAAGACTCCTCTTACCGCGAAAAGAACTGCGGTAAGATACTCGATGCCCCCTGTTACCCCAGGTACAAACTAGAATCACTTCTTCATCGTACAGGGTGAAGGGAGCGAGGAAGAGGAGGATGACGTCCCTCTGATCCGTCGCAAGAGGAAGACGTTCGCCTGCTTGTCCAGCGGGGTCTTGTCTTCGCCCGCGAGGACAGAAACGACCACAGCGGGTCTCGCAACCACCGATAACCCCGTGGTTGCGGATGGCACCCCAACACCTGAAGCCCAGGAAGCTTCAGGGTTTGCTACAGCTCTCCCCCTGACAGAAGGGGTGACTAAGGTAACATTTCTCACAGTCTTGGTGGTCAATATCCGTCCATCAGCATCCAGTAAGCAATGCTCGTACAGGAGGAAAGAGACATCCCTCCTGTCCGCCTCGAAGTGACTGCCGCTAGCCCTAGGGTGGTGAGCACTCCACTCCTGGCGATAGGAGTGGGGATAACAGAGCAAGACACCATGACTACCAGCAACCCCGTGGTCGCAAATGAAGTCCTAGTGCCTGTGGTCCAGGAAACACCTGGTCCAACGGCCGTATCCCTATTGACCGAGGAGGTTACCTAGGTAAGGATTATCACAGCTTGAGTCTTTATCATTCCTCATGTATGTGCTTCTGAGTTTGTGCACACAGGGAGGAAAAGACAGGGTCCTCTTCACGAAGAGGAAGACCAGGACAGACGACGATTGTCCTCTTTTCCTTGGGGAACCATCTTCGAAATCCCAAAAGCTGGAGGGATTTCGAGTAAGGTAAGAATCTCCCCAGTCGGGACAGGGTCAGATTACAGTGATCGATTGTAGAAATCCCAACTAATGGTATTTCTATTTGCTTAGGCACAGGGACTTAGCGCCCAACCCTTCTGCGGCCTCGGCCAGCGTTGAAGCTTCCCCTGCCACCGAGGTTTCTGGGGAGCAAAGCTCCATCCCTTCGGCCAGGGAAGTTTTCCTGGCCGTGACGGATAGGTTGTCTGCAGAAGTTCAATCGGATGTATTGGAATCTACATCCCTAGCAAAAAATAAGGGTCAGCACGAAGACTCATCCGTTGCTCCTGCTGGGGATAAGGCAAACCCAGCGATTCAACCTCCAGTTGAACCGAAAAGGCGCTCATTCTGGGAGTATGTTGAGGTACGTAGAATACCCTATATGAATTTTGCGTTTGCATAAGAGCATCCAAGCTTTGAAAGTGATCTCCTTCCACGTCATAGGCAGTGACCCGCATGGCGACCATGTCAATGGCTATGGCAGATAGCATCGAGGCCGCAGAAGAGGAAATCGGTCACCTGCCGCGGTAAGGAAGACGTTTCTTCACTTGTTCGAATGCAAATCCCTATCTTGATAATCATCTCTTCTGTCACAGAGAAAATGCTTATTTGATGAAGAGCCTCGCTGATCGGGAAGACCAAGAGTTCCGGTCATCCTCCAAAATCTCGTTCCTGGAGACCGAACTCTAGAATTTGCGGTGACAGCTCTCCTGTAAGCATACTTTTGACCAGAGTAAATTAGTTTCGTTGTATGAACTGTTTGTAATGGCCTCTTGTTGCAGCGCTAGACGACCAAATAAGCTGGCTCGATCAAGAGAAGACAAATCTCCAAGCGACCATTGATTCTGTTCACAGGGAGAACAGAGATTTGAGCACGTCACTCTCAACCTGCAGTAGTGCTCAAGAAAACATCTTCGGAAAACTGAAGATGGTGGCCGGTCTGCTGAGGGCTGATGTGGTCGAAACCGCGGTGGGTGACCTTGGCCTTAGCGACTGGACCACGCTGGTCGCGACCCAAGTAGAGTCACTTCTCGAGCATCTTCCTGAAGATACTAGGAGGCAAAAAGAGGCGATCAAATCAAGAGTTCGATCAACAGCCTTCGCCATCCTCTGCCGACTTCGTCTTCGCCATGGCCCAGATCTCGATCTGAATCCAGCGGCGGAAGAGGCCAAGGTCGAGAGTGAAGACCAGCTTGGGGCTATCGTGGAGGAGGTTAGACCCCTTGTAGAAAAACTCTTGAATGAGCTTGGCATGATGTAAATCCTTGCACCTGTATAGATACAATTTGTACAATGCAAATTCATGCACTTTTCATTTTAAAAGGAAGCACTTCTTTTTGTTTCATGTTGCAACCATATTCCCCTAGCCCCCGCCTGTGATTATGTATGCTGAAGACTTAGTACTATGAGCACCGGAGAAATATATGTGTAACGACGACAAGGGATACCCGACTAGGCCGATAATCATATTAGATACAATACCCAACCTTATTGCAAACCGGTAGCCACTCTGATGACCAAGGACATGCCAGCAAGCCCCGTGTGCGTTGAGAAACAGCTTATTGAGGAGTGTCTTGTCTGGAAGTGATCACGAGATCGGCCAGTGAATCCGACCAGGGTATTGTGGCAATATAACTGTCGGCGACTAGCCCCCGAGCCAGACTCATAACATACGGGCAAAAAAGGAATAATCCACATATGAAACAACTAAAAGCGCTTGTTTTGTTAAATCATGGTAATTGAAAAGGAAAAGGGATTGGACACTTACACGTAAAACTTGCGTAGTTGGTCGATGTTCCAAGTATTAGATAAGATCCGACCATTCTCCATCGCTAACCAAGCTGATCCTGGTCGCGGCACCGAGACAACAGTGTAGGGGCCTTCCCACTGTGGGGAGAACTTGTTGCGACTAAATTGGTTTTGTATTTTATGCAAAACCAGATCGCCCACGTGAAGACTACGTGGTCTCACCCTTTTGTTATGGTACTTGCGCAAAGCTTGCAAGTATACCGCAGACTTGATCAGAGCTCGATCACATTTTTCTTCTAGGATTATGAGATCTTGTAATCGTTGCCCATTCTAATCAACTTGTCTGAATTGATTTGTCCGGACAAAACCAATACTGATTTCCATAGGTAACACAGCCTCAGCCCCGTATACCATATGGAAAAATGTCTCACTGGTGGCTCGACTAGAAGTAGTACGTAGTGTCCACAGAACGGTGTAGAGCTCGTCTACCCATGCCCCTGAGCGTGTCTTAAGGCGATCGAAAACACGTTTTTTGATGCCCTGCAATATTTGCCCGTTAGCACGTTCAATGGCACCATTGCTCTATGGATGAGCTACAAAGGCAAAGCACACCTTGGTTCCGACCTGATCGCAGTAATCCAGAAAAAGACCACTAGCGAACTGGGAACGGTTATCACTGATGAGATGATTTGGAACACCAAATCAAGTCACAATGTTCTTATGAAAGAACTTTTGTGCAGCAGCAGCGGTAATGTTTCGTACTGGTTCGGCCTCAATCCACTTTGTAAACATGTCAATGGCTACGAACAAGAACTTGTATCCATTGGCCGCTTGTGGCATAGGACCGACAATGTCCATCCCCCAGACCGCGAAGGGCGATGAAAGAGGAATGGTTTGTAGGGTATAGGCTGGTTGATGAACCTGTCTCGCATGAAACTGACACTGAGGACATGACTTGACCATATTCTTGGCATCATCAAGTGCCGAAGGCCAGTAAAAGCCCTGCCGACCAGTGTACGATATGACGCGTGCGCACCGCATACACCGTCATGAATCTCTCTCAAGAGGGATTTACCTTCCTCGTGGGACATACAGCGGATAAATACTTCTTGAGTACCTTTTCTGTACAAAACTCCTTCTATGAGCTTGTATAGATGCGCCTTTCGAACTAACCGATCACTTTCGATTTCATCCTCGGGAAAGGTCCCATGTTCGAAATAGACCCTCAATGGATGGGTCCAATCTCATTCCTGTCTGAGGTTGGTAACGCAGACTGTTACCGGATCATCCTCGACCGTAGTCATGATCGAGGGATGTTCCAAGTGTTCGATGAATACTCCTGCTAGAGCGGATGTGCGTGAGGACCCAATTTTGCATAATTGGTCTGCGAGAATGTTGTCCTTTCGCGGGATGTATTGGACTTTGAAATGGCTGAAGAGTTTTTCCAATCTCGTCACTTCCCCCAGATAATGAGCCATTGTCTCATCAGAGGTGCTATACTCCTTGTTTACCTGGTTTACGACCAGCTGTGAGTCCCCCCTCACCACTAATCGACGGACTCCGAGGAATTTTGCTGCCCGGAGCCCTGCAATAAGACCTTCATACTCTACTGCGTTGTTGGTCGCAACAAAGTGTAGTTGGAAGACAAACTTCAGCTGTTCACCCTGAGGCATGACTAAGACCACTCCAGCCCCCGAGTGTTGAAAACTATGAGAGACGTCAAAGTACATTGTCCAGTGATCAGGGCATTCCAAATCTTCAGGCGCCTGCACGGGTGGCTCAAGATTAGTCCATTCAACCACGAAGTCGGCCAGGACATGAGACTTGACCGCGGTGCGAGGTGTGAAATAGATGTCGAATGCTCCAAGTTCGACAGCCCATTTGGCGATTCGACCAGATTTCTCCGGATTGCGGACAATGTCTCCCAATGGAAAAGATTAGGGCACTGTGATCTTATGTGCTTGGAAGTAATGTTGTAGTTTACGGGAAGCCATCAGTAGCGTGTAAAGTATCTTCTAGACCTCAGGGTATCGCTCCTTAGGACCATGAAGTACTTTGCTTACATAGTAGACGGGTCTGTGCACACCCTCTCTATCTGCGATCAGGACAGCGCTGATCGCGTGAGGTGTGGCCACCAAGTAGAGAAGTAATTGTTCTTCTTTGTCAGGAGAAACCATGACCGGCGGACTGGATAGATACGCTTTTACCTCGGGAAATGCCTTTTCAGCCTCATCGGACCATGTAAAATTGTGATGTTTGCGTAGGGCTTTGAAAAACGGTAGTATCCTTTCGCCTAGTCGCGATATGAACCGACTTAATGCCGCCATGCGACCTGCTAGGCGCTGAACATCCTTGATGGTCGAGGGAGACCTCATCTGTTCGATAGCCCTGATCTTTTCAGGATTGACCTCGATTCCTCTGGAACAACAAGAAAACAAAGAAGTTTTCCTGATGAAACCCCGAAAGAGCTTTCTCCGGGTTTAATTTTATTCCATATCGATTTAAATTACAGAAGGTTTTATCAAGATCGTCTAAATGAGACATTTTTTTGTACTTTTTACAACCAGGTCGTCTACGTAAGCTTCAAGATTACGCCCCATCTGGGAAAGAAAGCTCTTTTGCATCAAGCGCTGGTACGTGGAACCTGCGTTCTTGAGATCGAACGGCATTCTAACGTAGCAGTAGGTGCCGAACGGTGTGATGAAGGCAGTCTTCTCTTCATCTTCTTCTGCCATGCTAATTTTATGATATCCCGAGTAAGCGTCCAGGAAACTCATCAGTTCACAACCCCCATGATTTCTGGATGTGCTTGGCTGCACTGGATGTGCAGGCACTGTAGGTGCATGGTGTGTGGTATGATCTGGTCATTGGCATATAAGGACTAGAACCTTGTGTTGTGCGTGTAGTGGCATGAAAAATGTGCTAACCGCAAGCCTGGTATGGGACAGGCCTGAACAAGTACCAATGTGGATCGCACACGAAATCCCTGCATGAGATGGAAAGTGATGCACGAATTTCGCAGAGTGCGGCTCCTACACATATCACTGAATGTGATCATGCACGCTGACCTAGTAATGGGAAGTTGCTTTGGGGTGGGGGTTTAGCCCGTCACAACTGTGGTTCGCGAGAAATCCACAAGGTCAGGCGTGAATTACAAGTGAAACATAACAAAAGTTCTTGTTATCTCCACCTTGCCACTCACACATGGTTGTGAGGAAGGGTCTAATCATCTTGATAGGATGGGCATGAAAGTGGAATATCTTGCGGCAAAATTGGGACATCTCTGCAGAGTTAAAAACAAATTCGAATACTCTGAGTTCCCGGGTTTACAGGAGTCTGCTGCGGTGGATTAAATCCACGGTGTGTGGCACAAGTATGTTTTCTAAATAAAATTTGGTAAGTCAAGATTTCCCAAATGACATGGTTGTCGTGATAAGGGGTGCTGCCGTGGGCTGTCGTGTGTCGACGTATCGCGGTAGTGCTATAATTTAGTAAACATGAATGCGATGCTATGTTATGAAAAATGCTGCCATGAGATGAGGTATGAAAGAAAAGATTATTTTACAAACATCCAGAAATCTTGACTAGTCTAGGTTCATAACAACACTACTATATGTATCTACTGTTACCCATGACTTGCTGAGTATGTAAGTACTCACCCTTGCAACTTACAACCCAGTAGATGGAGCGTACTATGATCAAGAAGAAGGTGTGGAGAACTTCTTGGACCAAGATGAAGGAGAGCCAGATCCGCCAAATCCCTGATGTGTTGTTCTGTCGTCAACTTCTTATTGTGGAAGGGACACCCATCATCCGCTGTGTAGAAGTTTTTATTTTGCTTTAACTAAACCTTGAATGCCGCAAAGGTATTGTAATCTCTTTATGTAAAATTAAGGCCAGCAGGCCACACTGCTTAAATATTTTGTAAGTTTTTCTGCTGGAATGTGAATATACTCCTGTGTTTGACTTATCCTGGGAAGTCAAAGGTATTCATATATGGGACTAGCTACAGCAAGCTAGGTCTCCACGGGAGTAGTCGTAGTCCCAGTTTCGGGGCACGACAAAGTTATGGTATCAGAGCAGCATGAGAACTTGACTGTAGGACGACACCTTTAGAAATTGGCTACGCCAGGAAGACGTAATTTATTTGGAAACTATTTGTTGAAAACTTTACTTTGAGAAAAATAATGTGCTTTGTAGCTCCTAAAAATCTTTATTTCAAAATCTTGTTGGCTTTCTAAAAATCAGTAAGATAGCAAAAGCGTGTTTTGTTTAGCCGGGGGTGGTATAGATAGAGCTGGTGGACGCTCTTGATAGCCTTGTGATTCGCTATTGCTTTAGCAATGGTTAACTTGTGTATTATGGCTAGTAGCCTAAGTATTTCATGCATTAAAGTAGTTGCATTAATTTCTACACTGCTGTCTTAGTTGGCCCTAGTTAGTTAGATCGGTCTCAACCTTTTCAGAGCCACCATGGTTCATACAGGAAGGAGATCCCGAAGGGGTAGAGAAGACAGGGAATAGACTCTGCAGGAAGAAGAAGATCCTATGGCGAGAGACCCTTTGGTTCAGCAAGGATCTCAGAGTTCCAATCCTCCCCAGAGTGAGCAACCCAGTATTCAGGAAATTCTCCTATCCATGGAGAAAAATCGTCAAGAAGGCCTGACAGCTCATACCCAACTGTTGGCTCAAATAGTTCAGAGAATGCCTACTGGAACCACAGAAGGAACTACTGTAGGTGCCAGATTGACAGATTTTCGGAAGACCCATCCACCAACATTCTCTAGTGCAACCGATCCCATGGTTGCTGAAGACTGGTTAAGGGATATCGAAAGGAAACTAGACACAATTTGATGCAGTGACCGAGAGAAGGTTTTGTTTGGATCTCACCAGTTAGCAGGAGCTGCAGGCGCATGGTGGATGAATTACCAGGAGGATCACCTTGACAAAGATAACATCTCATGGACGGAATTCAAGGAACAATTTCGAAAATTTCACATACCTACCGGTGTCATAGCTGCCAAACATCGAGAATTCCATAATTTGATTCAAGGAAACAAGACAGTCACAGAATATCTGCACCAATTCACTCACCTAGCCCGGTATGCACCTGGAGATGTTGATACCGAGGAGAAGAAAATAGAACGCTTTGCAGAAGGACTTCAACACTACCTGCAGTACCAAATCGCCTCCCATGAGTGTACTGAATATCAGACACTAGTGAACAGGGTCCTAAAGATAGAAGAGAAGAGGAATATGGGAGAAGAAAGCCGGAAGCGAAGGATGCTCCAGCAAGCGCGGCCACAGACAAGCCCAACCAGATGAAGAGCCCCCATCATACCAAACTCCCAGACCAGCAATGGCGTTGTGCCCAAACTGCAGAGGAAATCATCTTCAAAAGGACTGCCCTCACTTGAACATTCATTGTTTCCACTGCGGGCAATGTGGACATCATACAGAATTTTGTCCTTGGATTCAACTTCCATCATCCATTGCCAGGTCACAGGCAGGAACACAACCAATAGCACCCAGGGTACTAGTGTTACCACCACAAAAGCTTAGGGGAACTTCACCAGGAAGAGGAGGAAGCATGGCCAATCGAGGAAGAGGAAGCGGTAAAACACCAATGGCAACTCCAGGAGGAAAGCTAAACTACACCTCCATCCAAGAAGCGGGAAATGCCACCGACATTCTTCTAGGCAGATTTCTGATCCAGTCTGCATCTGCCTTAAAATTGTTTGATCCTGGTGCTACAAACTCCTTTATGTCAAAAGCATTTGCATCTGAGATTGAAATGCATATAGCACCATTAGAGTACCCCATGATTATACAAACTCCAGGGGCTAGACTATCTGTCTACTCAATCTTCCCGAATATAACTGATGTGACCATGCACATCATAGATAGGACCAACACTACATCAACTTGGTGGTCATCAAGAGTTTCATTCAATTCTTCGTCAGCATGGTCGTCGCCGAGTGCTACCTCGATCATTTCGCCAACATGGATTAGTGTAACTTCTTCCATGACATCTACGACAAGTTGGCAATACTTCACGGCATCCTAGACATCATCTACATCAACTATGGTGTCATCATCAACTATATGGCATCATCGACCGGCCCGCACCATGGCCAGGTCGCGTGCACAGCCGGCAAGCTCATCATGCTGATATTGCGCTATCGCCGCCAACAGTTCGGCCTCCGCCGTGGCCACCTCCCCAAGCTCAAGACGTATTCAAGAAAGGCGCATCTCCACCACTTCGACGCCCTGTGGTCCCACAAGCCACGTCATTGCAAGGCCGGCCCAAGAGAGAGCCCAATTTGTCCACTAGTCGGGTTCGGCCATCTCCGCACAGTCAACTTAAAACGGATGTCCAGGGCGCATACGGACTCTTTTTTGGACGTTCTTCATATGCACGGAGAAGCCCTCGACGTGATCTTTCCAACGGATCCAGTCCCATGTCAAAATTCCTTACGAATCAACGGGAATTGTCAAAACAATATGGCGACCAGAAGCTGCCGGGCGCTGCGACGCTCCACTTTGGGCCCATGGCCCGTGTAACCCTAGGGTTTAATGCCCCAAACCCTAGCCGTCGCTATATATTCAGTAGCCGTCATCGTTTAGACTTGGGGTTTTGCTTAGATTATTCTTGCTTCGAACAGTTTCGCCGCTTGATCGGTTTGTGAGACCCCAACTTGTGAGATTAATCATTCGTATTTGCAATTCAGTTTGCTTTCTTCCGTGTTCTTGCTTGTATTCTCGATTCGCAGCAGGGATAAGCCTTCTTGGCGAGGTCAATCACGCTCACGCGAGATTGATAACCAACGGAGTAGTGGTGTTGCGATTGCGGGGTTCAGATCGTGCCTGATTTGAAGCCGAATCATTCTATGTCGAAGCTCCACCAATCGATCTATCACGTACCTTTCGGAAGATCGGGCACCCAGAGTCACATCAATAACCTTCAGTATAGAAGGGGTAGAATTCGCGACAAATCTGCTAGTTTTAGAACTGCAAGATGTAGACATTATATTGGGCATGGATTGGTTGTCCCAACATAAAGGTCTAGTAGACTGTGAAGAGAAAACCTTAAGCCTTGTCAGTAGCCAAGGAGAAAAAGTTCTATTCTATGCGGAAAGATCATCAACTAAGGAACCACTAGGATCTATTCAAGCATTGCAGAAGACATGCCTGGGACAAGTACCTATAGTACAGCTATATTCTGATGTATTTCCAGAAGAACTTCCAGGAATGCCACCCGATAGGGACATAGATTTCTCTATTCAGCTTAAACCAGGAGCAGCGCCCATAGCAAAACGACCCTACTGGATGTCAGTTTATGAATTAGAAGAGCTCAAGAGTCAATTGGAAGACTTGGAAAATAAAGGATTCATGAAACCCAGTGCTTCGCCATGGGGAGTGTCGTGCCTGCCACGACTGTGACATCACCTGTGAGGAGCCCAGCTCGGTGCAGCTGGTCCCTTAAACCACTTGACTTCCCAGGATGAGTCAATCACAGGGATACATTGAAGCAGCAAAATAATACAGTAGTCATAATTGAATGGCCATCAGGCCTTAGTACAAAACGAGGTACAGTGCCTTACATGGCACAAGGGTCTAACAAAATAACACATCTAGTCGGCGGAAGCTAGGCCCAAAAGCAATCCACAGGAAACAGAGGTTGACAGCAGACAGCACCACATCAGGGCTCCGGAGGAAACTGTTCATCATCTCCTCGGTCCGCAGCATCTTCAGGGTATCCTCCAAGGTCGTAGAACGCTCCATCTATTGAGGAGTTGCTGCAAGGGTGAGTACTTATGTACTCAGCAAGTCATAGGGGAGGTAGAGATATAGTTACAGTATAAATGACATGAGCCTATGCTATTGGGGAAAGAGTGAAGGGTTTTTTCCCAAAATACATTTCTTTCTCAATTCTTACTCAACTTCTGATCATACCCATGGCAGTAAATAAATCATATTGATGGTGATACATATATCCCATATCCAAGGCGATATATCCTCATATCACATTATTTTTATTCAAGCCTTTCTATCTTATACTCCTAACAGTATTTCATAACTTAGGGCATAAACCACATGCCTCTTAATTATCATATGATCTCTATATTATGGTATTACCGCGACACGTCAACACATGACAGCCCACGGCAACGCCCCTTATCATGACAACACATGCCACTTGGGTAATCTTGAGCTAACAATTTTTAGTTTATAAAACAATACTTGTGTCACACCCCATGGATTTAATCCACCGCGGCATACTCCTAAAACTCGGGAGCACGAAGTATTCGAATACATTTTTAAACTCCGCAGAGATGTACCTCTTTTTAAATCCACTTTTTCACTCGACTTCCAAGTCGGGCCAACTCCATGCGACTTATACGCATGTGACAAGGCCGAGATCACACAACGTTTTGCAGTCTAGTATTAACAGTATCCCTGCCCGGTAAATGGACAATACCGTCCCAAGTACCGTTGTGGGTCCTCCCCACTGCCTTACTTCCTGGCCTGGGTCTATGTTCCCGCAGGACACATAACCTCTTTTGATTACAGTCGCGCACGACTTAATCTGGCGTAGGGCGTCTTCCTTCTTTACACCTTATCCTCTCATAATTTTTCTGATCTCACATCACTCATGGACGAACTGCGTCCCACCAGTTTCCACGCGAGAAACCGGATCGACAAGCCATGCAGGGAACTGCTAATACCAAGAAAGCTACTAGATTGCGCCTGTCCCATACCAGGTAAGTGGTTGGTACGTTTTTCATGCCACTAGACGCATAACACAAGGTTCTAGTCCTTACATGCCAGTGACCAGATCATACCACAACCATGCACCTTCAGTGCCTACACTTTCAGTACAGCCAAGCACCTCCAGTGCTACCACCATTCCATACCAAAATACTGGTCACGGCTAGGGGTTCTATTTCATGAATATAAATGTACATGTTTATACTTTTATTAGTTCGTGGCTTACTATCTTATCAAGTTCACATTTCTCAAGTATTCAATCTATCACTGCCATAATATCATTGATCTCAACACATGCAATATTAATGAGATATCTACTCATGGAATAGCATAGCAATTCATAAAATATGGGTTTCAATATGATCAAAGTATGACTTGCCTTCCGCGTCGTAAGTATCAGCAGTTGATGATGGTTCAGCGACAAGATCTTCAACCCCGGATTCTTGCTCTAAACAAGATCAAACAAGCAAACAGGCATTACAATTCATTCTATTCTTACTAATCCACTACATGCAAAGATGCAAGGAGAAAATACTCTGGTGATACAAGGTTTGAAAGCGATTTGAGTTTAACTATGGAAATCAGGGTTAAAATTAGCTGTTAAGGTTTACAAGGTTCTAAAATACCAGGGTAATATCAAGGTTGTGACTGGTTCGCCCAAAAACAGCGAATGTCTTTAGGTTGGCATTCGGTTCAAGGCATCGACATAAGGTCGATGGGTGATAGAGGGCTCAACTCAAGTTGTGACAGTAGAGAAAAGTGTAGATCACAACGTCAGGAGTCTAAGGGACAAAGTTATTTCCAAGTTTCATGGCTGGAAGTGGGTGAAAAGGCTCAATGCCACTGGCTGACATAGCCTGGCACAGGGTTGACATGGCTAGAAACTAGGGTTAGCCTTATCTTTTGACTCAGGGCTCCAAATGATGCACCACTTTGTCTGGTGGTTAGGCATTTGTAACAGGAACAAATGTCTCAACAGGGCCTAGGGCAGGAGATGGCCGGAAAGTGATGAAAACCGGCGGAGAACACGGTGGCCGAGCTGTTCTCAACAGTTTCTGGACCAAACTTTGGCATGGCGATACCTCTTCATCTGGGCCGATGCAGGTGTCGAGCTAGAAGGCAAAAATACTCATGGGGTCGAGGCACATCTACTAGACAAGGTGGTTGGGGTTGAAACGGCCGGGAACAAAATCCGGCGACCGGAGCTAGGGAAGAAGACACCAAAATTGGACATTTCTGTTCTAGGGCAAACGAACTCGAATCCTTGCTTGAGGAGGGTCTCTGGGGCATACAAAAGCTATGTGTGAAGTTGGATTCGCCAAACATTCAACAGATAAGCTAAATCAGCAAGCACAGTGAACATGCACGGTTGAATTTGGGGGTTTTTCAGATTTTAGCAAAATTGATGATTCTAGTTGCTTAGATGTGTTCCACACAGTCCACTGATCAATATTGATCACAGGCTCGAGAGCTAAATCGGTTTAATTGGGGTTTAATTGCTCGCCGGAGTTGTCGGGGAAAAACAGCAATTCCCGGCGATGAGGTGCGATAGAACTCAATTGGCTGCTACTACACAGGTAAGTGGTTGAGAGTAACTCACTGGTAGCTTCAATTTGGAGTTCGGTGCAGTGGATTGGCCTGGCACCGTGAGCCTCTTCTCGAGCTCGCCGAAGACGACGAAGACGACGGCGTGGTTAGGGATTTTGGGTGGTTCTGGGTGTGAGTGTGTTTGAGCTGAGCTGGGGTGGCTTTTATAGGCACAGCAAGGGGCTTGCAACAGTTGGAAATGCACGGGGAAGTGAAGCGGGCTGGAGGTGACAACACGGCTGCATCCCGGCGAAGTGACGCGCTCCAGCGGCCGTGCCGGCTTTAGCCTGCTGCTCTGGTGGAGGTGAAGGCGAAGTGATGCTTCCCCAAGGTATGCTTGCGACGTGGCGCAACTGTGCTGCCGTTGTCGGGCGCGCGTGCGGGAGAACGAAGGTGCTGCTGGCGGGCGAGGTGATTCCACGGTGGCGAACACGATGCGCACACGCGGCAGGGAAACAGTGGCGGAGGTGGCGACGCTGGAGATCGCCGGCGACGATACCGCAGCGGCGGCAATGGCGACGACCAACTCCGGCGCTCGTGGTCGTTTGAACGGCCTGGTCGTGCACAGTAGCCTGGTCGAACCAGGGACTGATTTGCGATGATTTTTGGTTTGGCTTTGGACTAAATTGCAAATCTGGTCTTTGAGAGGTTTAATTTGAGATTTGATTTCATGGCTGAGTATAATATTTCTATTAATACCCATTTAGCTCAATTTTGGAGAAAGTTTGATAAGATTTGAGGGATTTCACCTATTTTCGAAAATAGGGTAAAATTAGGGTAAACTAAATCTGGATTTTGTCGATCTCGAATTCTGGTGATTGGAGAGAGATTTTGAAGTCTGATCAAACAGGAGATCTGTATCAAATAGCATATGGGAGGTGTTCCCTGAAGAAATTCTGGAGTTGGAATTGATTTGCAGATTTTAGCCTTTTCAGGCTTCCAGGTAAACAGAAAAGGACTTATTCGCAGTAAAATTTGGACTAAACTGCGAAAAGTGTTTAGATGAATTAATCTGGCTCCCAACTTTTTGAAGTGAGTTGAGGATGAACCTAGGAACATATTCCAGGGGTTACTTGAGTCTGGATAGGGTTAAATCAAGATAACTCAATCATCTGGAAACTGGGGTACTTAGGGTAAATCTGAATTTCTCCTGTTTTCGAAAACAGAGAAAGGCTTAGGTACTGGGAGTTAGGGTCAGAATTTGATCTGGCTCCTGAAGACTTTTATCTTCAGGGTAACTGGTAGGTTAAATCTGGATTGTCAGATCTTGATCTGGATCTAGAGAATAGATTTGGAGATTTTTAGGGTTTGGGAGAGATTAGAGTTCAGCTGATCTGGCTACTACTACAGAGGTACATGCATGCAGGGTTTTTATGCAAAACTTTTCACCCCCAAAACCAGGGTGTTACAAGCCTACCCTCCTTAAAGAAATCTCGCCCCGAGATTTACCTAGAGAAGGGAAGAGGTAGGATAAGCCTGCCGCAGATCATCCTCTTTCTCCCAAGTCGCTTCTTCCTTTGAGTGATCTTCCCATTGAACCTTGCAAAGCTTGATTTTCTTTCTTCTGAGTTGACGCTCATCACTAGCCAGCATTTGCAGTGGTTGAGTGTGGTAAGTGAGATTCTTCTGAAGCGGGATCCCCTGGTGTTCTATCTGATCCGTTGGTTCCTTGAGGCACTTACGGAGTTGCGAGACATGAACCACGTCATGAACTTCTCCAAGATCTGATGGTAAATCCAGTTTGTAAGATACCTCTCCTTTCCTCTTAAGGACTTTGAATGGCCCAATGTACCTTGGGGACAGTTTTCCTCTCTGATGGAATCTTCTCATCCCTTTTAACGGTGTAACCTTGAGATAAACTGATACGCCTGGTGCAAACGACAATTCCCTTCTTCGGTTGTCGGCATAGCTCTTCTGGCGTGACTGTGCTGCCTTTAATCGCTCTCTGATGAGCTTGACGTGTGCTTCAGCTTCTTCGATTAGTTCGGGTCCAATGACTTGCCTTTCTCCTGGTTCGTCCCAATGTAATGGAGTTCTGCACTTGCGCCCATACAAAGCTTCAAAGGGTGCCATTTGCAGACTAGCTTGGTAACTGTTATTATAAGTAAACTCCGCAAATGGTAAGCACTTTTCCCAAGAGGTTCCATAATCTAAGATGCACGCTCTGAGAAGGTCTTCCAAGATTTGATTTACACGTTCAGTCTGTCCTCCTGTCTGTGGATGATATGCAGTGCTAAACTGCAATTGGGTCCCCAAAGCTTCGTGGAGTCGGTTCCAGAATTTGGATGTGAATTGTGTTCCTCGATCTGAAACGATCTTTTTCGGGATACCATGCAGTGTCACTATTCACTGCAGGTATAGCTCCGCTAATTTGTTGCCATTATACGTTTTCTTGACTGGTATAAAATGAGCAACTTTCGTGAGTCTGTCCACAATGACCCATATGGAATCATATCCCCCCTGTGTTCTGGGAAGTCCTGTGATAAAATCCATACCAATCTCTTCCCATTTCCAGGTTGGCACTGGTAAGGGTTGCAGCTTTCCGGCTATCTTCTGATGATCGGCCTTAATCCTTTGGCAAGTGTCACATCTTGCGACATATTCCGCGATTTCCCTCTTCATTCCATTCCACCAGAATTGCGTTCTCAGATCCTTGTACATCTTGGTGTTTCCAGGGTGTAGTGAATATGGGGTTTTATGGGCTTCGAAAAGAATTAATTCTTTGAGGTCTGAATTTCGGGGCACACAAATCCTTCCCCGATACCACACAATTCCTTGATGATCTTCAATGAAATCCTGGGTTTTTCCTGATCTGATGTGGCTCTTGATCTTATGTATCTCCTCATCTTCTTTCTGAGCATCCTCAATCTGCTTTTGGAGTTGAGACTCCACAGTAAATGTAGCTAACATCCCAGATGGCACTATGGTTACTTCAAGATTCTGAAATTCCTGCCGTAAGCACAGGTTTTTGGGTGTAGCTCCCTATAGGGTATAAGCCTTCCTGCTCAAGGCATCTGCCACTACGTTGGCTTTCCCGGGATGGTAGAGTATGCTGAGGTCGTAGTCCTTGATCAGCTCGAGCCATCGGCGCTGACGCATATTGAGCTCCGTCTGTGTGAAGATATACTTGAGGCTTTTATGATCTGTAAAGATCTCACACTTATGTCCAATGAGATAATGCCGCCATATCTTTAAAGCATGCACCACTGCTGCTAACTCCAAATCATGAGTCGGATAATTTGCCTCATGTGGTCTCCATTGACGTGAAGCATAAGCTACTACTCGACCTTGCTGCATTAACACACAGCCTATTCCTTGCTTTGAAGCATCACAGTAAACTACAAAATCTTCTTTGCTGTCTGGTAATGTGAGGACCGGTGTTGTTGTCAATTTCTGCTTCAACTTCTGAAAACTTTCTTCACACTTGATGGTCCATTCAAAAGTAACATCCTTCTTTAGCAGGTTCGTAAGAGGTTTGGCTATTTGGGAAAATCCTTCAATGAATCTCCTATAATATCCTGCTAATCCCAAGAAACTTCTAATCTTTGAAACTGAGGTAGGTTGCTTCCACTCCTTGATTGCGGAGATTTTAGCTGAATCCACTGAAATTCCTTCTGCTGTCAACACATGTCCAAGAAATGAAATTCTTGACATCCAAAATTCACATTTGTCAAACTTGGCATAAAATTGCCTCTCTCGTAGCCTTCCCAAGACTAGGTGTAAATGTTGCTCATGTTCTTCCGTACTCTTGGAATATATCAGAATGTCATCTATGAATACTATGACAAACTTGTCAAGATAATCCATAAACGTACTGTTCATGATATTCATGAAAGCTGCTGGAGCATTGGTTAATCCAAAGGGCACTACTGTGAATTCATATAGCCCGTATCTTGTAGTGAAAGCAGTCTTCGGTATATCTCCCTTCTTGATTTTCAGCTGGTGATATCCAGATTTCAAATCTATCTTAGAAAATACTTTGGCTCCTCGAAGTTGGTCGAACAAGTCATCAATTCTTGGTAATGGGTACTTGTTCTTAATAGTGACTTCATTCAAAGCTCGGCAAAGGCTCATGTCAAACTCATTAGAGAGAGGTTAAGGACAGCACAATCATGACAACAGAGTTATGCAGACAATCGACGGAGAGAATTATCATTTGAGCCAGGAGATTTTGTTTATCTCAAGGTCACGCCATTCAAGAGATTGCAGAGATTCCAAGTGAAGGGTAAGCTATCTCCTAGGTATGTTGGACCATTTAAGGTAATCAAGAGGAAAGGAGAAGTATCATATAAACTGGAATTGCCCTCAGGATTAGCAGGAGTGCATGATATGTTCCATGTCTCTCATCTCCGGAAATGTTTAAAAGAGCCTACTGACCAGATAGATGTACAAGATATATCATTACAGAAGAATCTTACTTACCTTGAGCATCCGATCAGAATCCTAGCCACTGATGAACGTCATCTCAGAAGGAAGAAGATCAAGCTATGTAAAGTTCAGTGGGGAAATCATTCAGAACATGAAGCTACTTGGGAGAAGGAAGAGGATCTTCAGCAAACCTACCCTTATCTCTTCTTGTCTTAGGTAAATCTCGGGGCAAGATTTCTTTAAGTAGGGTAGATCTGTAACACCCTGAGTTTAGGGGTAAAAACTCTCTTTCTCATGAACATCATGCACGCATGTATTTGTAGTAGTAGCCAGATCAGTCATACTCTAATCTATCCTAAGCCCCAAATATCTCAAAATCTTTCCAGTGAACCCAAATCAAGATCAGATTACTCAGATATGATCTATCAGTTACTATAAACATAAAAGCCTTCAGAAGCCAGATTCAATTCCATCTTTAACTCTTAGATCCTGCAATTCCTTTCAATTTTGGAAAACAGGATTCTAATTAATATCATAATTACCCTAAATACTTTGAACTCAGATTTAGTCAAGTCTTGACCTAATTTAGACCAGATTACTCTTGGATTATGATCACGGGATGCCAATACCTTAATCCAGAAAGTGATGCACGAATTTCCCGGAGTGCGGCTCCTACACATATCACTGAATGTGATCATGCACGCTGACCTAGTAATGGGAAGAGGCTTTGGGGTGGGGGTTTAGCCCGCCACAACCGTGCTTCACGAGAAATCAACAGGGTCAGGGGTGAATTGCGAGTGAAACATAACAAAAGTTCTTGTTATCTCCACCTTGCCACTCACACATGGTTGTGGGGAAGGGTCTAATCATCTTGATAGGATGGGCATGAAAGTGGAATATCTTACAGGTAAATTGGTACCTCTCTGCACAGTTAAAAACGTATTCGAATACTCTGAGTTCCCGGGTTTATAGGAGTCAGCTGTGGTGGATTAAATCCACGGGGTGTGGCACAAGTATGTTTTCTTAATAAAATTTGGTAAGTCAAGATTACCCAAATGACATGTGTTGTCATGATAAGGGGTGCTGCCGTGGGCTGTCGTGTGTCGACGTTTCGCGGTAGTGCTATAATTTAGTGAACATGAATAGCGATGCTATGTTATGAAAAATGCTTCCATGAGATGAAGTATGAAAGAAAAGATTATTTTACAAACATCCATAAATCTTGACTAGTCTAGGTTCATAACAACACTACTATATGTATCTACTCTTACCCATGAGTTCCTGAGTACGTAAGTACTCACCCTTGCAACTTACAACCTAGTAGATGGAGCATACTATGATCAAGAAGAAGGTGTGGAGAACTTCTTGGACCAAGATGAAGGAGAGCCAGATCCGCCAAATCCCTGATGTGTTGTTCTGTCGTCAACTTCTTACTGTGGAAGGGACACCCATCATCCGCTGTGTAGAAGTTTTTATTTTTATTTAACAAAACCTTGAATGCCGCAAAGGTATTGTAATCTCTTTATGTAATATTAAGGCCAGCAGGCCACACTGTTTAAATATTTTGTATGTTTTTCTGCTGGAATGTGAATATACTCCTGTGTTTGACTTATCTTTGGAAGTCAAAGGTATTCATATATGGGACTAGCTACAGCAAGCTAGGTCTCCACGGGAGTAGTTGTAGTCCCAGTTTCGGGGCACGACATGGCCCTACGTGCGGTCGCTGCGAAGGCTATCCGCCAAGTCTTTTATTGGCCTACTGTGGTCTGCGATGCGCGAGACCTTGTCTCCGCATGCGAGGCCTGCTAGAAAATGGTGAACGGCTCCAACTCCCCTCCACGTCACTGCAGGCTATCCTAATCACATGGCCCTTCGTGTGCTAGGGGATGGATCTCCTCGGTCAATTCCCCCCAGCACCAGGGGGCTACAAGTATGCGGTGGTGGCGGTGGATTATTTCTCCAAGTGGGTGGAGGCTGAGCCCTTGGCGAGCATCACCTCCCTAGGGGTACAGCGGTTTTTTCGAAGAATATCGTCTATCGTTTTGGGGTCCCCCCAAGAAATCATCGGCGACAATGGGAGCCAATTTGACTTGGCATAGTTCTAGGAGTTCTGCAAAGGCTTGGGGGCTACCCTCCACTTCGCCTCTGTAGGTCATCCCCAGAGCAACGGGGCTGTCAAAAGGGTCAACGGTGTGATCCTACAGGGATTACGCTGGTGACTCGAGCAGGCCACCACCAGGTGGGGTGAATGGGTGGAGGAGCTCCCGGGCATCCTCTACTCCATGCGCACGACCCCGAGCCGGGTAGTAGGGCGTACCCCCTTTTCACTCTTGTATGGGGCTGAGGCAGTCCTCCCTTCGAAGATCAGTTTTTGGTCGCTACGAGTTGAGCTCTTAGACGGAGCTACGACCGCAGCGTACCAAACCAACAAAGCAAATCAGTTGCTGGAAGTCGACCTCGTCGAGGAAGAGCACGACCGAGCGCTCCTCCGCCACGCCATCTACGAGTGCGAAATGGTGCGCGTGTACAACGAGTGCGTCTGCACGAGAGCTGTCCGCCTTGGGGACCTTGTCCTCAAGCGCATGATCGACCCCCAAGCCCAGGGCAAGCTTTGCCCTATGTGGGAAGGCCCCTACAGGATCTCTACAATCCTGGGCTCGGGGGCTTATAAGATCTCCAACCTTGAAGGCCAAGAGCTAAAGCATATTTGGAACGTAGACTTCACAGGGGGAGGCACTGTACTCACCGTTCGCTCCCCCGCCACGTTCTGCGGGGGGAGGCGTTGTATTCATCTCATTAATAAAGTGGTTTTTTGTTCGTACTCAAGAGTTTTTACAGATTCTGGACTTACCACCACCAAGGCGGTGCTCTCGCCATGAGGATGCCCTCCTTGCGAGGATGCCCTCCTTATGGGGACATAGGCTATCACAGCCTAAAAGTCCCTACGACGGAAGCCCCGCTCCCGTAGGGCGGCTTACAGTGACCCCTCGTGGACGGAGGGGGTAAGCGGCAACCCAGTTCTCATGAACTGCCATAACAAGTCAATTTGAGAGACTAGTCCCCCGTCATTGGGCTCATCCACCTCCGGGAGCGAGTTTGCCCCTCTCTGGGTCATGCAATTCTCCGTTGTCTCAGAATTCTCGACCGACTCCCCGTTTTCACGGCGATCGGGGGAATTTTCTACCGAGTGTCAAAATTTTTCGACCAGGAAACTCGACCGGCTCCCCGTTCTCACAACGACTGGGGGGAACTTTCGATCGTGTCTCCGAATTTTTTGACCAAAAAATTCTCAACTGGTTCCCCGTTCTCACGGCGACCGGGAGAATTATCTACACGGGTTTCAGAAATTTTCGACCAGGAAATTCTCGACCAGTTCCCCGTTTTCACTGCGACTGGGGGATTTTTCTACTGGGTGTCTAAATTTTCTCGACCGACTCCCCATTCTCATGGCGACTGGGAGAATTTTCTACCAGGTCTCAGAATTTTCGACTAGCTCCCATTTTCGCGGTGACTGGGGGATTTTCCGCCCTCATCCTTCGTTGACCGGGGGCTGTGTGACTCCCAGGTACTTTTTGACGTCTGAGTCTCTCGTTCATTACCCATAGCACACTACGCTAAACCACACCCCACTATGGATGGGGGGGGTAGCCCGGACTCTGACGGAAGATAATAGTTTGCGGAAACTTTTCAAAGGACAATTCTCAGGATCAAACTCAAATGGAAAGAAGGATCTTTATTGATTGAACATTGAACCGGGGGACAACCCCCCCCCCCCCCCCCCCCCCCCCCGCCCCCGGTGAGCTAAGGTATCCCCGGGACAACAGTGTCCGGGCGCAAATAAGATACAACCTCCTCCGGTGAGCAACTATGTCTAATATTCCCAGAGGCCTTCCGAGAGCTCTTGGGAGAGATCCTTGTACAAGCCCCTAACTCTCCGGAAGGCCCTCCAGAGAAGATAATCTGGCCAATATTCATAGACAGCCGGGGGGCATATCTGAAGGAGACAGCTCAGCGCGAGAATTATCAAAATTGTCCAAGTGCCACTCTAGGAGCCACCGCAGCCGGACTGGCTCCCGGAGAGCACCCTTTGATGCGCCCCCGAAAAGAAGCCCGGGGGCTGGGCCACTAGCGCCTCCCCCGGTGGCGAGGCTCAGCCGGGACTCGGGAACTCCCTCTTGGGAGTTAGTCCGTGGGATGCCTGCTTACAATTGGACAAGACTTAGCAAAAGGATTTTTTCATTTCATCAATCAATCAAGGATTTACAATTTTTCTGGGGCTTCTTCTAAGAAGCTACTAGGAGAAAAAAATCCTAAAAGAGAAAAACCTATCTAGAGGCTAGGGAGGGGAGCTCATACTTGCCTCTCGTTGTCCCCCCAGGGGAATCTTGGCCGCCGTTGCTACCCTCGTAGGGTGCGCGCCCCCCAGCTCCATCGCCCCAGAGACCTGGTCGAAGAGGGTCCCGCCCAGCTTCTCGAGCTTTTCTCGTCAGGCCTGGAAGTACTCGGGGAAGCCCCAGGGGAGCAGGTCCCCGATGTCCCGGGCGCCCTACCCGCGAGGGCTATTGCGGGAACGGCGAGGCAACGGGTGCAGACGTCCGCCACCACTGGGATCAAGGAGACCTGCGTATCATGAAAATATGTGGCCACCCGGATCAACGACGGTGTCGGGTCGGGGCTGCCCTTCGACACGAGCTCGAGCCCGAGCTCCACCAAGGCTAAGCGGATCATCTTCCCCCTGGAGATGACTGCGAGAGTGCCCGAGGCCTCCACCTCCCGGAGGGCCTCCCGCCTCGCTTGCAACTCCTTTCGGAGCTGGGAGGCGATGTCCTCGACAGCCGCCAGACATGCGCGGGTCGGCGCCAGCTCTCCGAGTGCTTTGTCTTTCTCGGAGAGATCAGTGAGGACAGCTTCCTTGTCGGCCGCTAGGTCCTCGAGCGCCTTCTCCTTCACGGAGCGCTTGGATGCTAGCGCCCCCTCGGTGGCCCAGAGACGATCGGAGACCTGGGGCTCAAACTCCCGAACCAAAGCAACGGTCTGAAGAAAGAGGGGTTAGACAAAAAGCAAAGCACGAAGCCTAAGGCTTCAGTATGTGGTACTTACCCAGATCCCGGCGAAGATAGCCTCCTCGCAGCCTCCCCCCGGAGCATCTAGGGGGTGGCTCCACTGGGACCTCTCCGCCCACCGCCACACCATCCTCTGGTGCCCCACCATCGGAGGAGTTGGACGACAGATCCATCGGCAGGGCCGGGACCCCGGGGCGGATGAAAAAGCCCTTCCCCTTTTCGGGCGCGGGAGGCGCCGACGCCACGGGGGCCGGCGGGACCTCCGGGACCGTGAAGGAGGCCATCGGGAGGGCCCTCGGCACCTTAAACTGAACGGAGACCACTCCGCACGGCGGCTGCGGGCGGGTCTCCGGGAGCACCGGTGTGGGAGAAGGAGTCGGAGCGTACATCTCCAAATCGGACTCCTGGCTCTCCCTAGCCACCACGCCCCCAGATGGCCCGAAAGGACCCGCATCTGGGGATGCAGCCACCAGGGTTATCGCTGGCACCGTCGGGGCCACAACCGGTGCCCTCACCAGCGTGTTGATAGGAGTCCCCGTCGGTGGTCCCGGGGCTTCGCCCGGGGCTTCGCGATGCTCTTTTGTGTGCAAGCGCGCTTCTGAGGCCCCCCGACTGCCTCCTTCCCCCTCTTGTGCGGTCCAAAGGCGGGGAGAGGCATTCGGGCCAGGAGCTGGAGGCCGAAGGCCTCCGCCATGAGGTTATGGGGGGCCCTCCCCGATGACGTGCATGACTCGTTCGTGCTTGTCTGCATAACATCTCCTGAGGAAGTTGACCGCGACCACCCGCGAGCTATCAGAGGACAGGACTGCAAAAGAAAAAAAAAGAAGTTAGAAAAAATTCGGTCACCACCTTCTAGGAGCTATGCCCTCCAAGTGGGATCGAGTCCGGGCACTTACGCTGATCTAACATCGTCCGGAACGGGTGGTTCCCTGGGCTCACCCCTGTTCCCCGATGCAAGCTGAATGATGCCACCCGGAGGAGCGCCAGCTCCTCCGCGAGGTCCCACTTGGATCTCCGAAGCCGGACCTCCGCCATCCGAGTGAGGAGGTCCATCTCCTGCTCGGTCGACACTGGAGCCCCCAGGCCGGTCGACCGGTAGTAGGACGATGGCTCCGCGGAGTAGGTCACCTCCGGGTGACTTACCCAGAGGTAGAACTACCTCCGGACCCTAGTGGTCCCAGAAGGCCTGGACTGGGTACTCGTCTGTTCGGCCGTTCATGAGTTGAATCATGACCGAGCAGAAGGCGGACTTGGGACCGCCCTTCGTCACGAATGAGCCCCTCGCCGAGGGCTCGTGGAAGTACCGGAGAAGTCAGAGGGTGGGCTTCTCCCTGGTGGTTGTCTCGCACAGCCACACGAACAACCCCATCAGGAGAGGGTGTTTGGGGTGAGGTGATTGAGGAAGAGGCTGTACTACCGGAGAAACTCCCAGAGCACTGGATGCACCGAGAGCCAGGGGGCTCGGCACCATCTCCTATTGCCCGCAGATCCTTATGTCCCTGGTATCAAAGAACTTCCGGTCGAGGAAGATCTTGAGGTCCCTGGGGGTGAACTTGGTAGACCCGAGAAAGTCGGAGGTGACCTGGCAGTTTAGACACCTTGGTTCAGCTTTTTGGTGCCATCCCCGGGAATTGCAAGTTTTTGGAAGAGCAAAGTGAGCTACCGGGAGAGCAAAAGTCAGGGCTCGGGAAGTGGTGTGTCCCGGGGCGGGCCCCCTCCTATTTAAAAGTGACGGAGGGGGCCTCGGATGAGCGCGACGTGTCCCCAGGACCATTTGGGCCGTTCATTCGAACCATCGTACAGATATCGGAGAGTTGCACAAAGATTGACTCGCTGTATGACGACCGCTGGAATTGAGGGTACAAGGGGGAAATGGCCTGGAAGCTGAAGTGTCGCGCGCAGCCCAAGGCATGTCTCGAGAGGTGAAACACACCCGGGGCCGGGTCCTACACATACCCTCTAGGGCCACTCTGCATCCTCGGTGGTCTGGGGCACTGCTGTTTTGGGAAATCGCAGACATTTCCCAAGATTTAGCCCAGATGCCTCCTTGGGAAAGCCACAGACGCCTCCCATGGAAAGTCCCAGAGGGCTCCCGTGGAAAGCCACAGACGCCTCCCATGGAAAGTTCTGGAGGGCTACCAAGGAAAGTCTCGGATGCTGTCGCGCCCCGAGACTGGGGCAACAACTACTCCTGTAGAGACCTAGCTCGCTGCAGTTAGTCCCAAACCACAAACCTTTGACTTCCCAGGATAAGTCAAACACAGGAGTATATTACATTGCAACAGAGTACTCACAAAATATTAAGCAGTGTGGCCTGCTGGCCTTAATATTACATAAAGAGGATTACAATGCCTACAAGGCATTCAGGGTTTAGCAAAATATTTAACTACGCAGCAGAAGATAGGTGCCCCTCCCACAAAAGAAGTTGACGGCAGAACAACACACTTCAAGGTTCTGGCGGAACTGATTCTCCTCCTTCTGGATCCACGTAGTACTCCGTGCCAACATCTTGATCAAAGTAGGCTCCATCTATTGAGTTGAATGTTGCAAGGGTGAGCACTTACGCACTCAGCAAGTCATAGGTAAGAGTAGATACATATAGTAGTGATGATATGAACCTAGACTAGTCAAGAATTATGGATATTTGTACAATAATCTTTTCCTTTCTCACCTCATCCCATGGCAGCACTTTTTATAATATAACATCATCATTCATGTTCACTAGATTATAGCACTACCGCGACACGTCGACACACGACAGCCTACGGCAGTACTCCTTATCATGACAACACATGTCATTTGGGTAATCTTGATTAAACATATTTTATTTAGAAAATAGTACTTGTGTCACACCCCGTGGATTTAATCCACCGCAGCAGACTCCTATAAAACCCGGGAGCTCGGAGTATTCGAATACGTTTTTAACTCTGCAGAGAGGTACCAATTTACCCGCAAGATATTCCACTTTCAAGCCCATCCTATCATAACAAAATGATTAGACCCCTCCTCACAACCATGTGTGAGTGGCAAGGTGGAGATAACAAGAACTTTTGTTATGCATCACTTACAATTCACCCCCGACCCTGTGGCTCTCAGCGAGGCACAGTTGTGGCAGGTTGTATCCAAACCTCCACCCCTTTGCTTATTCCCATTACTGGGTCAGCGTGCTTGATCACCTTCAGTGATATGTGTGGGAGCCGCGCTCCATGTTTATCGTGCATCACTACACATGTCATGCAGGGGTTTCATGTGCGATCCACATAACTACTTGTTCAGGCCTGTCCCATACCAGGCTTGCGGTTAGCACGTTGTTCATGCCACTAGACGCACAACACAAGGTTCTAGTCCTTATATGCCAGTGACCAGACCATCCACAACCCTGCATCTTCAGTGCCTGCATTCCTTTGCAGTCTAGCACCTCCAGTGCTACAGCCATCCATACCATTTTTCTGGTCACGGCTAGGGGTTTTATTTCATGAATATAAGTATATAAATACATATAATAGTTCATGGCTCAAAACTTGTTTATTTCACATTTCACAGATAACCAGTCTAGTACTGCCAATTCATAAATGAACCATTCTCAATCCTTCACATGCAATATTGCCTATATTCAAGGTTATGTTTTAGCAACATTTAAAATATAGGTTCAAGATGACCAAGGATATGACTTGCCTTCCGCGTCGTAAAATACAGTAGTTGACGTCGGATCCGCAGTGAAGTCCTCGAACTCGGGCTCTTGATCTGCTCTCCAATCAAACAAACAACCAATAATCATAATCTTTTCAATACATTATTATACTATATGCAATGATGCAAAGATGAAGTCTTGATGATTCTGGAATGATTGGGTTTAGAGGCTGATTAGGGTTAAGTTAAGGAAACCAATGTTAAGATTAGCTGTCAAAGGTTTACAAGGTTCCAAATGTCTCAAAATATCAGAATGATATCAAGGTTGCGACTGGTTCGCTCAAAAACAGCGAACGTCTTTAGGTCGACATTCGGTTCAAAGCATCGACATAGGGTCGATGAATGATAGAATTGTTATCTCAACTTGTGGTAGTAGAATAAAATGTAGATCACAACTCTACAAATTTAGTGGACAAAGTGGTTTTCAATTTACACAACCAGAAGTGGGTAAACAAGGTCAATGCCACTGGCTGACAAGCTCTGGCATAGAGCTGACAATGCCGAAAACTAGGGCTTGGCATAACTTTTGATCTGGAGCTCCAAATGATGCACCACTTTGTCTGGGAGGTAGGCAATGATAACAGGAACAAATCATTCAACAGGATCTAGGCAGAAAAAGGCTGGAAAGCAAGAAATTTGATGATGAACAGAGATGAACTGGCTGCACTGGAGCAGTTCTGGACACAAACTTGGCAGAGCTATATCTTCCAATCTAGGCCGATCTAGGTGTCGGGCTAGAAGACAAAAGTGCTCAGGAGGCTAAGGCACATCTAAATGACAAGGTTTCGAGGGCTGAAATGGCTGGAACAAGCTTTCCGGTCATCGGCGCCGGAGAAGAACACTGCTATTTGGGGGTTTTCAATTTAGGCCGAACGAACTCGATTCCAAGCTTGGGAAGTGATATATGGGTAAGAGGAAGCTACCTGCACGATCACTTTGGCCGGAGGATGGCCGGAGAAGCCTGGCGACGATCGCCGGTTTCTGGAGAAGTTCAAAAATTGGGGAAAGCTTCGATTGAAGCTCAATCTGGAGATCTTGATGCACAGGCTTGCTGGAAACGACTCACTGATCAACTTCTTCTACAGAATCGAGAGCTAATTCGAGGTAATTTGGCCTGCATTGCCGGAACAGGGCATTCTTCGAATTTCAGCCATTTCCGGTGATCGCCGGCGTTAGAGGTCACCGGGGAGCAATTAGACAGTACTACACAGAGAGGTTGAGTAGATGAGCTCACTGATGGCTTTAATTTGGCAGGAGATGATCTGTAGAGTGCTGGCACCGTGAGTCTCCTCGATGGCTCGCCGGAGAAGACGACTACAGCGAGGAAATTTGGAAATTGGTTAAGTCCTGGTGATGTGTGGAGGGAGCTGCTGAGCACAGGAGTGCTTAAATAGGCCAGGCGAAGGCCAGGCGAAGCTTCCAAGGAGGAGACAACGAAGTAATTGGCAGCTGTGATTAGATGGATTGCGTGAAGAACATCAGCGGCGAAGACTCAGCGAAGAACGGTGATTGCGACGGCAACAGGACTGCAACTGTCCACATTGTCGTTCATCGGGACTTTGCAAAGATGGAGCAAGCGGTGGCGACAAGTACGGGCACGGCAAAGCGACTGTCACGTCTGCCACGACAGTGACATCACCTGTGAGGAGCCCAGCTCGGTGCAGCTGGTCCCCTAACCACTTGACTTCCCAGGATGAGTCAATCACAGGATTACATTGCAGCAGCAAAATAGTACAATAGTCATAATTGTATGGCCATCAGGCCTTAGTACAAAACGAGGTACAGTGCCGTACAAGGCACAAGGGTCTAACAAAATAATACATCTAGTCGGCGGAAGCTAGTCCCGAGAGCAAACCACAGGAAACAGAGGTTGACAGCAAGACAGCACCACATCAGGGCTCCGGAGGAAACTGCTCATCATCTCCTGGGTCCGCAGCATCTTCAGGGTATCCTCCAAGGTCGTAGAACGCTCCATCTATTGATGAGTTGTTGCAAGGGTGAGTACTTACGTACTCAGCAAGTCATAGGGAAGGTAGAGATACATATATATATATATGACATGAACCTATGCTATTGGGGGAAAGAGTGAAAGGTTTTTCCCAAAATACATTTCTTTCTCAATTCTTACTCAACTTCTGATCATACCCATGGCAGTAAATAAATCATATTGATGGTGATACATATATCCTATATCCAAGGCGATATATCCTCATATCACATTATTTTCATTCAAGCCTTTCAATCATATACTCTTAGCAATATTTCATAACTTAGGACATAAACCATATGCCTCTTAATTATCATATGTTTGCTAGATTATGGTATTACCGCGACACGTCAACACATGACAGTCCACGGCAACGCCCCTTATCATGACAACACATGCCACTTGGGTAATCTTGAGCTAACAAATTTTAGTTTATAAAACAATACTTGTGTCACACCCCATGGATTTAATCCATCGCAGCATACTCCTAAAACTCGGGAGCACGAAGTATTCGAATACATTTTTAAAACTCTGCAGAGATGTACCTCTTTTTAAATCCACTTTTTCACTCGACTTCCATGTCGGGCCAACTCCATGCGACTTATACGCATGTGACAAGGCCGAGATCACACAACGTTTTTGCAGTCTAGTATTAACAGTGTCCCTGCCCGGTAAATGGACAATACCGTCCCAAGTACCGTTGTGGGTCCTCCCCACTGCCTTACTTCCTAGCCTGGGTCTATGTTCCCGCAGGACACATAACCTCTTTTGATTACAGTCGCGCACGACTTAATCTGGCGTAGGGCGTCTTCCTTCTTTACACCTTATCCTCTCATAATTTTTTCTGATCTCGCATCACTCATGGACGAACTGCGTCCCACCAGTTTCCACGCGAGAAACCGGATCGACAAGCCATGCAGGGAACTGATAATACTAAGAAAGCTACTAGGTTGCGCCTGTCCCATACCAGGTAAGTGGTTGGTACGTTTTTCATGCCACTAGACGCATAACACAAGGTTCTAGTCCTTACATGCCAGTGACCAGATCATACCACAACCATGCACCTTCAGTGCCTGCACATCCAGTGCAGCCAAGCACCTCCAGTGCTACCACCATTCCATACCAAAATACTGGTCACGGCTAGGGGTTCTATTTCATGAATATAAATGTACATGTTTATACTTTTATTAGTTCGTGGCTTACTATCTTATCAAGTTCACATTTCTCAAGTATTCAATCTATCACTGCCATAATATCATTGATCTCAACATGTGCAGTATTAATGAAATATCTACTCATGGAATAGCATAGCAATTCATAAAATATGGGTTTCAATATGTTCAAAGTATGACTTGCCTTCCGCGTCGTAAGTATCAACAGTCGATGACGGTTCAGCGACGAGATCTTCAACCCCGGACTCTTGCTCTGAACAAGATCAAACAAGCAAACAGGCATTACAATCAATCCTATTCTTACTAATTCACTACATGCAAAGATGCAAGGAGAAAATACTCTGGTGATACAAGGTTTTGAAGCGATTTGAGTTTAACTACAGTAACTAGGGTTAAGATTAGTTGTTAAGGTTTACAAGGTTCCAAAATATCAGGTTAATATCAAGGTGGTGACTGGTTCGCCCAAAAACAGCGAATGTCTTTAGGTTGGCATTCGGTTCGAGGCATCGACATAAGGTCGATGGGTGATAGAGGGCTCAACTCAAGTTGTGACAGTAGAGAAAAGTGTAGATCATAACATCAGGAGTCTAAGGGACAAGGCTATTTTCAAAGTGCATGGCTGGGAGTGGGTGAAAAGGCTCAATGCCACTGGTTGACATAGTCTGGCATAGGGTTGACACGGCCAGAAACTAGGGTTAGCCATATCTTTTGACTCAGGGCTCCAAATGATGCACCACTTTGTCTGGTGGTTAGGCATTTGTAACAGGAACAAATGTCTCAACAGGACCTAGGGCAGGAGATGGCCGGAAAGTGATGAAAACCGGCGAAGAAGTTGGCTGGCCTGGAGCACATGCAGTGTGAACAGTACAGTAAACTAGGGCATAGCTATATCTCACAATCTAGGCCGAATTAGAAGTCGTGATAGAAGACAAAGTTGCTCAGAATGGTCCAAAACATCTAGATGGCAAGGTTTCTATGACTGGATTGGCTGGATTTAGGAGATATTGGCTGGAGAAAAGATTAACTCAAACCTGATTTGGGCATTTCTGATCTAGGGCAAATAAACTTAATTCCTTGCTTGTGGATGGTCTTTGGGGCATAAGTAAGCTACTGGTAAAGTTAGATTAACTAGAAATGCACCAGAAAAGCTTGAACAGCAGCTCAGTTCACAAGCAAAGTTCCAATTTGGGGTTTTTCGTATTTCAGCAATTCTGTCGATTTTGGTTGCTTAGGGATGTTAAGCAAGGTCTAGTGAGCATATTTGATTTCTAGTTCGAAGGTTGAATCGATCTGGTTGAGGATTAATTGCTCGCCGGAGCTACTGGAATAAAACTGAAATTGCCGGCGACTGAGGATATTTAGACTAAATTCCAAGCTCGAGAAGCATGAGGGGGATGAGAGGAGCTCACTGGGGGTGTTGGATTGGAGAATGAAGCAGTGGAGAAGCTTGGCACCGTGCTCCTCCTCTGTTGCTCGCCGGGGAAGAAGAAGACACAGCGAGTTTGAGGGCTTAGGTGTTTCTGGTGGGTGTGTGATGTTTCACTGAGACCAGGGACTATTTATAGAGGATTCGGAGGTGTTGCAACGGCTAGAAGCGCACGGGGAGTTGAAGCCGGCTTGAATTGACTGGGAAGTGACCGGCGGCGAAGACAGGCGGCGAAGCGACGTCTTCACCGGTCGTGTCGGCTGCGCTGCTGCTCTGGTGGAGGTGAAGGCGAAGTGATGCCTCCCCAAGGCATGCTTGCGACGTGGCATCGTGCTTCTGCCGTGGCTGCAGCGATGGCGTGCGCGCGCGGGCAAAATTGGCGCTGCTGGTGCGGCCGCGGTGGCTCCACGGTGGCGAACGGCGTGCGCACACGTGGCAGGAACGCAGTGGCAAGGGTGGCGACCACGGGACTTCACCGGCGACGAAGTTCCTGGCGCGGCAGCGCGGTGGTCGCGGTCGTGCACGGCTGCTGGTCGTGTACAGTGCCTCTGGTCGAACCAGGGACCAAAATGCAATGATTCTTATTTGAAATCTGGACTGATTTGTAATTTCTGTCTTAGAGGTGGTTAATTTGAGATTTGATTTCATGGCTGAGTATAACATTTCTATTAGTACTCATCCAGCTCAAATTTAGAGAAAATTTGATAAGATTTGGGGGATTTCACCTATTTTCGAAAATAGGGTAAAATTAGGGTAAAATAAGTCTGGATTTTGTCGATTTTGAATTCTAGTAATTGGAGCGAGATTTTGAAGTCTGATCAAAAGGGAGATCTGTATCAAATAGTATTTGGAAGGTGTTTCCTGAAGAAATTCTGGAGTTGGAATTAATTTGCAGATTTTAGCCTTTTCAGGCTCCAGGTAAACAGAAAAGGGCTTATTCGCAGTAAAATTGGGACTAAACTGCGAAAAGTGTTTAGATGAATTAATTTGGCTCCCAACTTTTTGAAGTGAGTTGAGGATGAACTTAGGAACATATTCCAGGGGTTGCTTGAGTCTGAATAGGGTTAAATCAAGATAACTCAATCATCTGGAAACTGGGGTACTTAGGGTAAATCTGAATTTTCCTGTTTTCGAAAACAGAGAGAGACTTAGGTACTGGGAGTTGGGGTCAGAATTTGATCTGGCTCCCGAAGACTTTTATCTTCAGGGTAACTGGTAGGCTAAATCTGGATGGTCAGATCTTGATCTGGATCTAGAGAATAGATTTGGAGATTTTTAGGGTTTGGGAGAGATTAGAGTTCAACTGATCTGGCTACTACTACAGGGATACATGCATGCAGGATTTTCATGCAAAACTTTTCACCCCCAAAACCAGGGTGTTACAAGCCTACCCTCCTTAAAGAAATCTCGCCCCGAGATTTACCTAAAGAAGGGAAGAGGTAGGGATAAGCCTGCCGCAGATCATCCTCTTTCTCCCAAGTCGCTTCTTCCTTTGAGTGATCTTCCCATTGAACCTTGCAAAGCTTGATTTTCTTTCTTCTGAGTTGACGCTCATCACTAGCCAGTATTTGCAGCGGTTGAGTGAGATAGGTGAGATTCTTCTGAAGCGGAATTCCCTGGTGTTCTATCTGATCCGTTGGTTCCTTGAGGCACTTACGGAGTTGTGAGACATGAAACACGTCATGAATTTCTCCAAGGTCTGATGGTAAATCCAGTTTGTAAGATACCTCTCCTTTCCTCTTAAGGACTTTGAAGGGTCCAATGTACCTTGGGGACAGTTTTCCTTTCTGATGGAATCTCCTCATCCCTTTTAACGGTGTAAGCTTGAGATAAACTGATTCGCCTGGTGCGAACGACAATTCCCTTCTTCGGTTGTCGGCATAGCTCTTCTGGCGTGACTGTGCTGTCTTTAATCGTTCTCTGATGAGCTTAACGTGTGCTTCAGCTTCTTCGATTAGTTCGGGTCCAATGACTTGCCTTTCTCCTGGCTCGTCCCAATGTAGTGGAGTTCTACACTTGCGCCCATACAAAGCTTCAAAGGGTGCCATTTGCAGACTAGCTTGGTAACTGTTGTTATAAGTAAACTCCGCAAATGGTAAGCACTTTTCCCAAGAGGTTCCGTACTCTAAGATGCAAGCTCTGAGAAGGTCTTCCAAGATTTGATTTACCCGTTCCGTCTGTCCTCCTGTCTGTGGATGATGGGCGGTGCTAAACTGCAATTGGGTTCCCAAAGCTTCGTGGAGTCGGTTCCAGAATTTGGATGTGAATTGCATTCCTCGATCTGAAACGATCTTCTTCGGGATACCATGCAGTGTCACTATTCGCTGCAGGTATAGCTCCGCTAATTTGTTGCCATTATACGTTTTCTTGACTGGTATAACATGAGCAACTTTCGTGAGTCTGTCCACAACGACCCATATGGAATCATATCCCCCTTGTGTTCTGGGAAGTCCTGTGATAAAATCCATACCAATCTCTTCCCATTTCCAAGCTGGCACTGGTAAGGGTTGCAGCTTTCCAGCTATCTTCTGATGATCGGCCTTAATCCTTTGGCAAGTGTCACATCTTGCGACATATTCCGCGATTTCCCTCTTCATTCCATTCCACCAGAATTGCGTCTTCAGATCCTTGTACATCTTGGTGTTTCCAGGGTGTAGTGAGTATGGGGTTTTATGAGCTTCGAAAAGAATTAGTTCCTTAAGGTCTGTATTTCGAGGCACACAAATCCTTCCCCGATACCATACAATTCCTTGATGATCTTCAATGAATTCCTGGGTTTTTCCTGATCTGATGCGGCTCTTGATCTTATGTATCTCTTCATCTTCTTTCTGAGCATCCTCAATCTGCTTTTGGAGTTGAGACTCCACCGTCAATGTAGCTAACATCCCAGATGGCACTATGGTTACTTCAAGATTCTGAAATTCCTGCCGTAAGCACGGGTTCTTAGGTGTAGCTCCTTGTAGGGTATAAGCCTTCCTGCTCAAGGCATCTGCCACTACGTTGGCTTTCCCTGGATGGTAGAGTATGCTGAGGTCGTAGTCCTTGATCAGTTCGAGCCATCGGCGCTGACGCATATTGAGCTCTGTCTGTGTGAAGATATACTTGAGGCTTTTATGATCTGTAAAGATCTCACACTTATGTCCAATGAGATAATGCCGCCATATCTTTAAAGCATGCACCACTGCCGCTAACTCCAAATCATGAGTCGGATAATTTTCCTCATGAGGTCTCCATTGGCGTGAAGCATAAGCCACCACTCGACCTTGTTGCATTAACACACAGCCTATTCCTTGCTTTGAAGCATCACAGTAAACTACAAAATCTTCTTTGCTGTCTGGTAATGTGAGGACCGGTGTTGTTGTCAATTTCTGCTTCAGCTGCTGAAAACTTTCTTCGCACTTGATGGTCCATTCAAATGCAACATCCTTCTTTGGCAAGTTCGTGAGAGGTTTGGCTATTTGGGAAAATCCTTCAATGAATCTCCTATAATATCCTGCTAATCCCAAGAAACTTCTAATCTCTGAAACTGAGGTAGGTTGCTTCCACTCCTTGATTGCAGAGGTTTTAGCCGAATCTACTGAAATTCCTTCTGCTGTCAACACATGTCCAAGAAATGAAATTCTTGTCATCCAAAATTCACATTTATCAAACTTGGCATAAAATTGCCTCTCTCGTAGCCTTCCCAGGACTAGGTGTAAATGTTGCTCATGTTCTTCCGTACTCTTGGAATATATCAGAATGTCATCTATGAATACTATGACAAACTTGTCAAGATAATCCATAAACGTACTGTTCATGATGTTCATGAAAGCTGCCGGAGCATTGGTCAATCCAAAGGGTACTACTGTAAACTCGTATAAACCATATCTGGTAGTGAAAGCAGTCTTCGATATATCTTCCTTCTTGATTTTCAGCTGATGATATCCAGATTTCAAATCTATCTTGGAAAATACTTTGGCTCCTCGAAGTTGGTCGAACAAGTCATCAATTCTTGGCAATGGGTACTTGTTCTTAATGGTGACTTCATTCAAAGCTCGGTAATCTACACACATTCGTAAGGTTCCATCTTTCTTCCTTACAAACAAAACTGGAGCTCCCCAAGGTGAAGCACTGGGTCGGATAAATCCTTTACCCTCCAGTTCCTCTAACTGGTTTTTCAACTCTTCTAAATCCGTTACCGGCATCCTATATGGTCTCTTAGCTATAGGTGCCGCTCCTGGTTTAAGCTCAATGGTAAACTCTATCTCCCTGTCAGGTGGCATCCCTGGGAGTTCTTCTGGGAATACAGCCGGGTATTCTTGTACTGTGGGCACTTGATCCAGGTATACTTCCTGAAGTGCATGGACTGATCCTTGCAATTTTTTGACCGATGATCTTTCCGCATGGAATAGGACTTCCTTCCCTTGGTTACTAACAAGGCTTAGAGTTTTCTTCTCACAATCCACTAGACCTTTATGCTGGGATAACCAATCCATTCCTATTATAATGTCTAGGCCTTGCTGTTCTAGGACTAATAAGTTAGCCCAGAACTCTATCCCATCTATTCTGAAGGTTATATGACGACAAGCTGAATATACAGGCAGCTTAGCTCCTGGGGTCTGTATAGCCATAGGGTACTTTAGAGGTACCATAGGTATTCCCACTTTAAATGCAAAATCTTCTGATATGAATGAGTTTGTAGCTCCAGGGTCAAACAGTATTAAAGCAGATGCAGATTGGATCAAGAATCTACCTAGGAGAATGTCAGAGGCATTGTCTGCTTCTTGAAGGGAGGTGAAGTTCAGTCGGCCTCCTCGGCCTGCCATTGGTCTTCCTCCTCGCCCTCGTCCTCGGCCTGCTACATTTCCCCCTCTGTTGGGCAAACCTCCTCTGGGGCTCTGCAATGGTGGTGAAGCCGTGGTTCTAGGTGCCATCGCTTGTGTTCCAGCTTGCGATCTTGCTATCGCCGTTGGGAGTTGGATCCACGGGCAACTGTCCTTGCGGTGTCCCATCTGTCCGCAATGATAGCATTGAGTCCTTGCCTGAGGGCAATCCCGTTGATAGTGTGCTCCTCTGCAGTTGGGGCATATTGGCGTGAATGGTGGTCTTGGCGCCGGGTAGGGCGGACGAAAATTTGGAGGTGTTGGGGCCCTTCCCCTAGATGAGCTAGCTGGCAGTCGCGACTGTTGCATCATCTTTCTCTTCTGATTTTCTTCTCCAAGGCCTTGCTTTTCTTCTATCTTTAATACTCGATTCACCAGGGTCTGGAATTCTGTGAACTCATGGGAGGCAATCTGATACTGCAAATAGTGCTGAAGTCCTTCGGTGAAGCGTTCAATCTTCTTCTCTTCCGTGTCGATGTCGTTGGACGCATACCGAGCTAGATGGTGGAATTGGTGCAGGTACTCAGTGACGGTCCGGTTCCCTTGAGTCAAGTTCCGGAATTCTCGGCGTTTAGCTGCCATGACGCCTGTAGGGATATGGAATTTTCGGAACTGATCCTTAAATTCCGTCCAAGTGATGTTGTCTTTGTCCATGTGTGCTTCTTGATAATTCATCCACCAAGCAGCTGCTGCTCCAGTGAGTTGGTGTGATCTGAATAACACCTTCTCTCGATCATTGCAACGAACAGTGTCCAGTTTCCTTTCAATGTCCCGCAGCCAGTCGTCTGCGACGATTGGGTCGGTCGCGCTTGCGAAGGTTGGCGGTCGCGTCTTCTGGAAGTCCGAGAGTCGAGTTCCGACGGCAGTACCTTCAGCAGTCCCTGGCATTTTCTGAATGACTTGAGCTAGCAACTGGGTATGCGCAGCCTGGGCTTCTTGGCGGCTCCTCTCCATTGAAAGAAGAATTTCCTGGAGACTTGGTGAGTCTTCTTGTGGTGGTAGTGAGCTCTGTGATCCTGGATGAGGTGTGGATCCTCTTCGTGGCGTAACTGGGTCTTGGCCCTCTTGGTCATCTTGGGTCCTTCTCCTTGTGTTGACCATTCTGATCTTCTGAAGAGAGAAGCAGACAGGTCTAACTAACTAGAGAGAAATAGGGTACTGATACAGAAATTAATGCGAAACTGATTCATTAATGCACAAGTAGTTAATACAAAAGCGGCTAAGTGCCTTAGTCTGATACAACCAAAACACAAGTAATGGTGATGATAACAACCAAAAGCATCACCAATCCTAGAAGATCTACCCTGGCCTGAGGATCTAAAAGAACAGGCAACTAACTGCTCCCACAGGGCTCAACCTCCTCTGGCTCCATCTCGCCGTCGGACTCCTCCAGAGTGACAAACCCGGGTGGTCCAGACTCATGGAACAGTAGTGCAGACCCACTGCCCTCTACCCGGCGGGTGCTAGGGGTAGAGAACGAGCGTCGGTACCCAGCTGCATTAGCAACCCTCCGAGGAATCAAGCTAGGTCCTGCACTGGGTCCAAAGGTACGAGCTGGGGAGACAACTGTCGGAGCAACCTCCTCAACTGTGCGGCGCCTCTGAGCTGCAGGCTGAGAAGTCAACGACGGGGAAGCGGTTCGGCCACGTTTCTTCTGCTCCTCCAACTCCTTGCGGAGCTCCTGATGCTCAGCAAGCAACGTAGAGTAGCGCGAGTCGAGGGTCCTCAACAGACCTACGGTGCCTGCCAGACACGGGTCCGGGTACTCCACGATGGGTGGCAACCCAGAGGGAGATGAAGGGACGTGACGGAAAGGTGACTCCTGGAGCCGGCATGAGTACACCTGGCGTACCCGATGCACCGCCTCTCGAGCTGCGTCCTGGATAGCATCCAGTCGGCTTGCCCTGCTGGCCTCCACTCTGATCACCTGTCCCTCACGACTATCGAGAGCGTGCACCAGTACTTTGGCCTTGAAGCCATAGCGACGCCCCTCATAATAGTCCCAAATAATCTCGCAGATCGGCCGCTCATCAATCCCTAGGAATTGAGCAATATGCCACAGCAATGTGGCCCATCCACCGAGACGCTCGATGTAGCTGAAACGCTCCTTGGCCATCCTGCCGAGAAATTTTGGAAACAAAATAATATTTTGAAATCAACATTTTTAAAGGAGCAGAACAACCTTTTGCAAAAATAAAACTTTTCAGAAAATTTTTTTTTTTTTAAATAATTTACGAGGTCCTGGCGCTACCAAACCCTAAGGGTACCGTCCTACAGTCAAGGTCTGTGCTGCTCTGATACCACTATTTTATGTCACGTCTGCCACGACAGTGACATCACCTGTGAGGAGCCCAGCTCGGTGCAGCTGGTCCCCTAACCACTTGACTTCCCAGGATGAGTCAATCACAGGATTACATTGCAGCAGCAAAATAGTACAATAGTCATAATTGTATGGCCATCAGGCCTTAGTACAAAACGAGGTACCGTGCCCCCCGGGCATGTCCCGGGCGCCGCCATGTGGCCCGGGGACAGTGGCCTCCGGTGCCTGCCCCGGGCGCCGCCATTTGGCCCCCGGGACCGTGCCCCCCGGGCATGCCCCGGGCGCCGCCATTTGGCCCGGGGACAGTGGCCTCCGGTGCCTGCCCCGGGCGCCGCCATTTGGCTCCCGGGACCGTGCTCTCCGGGCATGTCCCGGACATCATCGCCCTCCTAAAAGGTAAAACCCCTGTTTGTTTATCACGTGCAGGTCACGCGAGGGACGCCTCGGGAATCAGCGACCACCTGTCAAGCATCCAAGACGTTTGACCGGGAGAAGGACGGTCCTACCCTTCAATCCGACGGTGGCTTACGGGGTAGTTTAGGTTTTTTGCTTCTTTTTGGGGCTATAAATAGCCCTTGTACCCCTCTGTTGTAAAGGATCAACTCATTATTATTAGGAATAGCTAATCTCACAGACGTGCTCCGGAAGCCTCTCCCACGGAGAGAGCCTCCCCAGCCGACTTCGGTCGGGAGCGCGTCGACAGGACTAGGGCCCCCACTGGGACCCGAACCTGTATAAATCTTCGTGTCTTCTATTGTGTTTGTCCGGCGGGGGAGGACCGGTCGCTCGGTCAACCCGCGCTGCGTGATTTCTGCTAGGATCGTCTTCAAAACCTGCCGGGGTATTCTCAATACCACGACGGTTGGCGCCGTCCGTGGGGACCCGTGACGAATCGCCATGGCTCCTCCGAGAACAAGGGCCCGCGCCCTTCCCGGTGACGCCGGTCTCGGTGACCTGGCGCCACCCGTCCGGGACGCTGCTGTTCCGGCGCTTCCGTCCGGAGGCGACCATTCCCAGGTACCGCCTCCCACCTTTCCTCTCAATCTAGGCGCCTCCACCTCCGGGTCGCTCCCGGCGGCCGCGGGGACCTCGGCCGGGACGAGTTTCCCCCCGACGGCTCCCCCGGCTCCCCGGGATGCCCTGCTGGAGGCTCTCGTGGAGGGTCAGCTCCGCGCCCAGCGCTCTATGGACGAGCTCCTTAGTGCGTTGGCGCGGCCCTCGGCCCCCACATTTTCGTCGCACCCGTATCCGGGGATCATGCCCCCGTTTATGGGATACCCAGCGGCCCCTCCGGCGTCAGGGGGGCTGTCTACCCCGTATAATCCAGCTGGGGGGTTCCCTCCCCCCGCAGGATATACTTCCAGACACTTCTCGGCACCCGGGCCTGTCCCGGTGCCGGGAGGCTATTTCATGCCCGGGCCCTTCGCAGCACCAGGGGGGTACCCCGTCCCCGGCTCGCTTCCGGGGCTGGGGGGTCATTTCATGCCGGGGGCTATTCCTACGCCGGGAGCCAGTCCCGCCCCCCGCGTTGCGTTTACCGCACCGGGGCCGGTCGACAGAGCAGCTCCCGTGCCTCAGCGAATTTCCCCCCGCATTGGCTCCCCAACCCCGGACGTCACCGAGGGGGCTCACCCCCCACTGGTTCCGGATGTCACAGGGGCTTCCCCCTTTCCGGTCCCGGTGGTTGCCACGGGGGCCCCCTCTTCGGATCCAAACGCCGCCCCGGGCGCCCCCTCCCCAGTTCCGGATGGTGCAGGGTCTCCCCCCTTTCCGGTCCCGGGGGCCGTCGCAGGGGGCTCCCCCCAGCAGGTCCCGGTAGCTCCCGGGCCGGCTGCTACAGTGCAGGAGCTCCCTCCCCCAGCGAAGCAGGTCCGCTTCTCCCGGGGGGAGGTCGAGCGAATGCATTCTCCCAGCCGCGGGGAAGAGCTCCCCCCCGGTCGTTGTCGCAGGGAGCCTCGCTCTCGCACCGGTCGGGGGAAGAGACCCGCCGAAGAACCATCCTCCCCGGAGGGAAGCCCGGACATCCGGGAAATCAGTCCCGGCCCGGAAGAGAAGCATCGCCACCACCACTCTGGCGGCCCTCTTGGGCCGCTACCTGATTCGGATAACGAGGGGGCGTCCCCCGTTAAAGAAGGCAGTGACTGGGGCTCCCCCCGGGAAGTGCAGGGGGCGAACCAGCCTCTATGTCGAAGACTCCGCAGCATCCGATGGCCGCGGCCCTACCGTCCCCCGCACATCGAACATTATAATGGCGAAGCGGACCCTTACGAGTTCGTGCAGATCTACTCCACAGCCATCTTCGCGGCGGGGGGGGACGAGAGCGTCCAATGCAACGTCTTCCCCCTCTACCTCACCGGCATTGCCCGCTCCTGGTTTTACAATCTGAAGGCGGGCTCCATCAAGTCTTTCTCGCAGCTGAAGCAGGAGTTCTGCGCCAACTTTCAGGGAAATTACGTACGTCCCCTGGATTCTTCACAGCTGTACACAGTGCGCCAGAGGACCGGGGAGACCATCAGAAGCTTCTTCAAGCGCTTTGCCCAAGTAAAAAGCAAAGTGGCCCACGTCCCGGACTCCACAGTGATCGAAGCCTGCAAAAGCGGGATCCTCCCGGGGGAACTCCACCGAAGACTCTCTCGAAGCTGCCCCTCTTCCGCCGACGAGCTCTTTAACGTACTCGAAAAGTACGCTCACGCGGAGGAAGACGACATCTGGAAGAAGACCCAGGGGGCCCCTGCCCCCGCCGAGCGGGGGGCCCGGGATCCCCCTAGGCGCCCCAGGCAGGGGGGCCGTAGCGAACCACGGCCTCGGGACACTTTTGTCCTCGAGGGCGGAGGCGGCTCGCGCGACCCCCCGAAGGGCAACCGCCCCTTTCCCGAGCCGAGAGGCCATGGCGGCGGACAGTCTTCGCGCGGCCGCGAAGGCCCCGCGGGGAGAAACCGGGAAGGACCGTGGTGCAGCTTCCAGGGGTCCAGTACCCACGCCACCCGAGATTGCCACCAGCTGCTGCAGCACTTCGCGGTGTTCCTCGACCAGCGCGGGCAGGGGGGGGGGGACTCCGGCCTCCTTGCCCCCTCGGCCAGCTGTTCCGGCCCTTCCCGCTCCCGCGGGGGGGCAGCAGGTGCAGGAGGGGGAGCCTTCAGACGCTCTCCCCTTTCAAACTTCTCAGCGCCGCATCAACGTCATCGTAGGGGGCTCCGCCTCCGGGCGGGACTCCAAGCGCCAGCGCAAGGACTACGCGCGAGAAGTTAAGGTAGTGGGGGTGCTACACGCGTCCGTGCCGCCCAAGTGGTCGGACGTCCCCCTCACCTTTACGGCGGAAGATGCGCGAGGGGTTCGCTTCCCCCACGACGATGCGCTCATTGTCTCTGCGACAATCTACAACTGCCACTTGGCCCGCATCCTCGTGGACGGTGGAAGCTCCGCCGACGTCCTGTTCCTCAAAACCTTCAAGGAAATGCAGGTGGATGAAAAGCTCCTTCTCCCTGTCCCTTACCGGCCGCTCCGCAATCAAGTCGCAGGTCCTCGCCGACTTCGTCGCAGAGTGGACTCCCGCCTCTGGGTCCGGGGACGAAGATCTCCCTGTGCCGCCCCTGCGCAGTGACCATTGGACCCTGCTGTTTGATGGGTCGCTGTGTCTCGCTGGGGCTGGCGCGGGGGTAGTCCTCCGGAGCCCCGAGGGGAAGGAGCTCGAGTACGCCGCGCGGCTCGAGTTCCCCGCAACCAACAACGTCGCCGAATACGAGGCTCTGCTCCTCGGGATGCGCCTCGCGCGCTCCCTGGGGATCCGGCGCCTACTAGTGAAGGGAGACTCTCAGCTCGTTGTCTGCCAAATGGACAAGTCATACCTGTGCCATGACGCAAATTTAAGTCTTTACTTGCAGGAAGTACGGAAGATGGAGAAACACTTCGACGGCCTTGAGGCCCGGCATATCCCGAGGAGGGAGAATGACCGGGCCGATGCCTTGGCGCGGGCCGCAAGCGCCCGGGAAACGCTCCCCAGGGGGGCCTTCTTGGAAATCATCATGAAGCCCTCGGTGGCCTCCCCCGATGCAGGCCCCGAGCCTCCGGTCCCGGAGGTCGCCGAGATCGTCCGACCTTCATCTTGGATGGACCCCGTCATCTCCTTCATCAAGGGAGAGGGGGACCCTCCCCACGAGACCGAGGCTAAACGCCTCCGGGCCAAAGCCCGGGCATATCTCCTGCTGGAGGGAAGGCTCTACAAGCGGGGGGCTTCAGCCCTCCTGCGCTGCCTCCCCCGGTCGGAGGGACTTCAACTCCTGGAAGACATTCACGCGGGAGCTGTGGTTCTCACCTAGCCCCGCGTGCCATCGCCGCCAAGGCCCTTCGGCAGGGCTTCTACTGGCCTACAGTCATGCGCGACGCGCGAGATCTTGTCTCCGCGTGCGAAGCATGCCAAAAAATGGCCAAGGGCTTGAATCTCCCCCCTGTAGCGCTGCGGACTATCCCCATCACTTGGCCCTTCGTGCGCTGGGGGATGGACCTTTTAGGGCCCTTCCCCCCAGCGCCCGGAGGATACAAGTATGCGGTAGTCGCGGTCGACTACTTTACAAAGTGGGTCGAGGCGGAGCCCTTGGCTAGCATCACCTCCCGGGCCGTTCAGCGGTTTTTCTGGAAAAACGTCGTTTGTCGTTTTGGTGTCCCCCGGGAAATCACCGTGGACAACGGGACCCAATTCGACTCGGCTTACTTCCGGGAATTCTGCGAAGGCCTGGGGATCGTCATCCACTTCGCCTCAGTGGCCCATCCTCAAAGCAATGGGGTCGTCGAGAGGGTCAATGGCGTAATCCTACAGGGGTTACACCGGAGACTCGAACAAACCGCTTCCAAGCGGGGCGCGTGGGCAGAGGAGCTCCCTAGCATCCTCTGCTCGATGCGCACGACCCCGTCCCGGGCCACAGGGCGTGCTCCCTTCTCCCTAGTCTACGGGGCGGAGGCAGTCCTCCCCCCGGAGATCGGCTTCCGGTCGCTGCGGGTCGAGCTCCTGAACGGAGCCACGACCGCAGCCTACCGGGCCAACGAAGACAACCGGCGGCTGGAAATCGACCTCGTGGAGGAGGAACGCGACCGAGCGCTCCTCCGCCACGCCATCTACGAGCGCAAAATGTCGCGCGCATACAACCAGCGCGTGCGCGAAAGAGCTTTTCGCCTTGGGGACCTTGTCCTCAAGCGCGTCACGGACCCCCAAGCCCAGGGAAAACTCTCCCCCAAATGGGAGGGCCCCTACAGGATCTCTGCTGTCCTAGGCTCGGGGGCCTACAAGCTCTCCAACCTTCAAGGGCAGGAGCTGAAGCACACCTGGAACTTGCGTTTACTTCGCAAGTTCTACGTCTAGCCTTACGGGCCTGCCCCCTCCCCCGGAGCGGTCACGCCGGAGGGGGAGGAGGGGCACTGTAGTTTCCCTTTTTTCCCCCTTCGCGGCTTCGCAGGGGGGGGCTTTGTATATTTCGTTAATAAATGCATAGCCTTTGTTCTCCAACTGTCTCACTGCAGGTTGTTCTTGTTTACCGCCCCTAGTGGTGATGCCCTCCCCGCGAGGACGCCCTCCCCGCGAGGATGCCTTCCCCGTGAAGATGCCCTCCCCGTGAGGATGCCCTCTCCGTGAGGAAGTGGGCCCTGCCCCAGCAAGTCCCTCCTGAAGGGCGGCTTACGAACAGCCCTCGTGGACTGAGGGTGTAAGCGGCAACCCGGTCCCCAGCGGCCGCGGTAACGAGTCACTTTGGGAGATTAGTCCCCTACCCAAACACTCAAGACCCGTCTCCGGGCACTTCCTCCTCCGGGAGTAGACGCTCTCCTCAGCGGGACGTCTAATGGCTTTCTGGATTATCTTCCTCCTCCGGGAGTCGACGTTATTCCCGGCTCCCCGTTCTCACGGCGACCGGAGGATCAGCCCCTTGCAGCTTGATTGGATCTATCTTCCTCCTCCGGGAGTCGACGTTATTCCCGGCTCCCCGTTCTCACGGCGACCGGAAGATCAGCCCCTTGCGGCTTGATTGGATCTATCTTCCTCCTCCGGGAGTCGACGTTATTCCCGGCTCCCCGTTCTCACGGCGACCGGAAGATCAGCCCCTTGCGGCTTGACTAGATCTATCTTCCTCCTCCGGGAGTCGACGTTATTCCCGGCTCCCCGTTCTCACGGCGACCGGATGATTATCTCTCGAAGACCTTATTCCCGGCTCCCCGTTCTCGCGGCGACCGGACAATTGCTTTACGAAGATTGGGTTTCTCAGATATATTTTCCCCCGGACACATTATTCCCGGTTCCCCGTTTTCACGGCGACCGGACGAAGTCTCCCGGGAAGCTCCCCTCCGGAGGTCTTGTTGGCTTTTCATGAGCCCCTTCCGCGCCTAGTTCCCGGTTCCCCGCTCTCCCGGCGGCCGGATGAACCTCTCCCGGTGCCCCCGGGCACCCCGGAAGGCCCCTCCCTCGGAAATCCTTTTACAATTTTCTAACAAAATATTTCTACAGGTTATGCTCCCCCCGGGGACCCTGTTACCCCCACAGCACGCGGAGGCCTCCTCCCGCCCGCTGTGGGTGGGGGGGGGACAGGGGGCCCCCGGGAATAACGTCGACTCCCGGAGACCCTGTTACCCCCACGAAGAAACTTAGCTCATCCTTGTTAAGATGAGTCGTCCAGACCATCCAAGAAGAAGAAAATAGAGGCAATAAAAGGAAACAATGCGCTTTATTGATCAACAAACCCGGAGGACATCTTCCCCCTCCGGTGGGTTTCGGAAACGATACAACCCGGGTCCTAACCCGGGGGATTTTCCACGAGCCTAAAGCCCCTACGCCTAAAGCTCCCGGAGGCGCTCCCTCAGCTCCCGGGCCAAGTCCCGGTGCAGCGCCCGGACGCGACGCTGAGAGTCCCGAAGTACGTCTTCGGGCCAAAACTCGTACCCAGCCGGCGGAAGTATCCGGAGAGGAGGTATCATCTGGGTCTTCGGGCGCGGGGGAGTTAATTCAGCACGGCTGTTGTCAAAATTATCCAAGTGCCATTCCGGGCGCCACCTCAACCGGACAGGTTCCCGGGCAGTACCGCCGTCGCGCCTCCCGGAGACAAGGCTCAGCAAAATCAAAGCCGCTTGGGCATCCCCCGGAGAGCCTCTCCCGGACCGTTGCTCGGGAGCAACCCCCCGGGAACCTTGGTAACATTTCATTGCAAAGACTTAGAAAAATTTCTAATATATTTCATTGCAAAATGTTTTTGTACAAGTGCCCGGGGCTTCTCCTAAGAAGCTACCGGAATCAAAATGTCTAACAAAATAAAAAGGGGTCCTAGCTAAAGACCCGGGGGAGGCTCATACTTTGGCATTGGGGTCCTCCCCCCGGGGAGCTTCCTCCGTGGCCGGGGCAGGGACATCCGCGGCCGGAGGCGCCGGTGTCGGGAACCACGTCCGGATGATCCGGTCGTAGAACCCCTCCGCCAGCAGCTCCACCTCCCGGCGCGTTGGCTCGAAGGCCTCCGGGAAGCCCCGGGGGATGCGCCCCCCGATCGCCCGGGCGCCGACCCCACGGTAGTCAACGAGCCCCGCGGCGGCCGCGATGACGGGGATCGCCCGGCCACGTGCCCAGACGTCCGCAGCCTCTGGGATGGCGGAGACTTGTGCGTAAGAAAACGCACAGCCTCCGCGAGGGTCGCCGGGGGCACCTCCGGGCCGCTCCCGGAGCCCAGGCTAACGCCAAGGCTTTCCAAGGCCGAGCGGACGGAGCGGCCCGCGTCCGACAGCGCCCGGACGCTGGAGCTCTCGAGCTCCCGGAGCGCCTTCTCCCGCACCTTCGAAAGGTGCACCTGCGGCCGGGCCCGGGACAGCTCATCAAGAGCTTCGCCCCGCTCCCGGAGGGCTGCCTCCCGCTGCTCGACGCAGGCCGCGGCCCGGCTCTCTGCCTCCTTGAGCAGCCGGGTGACCCGCTGCTCAAGGCCCCAGGTAACAGTCGCTACCTACAAAATGCATAAAGAGTTAGAAAAATCTTAAGTGCAGGAAAAAAGCTGAAGTGTTGAGAGCTCGAGTTACCTGGGCTCCGAGGGACTCGAGCCCCTCAAAACGCTCGTGGAGCGTTCCTCCTGCTACGAAGGCCTGCACCTTCCGGTTGTGCAGGCCCTCCGCGTAGCGGGCCACCTCACCCGCGGGAAGTAGGGAGGTGTCTTGCCCGGCCCTCCTGTCGCGGCCGGGAGAGGGCCCCCGGACCTCTGAATCCGGGGGCACGGCCGGCGTCGCCGGCGTCTTCGTCGACGAAGTTTCCTCCGAAGACGAAGACGAAGATTGGGCGGGGATCTCCGCCCGGGGGGGGGATCATCGGGCCTTTCCTCGCCCCAGGCCGGAGGGCCCTCGGAGCCTCCTGCTCCGGGGGGACCTCGAAGACTGAGGGGCTCCCCCCCTCTTCATCAACCGGCCAGATGCGGGGAGGCCCCTCCCCCACCAAGTTCCGGGGAGGCCCCTCCCCCACGAGGCGCACGATGCGGTCGTTTTTGTCGGCGAAGTACCTCCCCAGGAGGTGCTCCGCCTTGTCCCTCGCCGCCGGGTACGGGCGCACTGTAAGAGGTAAAAAGTTAGTCAATTTCCCATAAAAAACTGCAAGTACAAAAATGCAGGGGACTTACGCCGCGTCACCGGCTTGACCGGAGGCCGCTGCTCCGGGCCCATGCCGATCCCCCTTCCCCCGCGTGAGAAGGGGGAAAGCAGCAGGAGCGCCAGCTCCTCCGCGGCGTCCCGCATCGAGCGGGCCTTCTTCTCCAGCACCACCTTCCCGAGGAGCTCGAACTCCTCGTCCGTCCACACCGGCGGCTTCGGTGCGGACGACCGGCTGTAGGTGGGAGGCTCCGGGGCGTAGACCACTGCCTCGTCCCGGACCCAGAGGTAGAACCACCTTCGGAGCCAGTCCCCCCAGTGGTCCCAGGAGGCCGCCGCCGGGTAGTCCGCCACCCGGGAGGGCAGCATCTGGACCATCACCGAGCCGAAGGGGGACTTCGGTCCTCCCTTCACCAGGTGGGAGCTCCGCGCTGCCGGCTCGTAAAAATACCGGAAGACGCGGAGGGTGGGCTCCCGCCCGGTCGCCGTCTCGTACAGCCAGATGAAGAGACCCATCCGGACGAGGGCGTTGGGGGTGAGGTGGTTGAGTGCCACCCCGTACTCCTTTAGGAACTCCCGGAGCATCGGGTGCACCGGGAGTCGGAGCCCTGCCTCAAGGAAGGCCTCGAAGGCCACAACCTCTCCGGGCCTGGGGCGGGGGGCTCCGTCCTTCTTTAGGGGGACCCGGATGTCCCCCTCTTCGACGACGCCCTTCTTGACCAGGGACTCCGCGTCCGAGGCCGAGAACTCGGAGGCCCAGAGGAAATCCGCGGGGATTTCCTCCGGGGGCACCTCCGTGGTCTTCGCTAGACCTTTGGGTGCCATTAGGTGAGTTCTTTGTTTTTCGGTGGCTAAGTTTTCAGGTGGCTACGGCTACAACTCCCGGACGCTCGCTACCGGAGAAGGCTACCGGAAATGCTACCGGGAGAGCGCTACCGGAAGAGCTGAAGCTGGAGTTGGAAAATTTGGAATGAGCTACCGGGGCCCCCTAAGGCCCTATTTATAGAGGCTGGCCGTGATCTAGATGCGCGCCACGTGGCCCCCTCGGAGCAATCTGGACCACTGATTCAAACCGTGCGCGGGAAACGAAGGGACAGGCGCGTAAATCGAGACGCCGTTTCGAACCCCGCGTGCATTTATTGTGAGAACGGCGCGGCCATGAAGCGCCCGGCACAGAAACCGAAGCGTCGCCGGGGCTCCAGTGATTTTTGTCCAGAGTTTTCGTCCGGAGATTTTCCCAGTACCGTAACCATTCCCTCCGGGGGCTCAAGCTTCGTCCCCGGAGGGCATGGGGGGCTGCTGTTGGGGGAAATCTCCATGCGGTCAAGTCCAGGTAAGGTCATGATTGCCCGGGGACAGTGGCCTCCGGTGCCTGCCCCGGGCGCCGCCTTTTAGGCCCCTGGGACCGTGCCCCCCGGGCATGACCCGGGCGCCGCCATTCGCCCGGGGACAGTGGCCTCCGGTGCCTGCCCCGGGCGCCGCCTTTTAGGCCCCTGGGACCGTGCCCCCCGGGCATGACCCGGGCGCCGCCATTCGCCCGGGGACAGTGGCCTCCGGTGCCTGCCCCGGGCGCCGCCATGTGGCCCCCGGGACCGTGCCCCCCGGGCATGTCCCGGGCGCCACCATTTGGCCCGGGGACAGTGGCCTCCGGTGCCTGCCCCGGGCGCCGCCATCTGGCCCCCGGGACCGTGCCCCCCAGGCATGTCCCGGGCGCCGCCATTTTGCCCGGGGACAGTGGCCTCCGGTGCCTGCCCCGGGCGCCGCCATATGGCCCCCGGGACCATGCCCCCCGGGCATGTCCCGGGCGCCGCCATTTGGCCCGGGGACAGTGGCCTCCGGTGCCTGCCCCGGGCGCCGCCATTTGGCCCCCGGGACCGTGCCCCCCGGGCATGACCCGGGCGCCGGCATTTGCCCGGGGACAGTGGCCTCCGGTGCCTGCCCCAGGCGCCGCCATGTGGCCCCCGGGACCGTTCCCCCCTGGCATGTCTCGGGCGCCACCATGTGGCCCGGGGACAGTGGCCTCCGGTGCCTGCCCCGGGCGCCGCCATTTGGCCCCCGGGACCGTGCCCCCCGGGCATGACCCGGGCGCCGGCATTTGCCCGGGGACAGTGGCCTCCGGTGCCTGCCCCGGGCGCCGCCATGTGGCCCCCGGGACCGTTCCCCCCTGGCATGTCCCGGGCGCCACCATGTGGCCCGGGGACAGTGGCCTCCGGTGCCTGCCCCGGGCACCGCCATTTGGCCCCCGGGACCGTACCCCCCGGGCATGCCCCGGGCGCCGCCATTTGGCCCGGGGACAGTGGCCTCCGGTGCTTGCCCCGGGCGCCGCCATTTGGCTCCCGGGACCGTGCTCTCCGGGCATGTCCCGGACGTCATCGCCCTCCTAAAAGGTAAAACCCCTGTTTGTTTATCACGTGCAGGTCACGCGAGGGACGCCTCGGGAATCAGCGACCACCTGTCAAGCATCCAAGACGTTTGACCGGGAGAAGGACGGTCCTACCCTTCAATCCGACGGTGGCTTCCGGGGTAGTTTAGGTTTTTTGCTTCTTTTTGGGGCTATAAATAGCCCTTGTACCCCTCTGTTGTAAAGGATCAACTCATTATTATTAGGAATAGCTAATCTCACAGACGTGCTCCGGAAGCCTCTCCCCCGGAGAGAGCCTCCCCAGCCGACTTCGGTCGGGAGCGCGTCGACAGGACTAGGGCCCCCACTGGGACCTGAACCTGTATAAATCTTCGTGTCTTCTATTGTGTTTGTCCGGCGGGGGAGGACCGGTCGCTCGGTCAACCCGCGCTGCGTGATTTCCGCTAGGATCGTCTTCAAAACCTGCCGGGGTATTCTCAATACCATGACACATGATGTTCCATAATCTAGTATACAAGCTCTTAGAAGATCCTCTAGGATTTGGTTGACTCTTTCTGTCTGTCCTCCCGTCTGCGGATGATATGCAGTACTGAAATCCAACTGGGTTCCTAGGGTTTCATGCAGTCTATTCCAAAATTTGGAGGTAAACTGGGTTCCATGATCTGAGACTATCTTCTTAGGAATACCATGCAATGCCACTATTCTTTGCATGTATAACTCTGCTAATTTACTGCCATCAAAAATCTTTTTGACCGGTATGAAGTGAGCTAATTTAGTAAGTCTGTCCACAATAACCCATATGGAATCATATCCTCCTTGAGTTTTAGGTAATCCTATAATGAAATCCATACCAATTTCTTCCCATTTCCATAATGGTATTGGTAGAGGTTGTAGCTTTCCTGCTATTTTCTGGTGTTCTGCTTTAACTCGTCGACACGTATCACAGTTTGCAATATACTCTGCAATATCTCTCTTCATATTATCCCACCAGAATCTGGTTTTCAAATCTTGATACATCTTTGTGTTACCAGGGTGTATTGAGTATGGAGTTTTATGTGCTTCATGGAGAATTATTTCCTTAAGATCTGCGTTTTGAGGTACACAGATTCTTCCTTGATACCATACAATCCCTTGGTTATCTTCAATAAAGCCTTGAGCTTTTTCTAACTTGATTCGACTCTTGATCTTACAAATTTCTTCATCTTTCTTCTGGGCATTTCCTATCTGTTCCTCAAGTTGAGATCTTATTGTTAAAGTAGCTACCGTTCCCTGCGGTACTATTTCCACTTGATGATTCTGCAACTCTTGTTGTAGGTAAGGGTTCTTCACCGTAACCATTCCTTGTAGGTTGTAAACCTTTCTGCTTAGGGCATCAGCCACTACATTAGCTTTCCCTGGATGGTACTGAATACTAAGATCATAATCTTTGATCAATTCCAGCCATGTTCGTTGACGCATGTTGAGCTCTGTCTGTGTGAAAATATACTTGAGGCTTTTATGATCTGTAAAGATCTCACACTTACGCCCAATGAGATAATGCCGCCATATTTTTAAAGCATGTACTACTGCTGCTAACTCCAAATCATGGGTCGGATAATTCTCCTCATGTGGTCTCCATTGACGTGAAGCATAAGCCACTACTCGACCTTGCTGCATTAACACACAGCCTATTCCTTGCTTTGAAGCATCACAGTAAACTACAAAATCTTCTTTGCTGTCTGGTAAGGTGAGGACTGGTGTTGTTGTCAATTTCTGCTTCAGCTTCTGAAAACTTTCTTCACACTTGATGGTCCATTCAAATGCAACATCCTTCTTTAGCAGGCTTGTAAGAGGTTTGGCAATTTGGGAAAATCCTTCGATGAATCTCCTATAATAACCTGCTAATCCCAAGAAACTTCTAATCTCTGAAACTGAGGTAGGTTGCTTCCACTCCTTGATTGCAGAGATTTTAGCTAAATCCACTGAAATTCCTTCTGCTGTCAACACATGTCCAAGGAATGAAATTCTTGACATCCAAAATTCACATTTGTCAAACTTGGCATAAAATTGCCTCTCTCGTAGCCTTTCCAAGACTAGGTGAAATGTTGCTCATGTTCTTCAATACTGTTGGAATATATCAGAATGTCATCTATGAATACTATGACAAACTTGTCAAGAAAATCCATAAATGTACTGTTCATGACATTCATGAAAGCTGCCGGAGCATTGGTCAAGCCAAAAGGTACTACTGTAAACTCATATAAACCATATCTGGTAGTGAAAGCAGTCTTCGGTATATCTTCCTTCTTGATCTTCAGCTGATGATATCCAGATTTCAAATCTATCTTGGAAAATACTTTGGCTCCTCGAAGCTGATCGAACAAGTCATCAATTCTTGGTAATGGATACTTGTTTTTAATAGTGACTTCATTCAAAGCTCGGTAGTCTACACACATTCGTAGAGTTCCGTCTTTCTTCCTCACAAACAAAACTGGGGCTCCCCATGGCGAAGCACTGGGTTTGATAAATCCTTTGTTTTCCAAGTCTTCGAGTTGATTCTTGAGTTCCTCCAAATCTGTAACTGGCATCCTATAGGGACGTTTTGCTATAGGTGCTGCTCCTGGTTTAAGTTCAATACTGAATTCTATTTCTCTGTCAGGTGGCATTCCTGGAAGTTCTTCTGGAAACACATCAGAATATTGTTGTACTACAGGCACTTGTTCCAGGCATAACTTTTGTAATGCTTGAACAGATCTTAGCGATCTCTTGACTGCTGATCTTTCTGCATGGAATAGAACTCTCTCCCCTTGGCTACTGACAAGACTAAGGGTTTTCTCTTCACAATCTACTAGACCTTTATGTTGGGACAACCAATCCATTCCCAAAATAATGTCTAGACCTTGTAGTTCTAGAACTAATAGATTTGCCTCAAATTCTACCCCTTCTATAATGAAAGTTACATTTGGGCAGATCGAGTAGACAGATAATCTAGCCCCTGGAGTTTGTATAACCATAGAGTACTCCAGTGGTACTTGGTCTATATGCATTTCAACTTCAGATGCAAATGCTTTTGACATGAATGAATTTGTAGCACCAGGATCAAACAATATTAAGGCAGATGCAGATTGAATCAGAAATCTACCTAGAAGAATGTCGGTGGCGTTGCCCGCTTCTTGAATTGAAGTATAGTTTAATCTTCCTCCTTGGGTTGCAGCTGATACTCTACCTCTTCCTCTTCCTCGATTAGCCATGTTTCCTCCTCTTCCTGCTGAATTTCCTCTAAAATTCTGTGATGGTGATGCCCTGGTTACTACTGGCTGTGTTCCTGCTTGAGATCTGGGAATGGACATCGGAAGTTGTATCCAAGGACAGAATTCTTTACGGTGCCCACGCTGTCCACAATGATAACACTCAACACGAGGATGAGGGCAATCCTTCTGAGAATGATTTCCTCGGCAGTTGGGGCACAATGTCATTGCTGGTCTGGGATTCTGATAAGATGGTCGGAAATTGGGAGTGATAGGAACTCTTCCTCTGATTGGATTTGGCTGTGGTCGTGTTTGCTGGAACATCCTCCTCTTTCGGCTTTCTTCCCCCATATTCTTCTTCTCTTCCACCTTTAAAGCTCTGTTCACTAGGGTTTGAAATTCCGTAAGTTCATGAGAAGCAATTTGATACTGTAAATAGTGTTGAAGTCCTTCTGTGAAGCGCTCTATCTTCTTCTGTTCAGTATCCACATCTCCAGGTGCGTATCGAGCCAAATGAGTAAATTGGTGTAGATACTCAGTAACTGACTTACTTCCTTGAGTTAAATTCTGAAATTCCCGACGCTTAGCTGCCATAACACCAGTAGGTATATGAAATTTCCGAAATTGATCCTTAAATTCCCTCCAAGAAATATTATCCTTATCAAGATGGGCTTCCTGGTAATTCATCCACCATGCGGCTGCAGCTCCTGATAACTGATGAGATCCAAACAAAACTTTTTCTCGTTCGCTGCATCGGACCGTGTCCAGTTTCCTCTCGATATCCCATAACCAATCATCGGCAACCATGGGATCGGTCGCACTAGAAAATGTTGGTGGACGGGTCTTTTGGAAATCTGTTAATCTCGCTCCTACAGCAGAAGTAGTTCCTTCTGTTGTTCCAGTAGGTAGTTTCTGAACTATCTGAGCTAACAACTGGGTATGAGCTATCTGAGCTTCTTGTCGACATTTCTCCATTGACAACAAAATTTCATGAAGACTGGGTTGTTCATTCTGAGGTGGATTAGAACTCTGAGATCCTTGCTGAAACAAAGGGTCTCTTGTCATAGTTTCTTCTTCCTGCGGAGTCTGACCTATATCTTCTCTTCCACTTCGAGATCTCCTTCTGGTGTCAACCATGGTGGCTCTGAAAAAGGTTTAGACGGATCTAACTAACTAAGGCCAACTAAGACAGCAATGCAGAAATTAATGCAACTACTTTAATGCATAAAATTACTTAGGCTATTAGCCATAATACACAAATTAACCATTGCAAAAGCAACAGCGAATCACAAAGCTATCAAGAGCATCCACTAGCTCTGTCTACACCAACCTCTAAGACACTCTGAAACAACAGAACGCACTCTCACAATCTTACCGAATTTTAGAAAATCCCAATAAAATTTTGAAATGAAGGTTTTCAAGAGCTACAAAGCTCATTATTTTTACCAAAATAAAGTTTTCAACAAATAGTTTCTAAATAAATTACGTCTTCCTGGCATGGCCAATTTCCTAAAGGTGTCGTCCTACAGTCAAGTTCTCATGTTGCTCTGATACCAACTTTTCTTGTCGCGCCCCGAGACTGGGACAACGACTACTCCTGTAGAAACCTAGCTCGCTGCAGCTAGTCCCAAACCACATACCTTTGACTTCCCAGGATAAGTCAAACACAGGAGTATATTACATTGCAACAGAGTACTCACAAAATATTAAGCAGTGTGGCCTGCTGGCCTTAATATTACATAAAGAGGATTACAATGCCTACAAGGCATTCAGGGTTTAGCAAAATATTTAACTACGCAGCAGAAGATAGGTGCCCCTCCCACAAAAGAAGTTGACGGCAGAACAACACACTTCAAGGTTCTGGCGGAACTGATTCTCCTCCTTCTGGATCCACGTAATACTCCGTGCCATCATCTTGATCAAAGTAGGCTCCATCTATTGAGTTGAATGTTGCAAGGGTGAGCACTTACGCACTCAGCAAGTCATAGGTAAGAGTAGATACATATAGTAGTGATGATATGAACCTAGACTAGTCAAGAATTATGGATATTTGTACAATAATCTTTTCCTTTCTCACCTCATCCCACGGCAGCACTTTTTATAATATAACATCATCATTCATGTTCACTAGATTATAGCACTACCGCGACACGTCGACACACGACAGCCTACGGCAGTACTCCTTATCATGACAACACATGTCATTTGGGTAATCTTGATTAAACATATTTTATTTAGAAAATAGTACTTGTGTCACACCCCGTGGATTTAATCCACCGCAGCAGACTCCTATAAAACCCGGGAGCTCGGAGTATTCGAATACATTTTTAACTCTGCAGAGAGGTACCAATTTACCCGCAAGATATTCCACTTTCAAGCCCATCCTATCATAACAAAATGATTAGACCCCTCCTCACAACCATGTGTGAGGGCAAGGTGGAGATAACAAGAACTTTTGTTATGCATCACTTACAATTCACCCCCGACCCTGTGGCTCTCAGCGAGGCACAGTTGTGGCAGGTTGTATCCAAACCTCCACCCCTTTGCTTATTCCCATTACTGGGTCAGCGTGCTTGATCACCTTCAGTGATATGTGTGGGAGCCGCGCTCCATGTTTATCGTGCATCACTACACATGTCATGCAGGGGTTTCATGTGCGATCCACATAACTACTTGTTCAGGCCTGTCCCATACCAGGCTTGCGGTTAGCACGTTGTTCATGCCACTAGACGCACAACACAAGGTTCTAGTCCTTATATGCCAGTGACCAGACCATCCACAACCCTGCACCTTCAGTGCCTGCATTCCTTTGCAGTCTAGCACCTCCAGTGCTACAGCCATCCATACCATTTTTCTGGTCACGGCTAGGGGTTTTATTTCATGAATATAAGTATATAAATACATATAATAGTTCATGGCTCAAAACTTGTTTATTTCACATTTCACAGATAACCAGTCTAGTACTGCCAATTCATAAATGAACCATTCTCAATCTTTCACATGCAATATTGCCTATATTCAAGGTTATGTTTTAGCAACATTTAAAATATAGGTTCAAGATGACCAAGGATATGACTTGCCTTCCGCGTTGTAAAATACAGCAGTTGACGTCGGATCCGCAGTGAAGTCCTCGAACTCGGGCTCTTGATCTGCTCTCCAATCAAACAAACAACCAATAATCATAATCTTTTCAATACATTATTATACTATATGCAATGATGCAAAGATGAAGTCTTGATGATTCTGGAATGATTGGGTTTAGAGGCTGATTAGGGTTAAGTTAAGGAAACCAATGTTAAGATTAGCTGTCAAAGGTTTACAAAGTTCCAAATGTCTCAAAATATCAGAATGATATCAAGGTTGCGACTGGTTCGCTCAAAAACAGTGAACGTCTTTAGGTCGACATTCGGTTCAAAGCATCGACATAGGGTCGATGAATGATAGAAGGGTTATCTCAACTTGTGGTAGTAGAATAAAATGTGGATCACAACTCTACAAATTTAGTGGACAAAGTGGTTTTCAATTTACACAACCAGAAGTGGGTAAACAAGGTCAATGCCACTGGCTGACAAGCTCTGGCATAGAGCTGACAATGCCAAAAACTAGGGCTTGGCATAACTTTTGATCTGGAGCTCCAAATGATGCACCACTTTGTCTGGGAGGTAGGCAATGATAACAGGAACAAATCATTCAACAGGATCTAGGGCAGAAAAAGGCTGGAAAGCAAGAAATTTGATGATGAACAGAGATGAACTGGCTGCACTGGAGCAGTTCTGGACACAAACTTGGCAGAGCTATATCTTCCAATCTAGGCCGATCTAGGTGTTGGGCTAGAAGACAAAAGTGCTCAGGAGGCTAAGGCACATCTAAATGACAAGGTTTCGAGGGCTGAAATGGCTGGAACAAGCTTTCCGGTCATCGGCGCCGGAGAAGAACACTGCTATTTGGGGGTTTTCAATTTAGGCCGAACGAACTCGATTCCAAGCTTGGGAAGTGATATATGGGTAAGAGGAAGCTACCTGGACGATCACTTTGGCCGGAGGATGGCCGGAGAAGCCTGGCGACGATCGCCGGTTTCTGGAGAAGTTCAAAAATTGGGGAAAGCTTCGATTGAAGCTCAATCTGGAGATCTTGATGCACAGGCTTGCTGGAAACGACTCACTGATCAACTTCTTCTACAGAATTGAGAGCTAATTCGAGGTAATTTGGCCTGCATTGCCGGAACAGGGCATTCTTCGAATTTCAGCCATTTCCGGTGATCGCCGGCGTTAGAGGTCACCGGGGAGCAATTAGACAGTACTACACAGAGAGGTTGAGTAGATGAGCTCACTGATGGCTTTAATTTGGCAGGAGATGATCTGTAGAGTGCTGGCACTGTGAGTCTCCTCGATGGCTCGCCGTAGAAGATGACTACAGCGAGGAAATTTGGAAATTGGTTAAGTCCTGGTGATGTGTGGAGGGAGCTGCTGAGCACAGGAGTGCTTAAATAGGCCAGGCGAAGCTTCCAAGGAGGAGACAACAAAGTAATTGGCAGCTGTGATTAGATGGATTGCGTGAAGAACATCAGCGGCGAAGACTCAGCGAAGAACGGTGATTGCGACGGCAACAGGACTGCAACTGTCCACATTGTCGTTCATCGGGACTTTGCAAAGATGGAGCAAGCAGTGGCGACAAGTACTGGCACGGCAAAGCGACGTGGCGAGGAGTTGCTAACAAAAAGCCATTGATCGCGCGCGGGAGCAGGCGCTGGTCGTCGATGTCGCCACGGTGTTGCCACAGCGATGGCTGAGACACTGACGCGTGCGCAACAGGAAGAGCAAGCATGCACGAGCACAAATGCAAGCGGAACTTGGCCGGCGGCGAGCGTGCACGGCGCAAGGAAACCACGGCGAGCCCTGGTCGTGCGCACAGTAAACGGCCTGGTCGAATGCTGCTGTTGACCTGGTCGAAAATGGACTGAACTGCAATTTCAATTCTTTGAGTTTTGGACTGAAATGTAAATCTGGATATTTGGTAGGTTTAAACTGAAATTGATTTCACTAATCTGGTAGATTATATTCAACAAGGTATTTGGCAAGGATAATTGATAAAATTTGACACATTTGAATAGTTTTTGATACAAGCTGAAAATAGGGTAATTTAGGGTAAAACAAGATTTAAGTTTTCTCGATTTCGAATTCTGGCATTTAGGGTTTGATTTTGATATCTGCACAGAAGAGAAACTTGTGGCAAATAGCATTTTGAGAAGATTTGTCGAAGAAGTTCTGAATTTGGAGTTAATCTGGAGATTTTAGCCTTTTTGGGTTTTCAGATATCAGATAAGGACTAATTTGCGATAACTCTTGGACTAATTTGTGAAAAGAGTCTAGATGATGAAATCTGGCTGCCAACTTTCTGGTTTAAGGTATTGGCTTACCCATGATCATATTCCAGGAATAATCTGGTCTGAACTTGGTCAAGATTTTGATTAAATCTGGATTTCTGAAACTTAGGGTATTTGGGTAATATAAGGTATTTCTGTTTTCGAAAATAGAAGAAGTAAATAAATCTGGGATTTAGAGATAAAATTGGATCTGGGTTCTGAAGACTTTTAAGTTCAAAGTAACTGATAGATCACACCTGAGTAATCTGATCTTGATTTGGGGTTCACAAGGAAGATTTGGAGATTTTAGGGCTTGAGAAAGATACTGATCTGGCTATTACTACAGATACATGCATGCATGCTATTGATGAAAAAGGAAGTTTTCACTCCTAACTCAGGGTGTTACAGATGCCAACCGTGGAAAGTCCCTGAGGGCTCCCATGGAAAGTCACAGACGCCTCCCGCGGAAAGTCCCGGAGGGCTACCGGGGAAAGTCCCGGAGGGCTCCTGTGGAAAGCCACGGACGCCTCCCACAGAAAGTCCCGGAGGGCTACCGGGGAAAGTCCCGGATGCCTCCCTTGGAAAGTCCCAGAGGGCTCCCGTGGAAAGCCACGGACGCCTCCCATGGCAAACCCTAACGCCTCCCGTGAAATGTCACAAAGGCCTCCCGGCAAAAGCCACAGAGGGCACCCATAGAAGGCCGCGAGCACCTCTCCGAGCTCCAGATGCCTCCTGTGAAATATCATGGAGGCCTCCCTTAGAAGGTCACAGACATCTCTCCAAACCCTGGACTCCTCCCATCGAATATTGCGGACGCCTCCTGGGAAATGTCACGGAGACCTCCCGGGAAAAGCCACGGGGGTCTCCCGTAGGATGCCGTGGGTACCTCTCCTAGCTTTGGACGCCTCCCGTGAAATATCACGGAGGCCTCCCAGGCAAAGCCACGGAGGCCTCCCGTAGAAGGTCACGGGCATCTCTCCAAACCCCGGACGCCTCCCTTGGAATATTGCGGAGGCCTCCCAAGAAATGTCATGGAGGCCTCCGAGCCCCGGAAGCCTCCCATGGCAAAGCCCGGTTGCCTCCCTTGGAATATCGCGGAGGTCTCCCGGGAAATGTCAAGGAGGCTTCCTGGGAAAAGCCACGGAGGCCTCCCGTAGGAGGCCATGGGCACCTCTCTGTGCCCCGGATGCCTCCCATGGCAAACCCTAGACGCTTCCCATGAAATGTCACGGAGGCCTCCCGTGAAAAGCCACGGAGGCCTCCCATGCAAGGTCACATGTGGGTGACATCATGAGTGCCTCGGGAACTAGCGGGGACACTTGTCAAGCATCCAATCCGTTTGGCCAGTGAAATGGCTTCGGTGCCCTTCAATCCGACGACCGTCGCTAGGGCCTTTTAGTCCTTTTGCATCTTTTGGGGCCTATATATACCCCCTTTGTACCTCATTTGAAGGAGATATCAATTTCATTTTATACACACAAATAACAGGCATCCTTTGGAGACCTCTCTCCCCGAGAGAGCACCTCCCCAGTAGACTCACGTCCAGAGGGTATGCCGACAAGACTAGAGCCCCCACCGGGACTCGAACCTGCATAAAATCCTCCGTGTCAATCTCTGTATTGCCCAGCGGGAGGTGACCGGTCACTCGGTCAGCCCGCACTGTTGTACACGTGTTACACACACGTCTGAGAAATCTGTCGGTGGTATATTTTATACCATGACAGTCGTAAACCAGGTAAACAAGGAGGACAACACCTCTGATGATACAATTGCTCATTACCTGAACGAGGTGAGGAAATTGGAAAAACACTTCAGTCATTTCGAAGTCCAATTTGTTCCACGGAGAAACAATGTTCTCGCAGACCAATTATCAAAAATTGGGCCCGCACGTCCATCCGCTCCAGCAGGAGTGTTTGTTGAACACTTGAAATATCCCTTGATTATGTTTCCAGTCGAGAATGATGAGGTGATAGTTCACATCGCCAACCTCGAGCATGAAGGGGATTGGACCCGATCATTGCGGATCTATCTCGAACATGGGACCTTGCCGGAGGACGAAATCGAAAGTAATCGGTTAATACGAAAGGCGCATATGTACAAAATGATTGATGGGGTTTTGTATAGAAAGGGTACTCACGGAGTGTTCATGCGTTGTATATCTCAAGAGGAAGGTAGATCCCTCTTGAAGGCCATTCACGGCGGTGTATGTGGTGCACATGCATCTTATGGGACGCTAGCCAGAAAAGCTTTTCGACAGGATTATTATTGGCCTTCGGCACTTAATGATGCCATGCACTTGGTCAAGACATGCCCACAGTGTCAATTTCATACACGTCAAGTTCACCAGCTTGCATATGTCTTAAAAACTATTCCTTTAACTTGGTCATTCGTGGTATGGGGAATAGATATAGTGGGACCTATGCCCAAAGCAGTTAATGGATACAAGTTCTTATTCGTAGCCATTGACACATTTACTAAGTGGATAGAGGCTGAACTAGTCTGCAATATAATCGCCGCTGTGGCGAAGAAATTCTTTCATAAGAATATTGTAACATGATTTGGTGTTCCAAATAGTATCATTACCGACAACGGCTCCCAATTTGTTAGTGGTCTTTTTCTGGACTATTGCGACGATATCCATTGCTCATCCACAGAGAAATGGCGCCGTTGAACGTGCCAACCGGCAGATATTGCAAGGCATTAAGAAATGAGTTTTTGATCACCTTAAGTTACGCTCGGGGGCTTGGGTAGACGAATTCTACTCCGTTCTATGGGCCTTGCGCACAACATGCAGCCGAGCCATGGGTGAGACGCCTTTTAGTTGGTATATGGTACTGAAGCTGTATTACCTACCAAAATTCGTATTGGGTATGTTCGTGTGGATCAATTTGATCATTCTGATCAACATGAACAATGTGTACAAGACATTATTCTCCTTGAGGAGAAATGTGATCAGGCGTTAATTAAGTCAGCAACATATTTACAAGCTTTATGTAAATACCATAGTAAACGGGTGCGACCTCGTAGTTTTCACGTTGGTGACCTGGTTTTACAAAAAATTCAAAACCACTCCAATCGCAAGAAATTCTCCCCTCAGTGGGAAGGCTCCTATACTGTGGTCTTAGTGTCGCGACCAGGATCAGCTCGATCAGCGATGGAAGATGGAAGGATCTTATCCAATACTTGGAATATAGATCAATTGCGCAAGTTCTACGTGTAAGTTTTTCCATTTCCATTTTCCTGTTCAATTAGCATATTTTTTACAATAAAACTTTCTTTCATTTTATGTTATAAGTGTATTCTCAATTGATGTCCTTTGGATCTATTCAAGCCATGCTTGAGGTTCAATACTATGGTCACGTACAGTCTGCAATCATAGATTTGATCACAAATGGTCATCTCATCACAGTGTTTAAAGTGGGTTCACTAATCGATCTCATGGTTGCATCTAGATAAGACATCTCTAAATAAGCCATTTCTCAACGCACATGAGACTTACTAGCATGTTTCTGATTTTCGAGTGGCTATTAGTTCGCGAAAAACTTTAAGCACTCACATTGAGCTGTGTGTACTTGTGATTTTATAATAAGCTCTAGTTTGAAATTTTCTTTATAAGCCGTTTCTCAACGCATAAGAGGTTTTGCTGGGCATATTTATTGTCCTACAATTACTATACTGAGTTCTCAGTATTAGTAATATCAGGAGGGGGCTAGGAGGATACAACTATAACATTTGATGGCAGTATTTTCATAATTTTATGTCTCAGAAAATCATGCATCTGCATATTTTCTATTAGAATTGTATGTGTGCATGTACACAAATTTGAACAAATCAAAGAACTTTGTATTTATCATTGTTTTTTTTACAAAAAAAACAAAGGGGAAGAAAGTACATTAGGCCAGATTAAGCTCTTTTAGGAGGTTTTCAATCAATGGCCTGACTTCATCCATAATAGTGCTCAGTTGATCCTCACTCTCAAATATGGCACTTCTGCCACTGGTTTCAGATTGAGATCTGGGCCCTGGTGATGCCTAAGTTTGCACATAATGGCAGAGGCTATAGATTCAACATTGGTCTTCAGTGCCTCTTTCTTCCTATTCGTGTCCTCAGGAATATATTCGAGGAGGGATTCAGTTTGAGCCGTGACCAACTTACAGGATTCACTGAGGCTTAAGGTTTCCTTTTGAGGATCGAAGATACCAATCTTCAGTAGATCCGCAACCGTCTTCAATTTCTTGAAAGCTTCTTGAAAGCTCCTTTAGGGCTTTCTTTTATTCGCAGACAGTTTCAATAGTTTTCTTGAATTCTTCAATGGTTGCATGTTGGTGTTTGATGGTCGCAAGAAGTTGTCCGGCTTGAGTTTCTGTCTGGACACACTTCTGCTTGAAGTCATTTCTCTCCTTGCAAAGGCTCTTTATTTGTTTTTCTTGTGCTACAAGAACAAGGTAATGAGATTACAGGAGTTCATGTAAGGAAATAACATTTTTACTTCGAAGTGAACTTACAGGCTAGTTTCTTATTTAAACCTCATTGAGTTTGTTCTTCAGGGAGGAAAGCTCTATGGCCGCAGTCTCTTCTTGACCTTGTTGATCAGCCATGCTCTTCATCAGTGAAGAGTTCTCCTTGCGACCATAGACGTAATCATAAAGCTTTGATGACGTTCAGGTTAGTATAAACAATGCATGGATACTTATTGTCGTAGACGGCTGATTTCCTTTTGTGCAAGCTCGATTTGTTTTGCTAAAGCTTTCGATTTGGTTAACATTTGGGTCAGACCCTGAAATGCAGTAAAATCTGTTGTTTAGACTTGGATATTCCTGAGATTTTACATTAGAGAGAGGGTAAAATTTTTTACTTACCTCTAAGAAGCTACTGAAGGTTGTCTTTAGTGAATTTTTGGGTTCACCCGAAGATTGAACTGCGAGGAAAATTCTTTCCTCAACCATGGGGGCTGTAGATGTTGTTCCTTGCAAAATTGTTCCCACAGTCAAGTCATATTGTACGGTTTCAATCTATTTGGATTGCATGTCCACAATTATTTCTTCCTCAATGACCTGAGGATTCATATCGGCCATTGTGCTTATGCCTACATCTCCTGTGACCACCATGGCAGGTGTTTCGATGAATATCGGTGGTTAGCAGGTCATTGAATTTGCACTATTGCAACTTTTATTAAATATGAGATGCTTACCGTAATTGCTATTTCCAGGATTGTAGGGGGTGTCACTAGGTCTGGGCACGTCGAAGATATGGCCATAGGGTTCTCTGTGACCATGGCGGTTGTGGCCTCAGTGCTGGTAGCTTCCCCTGTGGCCACGAGCTCTTCCGTGACCACTGATTCCTCCATCACGATAGTTGTCTCTGCTATTGTGTTCGGCACGTTGGGAATGTTGGGGCAAGATGAAGTTCCTCTAATCCTCCGAAGAAAAAGAGCGGTTAATCCTCTGGAGATACCTCACCCTTTACGGCTAAGAAGTAACTCCTACTCGTGTTTGGCATAACAGGGGGAAGAGAAAACCTAACCACAGTAGTATTCGCATCGGTTTTCTTTGCCTTTGATGAAGCCCCTCTTATGGTCTTCGCCTTGGTTGCTCCAGGGGTTGGCTCCTGCATCTTCTTGGCTTTGGAAGAGATAATTTTTACTCTTTTTGATGCTGGCCTCCCAGAAGGCCCAACATCATCCACAGGACATTTTGTCCTGATAACTTGCCCTTCCAGTAGTTATGTCATTCAACAGTTTACTCTTTGATGATCAATGTCAACGGACATACATGAACACATTTCTCGAAAGAAGATTTACCTTTTGACGTTCTTGTTTGATGTTGTCTCTACTGCTGACCAGGCTCTGCGGTCGGGGTGAGACTAGTGCTCCTTCTGTCGCTATGTTGTGCGACTTCAGAAGGTTGTTTGTCCTTCTATCTATCTCAGATGGGGATAGGGCTGTTTATCACGATGATCATTTAGTATACACATCAGATTGTCAACAATTTCACATATGTTGATAGTAAGCAAACTTACCATGATTATAGTCCAGGGTGCTATCCACCAAGGAACATACCCCCCAAGCTGGATGTTCTCTCTTTTTCAGGGGGCTTATCCTATTCTTCACAAAGTCGTGGATTACATGTCATGCTGTTAGTCCCTGCTGGACTAAGTGAAGAATGACTTGCGCCTGTTTTTGCAAGTCTGCACCCAATACTGGAATAGAGTCCATTTCGCCAGTTTTCACTGGCCGCCGGTTCTCAAAACCATAGCTGCTCTCCATTGGTGTGGCGCAGTGTAACCATCTTTGGTTACATCCATGCACAGAGTCATGCAAAGGGAGAAAGGATAATCTTTCTTCTCCCTTAGGCGAAAATACATGCACCCGGTTGCGCTGGTGCTCTTCGACCATGCAGAAAAGTAGAATCGCCGGAACAGGTCCACGCATGGCAGCACTCCCAACAAATGCTTCACACAGGTGCTGGAAAATGGCTAAGATCAAAACAGAGTTGGGATAAAGATTTACCAACTCTAGATCATAGTGTGCAAGAACGTCTTGGAGAAATTTGCTCTCCGGAAGACGAAATCCACAGTGCAGAAAGTCTTCAAAGATCACCAATTCATTCTCCTGGACGGTTGGAGTTTCTTCTTGCTTCCCAGCAGGCGGCCAGTTGATCAGCAGTTGGGAAGGGAGAATCTCTTCTTTCCCCAATGCTGCTAAACTCGCACCGTCGCAATGGCACGATTGGCTCCAGGATGCCATTGCAGTGATGAAATCTTTGGAAGTAAGGGGATTTTTTCGTGGTGGACTTTGCAACGATGCAAAATGAGGGTTTTTTGCGTCAGAGTAGCTGAAGAGAAAGAGGGTTTTTTCTGAAGCTTCCCAAGCAAGGAAACTCCTTTATAGGCTCAAGTCCACCACCAGCTACATCCATTATTTTAATATTATTTCCTAATGGGTTTTCACAGATTGAACCCGAAACCATATCGCTAACCCTAATAGAATTTGAAACAAAATAAATCTTTTTGGAAACTAAAGGGTCATTTTATTAAACATTCCAGGGCTACGATACAAATAATCATATTTGTGGGACCCTCATTTGAGGAATCCGGTGGCAACCGCCTAGGTGGATTGCACTCAGAAAGGTACAACATAAGCTCACAACAGCAATAGTACAATAACAGTAGGGACAAGTATTAACAAACACATGGTCGCAGGGACCAATATTACATTAACATAACGCCAAGAATGGCGCTGACTAGAGTTGCTACGAAAATAACAATTTTGTCAATACAAGATTCGGCATCGAGGTACCGAACACAAACCATAACACAAAGAGCGACGACGAAGATCTTCGCTTCAACTGACAGCGGCGCTGGAAAGGTTCCCACGACATCTGACTCAGCTCGGTGCATGACCCTTCTAGGGAACTAGATCGTCGGGGGCACCTTCATCTTGTTCCTCAAGCTCAAAGCCGTAGGAATCGGGGTCGACAAATCCTTCTTCTGAGTTTGTGTGCAAAGGCAAGGGTGAGCATGTTTTTATACAATGCTTAGTAAGTCTCGTTATGAGAATGCAGGTATATAGATGAGGGGTTCTCAAGGAATGAGGTCTTTGTTTTATATGTAAGAATAGAATAGATTCTTTGAAAAGCAATACTTTGAAATCTTAAGTTATACTTTACTCCATGACCTACGAGTACAGAGTATCTGATACTTCTTTTACACTTTGCAAAGGTGTACCGCTTTTTAAATCCACTTCTTCACTCGACTTTCAAGTCGGGCCAACTCCATGCGAGTTTTACGCATGTGACAAGGCTGAGCTCACACAATGCTTTTGCAGGATAGTATTAACAGTATCCCCGCACGGTAAATAGACAGTTAAGTCTCAAGTACCATTGTGGGTCCTCCCCACTGCCTGACTTCCTGGCCTTGGCCCATGTTCCCGCAAGACACATAGCCTATGGATGCAGCCGCGCACGACTCAAATTCAGGAGTAGGGCAACTTCCTTCAATCCACCTTTTCCTCTCATTATTTTTCTGATCTCACATCACTCATGGCCGAACTGTGGCCCACCAGTTTCCACGCGAGAAATCGGACCGACAAACCATGCAGGGAACTGTTAATACCAAAAATCTACTAAGTTGTGCCTGTCCCATACCAGGCAAGTGGTTGGTACGATTTTCATGCCGCATAGACGCACAACACAAGGTTCTTGTCCTTATGAATTAATAGTGAGGCGACATTCACATGCCCAATGCGCACACAGCAGCCAACCAATCAAACCATCCTCACTACCAATTCTAATTCACATTTTCTTTCACAAAAAGGGGTTTTCAAACATGTTTATCATATAATTGACCATTTAACACTCAACGCATGTATTTAAGTATAAGCACAATCTATGCATAATTTCCTAGGGTGACAAGGGTTGCACAGGATATTCAAACAAAGAAGGCTTTCAAGAGATTAGGTTATATCTACTCATTTTCTTCCAACATAGTGTTTGAAAATAAAGCATGCATATACTTAAAATAGTAATTAATCTAGTTTGTTATAAAATATTGGGAGAGACATGGTCAAGGGGGTGAGACTTGCCTTGCAAAGTTGGGTCTACGAAGTCTGCTAGGTCTTCAAAAGTTCCTTCCAAACCTTTCGCTCCCGGTTCTGAACTCGTACGAAAGAGCACACGACACATCAAGGTTGGACATGGATTTAGGTAGGTTTTCTCAAAATGTTGCAGTAGAAGAAAGTGTAGAACATGGCTCCAGATATTTAGTGGACAAAGTGGCATTTCAATGCTCAACCAGAAGGGGTTAAACAGGGCCAATGCCAGTGGCTGACATGCACTGACACTGAGCTAACAATGCCAAAAACTAGGGCAAAGTAGTGGATTTGATTCTGGGCTTCAATTGTGTTGCAAACTATGTATGGGAGGTAGACGTGGGTTCCAGGAATACGACGGTGGTGGTTTCAGAGGTTGAGATGGTCAGACGCGATGAACGGCGACGATGAACTGCGGTGGCGACACGGCACAGACATGGTTCTGGACAGAGATTTGGCAAGGGCATAACTTCCAATCTGGGCAGATCTGGGTGTCGGGCTAGTGGAAAGAAATGCTCAGAAGGTCGAGGCCAACCTAGGGGACAAGGTGGCATCCACTAAAGTGGCCGGAGACGAAATCCGATGGCCGGCGTTGGAGAAGACAACTATGAAATTTGTGGTTTTTGACACAAGGCATTTGAAGTTGATTCTTTGCTAGGAGAGTGAAAGGGGGAAGTGAGGAAGCTAATGGCTTAGTCAATTTTGCTGGGGGATAACTGATATGGCCTGGCGACGAGAGCCAGATCATCGGTGGCGAGCCAGAACGGAAATGCTTCGATTCCAGCTCAATTATGAAATTTGAGTGCAAAGGCTTGCTAGATTGGGTCTACTGATCAAGAAACTCTACTAAAGGGGAATCTAATTTGGGTTAAATCAATCAGCATTGCAGGAACAGGGACAATGGGGAATTCGGCGACCACCGGCGATGGGGATCGATCTGGTGCAATTGGTTGCTATGACACGGGAATATGGATGTGGGGAACTCACAGGTGAACTTGGATTGAAGATTGGGCGAGTGGATTTCTTTGGCGATGGTGGCCTCAAAACCAACTCATCGGGGAAGAAGAAGGAAGCACGAGAACACAGGAAAATGGCTAAGTCCTGAAGGTGTGGAGTTAACACAGCACTGGAGAGTTTAAATAGGCTAAGGGGCGGAGATGGAGAAGTGAACAACAAAGGAAATCGTGCCGGGGACAAGATCGGCTGGGCGCGGGCATGACAGCGGTAAACGGCGAGGTGATGGCTCGCAGGCGGCGCATCAACTTTGCCAGCACTGGTCGGGTGGTTGGAAGTTGGTCCAGGACGGCGGGGATGTGGAGGCAACAACTCAGCTCTGGCAACGACACGTACCTGCATGCAGCAACAAATGACACAGGCGCGCACGCGAAGCCTGATGCTGGAGCGCGGGCAAAAAAACATCGGTCACTCCACTGGAACGGAGGGGATCTGGTCGAGGTCACGTGCGCATGGGGTGGCACGATCGAGCACGGGCACTGGCGGGCGGAAAAACTGGTCGGCGGCAAAGAAACGCGGCGACGCAGCACGGCGGGGCACTGGTCGAAGGGCACAGGGGCTCTGGTCAAAGGCAACGACCAGGGGATGATCGTGCAGGGGCTGAAAAAAAGAAAAGGATTGGTTTGCATTTTCAAAACTTAATTCCAGGGGCTGATCTGTAAATCTGGCATTTGGCTTAGGTAAAAAGGAATCTGATTTCAACAATTTGATCTACTACACTCAAGAAATTGTTTAGCAGCAAGAAATGTTGAAACTTGGAGATTTAAACTTGTTTTGAATTAAAACAAAAACAGTGTAATTAGGGTAATCTAGTTTTGGAATTTTGGCAAGGCTGAAACTAGGGTTTAGGATGAGATCTTGAAATTCTTTCTGAAGGGAGATTTGCTCAGAATAGTAAATGGAAGGTATCCATTGAATTGGATTAGGCTTTAGAGTTGATCTGTGGCTTTTGGCCTTTTTGGGACTCTGGGAGATCTGAAAAGGACTAACCTGCGATACTCCTGGACTGATTTGTGAAAAAGGGGTAAACAAAGGAGTTTCAGCATCAAATTTTTAGGATAAGGTACTGAGGCAGGTTGGATCTTAGCTCTGAGATAAAAGAGTTGAACTAAGTCAGAATTTGGAAAATCATGGATGTTACAACCTACGCTCCTCCTTAAGGACAACCTCTTCCTCGAGATTCTGGCTGATCTGGGAATAGGTAGGGGAAATCTTGATGCATTTGTTCCTCTCTTTCCCACGTTGATTCCTCTTTCGGGTGGTTGTTCCATTGTACTCTGCAGAATTGGATGGTCCTTGATTTCAATCTCCTTTCACTAATCTCAAGTATCTTAATAGGGTACTCCTGGTATGATAAATCTGATTGAACCTCTACTTCCTTTGGGGATATATGCTCTGTTGGCTTTTTCTAGCACTTTCTCAATTGTGATACGTGAAAGACGTCGTGAACTCCCACTGGTTCAGGTGGTAGTTCCAATCTGTATGCTACCTCTCCTTGTCTTTATAGGACTTTGTATGGTTCGATGTATCTTGGACTCAGTTTTCCCTTCATTTGAAATCGGCGTACTCCTTATAAGGTATTACTTTAAGATATACATAGTCACCTTCTTTGAAAGTCAACTCTGTCCTCCTTTTAACAGTGTAGCTTTTCTGTCGAGACTGTGCTGTCTTCAATCTTTCATGTATGATCTTCACATGGGCTATGGCTTCCTCTATTAGCTGTGGTCCCAAAAATTGCTTTTGGCCATCTCATTCCAATACAGGGGTGTACGGCACTTCCTCCCAAAGAGTGCCTCATAAGGTGCCATCTGCAAGCTTGCTTGGTAACTATTGTTGCATGTGAATTCTGCATAAGGTAGGAATGATTCCCAAGAATTTCCATAGTCTAAAGCACATGCTCTTAGCATATCTTGTAAGATTTGATTTACCCGTTCAGTTTGACCTCCAGTCTGAGGGTGGTATGCGGTACTGAATTTCAATTTTGTTCCCAAAGTTTCTTGTAGTTCTTCCCAGAATTTTGATACAAATTGAGCTCCTCTATCCGAGACAATTGTCTTTGGCACTCCATGCAGGCTAACAATTCTGGTAAGGTATAATTCTGCTAATTGCTTGGTTGAATATTGGTTCTCACTGGTAGAAAATGGGCTACCTTTGTCAGTCTATCCACTATGACCCATACGGAGTCATGACCTTTTCGGGTCCTTGGTAGTCCAACTATGAAGTCCATTCCAATTTTGTCCCACTTCCATTCAGGGCTTGGTAGGGGTTGTAGCGGTCCTGCAGGCCTCTGATGCTCTGCATTTACTCTCTGACATGTGTCGCAAGATGCTACGAACTCGGCAATCCCTTTCTTCATCCCATTTCACCAAAACTGGTTTTTCAGGTCCCGGTACATCTTTGTACTGCCTGGGTGGATTGAGTAAGGAGTATGATGTGCTTCATGCAATATTGTACCTTTGATTTCTTTGTTGTCTGGAACACATATTCTATCTTGAAGCCATAAAATTCCTTGTCCATCCTTTCTGAAGTTGATTGCATCTCCGTGTTCTATGTCCTCCTTTAACTTTTGAATGTTCGGGTCCATCTTTTGGGCTTCTCGGATTTGATCTTTCAGCTCGCATTCCATGCTCAAGGCGGCAATGGTTCCTTGCTCAACCAATTCTAAATGCAGGTTCTCAAAATCTCTGAGTAGCTGGGGTGGTAGTCTCAGGTTCTTTGCTTGGCTACAGTAGGACTTTCTGCTCAAAGCGTCTGCTACCACATTTTCTTTGCCTGGGTGATAGTGTATTTCAAGATCATAGTCCTTGATGAGTTCTAGCCATCTTCTTTGTCTCATGTTCAAATCTTGTTGCGTGAAGATGTACTTTAGGCTCTTATGATCTGTGTAGATGTCACACTTATTACCCAGTAAGTATCGATGCCTAATTTTCAACGCATGGACGACAGCAGCTAGTTCTAGATTGTGTGTTGGGTAGTTCTCCTCGTGGGGTCACAACTGTCTTGAGGCGTAAGCCACAACTTTCCTTTCCAGCATCAAGACACAACCTAGTCCTTGTTTTGATGCATCATAGAAGACTTCAAAACTTTTCTCATTATTGGGCAATATGTGGACAGGTGCGGTCGTCAAAACTTTCTTCAACTTTTCAAAGCTCTTCTCACATTCCTCAGTCTAGTCGAAAGCAACATTCTTCTTTAGCAATTGGGTGAGTGGCCTGGTGATTTTAGAGAATCCTTCGACAAATCGTCTATAATAGCCAGCTAACCCTAAGAAACTTCTTATTTCTCTTACCGTTTCCGGTTGCTTCCATTCCATGACAGCTTGAATCTTTGACGGGTCCATGAGTATTCCTTCACCAGAAATAATGTGACCTAGAAAAGAAATTTTCTTCAACCAAAAGGCACATTTATCAAATTTGGCATACAACTGATGGTCTCCTAACTTCCTTAGCACTAATCTGAGGTGCTAAACATGCTCTTCTTTGCTCTTGGAGAAAATGAGGATATCGTCCACAAACACAATGCTGAACTTATCTAGAAATTCCATGAGAACTTTGTTCATTAGGTTCATGAACACTGCTGGTACATTTTTTGAACCAAATGGCATCACTGTAAATTCATGCAATCCATATCTTGTTATGAATACAGTTTTCGGGATGTCCTTTTCTCTGATCTTTAGCTGGTGATAGCCTGACCTTAAGTCGATCCTTAAAAATACTTTCGCTCCTCTGAGTTGGTTGGAGAGATCGTCAATCCTAGGTAGAGGGTACTTGTTCTTGATCGTCATGTCGTTCAACTTCCGGTAGTCAATGCAAAGTCGCATACTGCCATCTTTCTTTTTGGAAAAGAGCACTGGGGCTCCCCAGGGTGAAGAACTTTTTCTGATGAATCCCTTCTCTTCTAACTCTTCCACTTGTTTCCTTAGTATGTCTTGTTCTTGTATTGTCATACGCATAAGCTTCCTTGCGTATGGGGCTGATCCAGGTTTTAATTCGATGGTGAATTCTATATCCCGGTCTGGTGGCATTCCAGGTAACTCTTCAGGAAAAACTTTGGGGTATTCATTTACTACTGGAATCTTTTCTAGTCCAACCTCTTCCATACTGTTCAGTCTACTCATATGATCACTCACTGAGGGTCTATCGGCACAGAATATGACTTGTTTTCCTTCCGAGTTGGTCAGGGTGATAGTCTTCTTCTCACAATCCATCTGTCCTTTGTGCTTCGCTAGCCAATCCATTCCAAGAATGACATCTAATCCTTGAAGGTTCAAAACTAGCAAATCTGCTAGGAATTCTAGGTTGCCGATACAGAAGGCAATATTTCTACAGACGGATTTGACTGGCATTCTAACTCCAGGGGATTGAATTAGGATAGGGAATTCTAATGCAGACACAGGTAGTTCATTACTCAAAGCAAAGGATCTTGACACAAATGAATGAGTAGCACCCGAATCAAACAAAGTGACAGAAAGCTTGGAGTGAATCAGAATTCTACCGATCACCACATCAGAGGCTTCTCTGGCTTCAGCTGTTGACACATAGTTGAGTCGACCACGGCCTCAATTTGGTGCTTCTCTTCCTCTATTGTTTTGGATTCTTCCTCCTCTTGACATTTGAATACCTCTGCCAATGTTCTGGGCTGGTGTGGGGGATCCTGCTGCTCGAGCTCTAGCAACGCTGGGTGGTAGATGTTGGAGTGGGCATGTGTCTTTGCGATGTCCCTTTCTTCCACAGTGGAAACATTCCATGTTCTTTAGAGTGCAATCTTTGTAAAGGTGGTTTCCTCTACATCCGGTGCATTGTAGCGTTGTAGTTGATGTTGGCCTCGGGGTTCTCTGAGGTGGCCTGAAGGTTGATCTGAAATTCGGTATCAGCCTTCCTCGATTCGCATTCCCTTGGTAGTGACTGGGTAAGGCTTTCCTTTTTCGATCTTCTTCCACCACTCCTCGCTTCTCTTCCATTTTGAGTAATCTGTTGACCAGGACTTGGAAATCTGTGAACTCATGTGATGATAGCTGATACTGTAAAGAGTTTTGTAGGCCTTCGCAAAATCTGTCTATCTTCCTCTCCTCGGTCGCTATGTCTTCCGGTGCATACCTTGCAAACTGAATGAATTCATGCAAGTATTGCTTAACTGATTTACTCCCTTGCTTGAGGTTTACAAACTCTCGGCGTTTTGCTTGCATCACTCAACTTGGAACATGGTATCTACGAAATTGTTCCTTAAATTCATCCCAAGTGATAGTGTCTGGACTAGGGTGTACAGCCTGATAGTTTTCCCACCATGATGCGGCAGGTCCAGCCAATTGGTGCGGTCCATACAACAGCTTCTCTTCATTGCTGCATCTGGCCGTGTTCATTTTCCTCTCCACGTCCCTCAATCAATCGTCTGCTACTATTGGGTCCTCAATGCTTCAAAAAGTTGGAGGGTGTGTCTTCTGGAAGTCTGTCAGTCTAGCTCCGATTGTTGATCCTTCAGCTTGTCTGGATGGGGACTGTTGCATCAGCTGACCTAATATCTGATTTTGTACAGCCGCAGACTGCTGTCAATTCTGTTCCATCCATATTAGTACCTCGCTGATGTCATTTCCTAGTGGCATTGAAGATGTTCAAGGCTGACTCTGATTGATACGAATTCCACTTCCGGAGACGTCTCTTGCATCATCAGTGCTCTCTTCAGTTGCCCTTCCTTGGGGTCTTCCACGAGTGTTCACCATTCTGTTCTGACAGGACGATAAAGCAAAGACTGTTGATTCACAGGGAAACACAGATAGGGTACAAGCAGAAGGCTAAGATCAATCCATGAGACAAGGATTGGAAAGTGCAAGATATTTTCATAAATAACTTTCATAAAATACATAGTTTTGCCTCTACGGCTTACAAAGATATTATACAACCAACACAACTAGAGCAACTACAAACAGAAGCAACTAACAAACAAGAAATCTAACGACTGCTGGGGTTAGGCACAGACAAGAGGGTTCAAACCAAAGGCGGTCTAGAATCACGCGTCGGCCTCAGAATCTCATAGACCACTACAGAGGCGCGAAAGCCATAGGGTCTATTGTTCACTTCTTCCTGTCTGATGTAGTACACTGGCCTTTCACTGTCTAATGCTCCTAGGAACTGCAGCATCATCCACAAGAGCAAAGCCCATGATCCCAGTTCATCACCATGCACAAACTTCTTGCCAAGGGCCATCTGAGGAGACAGAACGCGAAACACTTAGGAGTTAAACTGGTTTCTAAAACTTTTCCAAATAAGCAAAGGGGTAAGTTACATGATATACTTTATTTAAACAAATTAGATTTTCGTAATTAAATTTTCAATCCAAAAGACTAGTGATTTTCTGATCTAGGAATGCCAATATCTACCTAAGGGTCACGACCTACAGTCGAGCATTATGCGCTGATACCAAATTCTGTGGGACCCTCATTTGAGGAATCCGGTGGCAAGTGCCTAGGTGGATTGCACTCAGAAAGGTACAACATAAGCTCACAACAGTAATAGTACAATAACAGTACAGACAAGTATTAACAAACACATGGTCGCAGGGACCAATATTACATGAACATAACACCAAGAATGGCGTTGATTAGAGTTGCTACGAAAATAACAAGTTTGCCAATACAAGATTCGGCATCGAGGTACTGAACACGAAGCATAACACAAAGAGCGACGACGAAGATCTTCCCTTCAGCTGACAGCGGAGCTGGAAAGGTTCCCACCACATCTGACTCGGCTCGGTGCATGACCCTTCTAGGCAACTGGATCATCGGGGGCACCTTCATCTTGTTCCTCAAGATCAAATCCGTAGGAATCGGGGTCGACAAATCCTTCTTCTGAGTTTGTGTGCAAAGGCAAGGGTGAGCATGTTTTTACACAATGCTCAGCAAGTCTCGTTATGAGAATGCAGGTATATAGATCAGGGGTTCTCAAGAAATGAGGTCTTTGTTTTATATGTAAGAATAGAATAGATTCTCACTCTAAAGTTATAAAGAAAAGCTTTTAGTTTCAAAAGCAATACTTTGAAATCTTATGTTATACTTTAGAAATTGTTATGTGTGATGGTCTCCCATGAGTCATCACTTTTATCAACCCACATTATGAAAACATTCCAAATATTACTTGTGCTGAACCACATGGATAAATCCACCGCAAACATACTCCATGACCTGGGAGTACAGAGTATCTAATACTTCTTTTACACTTTGCAAAGGTGTACCTCTTTTTAAATCCACTTCTTCACTCGACTTTCAAGTCGGGCCAACTCCATGCGACTTTTACGCATGTGGCAAGGCCGAGCTCACACAACGTTTTTGCAGTCTAATATTAACAGTATCCCGCACGGTAAATAGACAGTTAAGTCTCAAGTACCGTTGTGGGTCCTCCCCATTGCATTACTTCCTAGCCTTGGCCTATGTTCCCACAAGACACATCGCCTATGGATGCAACCACGCACGACTCAAATCTAGGAGTAGGGCGACTTCCTTCTATCCACCTTTTCCTCTCATTATTTTTCTGATCTCACATCACTCATAGCCGAACTGCGGCCCACCAGTTTCCACCCGAGAAATTGGACCGACAAACCATGCAGGGAACTGTTAATACCAAAAAGCTACTAAGTTGTGCCTGTCTCATACCATGCTAGTGGTTGGTACGATTTTCATGCCGCATAGAGGCACAACACAAGGTTCTTATTCTTATGAATTAATAGTGAGGAGACATTCACATACGCAATGCGCACACAACAGCCAACCAATCAAACCATCTTCACTACCAAATTCTAATTCACATTTTCTTTCACAAAAAGGGGTTTTCAAACATGTTTATCATATAATTGAACATTCAACACTCAACGCATGTATTTAAGCATAAGCACAATCTAAGCATAATCTCCTATGGTGACATGGGTTGCACAGGATATACAAACAAAGAAGGCTTTCAAGAGATTAGGTTATATCTACTCATTTTCTTCCAGCATAGTGTTTGAAAATAAAGCATGCATATACTTATAACAGGAATTAACCTAGTTTGTTTTAAAATACTGGGAGAGACATGGTCAAGGGGGTGAGACTTGCCTTGCAAAGTTGGGTCTACGAAGTCTGCTAGGACTTCAAAAGTTCCTTCCAAACCTTCCGCTCCCGGTTCTGAACTCGCACGAAAGCGCACACGATACATACAAAGCACAAGCAATCAAAAATTACTCAAAGTAGGCAAAATATACATAAAATATAGACATGTATGCAAGAGAGATGATTTAGTAGAAGGTAGAACAGCAGGGGAGAAGATATTAAGGTCTGGGACAAAGGTGGGGCTTAGATGCGATGAATGCCCAAGGGTCGACATTTGGATCAAGGTTGGACATGTCTTTAGGTAGGTTTTCTCGAAATGTTGCAGTAGAAGAAAGTGTAGAACATGGCTCCAAATGTTTAGTGGACAAAGTGGCATTTCAATTGCTCAACCAGAAGGGGTTAAACAGGGCAAATGCCAGTGGCTGACATGCACTGACACTGAGCTGACAATGCCAAAAACTAGGGCAAAGCAGTGGATTTGATTCTGGGCTTCAATTGTTTTGCAAACTATGTTTGGTAGGTAGGCGACGGTGCCAGGAATATGATGGTGGTGGTTTCTGAGGTTGAGATGGTTGGACGGTGATAAACGGCGACTATGAACTCCGGTGGCGACACGGCACGGACATGGTTCTGGACAGAGATTTGGCAAGGGCATAACTTCCAATCTGGGCATATCTGCTTGTCGGGCTAGTGGAAAGAAATGATTAGAAGGTCGACGCCAAGCTAAGGGACATGGTGGCGTCCGCTGAAGTGGCCGGAGATGAAATCCAGTGGCCGGCGCTGGAGAAGACGACTCTGAAATTGGGGGTTTTTGACACAGGGCATTTGAACTTGATTCCTTGCTAGGAGAGTGAAAGGGGGAAGTGAGGAAGCTAATGGCTTAGTCAATTTGGCCGGGGGATAATTGATATGGCCTGGCGACGAGAGCCAGATCGTCGGCTGCAAGCCAGAACGGAGAAGATTCGATTCCAGCTCAATTATGAAATCTGAGTGCAAAGGCTTGCTAGATTGGGTCTACTAATGAAGAAACTCTACTAAAGGGGAAGCTAATTTGGGTTAAATCGTTCAGCATTGAAAGAACAGGGAGAATGGGGAATTCGGCGATCACCGGCGATGGGGATCGATCTGGTGCAATTGGTTGCTATCACATGGGAATATGGATATGGGGAACTCACAGGTGAACTTGGATTGAAAATTGGGCGAGCGGATTGCTCTGGCGATGGTGGCCTCAAAAGCAGCTCGTCGGGGAAGAAGAAGGAAGCAGCGAGAACGCTGGACAAGGGCTAAGTCCTGAAGGTGTGGAGTTAACATAGCACTGGAGAGTTTAAATGGGCTAAGGGGCGGAGATAGCGAAGTGAACAGCAAAGGAAATCGTGCCGGGGACGAGACCGGCTGGGCGTAGGCACGACAGTAGCGAACGGCGAGGTGATGGTGCGCAGGCGGCGCATCAACTTCGCCAGCACTGGTCGGGTGGTTGGAACTTGGTCCTGGATGGCGGGGATGCGGAGGCAGCGACGCAGCTCCGGCAATGACACGTACTTGCATGCAGCAACAAATGACACGAGCGCACGCGCGAAGCCTGATGCTGGAGTGCGGGCGAAAATACTTCGGTCATTGCAGTGCAACGGAGGGGATCTGGTCAAGGTCACGTGCGCACGGGGTGGCATGATCGAGCACGGGCACTGGCGACCGGAGAAATTGGTTGGCGGCGAAGAAACGCGGTGAAGCAGCACGATGGGGCACTGGTCGAAAGGCTCAGGGGCTCTGGTCAAAGGCAACGACCAGGGGCAGATCGTGCAGGGGCTGAAAAACAAGAAAAGGATTGGTTTGTGATCCATTTGAGACCTATCCTTTGTTTTTGCACTAGGCTTGCCCAGATTCTAATATTCGAAATAACAGGATCTTATTTGGAAATACTGAAACCCAAAGGTTGCTCGAAAAACACAGCTCAAAGTAATTGCACAACTCTTTATTTCAAAGAGGGCTTTACACATCGAACGTTAGACACACTTGTCTACGTCGAAGGAACTATGTGTCAAGGACTCAAACAAGTTCTATGACACTTCGATGATCTAAACTAGTCCTATTACAAGGTATTTATAGTCCAATCGTATGAGTACGTATCAGACTTATTGACCTAAACGTATTAGACTTATATAACTAACTAACTAATCATAAATGGATAAGTGTCGTGGTATTGCGAATACCCCGGCAGGTTTTGTGGACAATCCTAGCGAAGAAAACGCGGTGCAGGTTGACCGGGTGACCGGTCCTCCCCCGCCGAACAAACACAACAAGTGACACAGAGGTTTATACAAGTTCGGGTCCCGGTGGGGGCCCTAGTCCTGTCGGCGTCCTCCCGACCGGAGTCGGCTGGGGAGGCTCTCTCGGGGAGAGGCTTCCAGAGCACACCTGTGAGTTTGGCTATTCTAGCAATAATGAGTAATTTGTCTTTACAACAGGGGGTACAAGGGCTATTTATAGCGCCAAAAGAAGCAAAAAAGACTAAACTACCTCGGACGCTACCGTCGGATCAAGGGGTAGCAACGTCCTTCTCCCGGTCAGGTGCCTCGGCTGCTTGACAAGTGGCCGCTGATTCCCGAGGCGCTTGCCATGCGACCCGCACGTGACCAAGGCGCTCGTCACGTGACCCGCACGTGACACGGAACCAAGGCCTCCTATCTCCGAAAGGGCGACAGCGCCCGGGACAGGCACCGGGGGCCACGTCCCCGGATGAAAAGGCGGCGACCAGGACAAGACCGGCGGCCTTGTCCCCGGGCAAAAGGCTGCGCCCGGGGCAGGCGCCGGCGGACACGTCCCCGGACGAAAAGGCGGCGCCCGGGGCAGGCACCGGAGGCCACGTCCCCGGGCGAATGGCGCCGCCCGGTGCAGGCACCGGAGGCCACATCCCCAGTCAAAAGGCGGCGCCCAGGGCAGGCACCGAAGGCCACATCCCCGGGGGAATGGCGGCTCCCGGGGCAGGCACCGGAGGGCACGTCCCCGTGCTAAAGGCGGCGCAACATACCTGGACTTAGTCTCGCGGAGATTTCCCCCAACAATAAGCTAAGTTATATATATACAGATCAGATTACTATTCTGAACAGGGAACAAATTCCTTTTCTGGTCGCGGACCAATCCATGGTCGTGAAACCTTTCCAAACACGGTTAAGGTCATGAAGCCGTATGTGATCAGGACTTGGTCGCGAAGCCGTATTCGATCAGGACTTGAAGATCCCTTGTTGAGAAGGAGCCAGCCCCTGTTGCGACCTCTCGATCAAACTGGAGATGTGGAAATTGGGCTTGTCCATGTTCTCTGGTGTACCACTTTGCCGCACATGCTCGTTGATATTTCTGATCGAATCGAAAAAGTCTCCTTTGTGCTACTGCGGGTTGTAGTCACCTTCTTCTCCAGAATCACATCTTCACGTAGAGGTTCGTCTCGTTGATAGACCAAGTCTTCAATAGATGGTACTGTGGTATCTGGCTCACCATCCAGCATTGAAGGCTCGAAGAGTTTGAGGTGCTCAACATTGACAACCAAGTAAATATCCATGTATGGAGCTAACTCGAGCAGACCAGCATTATTACCCACTTTCCGCAAAATCCGAAAAGGACCATAACGAATGGGTTTGAGTTTCTTACCTTCACCTTTAAGTCTCTGCTTACTCAGATGTAACCATACCATATCACCTTCTTGAAATTGCGCATCAACTCGGTGTCGATCTTGTCGCGCCTTGTACTTGAGTTGAGCTTTCAACAAGTTCTGTTCAACCTCACGATGGAGTGGTTGAATACCTTCCAGGAACTTTTGTGCTCGATCCTAATCAGATGCTTCCTTGCTGTTCTGTGCTGAGGTAGGAATCACAAACTCCATGTCAAATGGACTCTGTGGTTGAAATCCTAAACAGACCTCAAACGGCGACTTTCCAATCGAACCATGCACTGCTCAATTAAAAGCAAACTGCAGGTACAGTATGCTTTCATCCCAGGTCTTCGGGTGCTTCGAGTTATATCCTCTCAAAAGATGAACGACTGTGCGATTAACCACCTTAGTTTGACCGTCAGTTTGCGGATGAAAGGCAGTACTCCTCTTCAGCTTGGTGTCCATCATCGTCCAGAGCGATCACCAGAAGTGACTAAGGAACCGGGTATCGCGATCAGACACAATAGAAGTTGGCAGTCCGAAGTGTGTGCAAACGTGTTGAAAGAATACCCGAGCTGCTTCTTCCCCCGTGATAGTCTTCCAACAAGGTATAAGAATAATCATTTTGTAGAAGCGATCAACGACCACGAATAGATAATCGTTGCCACATCGGGTCTTAGGCAATCCTCCCAAGAAATCCATGGATATGCTCTCCCATGGTCGCGATGGAACTGGCAAAGGAGTGTACAAACCCAATTTTTGGTTTGACGGTTTCGAGATGCTGCAAAGACCACTGCCTCGAACAAAACTAGCCACATCTTGCTGCATACGCGGCCAGAACACATGTCGGTGAAGATTTTACAATGTCTTTGTAACACCAAAGGGACCAGCTACCTTCGATGTGTGCGCTTCTCGCAACCATTGAATTCGAGGTGCTCCACGAGGTATGCAAAGTAAATTGCCCTTGTACAAGAGTCCTTCTCGACGAACGAATTCTATAGGTTTTCCTGTTTCGAGCTCAGTCAGTGCTGTTTGAAAATTAGGGTCTTCACTATACATATTGGTATAGTCATCATGACATGAGGGATCGATCTGTATGAATGCTGATAAGCAGAGGGTCGTAACTGGTGGTCGCGACAACATGTCCGCTAATTTTTTGTGTATGCCCTTCTTGTACTTAATCACCAGATTAAACTACTTCAGATATGACATCCACTTCATGTGTCGAATTTGCTGTAGCTTGGATTGAGTTTGCAAATATTGCAACGGTTGATGGTCTGTGTGGACAACAGTCTGTTTACCCGAGAGGTAACACCACCAATGTTTCATGGCCTGATGCAGTGCGCATAACTCCTTATCATAAGTCGGGTAGTTCTTCTGTGCTCTCTGGAATAACTCGGAGTGATATGCCACTGGTCGACCTTCTTGCATGAGCACAGCACCCATCGCATAACCTGAGGCATCGGTTTCTAGCTCCAATGATTTCTGGAGATTCGGCAAAGCTAACACAGGCGCCTTGCTGATCTTCCTTTTCAGCAAGAGAAACGTGTCCTCATGTTTACCTGTCCACTCGAACTTCTGATCGATCCTGGTTAATGCATGCAATGGAGAAGCCATAATCGAGAAGTGTCGGATGAACTTCCGAAGATATTGGCATGCTCCCACAAAACTACACACATCCGTAACTGTTCGCGGTCGCGGCCACTCGCGAATCACTTTTACCTTATCGGTGCCGATTTGCAATGTACCGTTGCTGACCATGAATCCTAGGTAAAGTAGTGTTTGCTGGCCGAACACGCACTTCTTATGGTTGAGGCGAAGTCGATGTTGCCGAAGCTGTTCGAACACCTTTTCAACATGAATGAGGTGCTCATCCCACGAACGACTATAAACCAATATATCATCGAGGTAAACAATCACAAAGTCCTCGATGAACTATCTCAATACGTCATGCATAAGACGCATGATGGTTGCTGGGGCGTTGCAGAGACCAAACGGCATGACCAGCCACTCGAACAGACTTTGTCGTGTTTTGAACACGATTTTCCACGTATCCTCCTCCCGCATGCTAACTTGATGATATCCTAACTTAAGATCCAATTTGGAGAAGAAAACAACATACTTCAATTGGTCTAGTAGGTCGTCAATACGAGGAAGCGGGTACCGGTTCTTGATGGTGATCTTGTTTAGTGCTCGGTAGTCGATGCACATACGCCAAGTCCCATCTTTCTTTGGCACTAAACAAGATCACCATCATTCAGCAACTCACCAAGTTGTCTCTTGATCTCTTCATTCTCCAATACTGAGTTGCGATACATACTCAGATTGGGCAGTGTCGCATCGAACACAAGCTGAATTTCGTGCTCGACTAGACGTTTCGCGGGACGACCCTGGGTAGTCTCGAACATATCTCTGTATTTCTCCAGCAGTCCCGACAAATGACCAGAATCCTCTCGGCACGCCAACGACAATGCTGGTCGAGTACCGTCACCTTGACCAATGGGTCGAATCATGACAAGCACATACTTGTGACATGCATTAACAATTCGTTTGGCTTGATTTGCGGTAATCAAGTTCGAAGTGTTGACGTGGATGTCTCTACTAATCACGAACTTAACTCCGTCTTTCGTGAGGTCGTACTCTTGCACTCGCCGATGGAAGTGAGCGTCTCGATCATACAGATACGGACTCCCAAAGATCACCTGACAGATATCGATAGGGACAACATCTCATTGCACCTCATCGATATATCTTGCAGAGATTGCAAACTTCAACACACACTGACTCATAATCTGTTGGTTCACGTCAGATGTAAACCAATCTAGCGGATATGGTCGTGAGTGGGTGGTTTTCTTCAAACCAAGTCGCCGAACCAGTCCAGCGGAGACCACATTTTTCTGACTTCCGGGATCGAATATCGCTGCGACCACTTCGTGCTTCACCTGGATGTTGATGGTGAACAAGTCCTCCGTTGGGTGATAGTCATTCGGTGGATCAGAACCCTTCTCCTTTGGCATTGCCATCAAAGACAAGGTCGTATCCGCCTCATTAACTGAATTCACTCGGACAACTTCTTCGTCGGGTGAAGTCGCAGTAGCCGTGGCTGTTCTTTTCCCTGGTCCATTTTTCTTTGGTCGAAGTTCAGGATGAAGCTTGTAGCATTTGTCCTTGGTATGTCCCGTGACTTGACAATGTTCGCAAAAGGCACCCGTGCCCGCTTTTGAAGCATTCTTCTTCGGACTCGGCATTTTCTTTGTCGAGGTCGCATTTTCCTTCGTGCTTTTGTCACTGCGGGATTTATTCTTCTTCTCGATCACCATAGCAGTTGTGCTTGCGGTCGCGATGTCTTGGACGCCGAACAGGCTTAGCTCAGTACTGATCGATTTCTGAAGTCCAGATGTGTATTTCCGAAATACCTGAGGATTGGATAGTGATATGCCGATGACCATTGCTTGTCTCCGGAATTCCGTAGTATAGTCTTGGATGGTTTGGTCGCGCCGTTGGTACAATCTGTGCCAACGCTCCCATCTCTCCTCAAGGTAACCCATCGGATAGAATTCTTGTCACAGAAGTCATTTGAATTGACCCTACGCAAGGTTCTCAGCTTCACCACTCGCGACAAGGGCCTTCCACCATGTCTTGGCGTGGTCCTTCATCTTCAAATGTGCAAATTTGACCTTTTGAGCGCTACTGAACCATTTCAAGTCAAAGTAGGTCTCAAGCAAGTCGATCCAAAAATCCAGCTTCTCGGCATCAATCACCCCATCATATATGGGTATATCAATCTTAGCATCGACCTTAAAAGATCCGACAGCTAAGGAGGTGTTGGCGAGGTCGTCGGTCTTGTGGTCACCTTCGTCTTCATCTTCGTCTGCCCTGCGCAAGTCTTCACCAGTCTTCTCACCCATATCCTTTCCTACTTCAGGAGGTACAATCATGGCCTGCTGCTTAATCCAAGCAAGCACGGTTTCCATGTCGGTGGAGAGCTTAGCCACTTGTTCGGCTAGGTAAGCTTGCACGGAGGTATCGTCAGACATTGTCAGAGACGTAGCTGTAGGAACCATTAATTGATCGCCTGGAGTTTTGTCGGAGGTTTTGTAACCCTAGCGAGTCTTCACCATCCACAGGATAGCAAAGTTGCTCTGATACCAACTTGATCCGTTTGAGACCTAGCCTTGGTATTCGCACTAGGCTCGCCCAGATTCTAATATGCAGAATAACGGGATCTTACTGGAAAATACTGAAACCCAAAGGTTGCTCGAAAAACACAGCTCAAAGTAATTGCACAACTCTTTATTTCAAAGAGGGCTTTACACATTGAACGTCAGACACACTTGTCTACGTCAAAGGAACTCTGTGTCTAGGACTCCAACAAGTTCTATGACTCTTCGATGATCTAAACTAGTCCTATTATAAAGTATTTATAGTCCAATCGTATGAGTACATATCAGACTTATTAACATAAATGTATTAGACTCATATAACTAACTAACTAATCCTAAATGGATAAGCTTAGTCATATATATATGGATCGGATTACAATTCCGAACAGGGAACAAATTCCTTTCCTGGTCGCAGACCAATCCATGGTCACGAAACCTTTCCGAACACAGTTAAGATCGTGAAGCAGTATACGATCAGGACTTGGTCGCGAAGCCGTATGCGATCAAGAATTTAAGATCCTCCCTGATCAGTTTGCAATTTCAAAACTTAATTCCAGGGGCTGATTTGTAAATCTGCCATTTGGCTTAGGTAAAAAGGAATCTGATTTCAACAATTTGATCTACTAAACTCAAGAAATTGTTTAGCAGCAAGAAATGATGAAACTTGGAGATTTAAATTGGTTTTGAATTAAAACAAAATTGGGGTAATTGGGGTAATCTGGATCTGGAATTTTGGCGAGCTTAAACTAGGGTTTAGGATGAGAGTTTGGAATTCTTTCTGAAGGGATATTTGCTCAGAATAGTAAATGGAAGGTATCCACTAAATTGGATTAGGCTTCAGAGTTGATCAATGGCTTTTGGCCTTTTTGGGGCTCTGGGAGATCTGGAAATGACTAATTTGCAGTACTCCTGGACTGATTTGTGAAAATGGTGTAAACAAAGGAGTTTCAACCTCAAATTTTTATGATAAGGTACTGAGGCAGCTTGGATCTTAGCTCTGAGATGAAAAGGTTGAACTAAGTCAGAATTTGGAAAATCAGGGATGGTACAATATTATAATGGGATTTTGTGATCTTAGTGCTGCTTTATGGTCTCATGGTAATCCTAAGATCTCGGTGCTACCTGTGGCCTCAATGTAATCCTGTGACGTCAGTGTTCCTTATGGTCTCAATGCAATTTTGTGATCTTAGTAGATACACAAACCATAGTTATAATATCTTACCTGTGAAAATTATGATTATGGAAAGATTTACCTATAATCATTTTATTCATACAGAGATTTTCATCCTGGTTTTCCAGGACTTCGATATATTGTCACAATAACCATGGATACGATACTAGTTACCTGTGGATGTTATGGTCACAGAGACATTTACCTGTAACCATTTTTCACGCAGAGATATTTACTCAAAATTGTATTGAGAATTCACAAATGATTATAGATTATGCGTAATCATTGTAAAGAAAAGAATTTTATGTCTTTCATTCTTTACATAAAGAAGGGATGCAGACCCGAAAGTAATGTACAAACTTCTCCAAGGGACATGTCGTTGCCAGTGGGATTAGCACTAGCTGCCCCAAGAGACTCTACAACATCCCTCAATCTATCAATATTGTCTCTTATGACGAGACTACAGCTGGTCCTAATTGCATTAGAAAGATCCCTCTGCCCTTGCACAAGGTCAAGCTCTTCGCGACCCAACCTCGCATCATCAACAACCCTGGTATGGCTCTCCCTCAGGCGCTCAGCAACTAGAAAGGCAGTATCAAGGTTGTGTCCTCGCTTGAGCGATTGCTCCTCAATCCTTTCTTTTTCTTCTTGGAGAGTTCAGCGCAAAGCAGTCCTCTCTTTAAGAAGAACCTCCATCTTAGCAAGCTGTTCGCTAAGAACTCACAATGCCTTGTCCTCTATATGAACAGGGTTAACCCAGATTGTACATAGGAAGAGTCAAGAGAAAAAATAGAAATTTACCTTAGAGGCAAATGCTGACTGGGCCACCGAAGGATATGGTGACAATGGCACTGCAGATGAAGTATGTGGCAGTAATCACTCCAGAAGTTGGAGGCAAAACAGAAGATTGGGGCAATGTGGTAGCCCAAACTTCAGTTGCCATTAGCCTTTTTGATGAAGTTCCACTGGATGATCCTGCATCATCCCCAGATCGCTTCTTCGAAGATGTTGAATCCTCAAGCATCTAAAGAATTTCAAAATGTAATACTTTGGAAAAATCCAACCAAAATGGAAAGATTCATGCAGATTCTTCAGAAGAGAATTACCTTCTGAAGTGCCTATTCAATCTCATCTTCTATTGCCAGTTCCTCTTCGTCACTCCCAACAATTTGTTTAGAGTCTCGGTTCGCCATTGAGATGAAAACAAAGAAGGAGAATTGAAGTAGGAAGTTGAGAAGAAGTTCTAAAGACTTAACGAGTGAAAGCTTGTAAATCTTAGAACGAAAATCTTGACTATATATAAGGCCCGGAGGTGTCAGTTCGTATTCACAGAAGGCTCGAGTTCTTAAAAATGCACTTAAGTTTTTGCCTTGATTTTTTGCAAAAGGCTTCATGATGACTTGTTGAATTTACCTCAAAGTTCTTCTTGGGAAACAAACTGGCACACTTTGGAAGCAACGTCTTCAAAACAACAGATTAAGGCAAAACATCGGATGATATATTCTCGAATTTTTAAATTCGAAGTAATAAACTTTTATTGCTTCAAATTTGGGGGCTAGCTGACGATGAATATTACTTGGGCTAGTCATCTGTTCATTTAATATATCATGTTTAAGATATTTCGGATATGATATATGTCTCCATGGTTGCAGAGCTTAGTTTATTGTGAACCAAAAGGTCGCGTGACTAATGTTGACCTTAGTACTGACCTATGGTCGCACACTATACGCGACCATAGCATCGAGAGAGTCATGTCTAACTTGAGTAGTGGCTGAGTCGTCCAGTCATGGTTCCAGGATAAGATAACTTCCTCTCCTATTTGTGAAGATAACCACCAGGGAGTTAAGACGTGCAGTTATCTGTAAACCACATATTGGCAACCATCTAACCTCCTGAAATTGGTCCATGTTGACACCCTTTTGATCACTATAAAAGGGCAACAAGTATACCAGAGATGAAGACAGAGAAATACACATAGCTATAGATACACATACAGAGAGAGTCTTCCTCTGTAACAAATCGCCTTAGCATGATAAAGAGATTGTAAGCTTTCCTCTGTAACAATCTTCCCCCTTTGTAATTACATACATACATAGTGAAAACACCACAGGATGTAGGGTTATTACTCAAATCCTTGAGGGCCCAAACCTGCATAATCTTTTGTGTCCCAGTACATAATTATCTTTACTTACTTGATGAGCGTCTCGAAAGGTCTCGACTTCATACATAACTAAATTGCATAAGATCGTCTAAGGATCTGACTCCTAATCATCGACAAAGGGCCTTCCACCAAGTCTTGGCGTGGTCCTTCATCTTCAAATGTGTGAACTTCAACTTTTGAGCGCTACTAAACCCTTTCAAGTCAAAGTAGGTCTCAATCTAGTAAATCCAAGAATCCAACTTCTCAGCGTCAATCACCCCCTCGTATATGGTTATATCAATCTTAGCCTCAATCTTGAAAGATCTGACAGCTAAGGAGGTCTTGGCGAGGTCGTCGGCCATATGGTCATCTTCGTCTTCATCTTCGTCTGTCCTGCGCAAACCTTCATCAGTCTTCACACCCTTAACCTTGCCTTTTGAAGCATCAACTTCAGAAGGTACAACCATGGCTTGTTGCATAATCCAAGCAAGCACAGTATCCATGTTGGTGGAGAGCTTAGCCACTTGTTTGGCTAGGTTAGCTTGAACGGAGGTATCGTCAGACATCTTTGTAGAAGCGACTGTAGGAACCGTCAAATTATTGCTTGGAGTTTCATCGGAAGTTTTGTAACCTTGGCGAGTCTTCACCATCCACAGGATAGCATAGTTGCTCTGATAGCAACTTGATCCGTTTGAGACCTAGTCTTGGTTTTCACAGTAGGCTTGCCCAGATTCTAATATACGGAATAATGGGATCTTACTCGGAACTATCGAAACCCAAAGGTGGACTCAATAACCTAAATGTATTAGACTCCGACAACTAAGTAAACCTAAACAGATAGGACTTAGTTATGTATATATATATATGACTCGGAATACAATTCCAAGCTCGCAAAGCCATTCCGAACTCGACCTGAAGATGTATTTGACCTGAAGGACCCGAAGATCCTCTTGGATCACCGACCACCAACCTTCGCAATATTTGCAAAATCAATCGAAGCTACAGCAGCTCGACATATGAAGTGGATGTCGTATCTGCAATAGTTCAATCTAATGATTAAGTACAAAATAAAATGGCTGATATGTTGTCACGACTAATCAGGACATCACTAGCTTGGATATGAACAAGGCTTCTTCCACTACTTCCACTACTTCCTCGCCGCTACGAGAAGATCAAGGAGAACGGCGACTCGGCATGAATCGATGTGCCGAGCCATTCACTAGGCCCACACCGGAGGATCAGCGAGCTACATCAAAGGTGGAGCAACCCACAACGCATCAAGTCCAGCCCAAGATCAAGCCCAACTCGTCTGCGGGTCCAGCTCGGCCATCCAACAGCAGTCCAACTTCAAAGAGATGCCTAGGCAACGTACGGAGTCCGTTTGGGGCAAATGAGTACTTCACGGAGAAGCCCATGATGACACCTTTCCAATGGGTTTGGGACCATGGCCAAATACCTTCTGGATCGTCCGCAATCAATGAAAAAATCCGTGGTCAGAACCTGTCGAGTGCTAGTCCACCTCTACTCTAGGCCCAAGGCCCGTGTATCCCTAGGGTTACGTGGGGATGGGTTCTCTGGCCAGTGGCCTACCTCTAGCAGCCATAGTCCTGCTACCTATGGCCGCCACCCCTTATTTTTTTCAGTTACGTTATTTGCTATGTTGTTCCCCCGTTGTGTGAGAGACTAATGTTCATCAGAGTAGTGTCCATGGACCTAGTTTGATGAAAGATAACCTCAATTTGTCATTCGGAAATTCAGATTGCTTTGCATCTTGTTCTTGCTCGTTTCTTCTACTGCGTGTAGGAATTCACCTTCGTGGTAAGGTCATCTGGGCGTGAGCACGGTTGATAACGACAGGTGCGTGGGTGTAGCGATTGCAAGGATTCAATCCCCACTGATTGGAAGCCTTGAAACGCGAACATCTTCATTCCACAAAGTAGAAACTATCGGAAGATCGGGCTGCTATCGCATCAATTGGTATCATAGAGAAGGTTGTCCGATAGGTAACTCTGTATCCCCTCCTTGTTTAGATTAATTATGTTCTTCGTCCTAGAGTCCAGAAAATTTGCCCTACAAAAAAAATTCTGCTATCCAAACCCGTTTGTGCCTTTCGATCTGTTAATTTTGGTTTGTTAAATGGAGTTTGCGTCCATTCTAGTGTTGTCTAGTTGCTGGTCATAGCTTTGATGCTTCAAAAAAAATCCCACACCAACAACCCATCCAACATCCCAAACCCTAATTTCCAATCTCCGCCAGAAAAATCCCTTTTCTGCAGCCACCACCAAAAGTGTCATAACTTTTGATTCCTTGATCCTTTTTGAGTGAAACACAGTAGATTCATTACTCAATTTCCTATCTTCCTGTAAAATTTGACATCGATCCATCAAGGAACTAAAAAGTTATGTGGTCGGGAGTATAACCTAATTTCTGTTCATAAATCTGCAATAGTTCACACTTGTGATTTTTGTGCTAATTTTTTATTATTTTTCAGAAAGTAGGCCCAAAGAAACATTTGTAGAAAACGCTGTCAGGAAATAGTGAAAAAAAGAATCATTGCAAAAGACGCACCTGACCAAAAGATACAGTCAAAATACCGACTTGGTGTCACATGGACAGAAGCCAACAGTTTCCAAATTAGGTCTGCTCTTTGTGCTTTCAGGTTTCAAATTGCATATCATTGAGCCATCTCATGTCTACCACTTGTATCCACTGCTATACACTTGCCTTAGACTATCACCCACCCTTCGTTGATCAGCAGCTTAGGCTAAGTACTAGATATGAACAAAAATTCAATTCTATGCAATTCTGAGATTAATTGATTGCTGATCCTTGCTACTCATACATAGCCTTCCGAGCTCCACTTTCTTCCAACTCAGTTACAGATTTACATTGCAATCACGTGCTCCACCACTGTCACAAGTTGTCACGAACCAGCCCACCGGATTGCATCGTCTGTTGCAGTTGGTAAGAAACTTGCAAGAGCTTGGTAAGAAGTTGAGAAAGAGTGAATTTTACTCCATGTCCACCACCTAGTAGTTGATAGGGAAATATACTCTTGTATGTTTCTTATTTTCTACTAATAATGGCAGGTGATGCATTTACTAAGGAGATTGAAACACAAATTGATATGTTCCACCACAGGGAGAGATTGCAAGAGAGCCACACCACCATTGCTGCATCGTTCCCCATGAGTACGGGTAAAATCATTCCAACCCATCTTTCTTATAATGAATTTCATTCTGATGCATATATTGATTGGGAAATAGCGATCAACAAAATTTTTGTTCGATATAAAATCTGTGATAAACGAAAGATTAGGAGTGCCGCTAGTGCTTTAACTATTTTTGCATCAATGTGGTGGACGGATTTGTGTGCATGTAATAAGTTACCTCACAGTTGGATAGACATGAAAAGGCTTATGAGAGATAGATTTGTCAATAAACCCTATGCTGAATGTTTGTTTAAGAAACTACAACATGTAAAATAGAGTAATAACACTGTAAAAGGATACCACCATGAATTAGAAACATGCTTGTTGCATTCTGGTTTAGAGTAAACCGAGGAAGCTAAGGAGATTCGATTCATAGGTGGGCTTGATAAGAAAATTTAGGACATTCTTGTTGATAAGGAATATAATTGTTTGTCTCAATTGTTTAATCTTGCTTGTGAGGCTGGAAATCAAATTGAATATGAAAGACATATATCTGAAATTAATGTCTATAGTTGCAAGGGTGATGAATTTTCTTTGGAAAAATGGCCTCTTGCCGTGTCTCCACTTGTGACTAACTTTTTGCAGGAGAATGTGATGGAATCGAGGATGACTCCAATTCAAGAAGGGGAGAATGATGAGGACATCACTAGCTCAGATATGAACAAGGCTCCATCCACTCCTTCCACTACTTCCACTACTTCCTCGCCGCCACGAGAAGATCAAGGAGAACGGCGAGTCGGAATGAATCCATGTGCCAAGCCATTCACTACTCCCATACCGGAGGATCAGTGAGCTACATCAAAGGTGGAGCCATCCACGATGCATCAAGCCCAACTCGTACGCGAGTCCAGCTCAGCCATCCAGTAGCAGTCCAACTTCAAATAGATGCCCAACCCACGTATGGAGTCCATCTGGGGCAAATGAGTACTTCATGGAGAAGCCCACGATGACACCTTTCCAATGGGCTTGTGCCTACGGCCAAATTCCTTCGGGATCATCCGCAATCAATGAAACAGTCCACGGACAGAACCTGCCTGGTGCTAGTTCACCTCTACTCTGGGCCCAAGGCCCGTGTATCCCTAGGGTTACGTGGGGATGGGTTCTTTGGCTGGTGGCCTACCTCTGGCTTCCATACTCCTGCTACATATGGCTGCCACCCCCTTTTTTTCAGTTACGTTATTTGCTACATTGTTCCCCTGTTATGTGAGAGACAAGTGTTCATCGGAGTAGTGTTCCTGGACCTGGTTTGATGAAAGATAACCTCAATTTGTCATTCTGAAATTCAGATTGCTTTGCATCTTGTCCTTGCTTATTTCTTCTACTGTGTGCAGGAATTAACCTTTGTGGTAAGGTCATCCAGGCGTGAGCACGATTGATAATGACAGGTGCGTGGGTGTCGCGATTGCAAGGACTCAATCCCCGCTGATTGGAAGCCTTGAAACACGAACGTCTTCGTTACGCAAAGTAGAACCTATCGGAAGATCGGGCCGCTATCACATCAGTGACCACCAGTTACGGCCCTATGTTTATCAGCATTTATGCAGATTGAACCCTCATGTCATGATGACTATGCCAAAATGTACAGTAAAGATCCTGATTTTCTATCAGCATTGGCTGAGCTCAAAACAGGGAAACCTACAAAGTTCGTTCGGTAAACAAGACTCTTGTACAAGGGAAATTTACTTTGTATACCTCGTGGAGCACCACGAATTCAATGGCTGTGAGAAGCGCACCCATCGAAGGTTGCTGGTCACTTTGGGATTACGAAGACTTTGCAAAAGCTTCATCGACATGTGTTCTGGCCATGTATGTAGCAGGATGTGGCTAGTTTTGTTCGAGGCTGTGGTCTTTGCAACATCTCGAAACTAGCAAACCGAAAATTAGGTTTGTACACTCTTTTGCCAATTCCGTCGCGACCATGGGAAACCATATCCATGGATTTCTTGGGAGGATTGCCTAAGACCCGATGAGGCAAAGGCTATCTCTTTGTGGTCGTTGATCGGTTCTCCAAAATGATAAGTCTCATACCTTGTCAAAAAACTATCACGGGAGAAGAATGTTGGAGAAGGGGTTCACTACTCTAGCGCAATTTCAAAATCTTTTACCCGAAATCCCAAGAAACTTGCAAGCAATAGATCATGCAACAAGAGATTTACCACTAGACGCGTGGATGTGACAGCACAGCAGCGGAAGAAGAGTCGATGTCGCAACTGGATCATGACCAACAGTGCAGCAATAACAGCCGCACCTCTATGGAAGTCCACACGTCTAGGGAAGGAGCACTGTGTGTTCGTGTGCTAGCACCAGCGCATGCGGCTAGGGTTTTATGAGATCTATCTCGTGGATGGTGGTGGTAGCTAGAATAGATCAGATGATCGATGCATGCCCACCGCACCTCCTTTTATAAGCCCTTGCAAATAAGTCCAACTCAAATGCGACCCCTAATCCAGGGCCTTGCAGATAAGTCCAACTCAAATGTGAACCCTAATCCTAATGGTAAACCCATTACCAATAGGGGACTCGTTTCGGATCCCTTTCGAATTAATGCTCAAACCCATTAAGTGTGTGGCCCTGTAGGTTCGTCTATATTTGGCCGTGACAGGAAACAATTTCCCGAGTCACAAGTCATAAGCGGTCACTAATAAGACATTATGACTACCTGCACATACACGAAGATCAAATCCGACGAACCTATACAACTTATCATGGATATCTCTTTGCCTCACGATATCAGATCGAACTCAAGGTGAGAAATGTGTCATCCTTGAATAGCTCGGTCCTTTCTTGATCTTCTATTGGACTAACCTTTTCATAGTTGACTCTCAACTATATTCAGCACGACCATGCACTTTATTAGTCTAATTACATCAAGGGGCCCAGATATATCTCTCAAGATATGAGAGGGGCAAATTCCATCTCAACCATTCACTTTCAACCACATAGTTCATAACATATCTGTATGTCATCAACGTATGCTTCTAAATTGTGCCCTAATCAGTTCCTTCCTCTGAGGGAGAGAAGATGGGAATGGCAATCGGGTAGGTGATCTAGTTTTCACCATGGTTTTTTAATTGATTTGCTCCTCCTTTGGTTTGGCTTCCCTCTTGGATCAGTTCCTCTTCTCTGTTTTCTGATTCTTTTGAAGGTGTTTTGTCTTATGTTGTTCTGTGTGGTTTCATGAAGTTCCTTTCTTCTTCTCTGGATTGGTCTAGTTGCTTTCTCTTTAAAAGGGACATGCGAGAACTATTTGGTTTGCCGGTTACTAATATTTCAAGGTTTGCTGCTAATGATTTTCACTTAGTGGCTCCTTTTGGGAGAAGGAAGTTTCATCCCTCTGAAGTTTCAATGAGCTCTATTCTTGCTGCTTTTTTTGGGGGAATTCCTGAGGATTTTAGAGTGATGGGTCTGACTAATTGGAGCTTCAGATTTTCTGTTTGTGATAAAATAATTGGCATGGCCATTTATAACATCAACAGGATTATTCACCAGGATTTCTCTATTTTCTTCTCACTTTGGAATAATGGGGGTCCTCATTGGAAAAGAGAATTTAACAAATGGTTGATTGAACAAGATAATGATTGGAATTTGGTTACTCCTAAAAGATTCAATAGGAATAAGTTTCATCTTTATATGGGCAAGTGAATCTTCGCAAGTCGGTTTTTGATCGTCTGCAATTTCCTCCTATGAATTCCTCTGATAAATCGGCTTATTTCCCTTCGGTTTGCCATCATCATGTCAGTGTTCGTAGCAAGAGGACCCATCCCTCCTCTTTGAGTTTCGGACAATCTAGATTTTATTTTAATTGCCTAGCTCTAGGTCATTTCAAAAAAGAGTGTGTCTCTTTGGTTCGATGTGCGAGCTGTTTCAATTACGAGCATATTAAGCGTTTCTGCTTTAAACGACGTTTTGAGTTGAAGAGGAAAAAAGTTTTTGTTCCCAAGGTTAGCTTTGTTAAACAGGGTTTTGCTTCTGCCTCTGCCTCTCCTTTCGCACCTTTTGCTTCTGGGGACTTCTCGAATCGGATGGTGGATGTGGCTCTTTCGTTTGGCACTAACCTTTCTTTGACGGACTAGATGACATTGATCAATGGAAAAGCTATTACTCTCCATTATGATAGCTTCTCTGAGTTGTTCGGAGCTTGCGTTCATTCCCCTGTCACTCAAAGTGTCTCTTCGCCTGCCTCACTCTCTTATTCTCCCTCTTCGTTGTTTCTTTTAGCTTCATTTCTCTCTTTGACTCTCATTGCTTGTTCCATCAAAAAATGGCTAATTACTGGGTCAACCCTGCTCCATTTCTCAGAGAAGGCCTAGAAGAAATAGTGGTTCAGGGTTAGCCTCTTCGTACTAGATGCATCTCTACTAGGAGTGAAACCAATGAGAACTCTTCTATTGTGGATGTGGTGCCTGAGGCGGTGGATCCCATTCATGTTGTTGGTAACTACCTTCAGAATAACAGGCAAATTCAGGCTCAGGTTTACCCCTCTGGTGTTGGTGATGCATTAGTCTGACTTCCTTCAACTCTTCAGAGAGATATTCTCTTTAATGAAGGCCTTCATGTCGATGCTAATTTCATGTTGTTCTTCAATCATCATGATGAGGGTATTAATTCTAGACGAGTTAGCTTCAATCAGGAGGTCCGGCTTCTGCTCTTGAACTTCCCTCTGGATTTTTGGTCAGCTTCAACCCTGAAAAAAGTTGTTTCATCCTTTGGTTTTCTTCGTGAATGGGATAATGATTACCTAAGGACTGGGGATCGGTCTCATGCTCTGGTTAAGTGTCTGGTCCCAAACCTTGTTGATATCCCTCATTTTCTGGTGATCACTAAACCAAGTGGTTCTCTCAGACGCAGCTGGCGTAGCTGGACTGTGCTGGTGGTAATTTTCCATTCTCACCCCACTAATGATGTTGAGGGGAATGAGGATGATTCGGATGATCCACATCCTCCGCTGGATAATGATAATGATAACCTAGAATATTTGGACATGGATGACTCTGATGAGCAGGATCCTGATCATGATCGAGATAATCTGAATGAGGGTGGTGATCATGACAATTGGAATGTTGGTGATCCAGTCTGGGATGCACTTGTTCCCCAGCAATTGGAAGTCTGGGATGCATGGGAGAACTTTGAGGATTTTGCTTCCTCTTCTGATCTTACTCTTTCTTCTGGTCTGCCTGTTGGAAACTATTTTTTGGACTTTCATGGAACTGCTGGATCTAGTCTTTTATCTATCAATACTCTGGTTTGCTTGAGGATCTCTTGGTCATTGTTTAACTCTTCTACTGCAAGGGCTTCCTCTCCTTCGGAATTCAAGTTGTTATCTATGAAGTCTGTCCTGTCTTCTGGTTCATCCAAGAATAAGAATAAAGCTCCTTTGGTGGTTTCTAGTTTACGTCGCAGTCCCAGATTGGTGGCAAAATTTAAAGGATTCAAACCTGGTCTTGCCTTCCACACCTCAACTCTCGGTTGAAATGCTGCAAGCCATTGGTTCGTTTTGTGGGATCCCTCTGGAGTTAATCTCCAAGGGCAAACTGATGGCACCAATTATCCAAGACTTAGATGATTAGTGTAATGTATCGGGTTTTTAAGTATTGTTTGATAACCTCCTTTTGGACAACTTTTTGGATGGCTACAACTTTTTGGATGGCTTGTTTTTACAACCTGCTGAATGTTTATTTAGATATTTTGATGATTGGGTCAACATGATCTCATTTTGAGTTCGTGACTTGGATGTATTTTGCTTATCAACTGATGATTACTTTTAAGAAATTAAGTATCCTCAATTGAAATATTAGAGGTTTACATCCTTTGGATAAAAAGGTTGCTATTCGATCCAAAATTTTAGGTGAAAAGTGTTCCATTCTTTGTCTTCAAGAGACTAAATTAGAGGACGTTAATTTGTTTGTGATTAAATCCTTTTGCCGTAAGTCTTGGACGGATTTTGATTATGTTCCTTCTTGGGGCAACTCAGGGGGGATTCTGACTGTTTGGAATTGCTCCTTTTTTCAAAAAGCTGTGGATGATCTCCAATGTTTATGGCCCTTGTTGCCCCAGGAAGAAAATTGAATTTTTGAACTGGTTTCGTAGCTCATCAGCTCCCTCTAATTTGCCCTGGTTAATCATGGGTGATTTTAACCTTTTACATTTCTCTTCTAACAAAAACAAAGGTTTATTCAAATCCGGGGAAGCTAATCTTTTTAATGAAGCTATTAATCATCTTCTTTTGGAGGATTTGCCTGTTAAAGGAAATAAATTTACGTGGCCTAATATGCAAGCACAACCGGTTATGGAAAAGCTCGATTGGTTCTTTGTAAATGGTGCCTAGCTTAATGTTTTTCCCAACACGATTGTTAATTCTTTTGCCAGGATGGTATCGGATCATTTGCCATGTACCATTTTGATTTCTTCTTCTCTTCCATCTTCGAAGATATTCAGATTTGAAAACTTTTGGACTTGTTCTCCTGATTTTTTAAATGTGGTTCAAAGCTCTTGGAATTCAGGTGTCATGGATTCTAATGTGGCCATAATAATCAATTCCAATTTTAAGATTTTGCGTAGAGAGTTGAAACAGCGGAGTAAAAAGTTCAAATTATCTCAAGCCTTGTTGGATTATTGCTACTGCACTTTGAATCTACTGGATGGTCTGGAAGAACAGAGAGATTTATTCAGGCAGGAATATAATTTCAGGAGTATCCTCAAAAAACACATTTGTGGACTTCTCAGAATCAGAAACGTCTTTTGGAAACAAAGGGGACGTATTAGATGGGCAAAATTGGTAGATGAGAACACTAGATTATTTCCTTGAAGGATGACAATAATAGGGATCTTCTTGATCAAGCAGATATGGTGAATCATCTATTGGTTTCTTTCAAAAACAGATTTGATGCTTCAGAATATACAAATATGTGGTTTAATCTAGAGGAGATGGTTTATGCTTTCCCTGAAGACCTTTCTTATCTTGAGCTGAATTTTTCTTCCCAGGAAATTGATCATGTGGTATTTACCATGCCTCAAAATAAAAGCCCAGGTCCTGATGGTTTTAATGGAAACTTTTCAGAGCTGCCTGGCCTTTCATTAAGCATGATTTCTATGATCTTGTCAGATGCTTTTTTAATGGTGAGTCTGAATTATTCAGATTAAATGCATCTAATGTTACTTTAAGTTCGAAGAAACAGGGAGCTGTTAAGGTTTCTGATTTCAGGCCTATCTCATTGTTAAATAGCTCTTTGAAGATTATTACCAAACTTCTTGCTAATCATCTTCAATTAGTTTTTCCACTGATTATTCATCGTAATCAATATGGTTTTATTAAATCCAGAATCATTCAAGATTGTGCTGCTTGGGCACATGAATAAGTTCTATTCTGTTGAAACTTGATTTTGAAAAAGCCTTTGATCTAATTGAGCATGAATCCATTTTGGAGGTGTTAAAGTCCTCAAAAATTTTGTTAAATGGAGTTTCTGGCAGACAAATTATTTGTAGAAGAGGTGTACAGAAAGGTGATGCCCTCTCCCCGCTGTTGTTTGTCATAGTTGCTAATCTATTACAAACTGTTCTGAATCGTGCGAAGAATCTGGGTCTGCTTAGTGTTCTGGTGCCTACTGTGGAGTTTGAAGATTTCCCCATTGTTCAATATGCTGATGATACTCTCATTATAATCAAAGCGGATGCTAAGGAATTATTTTTGCTTAAAGCTCTTCTTAACTCTTTTGCCAGCTCTACTGGTTTAAGATTTAATTTTTTTAAATCTTTTTTAATCCTGATCAACTGCTGTGAAGATTTGACTAGGAATTTGGCCGGGATTCTTGGATGTCAAATTGGTTCCTTCCCGTTTACTTACTTGGGTCTTCTACTTGGAGTGGCTAAACCAAGGGTTGAACATTTTGATAATGTCATTGATCGTATTAACAAGAGATTATCCAGCTGGCAATTTTCCTTCCTTTCTTTAGGAGGAAGGTTAACTCTTATTAACTCGGTGCTTTCTTCTCTTCCTATGTTTCTTATGTCAACCTTGAGAATACCTGTTTCTTTCATCAATAAAATTGACAAGATCAGAAGAGCTTTTCTATGGAAAGGTCAATCTAGCTGTTTAGGGGGCCACTGTCTGATTGTTTGGGATAAAATTTGTAGACCTAAGAAGAATGGTGGTCTTGGGGTTATTAATCTGAGAACTTTGAAGTTCCTGTTTAAATTTTTTAATAAAGATTCAGCTCCCTGGGTTCAGCTTCTTTGGAATGCTTATTACTTTCAGGGTTTACCATCAGATTCTCGGATGATTGGGTCCTTTTGGTAGAAGGACATTTTACTTCTTTTTGTCTTTTTTAAAGCTCTATTTTCTTCTTCTCTAGGAAGAGGAGATACCTGTGATTTCTGAAATGATCTTTGGAGCTCAGAAATCTTATCACATAAATGGCAAGAATTATACTCTTTCTCATCTAGAAATTTCAAAGTTCAGGATTTTTAGAATTTAAACTTGGATGTTGATTGTTTTCATCTTCCTCTCTCTGAATTAGCTTTTCACAATTCCAGCAGATGTCCCTTCTACAACAGAATCATGTGGAAAATAATCATTCAAATGATGGCTGGTTCTTGTTATCTAGCTGCTCCCGGAGTTTTCAAACAAGCAAGGTCTACATAAGTCTGATGGGTGTTTGTCCTATACATCCCATCTTCAAAGTTTGTTGTAAGAATCGTTGTCCTACGAAACTAAAGTTTTTTTCTGGCTCTTTCTTTGGGAACGCCTGAATACTAGGGAGAGGTTATTCAGGAGAAATATGGTTATTCCTTCCTTGGACTGTGAATTATGTGAGGAGGGATGTATTAAATCTCATTCTCATATATTTTTTAGATGTGGCTTTGCTAACCAATGTTGGGATTTCATCGGAATAAATTGGGTTGTGGACTGGTCGGTGAATCCTTCTCTCTTATATATCATTCAGAATTGGCATGGTTTCTCTGCTTCCACTAAAGAATTTCTCTCGGAGATTATTATTATTGCCTTGTGGAACATCTGGAAGATTAGAAACAAGAAAATCTTCCAATCTCAGTCTCCTAGTTTTTTGATTTGGAAGCTGGCCTTCAAGGATGATCTGTTCCTCTTGGCTCAAAGAGTTCTAGATAGAATTAAAATCCAAATTTTCTCTTGGCTGAATATTTTGTAGTCTGCAACTTGTAATTTGCTTTCTTTTCTGGTCTTTTGTAATCTTGTACTCTTTTTCTCTCTCTCTATATATATATATAAATTCTAGTAGTAGGCTTCTTGCCTACTGCCTTCCATTCAAAAAAACATATCTGTATGTCACCTTTATGACTACTCGGTTAAAAGTAGCTATTGATGATACCAAGTATGCTACTACACATGTGTGAAACCGTGATGATCTTAGGTCTAAAGATAAACCAAAATAACTGTTAGAAACCAACTGATGACACATAAAAACTCAACAGTGTTTCAAGATGGGTCAATCCAACCAACATGTTCTCTAACATATGTCCACGACATTGACTTGATATCTCATATCTATGGTCTGTAAAACTTGACTATCAATCAATGATCGTGCTGACTTATCTTGCATGATTATTCCATATAATGCCGAAAGTCAGAGATGTTTAGAATAAGTATCACTGATAATGCCGACAATACATATATCATAATAAAGAGTCCCACGAATGTCACATACTTGTTTGATCAATAAAAGTGATACTTTATTCAAGGAATGCAATAACATTTTATTCGTAACAATTCATAAACATATCATGATACAATCATCTCTATGATTGTCGCTAGGTCATATCTCTATCAATCTCTCACTTGCACTAGAGTCAATCATATAGGTATCGAATACCCATTGCTCAAGGGCATATCTCTATCAATCTCCCACTTGCACTGGAGTCAATGATATAGGTATCGAATACCCATTGCTCTAGTGTGCGCCTCATTATTTGGTTGCGGGAGAGGCTTCGTCAAAGGATCTGCCACTTTGAAGTCTATATTTACCTTGCATATTTTCACATCACCTCTACTAATAAACTCTCGTATAAGGTGATATCGCCGAAGTATATGCTTAGACTTTTGATGTGACCTTGGTTCCTTAGCTTGAGCGATGGCTCCATTATTATCACAATAGAGATCCACCGGACTAACAATGCTAGGTACCACACCAAGTTTGGAGATGAACATTCTTATCCAAACAGCTTCTTTGCTTCTTCGGAAGCAGCTATGTACTCGGCTTCTATTGTAGAATCAGCGACCATCTCTTGTTTAGAGCTCTTCGAGCTTACAGCTACTCCATTGAGGCAAAACACAAACCCAGATTGTGATCGGTATTCATCCATGTCAGTTTGTAAGCTAGCATCAGTGTAACCATTTACAATGAGCTCTTTCTCACCTCCATAAACTAGGAACACATCCTTAGCTCTTCTCAAGTACTTCAGGATGTTTTTAACAGCTATCCAGTGACTCTCACACAGATTTGATTGGTATCAGCTCGTAGAACTTAGAGCATAAGAAACATCTGGGCATGTACAAAGCATGGTATACATGATAGAACCAATAGCCGAAGTGATGAGGACACATATGCCCGATCTTCTGGTGAGATTGATAAATTCGGCTAAGGCGCGTGACAACCTTGACAATCCGGCTACCAACCAGCAAGCGACTGGAAACCTAGCGATCGCTAAACCACCGCGACGAAGCGTTTTTGACTATGCCAAGATACGATCGACCTGATCACAAGGATCTGTTGCTACAGGCAACTGAAGAACAAGCAAGAACAAAGATAGGCAATTTGAAATTGCAAATTAGATTAAACACAAATGAGTTGGGGTTCAGAACTAGGTCCTGTAGGTCTAGCCCACACAAGAGGAGATGAGGTAGTTTCACACAGTGGAAAACTAAACTAAACAAAACCCGAGGAAGAAGAAAGGGTGTGGCAGCCATATATAGCAAGGATATGGCAGCCAGGGTATGGATGTCAGCCAGAGGACCCACGTCCACGCAACCATAGGGATACACGGGCCTACAGCCCAAGGTGGAGGTGGTGCAGCACCCGACAGGTTCTGTCCGCGGATTTTTTTATCAATTGCGGACAATCCAGAAGGAATTTGACCATAGGCCTAGTCCCATTGGAAAGGTGTCACCGTGGGCTTCTCCATGAAGCACTCATTTGCCCTAAACGGACTCCGTACATGGCCTGGACATCCGTTTGAAGTCAGACTGCTACTGAATGGCCGAACCAGATTCGTGGATGAATTGGTCTTGAACTTGGGCTTGACTTGATGCCTCGTGGGTTGCTCCGTATTGGGTGTGGCTCATTGACCCTCCGGTGTGGACGGTTTGAATGGTTCGGCACATGGATTCATGCTGACTCGTCGTCCTCCTTGATCTTTCGACAATGTAGTGGAGGTAGCGAACGTAGTGCAAGAAGTAAGAGGCGTCGTGTTCATGTCCGTGTTGGTGATGTCCTCATCACGAAGCATATGGAATCTTACTCATTCGGTCTTGCTCATCAGATGTCATAGGACATTGACTCTTGCTAAGACTAATGCCATGTGACAGGTAAGAGACCTCTCTTGCAGTCTTGCATGTTGAACCGATTCAACACCTTGTCAATGTATGTATTGTGGCTTAATCCAATTAGCCATTTAGATCTATCTCTATAGATCTTAAGACCAGTATGTATCCTACCTCTCCTAAGTCTTTCATAGAGAAACTATTTCTCAAATAAGACTTGACAGATTCAAGCATAGGATTCTCATTTCCGATCAATAGTATGTCATCTACATACAAAACCAGAAATGCAAGTGCGCTCCCACTAACCTTCTTGTAAAAACAAGATTCATCTTCATTTTTTATGAAGCCAAATTTTTTTACTGTCTCATCAAACGAATATTCCATCTCCAAGATGCTTGCTTCAATCCATAAATGAATTTCTGAAGCTTGCATACTTTCATATCATTTTGTGGATGAATAAAACCTTCGGGCTGTGTCATGTACACATCCTCACTTAGATTTCCATTGAGGAAAGTTGTTTTAACATCCATTTACCATATCTCATAATCATGGTAGGCAGCAATTGGTAGGATGATCCGAATTGACTTTAGCATAGCGACCGGTAAGAAAGTTTCATCATAATCAATTTCTTGAATTTGTTAGAAACCTTTCGCAACCAATCGTGCTTTATGAATGTGAACATTTCCATTCATGTCAATCTTTTTCTTAAAGACCCATTTACACTCAATGAGTTTTACACCATCGGGTAAATCAATCAAGTTCCAAACTTGATGAGTATACATGGAGTCTATTTTGGATCTCATGGCGTGAAGCCATTTCTCAGAGTCTGGGCTCATTATTGCTTCCTCATAAGTCTTGGGTTCATCATTGTCTAACAATAATATATCCTATTGTTCCGTGGTAAGGAACATGTACCTCTCAGGTACATTACGAACCCTTTCAGACCTACGCGGGGCTGGTGGTCCCAGATTTATTTCTTGAACAGTTTGTGGTTCTTCTTGAAACTCAGTCTGAGCTGAAGCATTTTGCAATGGTTCTAGAATTTCTTCAAGTTGCACTGTACTCCCACTAATTTCTTTCGTGAGAAACTCTTTCTCAAGAAATACACCATTATGAGTGACAAACACTTTGTTCTCGTCCTTCTTATAGAAGTAATATCCCTTTGTTTCCTTGGGATTTGCACTTTGTCTGATTTGGATGTTAGTTTGTCAAACATCAAACGTTTCACGTATGCCTCGCAGCCCCAAATCTTGAGAAAAGACAAACTAGGTCGCTTCCCAGTCCATATCTCATATGGTCTCTTCTCTACTGCTTTCCACGAAGCCGTATTTAAGTTTAACGCAGCAGTTTCTAGAGCATATCCCCAAAAAGATAATGGAAGATCAACTTGTCTCATCATAGATCGAACCATATCCAACAAGGTTCAATTTTGTCGTTCAGACACACCATTCCAATGAGGTGTCCTTGGCGATGTTAGCTGTGGAACAATTCCACATTGCTTCAAGTGATTGCTAAATTCTTGGCTCAAATATTCTCCTCCACAATCTGATCGTAGGAATTTAATTTTCTTGCCAAGATGATTTTGTACTTCATTCTGATATTCTTTGAACTTTTCAAAAGTTTCAGACTTATGCCTCATTAAGTAGATATAACTATATCTACTAAAATCATCAGTGAAAGTTATGAAGTATTGGAATCCACCTCTGGCCATAGTGCTTAATGGTCCACATACATCAAAATGTACAAGGGCCGATAAATCACTTACTCCTTCACCTGAATCAGTAAAAGGTGTCTTTTGCCATTTTTCCATGTAAACAAGATTCGCATGTGTCATATGATTCAAAATCAGATGAGTCTAGAAGTCCATCTTTATAGAGCTTCATGATGCGTTTCTCATTTATATAACCTAAACGACAATGCCATATGAAGGTTGGATTAAAATCATTTGTTTTGAGCCTTTTGGTATTTATGTTGTATACTTGAACTTCAAGATTTAAAATATAAAGCCCACACGTCAATTGGGCTGATCCATAAAGCATATCGTTCAAATAAAATGAACAACAATTGTTCTTTATTCTGAATTCAAAACCTTTCTTGTCCAAGCATGAAACGAAAATGATGTTTTTGCTTATGGCAGGAACATAATAACAATTATTAAGCTACAAAATCAATTCTGAAGGTAAAGTCAATATAAAGGTCCCAATGACTAAAGTAGCAACTCTTGCTCCGTTGCCAACACGAAGTTCAACTTCACCCTTTGCCAAACTTCTACTCCCTTTAAGCCCTTGCAACGAAGTGCAAATATGAGCTCCTGAACCGATGTCAAATACCCAAGAATCAGAAGGAGAAGTAGCCATAGTGACTTCAATAACATAAATACCTGAAGCGGAAGTCTTGAAAATCTTTCCCTTTTGAACCATCATCACATGATCAGGATTCTTTTTGATGTTTTGCTCTGCTTCTTTAACATCCCATGCAATTCAGGCAGAGGCTTCTCCAGATTATTCATATTGAAGTTCAATATGAAAGGATCATAGCTCGGAGGGAGCGATTGGAGGATCACATCAGTAGCCAACTATTGGCTATGAGGGTAACCAAGTTTACCTAAGTTCTCAATGTAACCAATCATCTTGATTACATGAGAGCTAACTGCACTTCCTTCTGCTAGTCTACAAGCATGCAATTTCTTGGTGCCCTCATATCTTTCCACCCTTGCCTAGTTTTCGAACAAGCTTTGAAGAGCCAGACTCATGTCATAAGCATTGGCGTTCTCGAATTGTTTTTGCTGCTGAGAACCCATTGTTGCCAACATGAAGCAACTGACATCGAGATTGTCATCAACATGCTTCTCATAAGCATCTTGTTGAGATCGTGAAGCGTTAGCCAAAGGTTCATTAGGAATTGGGGACCCTAGAACATAGTCCTTTCTTTGTTGCATGAGAACAATTCTCAAGTTACGAAACTAATCAATGAAATTTGTTCCATTCAGTTTCTCTTTATTGAGTACAGATTTCAAATTCAAGCTGGTTGAGGAGTTATCGGCCATTATCTAAAACAGAAAAACATGCAAAAGACATCATGTTTATGAACAATCTTTTATTAACATTTAATAAAAGTATCTTCGACTATATGTTTAAAAACATAGTCCATAGAATGACATATAGTGGGTCAAGATCCATATTTCACTAAGTCCTAGTGAGCTTTGGCATCACTACTAGAAACCTAGTTATTTAGGTGAGCAACTTTTGCTAATCGTATCATAGATGACACTTGTTTGTTGGGTGACATCAATATGTCCCGGCTCCCAACACCATGCCCCAAGGGCCAAAACCATTTTGATGGCCTTGTTAAGTGAAACCAATTCTATGCGTATAAGTGTCCAACACTTATCCTGCCTTACCAAGATAGTTAATGGCACCTTGATTTGTCAAGCCTACCAAATAACGATCAAGGCTTTGACAGTTGCAGCAATTGAAAAGGGCATCAAAACAATTTAATTTTAGGGACTTAACAATGTTCAGAACTTTCAAGCAACAATCAAAATAATCATCAGCTAGACGATCTAACAGGTGCAACTGTGACTATATTTAACTTCCATTGGTAGTAACCTTGGCCAGGAAAGGCCGCGACTGTTTTCGCTCACACCATGAAGGAAAGTGTTCCGCTGAGCGGGGCTTATTAAGAAAAACCTTATGATGTGTTCTTTCCTAAGATACCACAGTTAACAGCTTCTGGTTGTCAAGTATAATCTTTATGCACAGAAAACTTCGCAAATCATCCATATGCATGAAAATAACTATCAGTTAGATGATCTAATCAATCAATGAGATAGTATGGCCCTTTAATATAGTGATCTCCATCTCCATCTTCATGGGTCCAGTCCACCATGATGAGGACATCCCTAGCACAAGTAGGACTAGAGCTCGACCTAAGGAGTATAAAGGACCAATCACTCGATTGAAGGCCCAATAACTACATCAACAGGTGACTTTGTTCCTTAAAGAATTAAAGTATGATGAGAATATGTTGCTACCTATTAGCTCTTGTTTAACATTGATCAGGAATAGATAGGGAGAGTATAACAGAAAGAACATAGCCATGTATGGGCCAAATAACTTCATCAAATCTGGTCATACACCTACTGAGTGGAAAGAGGATTTCCTAAGCTTTCCAACAAGCCCAAGATCACTCGATTCCGTCAAGGATTGCAACTGATACAACCAAAAGAACTTTGCTCGCCATGCAGTCTACTGACTAAGTGACAGTCCAAATTCAACCAAGCACCATTCTCAACACATATGTCCAATTTGGTTGTGTGAGTACTTTCTGTAAAGGTATTCGAAGGAGCTTTCTAACGCATCAAGAATAATTAAATTCTGACATCGTATACAATCAGGAGACCTAAAAGAGTAACAACTGCATGGAAGGAAAAACTCTAGTCCAAATCCGAATCCAACTCGGAGAAGATTTATTCCGAATTTCTTTTATCTTTTATAGTTTGTTAGGATTTTTATTCCGTATTGAATTAGATTCAGTTTAGAATTCTAGTTTAATTCTTCTATCATTTGTACATACCACCCTCTATATAAAGAGAGGCATAGTCATAGTTTTTGATATACAAGATATAAGACATTGATATTGAAATTTCAGATTGAAGCCTTAGTTTTAGTTGAGAGTTAAATCTTTGAGATCACCCTATCTGTGTACCAATTCTGTGCGTGGCTGTGTGGAAAGGTAATTTAGAGTGTGGTTGGGCGAATTCATTGATACGCAGGTCCTTGCTCTGCAAGTGGTTGGCTATCTCATTTCGTCAGGTCATACCAGTTATCCAATATCTTCAGATACTTGTTATCCAGGTTCTATGTCATGAAGATCGGGCCACCCTCCATGAATGCGTCCTTCATAGGCGTGTTCATATCAGTTGGTATCAGAGCTTCAGTTTCCACAGTAGAATCTTTTCTTTATTTCTGTTGATTAGTAGTTTAGGTTTTTCAGTCCTGGAGTCCAGAAAATTCCCAACAAAAAAAATATATCACTTAGCTTCATATTTTAATCTGTTAATTTAGTTTGCTTTATCGAGTTCTAATCCGTGATTTAGTTCTTGTTGCTGGTCGAGTCAATCTTGGTGCCTCAAGTTTGAGCTTTTCGTTTTGTGTTTGAAGAGTAAAAAAAAACAAAAACAAAAAAAAAGAGAAGATATATATATCTTGATCATCATCGACCATCCTGTGAGTCAAATATCATCTGATATCAAAAGAAAAAAATTGTTGTAAGTAGTACAATTGTTGATTTACCCTTCGGCATATCATCTCTCTTGTGATCAACAACTTAGGATTGTCATACCATCAGATTGTTATTCGATTTTTCATTGCTAAGTTACAGATTATATAGTTTGTTACCTAACCTAGCTCCATAGATAAATCCACTTGTTAACATAAAGACCTCATCGTGAATTAGCCACATCAGTCTCTAATAAGCCCCACTGGTTATTGCTGGAATGCGCTGAGTCGTGAGATTGAGTGATTCCACATATATTTCCTATTCCACATATTTTTCTTTTTTCTACCATAACCAATGGCAGGAAACAGATTATCCACTTCATCAATCAATCCAGAAGCTTATGTCACTTGAGCTGAACATGTTGCATTCCGATCATTTGTCGAGGGATGGTTTGATTCTATCATTGATGAACTGTAGCAACTCCGAGTTGCCGTCATAAACCTGGAAGCTCCACCTCAGGGGCAAAACGTACGTCCTGCACCACCAGAAGGACATTGGGAAGATGCGCGATCAGTAGAAGGTGAGAATCGTCGTGGTTCTCCAACTTTTCAACCATGAAACTGGTCATGATCATGCTTTTCGACCACCCCAATTCGGTCGACATGGGGGAGGTGGTGATGACTATGATGAAAATTTCCAGTACGACTACCACCCTGAAGGCAACAGCTCTTATTATGGCAATTGGCAGCCACCGCACATGGATGCGGATTATCGACCAAGGTACCATGCTCATAACCGACATCGTGGCGGAGATCGTCATCACAACCACGATGGCAGAAGACTTGCGAAAATCAAGCTCATCATTCGTAAGTTTAATGGTTCATCAGATTTAGAAGTCTATCTTGATTGGGGGCTAAAGATGGATAAACTTCTTCTCATGTGCAATGACAGTGAACAAGAAAAGGTAGCATCTGCTTCATCCGAATTTGAAGGTTATGCGTTGATTTGGTGACATCAATACCATGAGCTAAGGAGACAAGCAAATCGACTTCAAATTGCCACATGGGATCAGATGAAGGATGTCATGAAAAGGAGGTTTGTACCATCTTATTACACTCGGGACTTGTTCATCAAGCTGCAAGGTCTGAAACAAGGTCCGCAAAGTGTTGATGCATACCACCAGGAGATGGAGATTCTTCTGATGAGATGTGATGTTAGAGAGACACCTAACCAGTCCATTGCTCGTTTTTATATGGCTTGAATAGAGATGTCCAGAGGATTGTCAATTATCAGCAGTACCAGGATCTTGAGCAACTTCTCCATCTATCAAGAAAGGCCGAACGGCAATTAGCTGAAGACAAGATGTATTCGCAGGCAGCCACTACTTCTACGTGGCGTCAACCAAGCAATAATGCTTCGAACCCGACTCCTCTAACGGGTCAACCAAACAATAATTCTTTGACCAAGTCCAATGTGTCATCCACTCTTCTTTGCCCAAAAAACAATGCTTTGACCACCGAGAAGAAGCCTACAGCCAGCACCTCATCCGTTGGTTCTTCTGCTCGCTCAAGCAAAATAATATGCTTTAGATGCCAAGGGCGAGGACATGTGGCATCTCAGTGTCCTAACCAGCGAGCTATGATTGAGCAAGAAGATGGAGAATATGATTCTCAAAGTGACGAAGACGTTATCGAAGACACTACAGCAGAAGTTGAAGCAGAAGGAGGTTTTACTTTCGAGCAAGGTCAAACTCTTGTGGTCAAGACTCTGCTCAGTGTTCAAATGATGGAAGCTGAATGAGGATAGCGACATAATATTTTTCAAACTCAATGTAAGGTCCAACACAAGGTATGCAAGCTCATCATTGATGGAGGTAGTTGTCATAATCGTTCTAGTAAGGAGATGATGGACAAACTTGGACTTACAGTGCTCAAACATCCTCATCCATACTGCGTTAGTTGGCTTAACTCTTGTGGTTAGATCAAAATTACTTCCATAGTGAAGGTTCAGTTTACCATTAAGGGTATACTGATGATGTCATGTGCGACGTGGTTCCTATGAAAGTTTGTCACTTATTGTTGGGATAACCATGGCAATATGATCACGATGCATAGCACAGTAGTCGGACTAACAAATATTTCTTCAAGTTCAAGGTCAAGGACATCACTCTTCTTCCTATGACTCCTGAGCAAATCATATCAGAAGAGATGCAAAAACTTTCTAACAGTAAGGTTGATGGTGTGAGTGAACATAAGAGTGAGCACCACATATCGGTGAGTGAGAGCCACAAACCAAATATGAGTGAGCAAAAGAAAAGAGAGAAATATAGCTTAGCTTTACTAGCTACAAAATCAAATTTGAGAGTTGTGAGGAACCTATTGCTGGATTGTTTTGTACTCTTCTACAAAGAATCCTTGATTTCTGCTAATGACTTAACCACTCTTCCTAGTGTTGCTACCATTGTTTTGCAGGCTTCTAACGAAGTATTTCTAGAAAATGTACCATCCAAACTTCCTCCTTTATGAGGAATCGAGCATCAACTTGACCTAATGCCTGGAGCAGCATTGCCAAACTGACCACCGTATCGCACCAATCCTGAAGAGACTATAAAGAAATACAAAGGCAGACCGAGGTCGTCAACCATAAATTCTCGACCATGCTGAGGGCGGTGATCCAATAGAACTTGAAAGAGGGGGATGATTAGTTGCTGCACATGGAGTGTGCATGCAACAGAGCCCTACATTCGACCACTAATATGTGTCCTTTTGAAATTGTTTATGGCTTTAAACTGATTGCTCCTATTGATTTGTTGCCTTTGCCTGTGCCAGAACAACTAAAGTAGAAGATTAATGACAATGCTTACAAGACAGAGCTACCAGGGGAATATGGAGTCTGTGCTACATTCAACATTTTGGACCTTTCTCTGTTCTTCGGTTATACGCTGTTAGACTCGAGGACGAGTCCTTTTCAAGAGGGGGAGAATGATGAGGACATTCCTAGCACAAGTAGCACTATAGCTCAACCCGAGGAATATGAAGGACCAATCACTCAAGTGAAGGCCAGACAACTACATCAATAGGTGACTACCTAATGATGAGAATATGCTGCTACCTAATAGCTCTTGTTTAACATTGATCAGGAAAAGAGAGGGAGAGCATAATAGAAAAAATATAGCCACGTATGAGCCAAATAACTTCATCAAATCTGGTGGTACACCTACTGAGTGGAAAGAGGATTTCCTAAGCTTTCTAGCAAGCCCAAGATCACTCGATTCCGTCAAGGATTGCAACCACTACAACCAAAATAATTTTGCTTGACATGTAGTCTGTCGACCAAGCAACAGTCCAATTTCAACCAAGCACCATTCTCAACACAGATGTCCAATTTAGCTGTGTGAGTACTTTTTAGAAAGGTATTCGAAAGGCCTTTCCAACGCATCAAGAATCATTAAATTTATACATTGTATACACTAGGAGAGTTAAAAGAGTAACGACTGCAAGGAAGGAAAAAGTCTAGTCTTGTCATTCCAAGTTCGGGTTTCTGTGGAGACCCTAGTCCTGTCGACGCGCCCCCGACATGAGTCGGATGGGGGAGCTCCCTCGTGGGGAGAGTGCTCCAGAGCACGCCTATTGGTTTGTGGTGTATTGATACAAATGAATTGTCCTCGGTTACAAGAGAGGGATACAATGGCATATATAGACTCAAAAAATGCAAAAAGACAAGACTACCCTGACCACGACCGTCGGATTGAGGGGCACTGACGTCTTTTCACTGGTCGTGGAAGCTTGATGGTTGACAAGTGTCCTTGCCAGTTCCCGAGACGGTCCTCATGTGACCTTCACGTGACCTTACGTCCGAGACGAGGTCACCAGGACCTTTTGATGAGGACATCACTTCTTCGGATACACGCACCAACCATAATCCTCCGCTTGTTACACAAGGACCAATAACGCGCAGCAAAACCCGATTGTTGCATTGCCAGATGAACTCGTTCCTAAGTTTATATATATATGGTTTTGAGAATGGTTTACTACCTAATAGTGATAATATTGTGCTTAGGAACGGATGAGGAACGGGGTCCCGATCTTCCGACAGGTAGGGGATAGTTCGATTGGTGGAGACTCGACGTTGACGATCCGACTTTTGACCAGAACCGATCTCGGCCTACAATAGCTACACCACTACTCCGTTCATTATCAACCGTACTGAGGTGCGGTTGACCAAGCCACGAAGGCCTGTTCTTGCAAGCGAATCGAAGAACATGTGCAAGAACATAGAAGAAGCAATCTCGAATTGCAAGTATGTATTAAGATCACGAAGTGTTGGGGTTCCACAAACCGAAAGACGGCGAACTGCGACAGCAGAAAATTCTAAGCAAAACCCGAGTCTAACAATGACGGCAACGAGGTTTTAATATGCGAGAGGGGTGGTGTCTAGGGTTTGGGGCGCACCCCCTGTAACATCCTGAGTTTTGGGGTGAAAAGTTTCTTTCCTAAAAATCATGCATGCATATGTCTCTTCTAGATCAACCAAATCAGCCTCAGCTTTATTCTGTTCTAGCCCTAAAATCTCCAAAATCTATCCTGTGACCCCAAGTCAAGATCTGACTTTCCAGATTTGATCTATCAATTATCCTAAATCTAAAAGCCTGCAGAACCCAGATCCAACTCTATCTCTAACTTCCAGATTTATCAACTCCTTTCTGTTTTCGAAAACAGAAATATCTTATAATACCTTTTACCCTAAGTTTCAGAAATTCAGATTTAATCAAAATCTTAGCCAATATCAGACCAGATTATTCTTGGATTATGATCAAGGGTACACCAATAGCTTAATCCAAAAAGTTGGCAGCCAGATTTCATCATCTAGACTCTTTTCGCAAATCAGTCCAAGAGTATCGCAGATCAGTCCTTTTCCAGATTTTCCAGAAGCCTAAAAAGGCAAAATGTTGCAAATCATCTCCAAATTCAAATTTGATTCAGGGAACACCTCCCAAATGCTTTTCAACACAAATTCTTCTCTTATGAGTAACTCAAAATCAAACCCTAAATCCCAGAATTCGAAATCAATTGAAATTCAGATTTCAATTACCCTTAAATACCCTATTTTCAGTTCATATCAAAAATCATCCAAACATCTCAAATTTATCTTCAATCTGTGCCAAATCATCTGTTGAATCAAGTTTGCCAAATCAGCAGAATCAAAATCAGATCAAATCTTCCAAATCTCCAGAATTACAGATCAGTCCAAATCAACAAATCAAATATTGCAAATCAGCCCAATTTCGACCAGGGTAGTAGCCAGTGCACGACCAGAGCCTCGTCGTGGTTTCTTTGCGCCATGTTTGCTTGCCGCCGGCCAAGTTTCGCCACGCTTGTGACCGTGCATGCTTGTGCGCATGTGTCCGTGTCCTAGCCTTCGCCGTGGCAACACCGTGGCAGTGCCATTGAACAGCACTTCTTCTGTGCGCGACCAACAGCAACCATTGTCAGCATCCTCTTGCCACGTTGCTTGCTTTGCCAGCCTTTGTCGCCACCGCTTTGCACCGCTCGACATTGATGAGTCCCGATGTAGCACAGCTTTGCCTCACCAGTGCACAGTCGCGTCGCCGCTCGCCGTTGTTGCATCTGCACCCGGCAAATCTTGTCAACTGACACCAATTTATTGCTATTACAACCTTGCAAGCTTCGCCCTCTGCTCTATTTAAGCCACCAGTGCCTTGTATCATCTCCTCTTCACCAGGACTTAACCAAATTTCCAAATTCCCTCGCTGCAGTCGTCTTCTCCAGCGAGCCGTCGAGGAGCCTCACGGTGCCAGCACAATCTGCTGCACCTCTCACCAAATTAACAGCATCAGTGAGTTCCCCTCATCTCCCTCACCGTGCTGTACCATTTAATTGAGTTATCTTGCATCTAGTCGCCGGTGATCGCCGAAATTGCCGATTGCCCTGTTCCTGCAATGTAGCTTAATTCAGCCCGAATTAGCTTTCGAATTTGTAATCTAAATTGATCAATGAGCCATTTCCAGCAAGCCTATGCATCAAGATCTCCAGATTGAGCTTCAATCAAAGCTTTCCCGAGATATGAGCTTCTCCAGAAACCGGCGATCGTCGCCAGGCTTCTCCGGCCATCCTCCAGCCAAATTGATCGTGCAGGTGACTTCCTCTTACCCATCTATCACTTCCTGAGCTTGGAATTAAGTTCATTCGACCTGTATCAAAAAGCCCCAAATCTCATGTCATCTTCTCCAGCGCAGTTCACCGGAAATCCTTTCCCGGCCGTTTCAGCTTCTTAAACTTTGTCATTCAAGTGTGCTTCAACCTCCTGAGCATATTTGTCTTCTAGCTCGATCTCTGAAACTGTCCAGAATTCAAGATACAGCTTTGCCAAGATTTTGTCCAGTGGCTTCAGTGTGCCGTGTCGCCACCACACTTCTCCTTTGAATTTCATCATCTTCCAGCCATTTTCAGCTTTGGATCCTGTTGAATGATTTGTTCTTGTTATCAATGCCTACCTCCCAGACAAAGTGGTGCATCATTTGGAGCCCTAGATCAAAAGTTATGCCAAGCCCTAGTTTCTGGCCATGTCATATTCAATGCCAAACTATGTGAGTCAGTGGCATTAGCCCTTTTCACTCCCTTCCAGATGTGCATTTTGGGCATAACTTTGTCCCTTAGATTCCTGAGGTTGTGATTTACATTTTCTTCTTCTATCACAACTTGATTTGAGCCCTTGAAATGCATGTTATGCTAAACCCTAGCTTTTGACACTATCCCAGTGCATGCCAGCCAATGGCAATGGCCTTGTTTACCCACTTCTGATTGTGCATTTTGAAAGCCACTTTGTCCACTGAATTTGTAGAGTTATGATCTACATTTTATTCTACTGTCATAACTTGAGATAAGCTCTCTAGCTTTCCTTAAAGTTATGTCAGAACCTTGATCCGAATGTCAATCTGCTGACATTCGCTGTTGTTGATCAAACCAGCCACAAAACTGATGTTCTTATTGTAACCTTGAGATCCTAAGAGCATCTAACATCCATCCTTAACCAATTCCTTGAAACCCTAGATCTCAACTCAGTTCAGCTTGCAATCTCAATTATCTCGAGTATCGTTCAATCTTTCTTGTTGAGCATATCTGCATATAGATCATAAATCATTTTAATATATATTAAGTAATATTTGTGTGTATTGTTTGGTTTGTCGCCGAGCCGATCCAGAAGCTAAGTTTGAGGACTTCGCTGTTGATCCGTCATCAACTGCTGTTTCTTACGACGCGGAAGGCAAGTCATATCCTTGGTCATCTTGAACCTATATTTTAAAATGTTGCTAAAACGTAACCTTGAATATAGATAATATTGCATGAGAAAGATTGAGAATGGTTGATTTATGAATTGGCAGTACTAGACTGGTTATCTGTGAAATGTGAAATAAACAAGTTTTGAGCCATGAACTATTTTATGGATTATATACTTATATTCATGAAATAAAACCCCTAGCCGTGACCAGAAAATGGTATGGAATGGTGGTAGCACTGGAGGTGCTAAACTGCGAAGGAATGCAGGCACTGAAGGTGCAGGGTTGTGGATGGTCTGGTCACTGGCATATAAGGACTAGAACCTTGTGTTGTGCGTCTAGTGGCATGAACAACGTGCTAACCGCAAGCCTGGTATGGGACAGGCCTGAACAAGTACTTATGTGGATCGCACATGACACCCCTGCTGGAATTGTGTAGTGATGCACGATAAACACGGAGAATGGCTCCCACACATATCACTGAAAGTGATCTCGCACGTTGATCCAGTAATGGAAACATATGTAGGGGTGGAGGTTATGTTACAGCCTACCACAACTGTGTCTCACGGAGAGCCACAGGGTCAGGGGTGAATTGTGAGTGAGACATAACAAAAGTTCTTGTTATTTCCACCTTGCCGCTCACAATATGAAGTGAGTCTGGGGTCTAATCATTTTGATAGGATGGGCTTGAAAGTGGAATATCTTGCGGGTAAATTGGGACCTCTCTGCAGAGTTAAAAACGTATTCGAATACTCCGAGCTCCCGGGTTTATAGGAGTCTGCTGCGGTGGATTAAATCCACGGGGTGTGACACATGTACTATTTTCTAAATAAAATGTGTTAAATCAAGATTACCCAAATGACATGTGTTGTCATGATAAGGAGTGCTACCCTGGGCTGTCGTGTGTCGACGTGTCGCGGTAGTGCTATAAGTTAGTGAACATGATTGATGATGTTATATTATGAAAAGTGCTGCCATGAGCTGAAATAAGATGAGATGAGAAAGTAAAAGATTATTTTATAAACATCCATAATTCTTGACTAGTCTAGGTTCATATCATCACTACTATATGTATCTACTCTTACCTATGACTTGCTGAGTACGTAAGTGCTCACCCTTGCAACCTACAAATCAGTAGATGGAGCGTTCAATGACCAAGATGAAGGCGTGGAGAACTTCTTGGATCCAGAAGGAGGAGCGTCAGTCCCGTCATTACCCTGATGTGTGTTGTTCTGCCGTCCACTTCTCTTTGTGGGTGGGTCACCTATCTTCTGCTGTGTAGATGTTATTTTGCTAAACCATGTATGCCGTGAAGGCATTGTAATCTTCTTATGTAATATCAAGGCCAGCAGGCCACACTGCTTAACTATTTTGTAAGTTACTCTGTTGCAATGTGATATACTCCTGTGCTTCACTAATCCTGGGAAGTCAAGGGTATGTGTATGATATGCATATATGGGACTAGCTGCAGCGAGCTAGGTCTCTACAGGAGTAGTCGTAGTCCCAGTTTCGGGGCGCGACACCCCCCCACGCGGGATACACGGGCCAAGGCCCAATAGACAGGTGACGCAGCACCGGACGGCCCAACAAAATCTGGTCTCCAATTGTTTTGACAATTGTGATTGACTCAGAAGAATTTTAGACGTGGGAGCAGATCCGTTGGAAAGGTCTCGTCGAGGGCTTCTTCATAATATACTTGAACGCCCCAAATGGAGTTCGTATGCATCTACTATGCCCATTTGAAGACAGGCTGCTCTTCCGTGGCCGACCCGGACTCCAGCTCGCGGTAGACTTGATTCCCGACTCGTCTTGGCGCAAAGTGACACCCTCGCAGATCAACACCATGATTCCTGAGCACAAGCACAATATTATTAGGTAGTAACTCGCTCTTGTCAATATTCTCTCGTGTACTAAGAAACAAGCTCACCTGGTGATTTAGTTGACGTGCACGTGCCCTTGTTATTGGTCCTTGCAGAACGGATGTTGGAAGAATGGACGCATCGTTAGGGGTGATGTCCTCATCATCCTCCCCTTCTTGAATTGGAGTCGTCCTCGACTCAGGCTCATATTCTTCTCCCAAGTATGGCCGCAAATCTGATATGTTAAAAGTGGGGCTAACCCCGAAATCTGCAGGCAACTCAAGCTTGTAGGCATTATCGTGTATTCGCTCTAGCACCTTAAATGGACCATCCGCACGAGGCATTAATTTTGACTTTCTTAACTCAGGAAAATGCTCTTTACGTAAGTGTAGCCATACAAGATCTCCAGGAGTAAATATCAATTCCTTTCTTCCATGACTACCAGCAATGCGATATGTTTCATTCATTCGCTCAATATTTTCTTTTGTTGTTTCATGTAGTTTTAAAATAAACTCAGCACGTTTCTTAGCATCAAGATTGACCTTTTCAGACGATGGAAGAGGCAATAGGTCAATAGGAGCATGAGGGTTGAAACCATACACTACCTGGAAAGGACTTACCTTGGTAGTCGAGTGTAGCGCACGGTTGTAGGCAAACTCCACATGAGGAAGGCACTCCTCCCACATCTTTAAGTTCTTCTTCAAAACAGCTCGCAACATTGTGGACAAGGTGCGATTTACCACCTCCGTTTGGCCATCAGTTTGGGGATGACAAGTAATAGAAAACAGTAACTTTGTCCTCAATTTATTCCCTAATGTCCTCCAGAAATGACCCAAAAATTTTGTGGCGCGATCTGAAACAATAGTGGAAGGCATACCATGCAAACGAACAATTTCTTTGAAAAATAAGTCGGCAATGTGAGTGGCATCATCACTTTTGTGGCAAGGAATAAAATGTGCCATCTTGGAGAATCGATCCACAAAAACAAATATACTATCCCTCCCCCTCTTTGTCCTAGGCAAACCTAGAACAAAATCCATCGAGATATCCTCCCACGTGACACTAGAAGTAGGAAGAGGCATATACAAACCGTGTGGATTTAACCGTGACTTTGCCCTTTGACACGTGGTGCAGTGTGCCACGAAGTGCTCAACATCACGCCTCATCTTTGGCCAATAGAAGTGCGTGGCCAAAACATCCTCCGTCTTTTTGACACCAAAATGTCCCATCAGGCCTCCTCCATGAGCTTCCTGCAACAACAAAAGACGAACGGATCCAACTGGAATGCATAGGCGGTTAGCTCTAAACAAGAACCCATCATTGAGTACAAATTTATTCCAAGCCCTCCCATCCTTGCAATTAATCAAAGCATCTTTGAAATCAGCATCTTGAGCATATTGTTCTTTAATGGTTTCAAGTCCAAAAATTCGACAGTCAAGTTGAAACAACATAGCATATCTCTGAGACAAAGCATCAGCAATTACATTATCTTTCCCTTTCTTGTGTTTAATGATGTAAGAAAAAGATTCAATAAATTCTACCCACTTGGCATGTCTACGGTTCAATTTGTTTTGACTTCGAATATGTTTCAGTGACTCATGATCAGAGTGAATAACAAATTCCTTAGGTCATAAATAATGTTGCCACGTCTCTAAAGTGAGCACAAGAGCGTACAACTCTTTATCATACGTGGAGTAATTTAAAGTAGGCCCACTTAATTTCTCGCTGAAATATGCAACAGGCTTACCTTCTTGCATGAGCACACCACCAATTCCAACTCAACTAGCATCACATTCAAGTTCGAAAGTCTTACCAAAATCTGGAAGTTGGAGTAATGGTGCATTTGTTAGCTTTTCTTTCAAAAGGTTGAAGGCGTCCTCTTGTGGTTGTCCCCAATGGAATGCAACGCCCTTCTTTGTCAATTCATTCAATGGTGCGGCACTGGTGCTGAAGTCCTTCATGAAACGGCGGTAGAAACCAGCAAGTCCATGAAAGCTTCTTACTTGTGTGACCGTTTTAGGAGTCGGCCAACTCTTGATAGCTTCGATCTTGGCTTCATCAACCTCAATTCCCTGCGGAGTCACAACATAGCCAAGAAACGAGACTCGATCGGTGCAAAAAGTGCACTTCCCGAGGTTACCAAACAAACGTGCCTCTCTCAAAGCATTAAAAACAGCACATAAATGTTTGAGATGTTCAGAAAGTGACTTGCTATAGATCAAAATATCATCAAAATAAACCACCACAAATTTACCAATGAAAGGACGTAAGACCTCGTTCATCAAGCGCATGAAAGTACTAGGTGCATTAGTCAATCCAAAAGGCATAACTAACCACTCATGGAAACCGAACTTGGTCTTAAAAGCAGTTTTCCATTCATCTCCCAATTTCATTCGAATTTGGTGGTACCCACTACGCAAGTCAACTTTTGAGAAGATAATAGAACCACTTAACTCATCAAGCATGTCGTCTAACCTAGGAATAGGATGACGATACCTTATTGTGATATTGTTAATGGCTCTACAATCCACACACATGTGCCAACTACTGTCTTTCTTAGGAACCAAAAGAACAGGAACAGCACAAGGACTAAGGCTTTGTCGCACATACCCACGGTCCAAGAGCTCTTGGACTTGTTGTTGAATTTCCTTAGTCTCCTCTGGATTGGTTCTATATGCATTACAGTTTGGGAAAGTCGCTCCCGGGATCAAGTCAATTTGAGACTCAATACCTCGAATAGGTGGTAGCCCCGGGTGTCGACAATTCGGACTCAGGTGTAACACCCCTGTTTTTGCCAAACCCTAAAATAGCCAAAATCCACATCTGGACCCCAAAACCTAATCTGCTTCAGCCATTCCCTTCTAAATGCTGTTCAGAACATTTTTCCCTTCGGGACCATCTCCAAAATCTCACCCTAAAGCTGAGTTTCAAGCCTTGCTATTTTAAAACCGTAATTACCCTAAACTGTTTTCCCCAATTTTGTCGAAACCCTTCAGATCTTGCCCGATCTTACCAAACTTTGGCCAGACAAGTTCTAAAAATCTTTTGCAACCTAGCTGCCAAATCAGATTTCAGATCGGACTCTTAGATCTCCAAATTTGCAAACAGGCCCAAGTCCTATTCAAGTTATCCTCACAGAACAGCCCCTGGAATAAGTTTCAGAAATTACAGAACAGCCCAAATATTCTTTTCAGGCCCTTTCGACCAGCGCGTGGTCGTGCCCTCGACCAGTGCTGTATTGCCGTCGCCGTGCCGCGTTTTCTCGCCGTGCTTGCTCGCCGCCGGCCACCGTTTCCGTCACCTGTGCCCGTGAGTTGCTGAGCCACCCCGTGCGCACGTGATAGCCACCGTGGCATCGCCTCGCCCAGCGGATAAACGGCCGCGCTCCCGAACCTTGTTTTCGCGCGCGCGCTCCCGTTGCCGTGGCATTGCATGCGTGTACGTGTCGATTGCCGGAGCTACGTTGTCGCCTCCGCATCTGCGCCTTCCCGGACGAAGTTCCAAGACGCCTTGGCATCGCTGGCAAAGCTGCAGCACCGCCTGAGCGCAATCACATCGCCGGTCACCGCTGTCGCAGCTGCACCCGGCCGGTCTCGTCCCCGGCACAAGTTCTCTCGCCGTTCCCCCTCGCAAGCTTCGCCTCAATGCCTATATAAACCCCTTCAGCACTGTGAAGAAATACAACGCCAGGACTTAGCTATTTTCCAGTTTGCTCACTGTTTCCCTTTCTTCCCCGACGAGCCGATTCTGAAGCCACCGTCGCCAGAGCAAACCATAGCCCATCTCTCCAATCCAGGTTCACCAGTAAGTTCCCCACACCCATCTTCCCGTGCCCAAGCAACCAATTGCACCAGATCGATCCCCATCGCCGGTGATCGCCGGAAAGGCCCAATTGCCCTGTTTCCCCAATGCTAGCCATTTCATCCCGAATTAGCTCTCGTACCAGTAGTAGAAATTGATCCTTAGCCATTTCTTAGCAAGCCTGTAGAACCAGAATCCCCAATTAAGCTCAAATCGAAGAAATCCCAAATTCGAACCTCGGCCGTTCGCCGGACTTCGGCGCCAAGCTTCTCCGGCCGATATCCAATGAAATTAACCTCCCCAGTAGCTTTGTTGTGCCCTAGAGATCATCCCCAAGCTTGGAATTGAGCTCTTTCGCCCTGTACCGAAAATACCCAAGCTCCAGTGTCGTCTTCTCCAGCGCCGGTCGCCGGAATTCGTTCCCGGCCGATCCAGTACCTGAAACCTTGTCCCTTAGATAGATTCCAGTACCCTGAGCAATATTGTCCACAAGCTCGACACCTGGATCTGTCTAGATTGTGAGTTATGCCTATGCCAAGATCACTGTCCAGTAACTCAGTTCATGTCCAGGCCACCGTGGTTCATCGCCGGATTTGGCCACCCTCCGGCCACTTTCAGCCCTTGTGCCTGTTGAGTATATTGTTCCTGTTAGTAATGCCTACCTCCCAGACAAAGTGGTGCATCATTTGGAGCCCTGGATCAAAAGTTAAGCCATGCCCTAGTTTCTGGCCATGTCCAGCACCATGTCAGTGCATGTCAGCCACTGGCATTAGCCTTGTTTGACCCCTTCTGGTTGAGCAATTGAAATGCCACCTTGTCCCTTAGATTCCTGGAGTTGAGATCTACAACTTTCTCTACTATCACTTCTCCAGAAAACCATCCTAAGACTAGTTTCCAGTTATGTCAAAGCCATGAACTGAATGTCGACCCTTCGACGTTCAATCCTTTTTAGCCGTTTCTTCGACCAGAGCCCTTGTGACCTTGCCCTAACCTTTTCCCCTGCATGCATGACTTATTTACTTAATACTTTCTATAGAAACTATTTTCAGTATGCTTATGTGGTATGTGTTCGTGTGTTAATTGTTTGCCGCAGAGTCAGAAGCGGAAGGAGCGGAAGAAGTCTTTGAAGAGCCGTCTGAGTTTTTAGACCCAACATTGCAAGGCAAGCCTCATTCCTTTGATCATGTCTCACCCAATATTTTCATATGAAGTATATTCACTGTTTCTTACTATGCATGTTTAGTTGAAATACAAATTATGTTTGAATGACATGAGTAGATATTCCCTAAATGAATCATGAAACCCTTTTTGTTATTGAACCTTCATATATATGCTTTTGTCACCCTAGGACTCATATACTGAATATCCACATTAAATCTTAAATGGTCAAATACATGAGAAGTTATAATGAAAACCGTTTTGACAAGAAAACCGATAAAAGGGATCAGTAGTGAGGATTGGATTGTATGGAGAGGGTGCGGTGCGCACCAGGGTATGTGAATGTTCCTCACTATTGGTTCATAAGGACAAGAACCTTGTGCTGTGTCTCTATACGAATTGTAAACGTACCAACCACTTGCCTGGTATGGGACAGGCACAACTCAGTAGCTTTTTGGTATTAGCAGTTCCCTGCATGGTTTGACGATCTGGTTTCTCGCGTGGAAACTGGAAGGCCAAGGTTCGGCCATGAGTGATGTGAGTCAGAAAAATGATGAGAGAAAAGGCGTAAATGAAGGAAGGCGCCCTAGACCTGATTAAGCCGTGAGCGGCTGTAATCTTAAATGGTCGCATGTCTCGCGTGGACATAGACCAAGGCTATGTGTCCTGAGGGAACATAGACCAGAGAGGCTAGGAAGTAAGGCAGTGGGTAAGACCCACAACGGTACTTGAGACTTAATTGTCTATTTACCGGGCAGGGATACTGTTAATACTGAACTGTAAAGCGTTGTGTGATCTCGGCCTTGTCACATGTGTATAAGTCACATGGAGCTGATCCGACTTGAAAGCCGAGTGAACCAGTGGATTTAAAAAGAGGTACACCTTTGCAAAGCGTAAAAGAAGTGTCAGATACTCTGTACTCCCAGGTTCAGGAGTCTTTTCGTAGTGGATGTTATCCATGGGTTATAGCACAAGTAATGTTTTGGAATGTTTTCATAATGCGGCTAATAAAGTAGTGACTCATGGGAGACCACTACATCTAATGTTTTAATGAAAACCTGTTTAATGTTTAAAGTAACATTTTAGTGACAAAGTACTGTTTCGTTTAACAAATGACTTGGAAGTCTATATATATTTCTATCTATATGAACCATAAACCCCGGAATCATATATTTCACTCTCATGTAAGTACGATTACATTAATCCCCGGAATGAGTGTTGCTGAGCACCAAGTGCTCACCCTTGCATTTTACATCCAACTGTAGAAGAGGGATTCGAGGATCCCGATTCCTTCAGTTATGAGTTCCCGGCAGAAGATGGAAGTGCCCCGGACGAGCCCACGTTCTAGAAGGATTGCGCACCAAGTCAAGTCAGATGTGGGAGGAGCCACTTCAACCCCGCTGCGGATGGAAATCAAGCTTTTTATCGTTGCTTTGTGCTTTATGCTGTGTGTTCGGTACTTAGATACCGACTCTGGTTCTGATAAACTTGTTATTTTCTTAGCAACTCTACTTAGCGCCATTTTCGGTGCTTTGGGTATGTAATATTGGCCAAGCTGGCCCGCTACCTGTTTAATGTTATTATTATGCTTGTCTGGTTTGGAGCTCATGTGTCATCCTGCTGTGTGTAACCTACCTGGGCGGTTACCAAGGTGATCCTCAAATGGGGGTCTCACAGCGAATGGTATCAGAGCATGAAGCTTGACTGTAGGTCGTGACCCTTACTAGAATGGGCGTCCCTAAAGTAGAGAATCGCTAGATTATTTGGTAAAAATCTAATTGTGAAAAACCTAATTTGTTTAAGAAAAGCATAATGAGTATTATTTGAAAACTTTCAAAACCATTTTCCTACTTTAAGTGTTCCGTGTCTCATCATCGCAGATGGCCCCTGGTAAGAAGCTGATTCACGGAGACGAGTTGGGATCATGGGCATTGATGCTTTGGATGATGTTACAATTTCTAGGAGCAAGAGACAATCAGCGACCCGTATACTACGTTCGTCGAGAGGAAGTCGATGGTAGACCTTTTGGCTTCCGTGCCTCGGTGATTGTGTACGAGATCCCAGAGATCGGGAGAGGATCAACAAGAAAGGAAGCTCGTAGAGAAGAAGAAGAAGATGCTATCCAAGACGCTGCTCGTCGTGCTATAGGTACCATCCGTCAGCTGTACGATGACTTCCTTATAGGTTCTCCTTTCTGCTTTGTCCCCTACCAAGTTCCCGGATCGGATCGTCGAACTGTTCATCCCTCCAACAACCAGAGAGACGCCATCCTGACTAAAACCAGAGATGTAGTCCAAGTCCTGGAATCAAGCTACACTCGGTTGCTGCGTGAGCATGAGAATGCTCGGGATGATCGTCACTATCTCGAAGGAGCGCTTGCGAAAGTTCGCTCAGAACTCCAAGAGAAGGAGAAACAGATTCAGGAGTTGGCTGAACCTAGCAGAGCTCGAGAAGTCGAAGACGAAGGATCGGTGAACAAGAGGAACCGCTTGAAGATAAGACTCACAGCCCGCAAGAGTGTGGGAAGACCTAGGGATTACCTGGGTTATTTCACGCCTGCTTCGCGTGGCATTGTGATCAACACCCCTGCACCAGAGTATCCTCTCGCGAAAGGGAAGGAAGTTCCTGAAGGCAAAGGAAAAGAGATTGCTACTTGCAACACCAACGATTCATCTGAGGAAGAAGAAGACAATGACATGCAATGGGACCCTATGGATGCCGACGAAGATCAAGAAGAGGAAGACCCTGAAGAAGTGGAACCTTGCAGTTCTTCCAAGACCGACAGGAGATCGTAGTTTTCTCTTCAGCTTAACCCTTCTGCTCTAGCCCTTGTAACCGTTAGTCTTTAGCTCTTGTTGTAGTAGCTGCCTTGTTTGTATTGTTTGTTGGTAACTCCAAAGCTGTAAAGGTGAAAACCTTGTATCTTTAGAAAATCTTTGAAAATGGAAATTGCATGTTCCAATCCAATCTCTTGGATTGATCTTTTCTTTCAGCTTATGTTCAATCTGTGCTCTCTTGAATTAGTAGTCTTGTCTCAATTATCTTGGCAAAACAGAATGGTGAACACCAGAGGTAGAATCCAAGGTTCAGAAGAAGTCCCAAGAAACACATCAACAAGAAGGACTAGAGATGACTCAGATCAGCCAAATTCTTCAGCCTCAGTACCGCAAGGAGGAAATCTGACGGAAATATTAATATGGATGGAGCAAAACAGACAGAGATCTGCAGAGGTACAGAGTCAAATTTTGGAACAGTTGATGCAAAACTCCGCAACACGACGCGAGGAAGGTTCGAACATTGGAGCAAGACTGACAGATTTTCAAAAGACACGTCCTCCAACTTTCTCCTGCACTGAAGACCCAATTGTGGCAGACGATTGGTTAAGAGAGATCGAAAGGAAATTGGATACCGTCAGGTGTAGTGATGAAGAGAAACTGCTATATGGACCCCATCAGCTCACAGGATCGGCTGCAGCGTGGTGGGAGAATTACAAGACGGTACACCCTAATCAGAATTCAATTACCTGGAATGAATTCAAGGAACAGTTCCGTAGATACCATGTCCCCAAAGGAGCTATCCAAGCCAAACGCAGAGAATTCCTGAATCTAAGACAAGGAGGAAGGACGGTGAAGCAGTATTTGCATGAGTTCGTCAAATTGGCCAGGTATGCACCAGAAGACATCATGACAGAAGAGCGGAAGATCGACAGATTCTGTGAAGGCCTACAAAACTCATACCAGTATCACTTGTCAACGCACGAGTTCACGGATTTCCAAGTCCTTGTGAATCGAGTACTCAAAATGGAGGAGAAAAGAGGCGTAGTAGAAGAGGACCGCAAGAGGAAAAGTGTAGCATATCCATTTCAAGGAAATTCTAGCCGAGGAAGACCAGCGCCATATGCCAGAGCAGCTTTCAGACCACCCGCACCACCAAGACCCCAGAGGACTTCATCGCCAACAACTCTAACATGCCCCGGATGCAAAGGGAGTCACCTCTATAGAGACTGTACACTGAAGAATGCAGAATGCTTCCATTGTGGCAGAAGAGGACATCACAGAGAGACTTGTCCATTTCGGCATTTACCTCCCAACGTTGCCAAAGCTCAGGCAGCCAAATCCCCTGCACCTGCACGAACTATTGCCAGAGGAGCACCACAAGCTAGAGGAGGAAGATTCCAAACCAACAGAGGAAGAGGGACACCAACCACCGGAGGAAGACTCAACTTCGTGACTGCTACAGAAGCAGGAGAGGCAACTGACGTCGTGATCGGTAGACTCTTAATCTCCTCTCAGATTTCAGTCGTTCTATTTGATCCCGGTGCAACTCATTCATTCATGTCGAAAGATTGCTTGTTGAGTAATAACTTGCCTGTGGTTGCTTTAGAGCATCCTATCATCATTCAGTCACCTGGTGCTAGGATGATTGTTAATTCTATCTGTAGAAATGTTGCCTTCTGTATCGGCAATCTAGAATTCCTGGCAGACATGTTAGTTCTAAACCTTCAAGGATTGGATGTCATTCTCGGAATGGATTGGCTGGCCAAGCATAAGGGATTGATGGATTGTGAGAAGAAAACAATCACCCTGACAAATGCCAGTGGAAAGCAAATTACATTCCATGCAGACAGAACTCCAATCTGCGACCACCTGCAGAGGTTGAACTGCATCGAAGAAGTGAAGCTCGAAGAGGTACCGATTGTCAATGAGTACCCGGAAGTCTTTCCAGAAGAACTTCCCGGATTGCCACCAAATAGGGATATAGAGTTCACTATTGAACTAAAACCCGGATCTGCGCCATATGCTAGAAAGTTGTTTCGGATGACAGGCCATGAGCAAGAGGAATTGAAGAAGCAGATAGCTGAATTGGAAGAAAAAGGATTCATTAGATCCAGCTCATCACCATGGGGAGCCCCAGTGCTCTTTGTTAAGAAGAAAGATGGTAGTATGCGACTTTGCATAGACTACCGCAAGCTAAACGACATGACCATCAAGAACAAATACCCCTTACCAAGGATAGATGACCTTTTTGACCAGCTCAGAGAAGCAAAGGTGTTCTCAAGAATAGACCTGAGATCGGGATACCATCAGTTAAGGATCCGAGAGCAGGACATTCCTAAAACTGCTTTCGTAACCAGATATGGGTTGCATGAGTTCACAGTGATGCCCTTTGGATTAACTAATGCGCCCGCGGTATTCATGAATCTGATGAATAAGATCCTCATGGAATTCCTGGATAAATACATTATTGTATTTGTGGATGATATCCTTGTCTACTCTAGGACGGAGGAGGAACACGCACATCACCTGAGGATTGTGCTACAGAAACTGGCAGACCACCAGCTATATGCCAAGTTTAGCAAATGTGCTTTTTGGTTGAAGAAGATTTCTTTCTTGGGATACATCATCTCAGGAGAAGGAATATTTATGGACCCGTTGAAGATTCAAGCTGTTACTGATTGGAAACAACCTGAAACCGCAACAGAAGTTAGAAGTTTCTTGGGATTAGCGGGATATTATCGAAGATTTGTAGAAGGATTCTCGAAGATCACCAAACCGCTAACCCAGCTACTGAAGAAGAATGCCCCTTTTAATTGGACCGAGGAGTGTGAAAGAAGCTTTGAGGAACTGAAGAAAAGGTTGACAACTGCACCAATCCTGATACTGCCGGATGTCAAGAAGGATTTTCAAGTCTTCTGTGACGCCTCCAAGCAAGGATTAGGATGTGTATTGATGCAAGAAAGGAAAGTGATAGCTTATGCTTCTAGACAGCTACGACCTCATGAGGAAAATTATCCAACACATGATCTGGAGTTAGCTGCTGTCGTACATGCACTGAAGATATGGAGACACTACCTACTAGGCAGTAAGTGCGAAATTTATACGGATCATAAGAGCCTGAAGTATATCTTCACGCAACAGGAGTTGAATATGAGGCAGAGAAGATGGTTAGAACTGATCAAAGATTATGATCTAGAGATCCACTATCACCCAGGAAAAGCCAATGTAGTAGCTGATGCCTTGAGCAGGAAGTCTCGTTATAACCAGATAACACAGCTAGAAGTGCCGACACAACTGATCAAGGATTTCGAAAAGTTGCAACTGGAATTAGTGGACCAAGGAACCATCGCTACGCTAAAGATGGAATGTGAGTTGAAGGATAAAATCCGACAAGCTCAAGCAATTGACCCAGATCTTCAAGAGATGAAGGAGGACATGAAGAGCAAAGATACAACCAACCTTTGAGAAGATGAACAGGGAATTCTATGGTACGATGACCGTATCTGCATTCCGAATGACCACGAGATCAAAGACTTAATCATGCAAGAGGCTCATCAGACCCCATATTCCATACACCCAGGCAGCACCAAAATGTACAAGGACTTGAAGAAAAATTTTTGGTGGAAAGGAATGAAGAGAGAGATTGCCAAATTTGTCGCAACTTGTGACACATGCCAAAGAGTGAAAGCAGAACATCAAAAGCCTGCGGGACCGCTACAACCTTTACAAATCCCAGAGTGGAAGTGGGACGAAATCGGAATGGATTTCATTGTGGGACTACCAAGGACGAAGAAAGGATTTGATTCTATATGGGTCATAGTTGATAGATTAACAAAAGTAGCACATTTTCTCCCAGTGAAGACCCTATATACAGCTAAGGACTTAGCAGAGCTGTATCTCAACAGAATAGTTGTCCTACACGGAGTGCCGAAGGCTATCGTTTCCGACAGAGGAGCCCAGTTCGTTTCAAGATTTTGGCAAGAGTTACAGAAAGCCCTGGGCACAAAGTTAAAGTTCAGTACCGCTTACCACCCTCAAACTGGAGGTCAGACGGAAAGGGTAAACCAAATTTTGGAAGATATGTTGAGGGCTTGTGTTTTGGACTATGGAGACTCTTGGGAGTTATTTCTACCGTATGCAGAGTTCACATACAACAATAGTTTCCAAGCAAGCCTACAAATGGCACCATATGAAGCCCTATATGGAAGAAGATGCCGCACGCCACTGTATTGGACAGAAATTGGTCAAAAACAACATCTAGGACCCCAGTTAGTAGAAGAAGCCACAGCCCACGTCAGGATCATACAAGAAAAACTGAAAACAGCTCAATCTAGACAGAAAAGCTATGCGGATAACCGTAGAAGAGAACTATCTTTTGAAGAGGGCGATTATGTGTATCTCAAGGTTATGCCATACAAAGGAGTTCGAAGATTCCAGATGAAGGGAAAGTTAAAACCTAGATATGTGGGACCATATCGAATTCTGGAAAAGCGAGGTGAAATGGCATACAAGTTGGAATTGCCACCAGAACTGAGCGGAATTCATGACGTGTTTCATGTATCTCAGCTGAAGAAATGCTTGAGAAAACCAACAGAACAGATATCTCCTACAGAGAATGAGATTCAACCAGATTTATCTTGTCAAGAATACCCTATTAGAATTCTGGAAACCAGAGAGAAAGTGCTGAAGTCAAGAACCCTCCGATTCTGCAGAGTCCAGTGGAACAATCATTCAGAGGAGGAGTCAACTTGGGAAAAAGAAGAAGATCTCCGACGAGAATTTCCCTTCCTATTCTCTGACCTGCCCTAATCTCGAGGACGAGATTGTTTCTAAGGTGGGTAGATTTGTAACACCCCTGTTTTTGCCAAACCCTAAAATAGCCAAAATCCACATCTGGACCCCAAAACCTAATCTGCTTCAGCCATTCCCTTCTAAATGCTGTTCAGAACATTTTTCCCTTCGGGACCATCTCCAAAATCTCACCCTAAAGCTGAGTTTCAAGCCTTGCTATTTTAAAACCCTAATTACCCTAAACTGTTTTCCCCAATTTTGTCGAAACCCTTCAGATCTTGCCCGATCTTACCAAACTTTGGCCAGACAAGTTCTAAAAATCTTTTGCAACCTAGCTGCCAAATCAGATTTCAGATCGGACTCTTAGATCTCCAAATTTGCAAACAGGCCCAAGTCCTATTCAAGTTATCCTCACAGAACAGCCCCTGGAATAAGTTTCAGAAATTACAGAACAGCCCAAATATTCTTTTCAGGCCCTTTCGACCAGCGCGTGGTCGTGCCCTCGACCAGTGCTGTATTGCCGTCGCCGTGCCGCGTTTTCTCGCCGTGCTTGCTCGCCGCCGGCCACCGTTTCCGTCACCTGTGCCCGTGAGTTGCTGAGCCACCCCGTGCGCACGTGATAGCCACCGTGGCATCGCCTCGCCCAGCGGATAAACGGCCGCGCTCCCGAACCTTGTTTTCGCGCGCGCGCTCCCGTTGCCGTGGCATTGCATGCGTGTACGTGTCGATTGCCGGAGCTACGTTGTCGCCTCCGCATCTGCGCCTTCCCGGACGAAGTTCCAAGACGCCTTGGCATCGCTGGCAAAGCTGCAGCACCGCCTGAGCGCAATCACATCGCCGGTCACCGCTGTCGCAGCTGCACCCGGCCGGTCTCGTCCCCGGCACAAGTTCTCTCGCCGTTCCCCCTCGCAATCTTCGCCTCAATGCCTATATAAACCCCTTCAGCACTGTGAAGAAATACAACGCCAGGACTTAGCTATTTTCCAGTTTGCTCACTGTTTCCCTTTCTTCCCCGACGAGCCGATTCTGAAGCCACCGTCGCCAGAGCAAACCATAGCCCATCTCTCCAATCCAGGTTCACCAGTAAGTTCCCCACACCCATCTTCCCGTGCCCAAGCAACCAATTGCACCAGATCGATCCCCATCGCCGGTGATCGCCGGAAAGGCCCAATTGCCCTGTTTCCCCAATGCTAGCCATTTCATCCCGAATTAGCTCTCGTACCAGTAGTAGAAATTGATCCTTAGCCATTTCTTAGCAAGCCTGTAGAACCAGAATCCCCAATTAAGCTCAAATCGAAGAAATCCCAAATTCGAACCTCGGCCGTTCGCCGGACTTCGGCGCCAAGCTTCTCCGGCCGATATCCAATGAAATTAACCTCCCCAGTAGCTTTGTTGTGCCCTAGAGATCATCCCCAAGCTTGGAATTGAGCTCTTTCGCCCTGTACCGAAAATACCCAAGCTCCAGTGTCGTCTTCTCCAGCGCCGGTCGCCGGAATTCGTTCCCGGCCGATCCAGTACCTGAAACCTTGTCCCTTAGATAGATTCCAGTACCCTGAGCAATATTGTCCACAAGCTCGACACCTGGATCTGTCTAGATTGTGAGTTATGCCTATGCCAAGATCACTGTCCAGTAACTCAGTTCATGTCCAGGCCACCGTGGTTCATCGCCGGATTTGGCCACCCTCCGGCCACTTTCAGCCCTTGTGCCTGTTGAGTATATTGTTCCTGTTAGTAATGCCTACCTCCCAGACAAAGTGGTGCATCATTTGGAGACCTGGATCAAAAGTTAAGCCATGCCCTAGTTTCTGGCCATGTCCAGCACCATGTCAGTGCATGTCAGCCACTGGCATTAGCCTTGTTTGACCCCTTCTGGTTGAGCAATTGAAATGCCACCTTGTCCCTTAGATTCCTGGAGTTGAGATCTACAACTTTCTCTACTATCACTTCTCCAGAAAACCATCCTAAGACTAGTTTCCAGTTATGTCAAAGCCATGAACTGAATGTCGACCCTTCGACGTTCAATCCTTTTTAGCCGTTTCTTCGACCAGAACCCTTGTGACCTTGCCCTAACCTTTTCCCCTGCATGCATGACTTATTTACTTAATACTTTCTATAGAAACTATTTTCAGTATGCTTATGTGGTATGTGTTCGTGTGTTAATTGTTTGCCGCAGAGTCAGAAGCGGAAGGAGCGGAAGAAGTCTTTGAAGAGCCGTCTGAGTTTTTAGACCCAACATTGCAAGGCAAGCCTCATTCCTTTGATCATGTCTCACCCAATATTTTCATATGAAGTATATTCACTGTTTCTTACTATGCATGTTTAGTTGAAATACAAATTATGTTTGAATGACATGAGTAGATATTCCCTAAATGAATCATGAAACCCTTTTTGTTATTGAACCTTCATATATATGCTTTTGTCACCCTAGGACTCATATACTGAATATCCACATTAAATCTTAAATGGTCAAATACATGAGAAGTTATAATGAAAACCGTTTTGACAAGAAAACCGATAAAAGGGATCAGTAGTGAGGATTGGATTGTATGGAGAGGGTGCGGTGCGCACCAGGGTATGTGAATGTTCCTCACTATTGGTTCATAAGGACAAGAACCTTGTGCTGTGTCTCTATACGAATTGTAAACGTACCAACCACTTGCCTGGTATGGGACAGGCACAACTCAGTAGCTTTTTGGTATTAGCAGTTCCCTGCATGGTTTGACGATCTGGTTTCTCGCGTGGAAACTGGAAGGCCAAGGTTCGGCCATGAGTGATGTGAGTCAGAAAAATGATGAGAGAAAAGGCGTAAATGAAGGAAGGCGCCCTAGACCTGATTAAGCCGTGAGCGGCTGTAATCTTAAATGGTCGCATGTCTCGCGTGGACATAGACCAAGGCTATGTGTCCTGAGGGAACATAGACCAGAGAGGCTAGGAAGTAAGGCAGTGGGTAAGACCCACAACGGTACTTGAGACTTAATTGTCTATTTACCGGGCAGGGATACTGTTAATACTGAACTGTAAAGCGTTGTGTGATCTCGGCCTTGTCACATGTGTATAAGTCACATGGAGCTGATCCGACTTGAAAGCCGAGTGAACCAGTGGATTTAAAAAGAGGTACACCTTTGCAAAGCGTAAAAGAAGTGTCAGATACTCTGTACTCCCAGGTTCAGGAGTCTTTTCGTAGTGGATGTTATCCATGGGTTATAGCACAAGTAATGTTTTGGAATGTTTTCATAATGCGGCTAATAAAGTAGTGACTCATGGGAGACCACTACATCTAATGTTTTAATGAAAACCTGTTTAATGTTTAAAGTAACATTTTAGTGACAAAGTACTGTTTCGTTTAACAAATGACTTGGAAGTCTATATATATTTCTATCTATATGAACCATAAACCCCGGAATCATATATTTCACTCTCATGTAAGTACGATTACATTAATCCCCGGAATGAGTGTTGCTGAGCACCAAGTGCTCACCCTTGCATTTTACATCCAACTGTAGAAGAGGGATTCGAGGATCCCGATTCCTTCAGTTATGAGTTCCCGGCAGAAGATGGAAGTGCCCCGGACGAGCCCACGTTCTAGAAGGATTGCGCACCAAGTCAAGTCAGATGTGGGAGGAGCCACTTCAACCCCGCTGCGGATGGAAATCAAGCTTTTTATCGTTGCTTTGTGCTTTATGCTGTGTGTTCGGTACTTAGATACCGACTCTGGTTCTGATAAACTTGTTATTTTCTTAGCAACTCTACTTAGCGCCATTTTCGGTGCTTTGGGTATGTAATATTGGCCAAGCTGGCCCGCTACCTGTTTAATGTTATTATTATGCTTGTCTGGTTTGGAGCTCATGTGTCATCCTGCTGTGTGTAACCTACCTGGGCGGTTACCAAGGTGATCCTCAAATGGGGGTCTCACATCAGGGTCCTTAGCCGAACTTATACAGAATTTATAAACAGTGAGACCTTTCTGGGTGACCCTCCGGGAAGGTATGTAGAATTATGGAGAATTAGAGCACAGAGAAGTTTATACAGGTTCGGGCCCTCGATGGTGGGAGTAATAGCCCTACGTCCTGTTGGGATTGCACTATGTGTGGTAAAGAGTTACAAAGTAACGGGAAAAGACCTTCACAGGCGAAGGTTTTCCCTGTATGAGTATACAAAACGAAGCCTAGAAGGCTTACGGAAGCTATCTAATCTAAGCCGCAGTCTTGGCTGTTTGATTCTTCAAGTGAGATATTCTGTATCTCGTGATCTGTTGATCGCTCGATCGATCCCCCTTGTTTGATATACCATGCCGCCCTTTTATACTGGTCGAAAGGGCGCCAAGTCGTAATTGCATCAAATGGTTGCTTGGATGCGGTTTAGAGAACCGCTCTTAACCTCCACGCAGATTTAACCTCCTGACGGTTGTTCCTCTACGTGGAAGAATCTTCGGGATGCTTGGGATATTCTTGTTTACAGAATATTCGCACGTTCCCTGGTCGAAAGAGTTCTGACCGCGCGATGTTGGCTGACTGCGCAACATCTTCAGCCTTCTGTCTGCGCACAACATACAGACTCCTGACCGCACATGAGCTGCGGTCTGATCGCGTAAGGACTGCAACCTCGGGCTGGTACTCCTCAGAATGACTCGAGTTCGCATCACCAGGCACTTGTCTGGTTCGAATCTATCCTGAACCAGTTGTGTATTCATTTGAACTGACTCGGGTGTCAATCCTCGTCACTGGGGGCACCTCAGCGGGGAACACATCGTCATACTCCTGCAAAAGGTTAGTAACAGAAGGTGGAAAAAAGACAGGCATATCATCAAATGAAAACAAGGTCTCTTTACAAATCAAAGCAAAGCATGACGGTTCGGCAAGATCATATTTTGTAGCAAGCAAAACACCACCCTTCAATTTAATTCCCTCAGTCTTAGAAGCAGGTACATTCTTATCTTTCTTATGCGGAAAAACAGTTTTAGCTACTTGCTGATTTTCAGATTATGTGGTGTTCTCTTTCTCCTCATTTTCAAGTCTTTCCGTATCAAAATGCACAATTTCAGATGGAGTCATGGGAAGCAAGGTTATTTTCTTTCCTATGTGCATGAAAGTGTACCAATTATTTCTACCATGATGAGTTGCATTAGTGTCATATTCCCAAGGTCGGCCTAATAAAAGTGAACATGCTTGCATAGGCACTACATCAAAATCAGCAACATCATGGTATGAACCAATGAAAAATGGTACTCTTGCAGTTTGCGTTACCTTAACCTTACCGCTGTTGTTGAACCATTGAACATGATATGGTTGGGGATGTGGTTGTGTGGTCAAGTCAAGCTTCTTGACCAGATCAGAACTCACCAAGTTGTTGCAGCTCCCACCATCAATGATTGTCCAGATGCGCCGGTCGTTGACGACGAGGAACATTTGAAACAAGTTGTGGTGTTGGGCTCGCTCGGCTTGCTTCATTTGAGTACTAAGGACCCGCTGGACAATGATGGTCCGATATTCTTGTGTGGCTACGATACCAAAAGCTTCCCCACCATCATCATGTTCGGATTCGTCATCAACATTACCTGCAAGGTTAGCTGTAAGAGCATATTCATCTTCAACATTAGAAGCACTAACGTACCCACCATCGTCTGTCGCAATGTAAGCTCGCTGACTTGGGCAGTCCTTCATGACATGGCCCATCCCCTTGCAACAGTGGCATATGATACCTGTTGTACGTCCCGTGGAGGCAACAGATGAAGACAACTTCGCTGGTGCCTGCACATTAGAAGTTTTGCTTACCTCGGGTGTACGTGGTGGTGGTAACGGTGCTACTGAACGCGCCCTACAGGTCGAGGGGGCAGTAGACCGAATAGCCGGAGGTGGCTCTGATTTGGTTGACGCCTGTCTTGGGGTGAAGGTACTACCAAAGTTTCTCCGTGGCCGCTGTTGTCGTCCCTGCAATTCTTTTTCTTGACGATTTTGGTTGAAGCGCTCTAAGTCATGTGCCGCATGTCGCATAGCAGGTTCATTGCGAGGTGCCACATGTCCCTCTACATCATCATCGTGCTCCTGGGCTGCATCATTTTGCTGTTGTTGGACAGCAGGTGGGTGGTTCTCGATCACCTGAACCCTGTCATCAAGCTGGGCAACACGTCGTTCCAATCTTTCAATGCCTTTGGTTATCTCTTCCATCATGGTTTTCAGCTCAGCATGAAGGACATACCCGTTGTCCTCTTTATCAGATCCTGCCATGAATAGTACAAAGTGGAAGATACACAAGAAGTATTATCCCTACAAACTGCTAGGTTCTTACCAACGCTGCAGAAGGTACAACTAGTGGCTGGTTCATGATATCATGACGAGCTTAAGTGTAACGATTGCAAGGTTGAATCCTGTTCTGCTAGAAAGTATGTGGAGCTTGGAAGATAGTTATGGTAGCAAAGGTTAGCAATAATTGAAATTAGAATGCTAAGTTGAATAAGTGTCCAAAGAACCCACTAGTGTTGCTGGCCTAAATGCGCCCCTAAAACTGTTCAAGCAAGCAAAGACAACAAGGTAACATATGGAAACAGCAAGATGATAGCAAGGACAATCAATATTGAAGCAATTCTGATCCCAAAGATAGCAAGTATGGCAAGTACGAACCCCAGGATTTTTTTTTCACTGTGCGGCTCTTTTCTATGTGCTGCCTCTTTTTTGAAATTTTTTTATTTTTTTTGATTTTTCTGATATTTTTTTTCAAGTTCAGCAACACAGAAATATGGAAACAAAGAAGGTTCCCCTCAATTTGCAGGTAAGGGGTGGCTGATATAAATTCTGGTGCTTGCTCCGAAAACTGTGCTAAAACTTCCAGGGCCGGATACTCGATCTTCCAGAGGTACTTTGGCCTCCGAAGTTTCGCCAAAACCGAAGAAGTGTATGAAATTCAAATGTAACTTTCCGTTAGCTTCGAAACGAGTGGTCGTGGAGCTCAAACAGAGTTCGGATGCAAAAGTTATGTCCGTTTTAGTGAAGGTGCTCCGGATCAGGGTTTCTGGGCAATGCGAACTTTCGGTTTCGCAAGTAGGGAATGTGACGGTGGGTTGGCGGGATGAACAAAGGGGAGGCTAGCGATGTAGGGCGTTTGACACAAGGTGGTTTGCGACCTATCTAGGGTTTGCGAAGCGGGACAGTAACACAAGGCACCTAGCGGGGGCAAACCGAGTAGGACTCGATTTGGTTTTCGGGATGTCGGGAGGTGGTAGGACGGACGATGCAACCGGGAGGTGATGGACAAAACTACGAACACAATCTAAACCAGCAACCAGATGATGAACTAAGGACACAAACTCAACAACGCTAACTGAAAGCAAAGATTGCGAAGGCTCGAAGTGGTTTGGACAGCGGAAGATTATGACCTAATTTTTTTTTTGGCTTTTTTTTTTCTGGGTGATGGGTAAAATGATGAACAATGAACAGATGGGATACGAGATACCTCACGAGCAACCGGAGCTCCGATACCACTTGATGAGGAACAAGGTCCCGATCTTCCGACAGGTAGGGGATAGTTCGATTGGTGGAGACTCGACATTGACGATCCGACCTTCGACCAGAACCGATCTAGGCCTGCAATCGCTACACCACTGCTCCGTTCGTTATCAACCGTACCGAGGCGCGGTTGACCTAGCCACGAAGGCCTGTTCCTGCAAGCGAATCGAAGAACACGTGCAAGAACACAGAAGAAGCAATCTCGAATTGCAAGTATGTATTAAGATCACGAAGTGTTGGGGTTCCACAAACCGAAAGACGGCGAACTGCGACAGCAGAAAATTCTAAGCAAAACCTGAGTCTAACAATGACGGCTACGAGGTTTTAATATGCGAGAGGGGTGGCGTCTAGGGTTTGGGGTGCACCCCCCCACGTGGAATACACAGGCCGAGGCCCAATAGACAGGTGACGCAGCACCGCACGGCCCAACAGAATCTGCTCTCCACTTTTTTCGATTATTGTGATTGACTCAGAGGGATTTCGACGTGGGACCAGATCTGTTGGAAAGTTCTCGTCGAGGGCTTCTCCGTAATGTACTTGAACGCCCCAAACGGAGTTCGTATGCATCTGCTCCGCCCGTTTGAAGACAGGCTTCTCCACCGTGGCCGACCCGGACTCCAGCTCGCGATAGACTTGATTCCCGACCCGTCTTGGCACAAAGTGACACCCTCGCTGATCAACACCATGATTCCTGAGCACAAGCACTATATTATTAGGTAGTAACTCCCTCTTGTCAATATTCTCTCGTGTACTAAGAAACGAACTCACCTGGTGATTTAGTTGACGTGCACGTGCCCTTGTTATTGGTCCTTGCACAACGGGTGTTGGAAGAATGGACGCATCATTAGGGATGACGTCCTCATCATAAACCATGGAGAGAACCAGCAAGGACGCAAGGACCAGAAAGGAGCCCAAGTTGAGTTGGAGTCCAAGATGGATTTGAGTTGGAGTCCGGTTCAGTCATCCAGGAGCAGCCTGCCTTTGAACGACCATAACTCCCTCATACAAAGTCCGATTGGGACGTTCTTATAGTCCATGGAGAAGCCCACGACAAGATCTTTCCAATGGATCTAACGCCACATCCAAATTTCTTCTGGATCGCTAGAACTTGACAAAAAAAATTTCAACCAGATTCTGATTGGGCCTAGTCGGTGCTGCGTCACCTTTTTGGTTGGGTCAAGGCCCATGTATCGAGTTGCCTTTCCGAGTAGGGAAAGAGTCCATGTCGGTTTCAGGTTTCCTTACCTGCCCACTGACCACTTTTACCTCCTCTATATAATCGACCGAACCATTAGGGTTCTGCGGGTTTTGTTTAGTCATAGTCTTTCTTTCGTGAAGCTACTGAGATATTGTTCTTGGTCGGCTAGATCAACATCAATATCTGTATTCGGAAGCCCAACTCTTTTCCGTGATTCAATCTATATTTGCAATTTCAGATTACTTGTTTATCTTGTTCTTGCTTGTTCTTCGATTGCTTGCAGGAATAGATCTTCGTGATTAGGTCGATCGTGCTTCTAGTTCGGTCGATAATGATCCGAAGTTGGTTCAGTGATTGCCAGGGCATATCAGTCGTGTATGGTAGGTAGCCGGATCGTGAGAGTCATCTTCACAAATCGATAGTTGATGTTCTCATCGAAAGATCAGACCGCCCGTGTCACATCACCTTTGTCCCCAGACGAAAGGCGGCGCCTAGGACGGGGTCACCGGGTCCTTTGTCCCCGGGTGAATGATGGCGCCCGGGACGGGGCCACCGGGGCCTCGTCCCCGGCAAAAGGCGGCGCACGGGACGGGTCCACCAGGGCTTTTGTCCCCGGGCGAAAGGCGGCGCCCGGGACAAGGTCACCGGGGCATTGTCCCCAGGTGAATGGCGGCGCCCAAGACGGAGCCACCGAGGCTTTTGTCCCCAAGACAAAGGTGGCGCCTGGGACGGGGCCACCGGTGTCCTCGTCCCCGGGTGATAGCCGGCGCCTGAGACGGAGTCATCGCGGCCTTTGTCCCCGAGCGAATGGCGGCGCCCGGGACAGGGCCACCGTGGCTTTTGTCCCCGAGCCAAAGGCGGCGTCGGGACGAGGTCACCAGTTGGCCCTACCCAAGGAAAAACCGGCGTCGCGGACGAGGTTACCAAGGCCTTGTCCCCGGGCCAAAAGCGGCGCCCGGGACGGGGTCACCGGGGCCTTGGTCCCCAGGCCAAAGGCGGCACCCGGGACTAGGTCACTGGGGCCTTTGTCCCCGAGCCAGAGGCGGTGCCCGGGACGAGGTCACCGGGACCTTTGTCCCTGGGCTAATTCACCGGGATTGATTGGATGGAGATTTCCCCCAAGAAGCCTGAATTCGAATCCAACTCGGGGAAGATTTATTCCGAACTTCTTTTATCTTTTATAGTTTGTTTGGATTTTTATTCTATATTGAATTAGATTCAGATTAGAATTCTAGTTTAATACTTCTATCTTTTGTACATACCACCTTCTATATAAATGGAGGCATGGTCATAGTTTTTGATATACAAGATATAAGACATTGATATTGAAATTTTAGATTGAAGCCTTAGTTTTAGTTGAGAGTTGAATCTCTCCATCCTTTGTTCTTGTGATTTCCTTTGGAATTGCTCGAACGATCTTCGAGATCACCCTATCTGTGCATAAGGTCCATGTGGAAAGGTAATTCAGAGTGTGGTTGGGCGAATTCATTGATACGCAAATCCTTGCTCTGCAAGTGCTTGGCTATCTCTTTCGTCAAGTGATACTAGTTATCCAGGTTCTACGTCGTGAAGATCGCGCCACCCTCCATGAATGCATCCTTCACTAGCGTGTTCATATCACACCATGCTTGAAAAATCCTAGAGTGAGTTCCAAAGTACTACCCTAATATCTAGATATGAATTTACATGAGAGTGCCAATCATCACAAATGTCGGCACACAGGCCGTTATACAAAAAGAGATGACCACCTCAACCATGGTCGAAAAACACCATTCGCAGATCGTGATGATTACATGATCACATCACATAAACATGCATAAGGGCCATACTTCTCATAATAATTCCTGCAAAAACAAGTTAGGAAAAGAACCCCATCCCATCAAGCACCTTAGTGGCCTAAAACAATAAAAGCCTGATAGTGACCTTCAGAGGGGGGCAGGGCCCCCTTGTGGAAATTTTTGACGATTTTCAGTATGAATCGGCATCACTGTCCACAGAAAATCCCGTCGGATTGATCATATTAGCCCAATTTCTGAACCAATCTAATTACTTAAGATTTCCATTAATCCCCAAGATGATATTTTTAAAGATGTACCAAATCTTTAAGGTCCAATCTAACAGAAATCCTAGTCTCTGATCCTGTCACTACAATGCTGGCCTTTACACCACCTCCCACTTGCCTGTGCAAGGATTCATAGTAGTAATTGGATTAGATATGGATTCATGTAAAATTGATCACGTCAATTTACCAAATCCACATTATGAGATTTCATCTTTGATGTAAATGGTGTCCCGATCTTCCGATAGGTAGAGGTAAATTGATTAATGGAGAACTCGACGTTGACGATCCGGCTTCCAATCAGAACTGATTCAAACCCATGCAATCGCTACACCATGGCTCCATTGGTTATCAACCACTCCAAGACACGGTTGACCTCACCAATAAGGATTATCCCTGCATGCGAATCGAGAACACAAGCAAGAACACGCACTAGTACAGAAATGCAGTCTACTAACCACTATCTTCTATCGGTTATTAGCGATTTAGTTGAAAACTGATAGAAAATGTGCCTCGCAGTCATAAAAGGGCGACGGGTGTATTTTTCCTATCGGTTTATAAGAAACTTACCGATAGAATAAATAGTATGATTTACTCTAGCGGTGATGAACATATTTGCCGTTAGAAGAGATGCATAAGCACTGACGGGAGAATGTTGTGCGTCGTAGGACTGGTCGACTTCTACAACTAGACTTATTCTATCGGTACTGTATGAATATACCGACAGAGTATATTAAAAATTCCTATCGGCAATATGTAGTGCGCCGATAGAATCGTTGGCCTTCTACAAATATTTTTATTCTATCGGTAATGGATTCTTTTACCGTTAGAATATATAGAAAATTGCTTAGAACTGTTCGTCTTCAAATAGTTTTATTCTATTGGTAATGAATGTTTATACTGGTAGAATATTGCAAAAAATATCTTAGAACTGTTGGCCTTCTACAACTAGTAATATTCTATCTGCAATGTACATACACACCGATAGAGTATGTACAAAAATTCCTATCGGTAATATTTATTGTGCCGATAGAACCATTCGCCTTCTATAGATGTTTTTATTACTAACGGTATTCTGTTTTCGTACTGATAGAAAATATATATTTGTATAAATACACGGGTATGTCTCTTTCATTCTCACAGTTCATCTGGGGCTCGTAGTCCTAACCCGTAAGCTCCAGGGACGGCCGACGCACCTCTACAGGGGACCGCTGCACCTCCACACCTCCATCGACGCCCTCTAGACGTCGGCATCCCAAGGAAGGTACGTAAAATTTCTGCAATATTGTTAAATTATTCTAATCCGATTATGGCAATAATTCTGCTTTTTTTGTATCCTTCATTTTGATGTGTCTTCTTTTCAATATGATTATGATCTGTTCAGGTCCTTGGATGATGCTCATGAGGGGCAACGTATTTCACGGTTCTTCATCGCAGTACGCTGCCTACGTTGGCTTGTTGGCGAAAGAAATGGTGAAAATCACCGTTGAGAGCTGGAAGGACGTGAAGGGCGAGATCTTGGTTGGCTCGGTCGAGAAGATGCTTAAGCCCGGCGTGTTTCTCAAATCAGGACCTATAGAAAGCATCTTACATTTTTTTGCATGCACCAGCTTGTGGCCAGATGCTTACCTGCTTGGAGAAGAAGAATTGTTGTTATTTGCACAGCCATTCTACACCATCACTACACAGAACAACATCTTGGAAGGTAGGTTCTTTTTGTTAATGGAGTTGAGTTGAGTTGAGTTGAGTTAATCGAGTTTGAGTCCGAGGAAATCACCAATACGTACAAATGTATGTCGACGGCAGTTCCAGCTCCTCGGGCGTCCTCGAACTGAACTCCTATGGTTAAGTCCAATGTGGTTCAGACATTTGCTGTTTTGGATGAATGGATTTGTGATGTATCAGGTCTAACTTGTAGTCGGTAGTTGCATTGTGGCAACCTGCAAAGGTTCTCTTTTATGTAAAATGTATGGGCCACTGGGTCCTCGTCGTGATCTGTTGTTAATTTCAGACATGGCTTTTCTAATATACATCGAATGTGTGAATTGTTGTATTTGTACATCGAATGTGTGAATAATTGGGACATGAACTTGAATGTGCAGGGAGTATTTGTGTATTTAATTATATTGGTAGGTAGGTGTGTATTTGTACTGCTGTTTCATACATGCACTTGAATTTGTGAACTGGCATGTGTATGTTTGTACCTGAATTTGTATTGGTGAACTGGCATGTGTAATTTCTTTGGCAAGATGAAGTCCCAAGTACCGAAGAAAAGTATTTTTGTGTCTCCTAGTTAATCCACAAATTAGCATTTCTTGAAATATATTTCTTTATCTTCTAGTTAAGATCCGTTTGATGTAAGATCCGTTTGATGTTACATTGATATGATTCCTTGAATGTGAGAAATGGCATGTGCATGTTTGTCCCAGTTTGGTACCAGTACCTCCTCTAACGGTAAGTACACATATTTACCGATAGGAAAACACATATATTTGCTAAGTCATGCATATTCTAACGGTAAATACACATATTTACCGATAGAAAAACTCTTGCTCGTGTGTCATGCATCATCTAACGGTTCGTACACATATCTACCGATAGAAAACTCATGTGCGTTCTGTGTCATGCATGATCTAATGGTCAATACACATATTTACCGAAAGAAGAAGTCCTGTACTTGCTCGGTAATGCACATTCTCTAACGGTATGTGTGTGTTTTTACTGATAGAATATGTGAGCGGCAAATTACCTAAGTTAGTCTAACGGTTATTTCATGTATTTACCGTTAGAAAAATGTCCATTATAAGGAAAACCCCACTCGTGCATTGCTGTGCTGCTCTTTAATTTGTTCTGTTGCACTCTGTGTCCCTCTGTTTGTGATGAAAGTTCCAGCTACACTGCTAGGGTGATCAGCGCAGGCTGGAGGGAAGTTGATTGCGCCCCTCTCTTTAAGGTACGCTTAATCGTCGACACTTATCTCTCTCTCCCTCTAGATCTCTCTTCCTCTCTACTTGCAAGCTAGCTGTATTGTGTAGCTCCAAGTTTGTAGCTCTAAGCTTGGGAGCTTGGTAGCTGGACTGCGTCATGTTTTAGGAGCTAACTAGCTTGTATTGTGTAGTTAGTTAGGTTAATTAGTGTTAATTTCGTCAGGCTAGGGTTCAACACATGTATCTGTTGTAAGAGGCTGTACATGTACATATACATAACTTAATCGGGCAGGTTTCATGCATGGCTTACTTGTTAAATTTTGTTAATTGTAGATGGACAGGAAATATTGGATGTATGGAATAAAACGTACTACTCTTGAATATTTGGATGGTGTGAATGAGTTTATTAAATTTGCTGAGCAACAAAAGGAGAGGAAGGGAGAGAAAAATATGCTCTGTCCTTGTACAGATTGTATGAACTTGAAGAGGTTTAGCAACTCTGATCAAATTAAGAGTCATTTGATTCGTCGTGGTTTTAACGCGCGATACACCCGTTGGATATGGCATGGCGAAGATCTTGAGGAAACAAGCACCACTACTACCAATCAGCACGACTCGGATGTGGATTGCAATAATATCGATGATCATCCCAATTTTGGTAATGTTCATTCTGATGTGCACGTAGATGATGATGATGACAATCTAGATGAGATGTTACGTGATGTAGAGGAAGATTACAACGAAAATGACTTCTGTGAATTTGAGAAACTGATTGCTGACTCTGAGAAGCCTCTGTTCCCTGGATGTGCAACATTTACAAAACTGTCTTCCGTGCTGAGATTATATAACTTGAAGGCAGGAAACCGTTGGAGTGATAAGAGTTTCACGGCACTATTAGATCTTCTAGCGGACATGCTTCCAGAGGGAAATGAGTTGCCAAGATCTACTTACCAAGCCAAAAAACTGTTGTGTCCGTTGGGAATGGAAATCGAAAGAATACACGCATGCCCAAATGATTGTGTGTTGTACCGTAACGAGTACTCCAGTTTGCATGTTTGTCCAAGATGCGGTGCATCGAGGTATACGCGTAGGGACCGGATTGACAGTGAACGTCACGAGGTAAAGAAAGGACCCCCGGCAAAAACTGTGTGGTACTTGCCTGTGATACCTAGATTGAAGCCGCTGTTTGCAAATCCGAAAGTCGCGAAGCACTTGCGTTGGCATGCTGAAGCCCGGAAACAAGACGGAAAACTGAGACACCCAGCTGATTCTATTCAATGGAGAAACATCAACAAAACATTTTCTGAGTTCGGCGGCGAACTTAGGAATGTAAGGTTCGGGCTGAGTACAGATGGTATGAACCCACATGGTAAGATGAGCAGCCGGCACAGCACTTGGCCGGTCTTTTATGCATCTACAATCTTCCTCCTTGGTTATGCATGAAGCGCAAGTACATCATGATGGCGTTACTAATCTCAGGGGCCAGACAACCCGGAAATGATATTGACGTGTTTCTACCGCCTTTAATCGAGGACTTACAGAAATTGTGTAGCGAGGGTGTGCAGGTGTGGGATGCATACAAGAAAGAAAATTTCATCTTGCGGGCACTGATATTTTGCACCATAAATGATTTTCCGGCCTACGGCAATTTGTCGGGGTATAGTACGAAAGGAGCCAAGGCTTGCCCTATTTGCCTAGATGAAACTGAGAGCATGTGGCTGCGAAACTGCCGGAAAACAGTGTACATGGGTCACCGCAGGTTTCTTCCGGTGCATCACACGTACCGTAAGAAGAGGAAATCATTTAACGGGAAGCCTGAGAAGGGATCCGCTCCAGTGTTTCTGACGGTAAGGAGATTTACTCGCGTGTGAACGACATCAAAGTTGAGTTCGGTAAGCATTCTAAACCTCGAGAAAAAAATGTTTGGAAGAAGAGATCGATTCTCTGGGATCTACCGTACTGGGAGCACTTACAAGTTCGACATTGCATTGACGTCATGCATGTAGAGAAAAATGTCTGTGACAGTTTGATTGGTTTGTTGTTGAACATTCCGGGGAAAGACAAAGGATGGTGTGATAGCTCGTCGTGACATGGTGGAAATGGGGATAAGGACTGAGCTTGCACCTTTAGATAATGGAAAGCGTACATACCTCCCCCCGGCCTGCTATACGTTGTCCAAGAGCGAAAAAACAAAACTGTGTCGGTGCCTGCACGGTGTTAAAGTTCCATGTGGGTACTCCGCGAACTTGAAAAAACTTGTGTCTATGAAGGACCTAAGACTGGTTGGCATGAAGTCCCATGACTGTCATGTCTTGATGTCACAGATGCTTCCCATTGCTATCAGAGGCATTCCCCCAGTTAAAGTCAGAGAGACAATCACAAACCTATGTTATTTCTTCGACGCAATATCTTGCAAGGTAAGTACGTGCACTCGTACTATAAGTTCATTACCTCCATTTGTGGAGCTTAATTAGAAGATTTTTCTGATATGAATATTTGGCGCAACTGTGTCCTCGTAGGTAATTGATCCCGCTGGACTGGACGCTTCGCAACGCGACGTGGTTACAACTCTTTGTTAGCTCGAGATGTATTTCCCTCCATCCTTTTTTGATGTTATGGTCCATCTGATTGTTCACCTTATCATAGAAATTAAGTTTTGTGGACCCGTGTGCCTGCGCTACATGTATCCATTTGAGAGATTTATGGGTGTATTGAAGGGATACGTAAGGACTCGTCGTCGACCCGAGGGGAGTATCATGGAAGGTTATGCCGCCGAGGAGGTGATTGAATTTTGCACAGATTATATGGCCGGGGTTGACCCTATTGGCGTTCCTAGGTCCCGACACGAGGGTAGGCTTCAGGGAATCGGAACGATTGGATTCAAAGCTATCGTCCCCGCTCGTGATGTGTACGCAAAATCACATTTTTGGGTCTTACAACACATGACAGAGGTCGAGCCATACATACACGAGAACAAGGTAATGTTACGGTCACAGAATCCTTCGAAGTCAGACGTTTGGGTCAGTAGAGAACATAACAGGAAATTTGCTGAGTGGATCCAAGAAAGAGTCACGCGAGCTGCCGGGGGCTCCGTAAGTGAAACTGTGACATGGTTGGCTAGAGGCCCAAGATTCACTGTAGGGACTTAGCAGGGGTACGACATCAATGGGTATTCATTTTACACAAGAGCTCAAGACGCCAAGAGTAGCACGCAATGTAGCGGAGTGACACTGTTTGCTATTTCCGAGGATGCCAGGTCAGTAAGGGCGCTGAACTCATATTATGGTGCTATTGACGAAATATGGGAGCTCGATTACGGATTACTTAAGATTCCCCTGTTTCGATGCCAATGGGTCGAAATCCCTCGAGGTATTCAAGTTGACAGTTACGGGTTTACTCTCGTCGATCTTGGTAGGGTCGGACACCAAGACGATCCATTCATACTTGCAAAGCAAGCCACACAGGTATTCTACATCGTTGACCCGGTCAATCCAAACTTGCATGTTGTCCTCCACAGCAAGAGACGTATTGTTGGGGTCGAAGATGTTGCCGACGAAGAGGAGTATAACCAATTCGATGAAATACCTCCATTTTTAGAGGACATTCAATCTATCCGTACTGAAGATATCGATGAAACAACGTATCTGCGAGAGGACCACGAAGAAGGATTATGGGTTGAGAACCATTGATGATTAATTTCTATTTCAGGGATAAATGCCAAGCAAACAGCCCACAAGTTCTGCAGCAAGGTGAGGAACTTATCATTAATACATCAGGCAGTACATTTTTCTTTAGAACTTAATGATAAGCTAGTTCACAGCATTAATACATCTCAATTTTACTCCACAGCATGAGTTCTAACATGTACAGTACCTTTATCCTGTAAATACTTAATTTTTCCCTTCAAATAGCACTTGCAAAAATCTCATCGCAGCCTCTTGCTTCTTCAAATTAAGTTCTGCAAAAATCCCTTTTTTCTGACGGTATTTTGTTATTTATACGATAGAAAAGGACATCCACTACTTTCATGTGTCTCAGGCACTTCTCTCAGGCACTTCAAAACGTTTTCTATCGGTATTGTTCTATTTTACCGTTAGAATAAATTCGTTAGTCTCACGGTATTTGTTGTCTGATGGTTTTTTCCTGTTTTTACCGATAGAAGAATACTCTGCCGCTTTGAATTCTCAACCGTGTTGCCATGCGTCGCCTTGGAAACTCTATAAGTACCTCGCCATGCGTCGCGGTATTTTGTTGTTTCTCTAATTCTCGAACGGTTCGACTCCTCATCTTCTCTTTCACAATGGCAACCTCCATGGGATCGTCAGCCACGCCCTCCCCGGTAAGAACTCTAAATCTCCTCGGTTTACCCCTGTATTGTTAATCCATGTTCAGTTCATTCTTGACCTGTTGATTTGCACAGGGAATGGTAGCCGTGGAAGACACTGCCAAAGTGAAGGCCGACCTGAGGGCCCTCCAGGAGGAGCACAAGCTCCTTACAGACAAGCACACTCGGCTACGGCTTGACCTTGACGATCTCTTCCAGTGCATTAAGCGCATGAAGACGGATGGTGACAATGCTAGGGCGAGGACGAGGCGTCTTTGCGAGGAGAAGAAAGCCACGGATATGACCATCGCTGGCTGCGGTTTGACTATGAAGGATACCATAGCGAAGCTGAGGGAGGTCGCAGGCCTTCTCGACGCGGTAGTAGTTGATCCTAGGGACAACTTGTCGGTAGAGGAGTCCTGCGCCTCGCTGCAAGTCTAACTGACTCTATTCTACATGCAGCCAGAGCTAAGACCACCCCTTGACCTAGCATTTTGGGTTTTATTTTTTTTTGTAAGTGATAAAACAACAATGAATGAACAATTTCTTTTTATGTCAATTTTCCAATTTTCCGGCGATCTTCCCTCTTTCTTTATCATTCTGCAGCTTTCAACCACGGTCTGTTTGATGTTAAATTGTGTGTACCTTTTCATTACTCTGACGGTATTTTGTTGTTTTTACCGATAGAAAAAGGGCACCCAATACTATAATCTCAAGCACTTAATTAAAAAATTTTTCTGGGGAAAATTGGTCTCACGGGATTTTATTGTTTATACCGATAGAAAAAAGCATCCACTTCTTCAAATATTTTTTCGGGAAATTTACTTTTTCTATCGGTACTATTTTTTTGTACTGATAGAAACGGACATAATTCTATCGGTATCAATTTGTTGTACCGATAGAAAAGTTCCTCCATTGCTTTATTACTCGTACACGGCCCTTGGGTTTCCCTCCACTCGAACAGTTCCACCCTAGAGCACTGCGTCTCTTCGAGAGCGAAGAAAACCACAACCTCCGCCGTGACCACTCACTTCCTCTCTCCCACAAAACGATCGCCGGCTGGACACTGGTTTGCCGCTGCCACCAGTTCTTATTTTCGTCCTTCGCCGGCCGCCACTGCGTTCTACACCGCCTCTCCATCACCAGAACTGATCGCCGCCGTAAATACCCTAATTCGTCGTTCTATTTCCAGCATCTTCCTTATTTGATCCTAGTGTTTTGCACGTACTAATCTTCGAGTTTTGCAATTACACTAGGGTTCCCTATTGTGTTGGATTATGTACATTCCGCAGGCAATGTTGATTTAAATTAGGGTTTACATAATATGTTCCAGTGCTGTAATGAACCTGTTTTGAGATTTTAACTTATCTATACTGCTGTATGTGTGATCAATTGTATCCAACTGCCATGTAATGCACATTATATGTTGGAGGTGTTCTTACACATATTCTATCGGCAGCTCATGTGTTTACCGATAGAAAATATTTCTGCACAAGTAGTAAAACTTAATTTGGATCTGGAAGGACATGAGCCATGCAATGTACTAGTTTGGTTGGGAATTTTTACTCACTTCGTATGAATATATGGCAATGTGGATGGGTCTTCGATGTATATGTTTCAAATGCCTATATATGACTTTTTCCAACCTAATAGATGTGAAGTCCTGATGACTCACATACAGGCTAGGCTAAAGATTATGCACAGTGGCACTTAGATGCTTGTGTGCATATTTACGTGTGAAATAATAATGCTGGCCCATGAATATTAGTATAGCAAATCATCGAGAATGTTATGTGATGACAGTGAATGGTGGCTTGTCAACAAAATTCCATATGTAGAGAACATTGTTATGTTCTATCGGTATCTCACGGGTTTGCCGATAGAAAAATTGTCTTCTGTGGAGGCTATGGTCTATCGGCAGCTCATGTGTTTACCGATAGAAAATATTTCTGAAGAGTTCAGGAAGTAATTTATGCATGTCTTTCTTTTTGTATTATTTTCCCTTTTGCCGCCCTAGTTAGTCTCCGATCCTGGGCTGAGTTATGGAACTCCAAGGTGAATTAATTGCCATATATATGGTTTGTTGAAGGTTTTGTAGGGGAAGACATGTCGTCGTCTTCATCGGATGGTACTAGTGGTTCGACTAGGGCCAATCCCATCCTAACTACCGAAGATGTAGCTGTTACATCCCAGCGTAAGAGGGTGGGGTGAGGCGCGACGACGTTGGGGCGTTTGGCCAAACGCACGGATCTTTCTTGTGAGTTCAACCAATTTGGGAGGCCGATTGGAAAGAATGCTGGGAGGTACGCGGGCTACGTTGGGCTGTTGGCGAAAGAAAGGGTGAAGATCACCGTCCAGTGCTGGAAGGACGTGACGGCGGACGAGAGGGATAGGTTGTGGGCGGAAGTGAAGGTTAAATTACCTGAAATGCAGGGCTTTTGATAAATATGTGTCCGCTGGAGGGAGGCATGCCGCACCGCAGGGCTCCGTACTAGCTTGGAAAGAATATGAGGTACTCACGAGACTTTTTGTTTATGCTTAATTAGTTTATGGAAACAATAGCTAACATGTCTTCGCATATGCAATTATCTCAGTGCCATCAGCAGCCGCAATCGTGGGAATGCGGGTTTTATGTGTTGCGCTACATGTACGACCTAGTGCAGACAAACTTTGCCCAATTCCCTCAGGTAAGCATCGATAGCTAACTCAAATTTGAAAATTGGGTGTCACGTTCTAAATTAGGAAGTTAGTTACTAAGTATTCATACATGCTTGCAGATCGCCATGTCGAAAGACTCATACGACAATGCAAAGATTAGAGATCTTCGACAAATCTGGGCTTAATATGTCATGGAGGAAGTTGCGCCCAACCATCCGCCATGATAATTTTCTCTTTTTTGTGTACTCTGTGCATAGACTGTTTATATACATGTGAATAAATATATATGTCAATAAATGTCCACATTGGATTGAAATTTGTATTTGTCCATATATATGTGAATAAATGTGAATAACTGTCTAATGTGTCAATCTGTTCTGTGAATTTACCCTTCTTTGCATCTGTACTGTATTGTGTATCCAATCTATAATGTATTGCATCTGTACTGTATATGTGAATGTACTGTATTGTAAATGTAAACGTACTGTATATGTGAATGTTCTATCGGTAAATTCATTCATAGCCGACAGACCACTACAAATTTTCTATCGGTAAACTCATCCACAACCGAGAGAGTACTACCCATTTTTCTATCGGTAAACTTGAAATTTACCGTCAGAATAGTGTGACTTTTCTTGCCGGTGAACTCATCCACAACCGAGAGACTACTGTGGTTTTTTCTATCGGTAAACCTATAATTAACCGTTAGAAGAGTGTGATTTTTCCTGCCGGTGAACTCATACACAACCGAGAGAGTACTAAGATTTTTTCTATCGATAATGTCATTTCCAACCGAGAGAGTGCTACACTTTTTTCTGTCGGTAAACTTATAATTAACCGTTAGAATATGGGTATTTTTCCCAACGCTAAACGTCATACGACGACGGGTTTTCTATCGGTACAATCATAAGGTGCCGATAGAATAGTAATATTTTCCTGTCGGTAATCATGTAATTAACCGTTAGAATAGTGGTACTTTTCCCACCGTTAATCGTCAGACTACGACGGGTTTTCTATCGGTACACTCCTAATATGCCGATAGAATTGTTAATTTTTTCTGTCGGTTATGTACCGATAGAAAATGTTCTGTCTTGTTCTATCGTGTCTATCTCTATCGGTACGAAAACCGATAGTAGAAGGGTTTTTTTTACCGATAGAAGAAAGCTTTTCTGTACTAGTGACGGTAGACATAATCTAAATATTGCCAATTACCAATGAAGACTACGAGTTGGGGTTCCACAAACCGATGAACGACGAAAACTGTCTAAGTAGTATAATCTAAGCAAAACCCACCGAAAAGGATAGGGGGTGGTGGTCATATGTAGCAGGAGTATGGCGGCCAGAGGTAGGCCACCGGCCAGAAAACCCACCCCCATGTAACCCTAGGGATACACGGGCCTTGGGCCCAAAGTAGAGGTGGCGCAGCACCCGGCAGAAGTTGTCCGTGAATTGTCTCATCGATTGCGGGAGATCCAGCTGGAATTTAGTAGTGGGGTCAGATCCGTTGGAAAGGTAGCGTCGTGGGCTTCTCCATAATGTACTCATTCACTCCAAATGGACTCCATACGTAGCCTGGATGTCCGTTTGGGGTTGGCATGCTCCTGGATGGCCGAGTCGGGCTTGCAGATTACTTGGGCTTCATCTTGGGCTTGCCTTGAAGCGTGGACAACTTGGGCTTCTTCTTGAGCTCATCTTTGAGCGTCGTGGTATGCTAGACCTTCAGTGTAGATGGCTTGAAAGGCTTGACATGTGGGTTCCTGCCGACTTGATGTTCTCCATGGTCTTCAGGCGACAGAGTAGGAGTGGATGGAGCAGCGTTCGTATCTGTGTTGGTGATGTCCTCATCAATCTTCTACGATTCCGCCGAAAGTGATAGATCACATCTATCATAGGTCAGAATATGTTTCATCACATGAAACACCAACATATCTAATTCTATTAATTCTGATCTAACATGTTATCAACAATTATTAATAGATCTAATCTATCAAACCAGATCTAATATGTTGTTAACAATTATTAACAGATCTAATCTATCAAACCAGACCTAACATGTTGTTAACAATTATTAAAAGGAATAATCTATTACACCAGATCTATGCTATACAAGGCGGCTCTGATACACCTGTTGGAGAACAGGCTCACTACTCTAGCGCAATTTCAAAATCTTTTACCCAAAATCCCAAGAAGATTGCAAGCAATAGATCATGAATCAAGAGATTTATCACTAGACGAGCGGGTGCGACAACGCAGCACCGGAAGAAGAGTCGATGTCGCAACCGGATCATGACCAATAGTGTAGCAATAACAGCCGCACCTCTACAGAAGTCCACACGTTCGGGGAAGGAGCACCGTGTGTTCGTGTGCTAGCACCAGCGCACGTGGCTAAGATTTTACGAGATCTATCTAGTGGATGTTGGTGGTAGCCAAATAGATCAGATGATCAATGCATGCCCACCGCACCTCCTTTTATAGGGCCTTGCAGATAAGTCCAACTCAAATGCGAACCCTAATCGTAATGGTAAACCCATTACCAACAGGGGACTCATTTCGGATCCCATTCGAATTAATGCTCAAACCCGTTAAGTGTGTGACCCTGTAGATTCGTGTATATTTGGCCGCGACAGGAAACAACTTCCTGAGTTACAAGTCATAAGCGGTCCCTAGCAAGACATTATGACTACCCGCATGTACACGAAGATCATATCCGATGAACCTATACAACTTATCATGGATTATCGCTTTGCCTCACGATACCTTTTCATCAAGGTGAGAAACATGTCATCCTTGAATAGCTCGGTCCTTTCTTGATCTTGTAATGGACTAACCTTTTCATAGTTGACTTTCGACTATATCGGCACGGCCATGTACTTTCTTAGTCCAATTACATCAAGGGGCCCAGAGATATCTCTCTCATGATATGAGAGGGGCAAATTCCATCTCAACCATTCACTTTCAACCACATGGTACATGACAAATCTTTATGTCACCTTTATGACTACTCGATTAAAAGTTGTGGTTGATGATACCAAATATGCTACTACACATGTATGAAATTGTGATGATCTCAGCTCTAAAGATAAACCAAAATAACTGTTAGAAACCAACTGATGACATATAAAAACTCAACAGTGTCTCAAGATGGGTCAATCGAACCAACTTGTTCTCCAACATGTCTCCACGACATTGACTTGATATCTCATATCTATGGTCCATGAAACTTGACTATCAATCAATTATCGTGCTGACTTATCTTGCATTATTATTCCATATAATGCCGAAAGTCAGGGATGGTTAGAATAAGTAACACTGATAATTCTGATCAACAGGTGAGACGCCTTTTTAGTTGGTATATGGTGCTGAAGCTATAGTACCTACCAAAATTTGTATTGGGTCTATTGGTGTGGATCAATTTGATCGTTCTGATTAACATGAACAACGTGTACAAGACATTATTCTCCTTGAGGAGAAATGTTATCAGGCATTAATTAAGTTAGCAGCATATTTGAAAGCTTTACGTAAATACCATAGTAACGGGTGCGACCTCGTAGTTTTCACGTGGGTGACCTGGTTTTACAAAAAATTCAAAACCACTCCAATCGCAAGAAATTCTCCCCTCAGTGGGAAGGCTCCTATATTCTGGTCTTAGTGTCGCGATCAAGATGAGCTCGATCAGTGATGAAAGATGGAAGGATCTTATCCAATACTTGGAATATAGATCAATTGTGCAAGTTCTACATGTTAGTTTTTTCCATTTCCATTTTCCTATTCAATTAGCATATTTTTTACAATAAAAATTTCTTCCATTTTATGTTATAAGCGTATTCTCAATTGATTTACTTTGGATCTATTCAAGCCATGCTTGAGGTTCAATACTATGGTCACGTACAGTCTGCAATCATAGATTTGATCACAGATGGTCATCTCATCACAGTTTTTAAAGTGGGTTCGCTAATCGATTTCATGGTTGCATCTAGATAAGCCATCTCTAAATAAGCCGTTTCTCAACGCACACGAGACTTACTAGCATGTTTCTCATTATTCGAGTGGCTGTTAGTTCGCAAAAAACTTTAAGCACTCACATTGAGCTGTCTATACTTGTGATTTTACAAAAAGCTCTAGTTTGAAATTTTCTTTATAAGCCATTTCTCAACGCATAAGAGGTTTTACTGGGCATATTTATTGTCCTAAAATTATTATACAGAGTTCTCAGTATTAGTAATATCAGGAGGGGGCTAGGAGAATACAACTATAACATTTGATGGCAGTATTTTCATAATTTTATGTCTCAGAAAATCATGCATATGCATATTTTCTATTAGAATTGTATGTGTGCATGTACACAAATTTGAACAAATCAAAGAATTTTGTATTTATCATTGTTTTCTTTACAAAAAAAAAACAAAGGGGAAGAAAGTACATTAGGCCAGATTAAGCTCTTTCAGGAGGTTTTCAATCAATGGCCTGACTTCATCCATAATAGTGCTCAGTTGATCCTCACTCTCAAATATGGCATCTTCCACCACTGGTTTCAGATTGAGATCTGGGCCATGGTGATGCCTAAGTTTGCACAGAATGGTAGAGGCTATAGATTCAACATTGGTCTTCAGTGCCTCTTTCTTCCCATTCGTGTCCTCAGGAATATATTCGAGGAGGGATTCAACCTGAGCCATGACCTGTTGCATCTAGGCCTTTTATTCCTAACCCTAATTTTGATGATTAATGAAAACAAAGTGTTTCAGACTAACTGTGCTTCTGAGATTTTCTAATACAGAGCGTCTTCGGGAAGAAATGCAAGATGATCAAGATGAACCCGACATGAAATGAAATAGAAGCACAGGGTGCAAAAGGACAAAGACGAGATGCAAACAATGAAGATGCAAAGGACCTAAGGTAATTTGAGATTTTATTTTTACCGATCTCAGTGTTTGGAAGTTGATCGGTTAAGGATTTTGTTTTTAGATTTAACCGTACTATAAAGAGGGGTTGCAAAGTCCCCTCTACACTTCCAACATGAACCGAGAAACTTAGGTCATTGCATTGCATTCTTTTCGGTTGGATTTGATTTGAATTTGGTTTTGAAAGATTTGGTTTTTCAGTTTAATTTTTAACAGCTGAAGAGTTTTTCAAATTTTTAGAAAGATCTAGGCAGATCTGGTTTTTACTACTGTTGACAAAAATGTAACCCTTAATATTATCTTTCAAATGAGCTATTAAACTCTCAATTTGGACTTCTGGATTTAAAGTTATAGCTATTTTTGTTCATATTGACTGTCAGTTTGAATGTCAGTTTGTGTGAACTGACAATTGTCCAAAGAGTATGTTTTTTGGGCCAAAATGTGTTGTACTAAACTGACTATCAGTATGCCCATGCTAACTGTCAGTTTGTGTTTCGACGATAGCTGTTTTTATCTGAGTTTTCTTTTAAACTGGTCGATGTTTTGGTCGAACTGACTGCCAGTTTGCGGTTTCAGTTTCCATATATGACCACCAAGGGCTAGCTATTTTTTATCCGTAAATTTTTTTGGCCGTTGTGTATGTAACTGACTGTCAGTTTGAGTTGTTGATTTTCAACCCTAGCTCCAACGGTTTTTTTGATTCTTGAGGCTATAAATAGAGGCTTTGAGCTCGTATTTTACACAACAAGCAGCCTCCTCTTATATACATTCTTGAGCTTTAGTTTCTTATACAAATCTTGATCTTTTGAGCAAGTCGAGTGCTTTTCAGATCCACCGAGTGCTTTCGTTCGTTTCATTTTGCATACTTAGAGTTTCTCAGTGAGTGTTAGAGGTCTAGAGAAGACCTTGCTGCTTGTTACTTTTGGTGAGCGCCCTCACCTAGACGGTTCGAAGGAGTGGCCGTTGATCTCCCTGTTCGAAGATTGTTGGAGAGACTCGGTAAGGTTGTAAAAGGCACCGGTGCTCGCCTTTCCGGAGTGGACAAGGAGCAACCAATAGTGGATAATATCCTTCGTGGATATTGGAGCAAGACTCAATTTACTTGAGTGCTTCAACGAGGATTAGGGGAGACTGGGCGAGTCTCCGAGACCTCAGTAAAAATCGTTGTGTCTGTTCTCTCTATCTTCTCTCTTTAATTTGTTAAATTGCTTTTGGTTCTTCTTGTTCCAAAAACTTGTTTTTATTTGAAGTTTTTAAAACCTCCTATTCACCCTCCTCTAGTCGGCATCCTTGATCCTACACGTGGTATCAGAGCACGGTCTCTCGATAAATTAGGCTTTACTGCTTAGAGAGAGGATGACGTCTAACGAGGGCTTTTCTCTTGGTCATACCGGTCGTGCGCTATCTTTGATGGGACTAACTATCCTTACTGGAAAGTGCGCATGTCGGTATTCCTAGAGGCAATGGGGCTTGATGTATGGGACGTTGTTAAACTTAGTTTTACTCCTCCGGATGATCCGGCAAGTCACTCCGATGATGACAGGAGAAAACTACATTTAAATGCCCATGCAAAAAATGCACTCTTTACCGGTTTGTCTCTAAATGAGTTCAACCGTGTAAGAAATCTCACGACTGCTCACAAGGTTTGGACCACCCTCGAAGAAATTTACGAGGGTACGACTAAAGTCAAAGAGGAAAAGCTGCTTATGGTGAGGCAAAGATACGAGACATTCACAATGTCATCAATCTAGTCCGTCGATTCCATGTTCACTCGGTTGAACAATATTGTAAATGAACTCAAGGGTCTCGGTGTTGTTTTTACTGACCATAATTTTGTAAGAAAGATGCTCAGGGCGCTCCTAGAAAGCTTTGACACTTTGGTCACGGCGCTCACAAACTCCGACTTGTCGACCACAACACCGACAGTTCTTTATGGGAACCTCATTACCCATGAGATGCATCGAAAGGAGAAGAAGGAAGCAATCAAACCCTCGGAGACGAAGAAGAAGACGTTGGCTTTCAAAGCCGGCACCAAGAATGTGTCACGCCGTGAAACTGGGACCACGACTACTCCTGTAGAGACCTAGCTCGCTGCAGCTAGTCCCTTATATGCATAACATACACAAACCCTTTACTTCCCAGGATAAGTCAAGCACAGGAGTATATTCACATTGCAACAGAGTAACTTACAAAATAGTTAAGCAGTGTGGCCTGCTGGCCTTGATATTACATAAGAAGATTACAATGCCTTCACGACATACATGGTTTAGCAAAATAACAACTACACAGCAGAAGATAGGTGACCTACCCACAAAGAGAAGTGGAGGGCAGAACAACACATCAGGGCAATGACGGGACTGACTCTCCTCCTTCTGGATCTAAAAAGTTCTCCACGACTTCATCTTGATCATTGAACGCTCCATCTACTGATTTATAGGTTGCAAGGGTGAGCACTTATGTACTCAGCAAGTCATAGGTAAGAATAGATACATATAGTAGTGATGATATGAACCTAGACTAGTTAAGAATTATTGGTGTTTATAAAATAATCTTTTTATTTCATACCTCATCTCATGGCAGTACTTTTCATAATATAACATCATCATTCATGTTCACTAGGTTATAGCACTACCGCGACACGTCGACACACGACAGCCCACGGCAGCACTCCTTATCATGACAACACATGTCATTTGGGTAATCTTGATTTAACACATTTTATTTATAAAATATACTTGTGTCACACCCCGTGGATTTAATCCACCGCAGCAGACTCCTATAAACCTGAGAGCTCGGAGTATTCGAATACGTTTTTAACTCTGCAGAGAGGTACCAATTTACCCGCAAGATATTCCACTTTCAAGCCTTTCCTATCATAACAAAATGATTGGACCCCTGACTCACTTCATACTGTGAGCGGCAAGGTGGAAATAACAAGAACTTTTGTTATGTATCACTCACAATTCACCCCTGACCCTGTGGCTCTCTGCAAACCACAGTTGTGGCAGGTTGTACCCTAACCTCCACCCCTTTGCTTATTCCCATTACTGGGTCAAAGTGCAAGATCACCTTCAGTGATATGTGTGGGAGCCATCCTCCGTGCCAAACGTGCATCACTACACAACTCATGCAGGGGTTTCATGTGCGATTCACATAAGTACTTCTTCAGGCCTGTCCCATACCAGGCTTGCGGTTAGCACGTTGTTCATGCCACTAGACGCACAACACAAGGTTCTAGTCCTTATATGCCAGTGACCAGACCATCCACAACCCTGCACCTTCAGTGCCTGCATGTCCTTTGCAGTCTAGCACCTCCAGTGCTACCGCCCTCCATACCATTTTCTGGTCACGGCTTGGGGTTTTATTTCATGAATATAAATATATACATACATATATATAATAGTTCATGGCTCAAAACTTGTTTATTTCACATTTCACAGATAACCAGTCTAGTACTGCCAATTCATAAATCAACCATTCCCAATCTTTCTCATGCAATATTATCTATATTCAAGGTTATGTATTAGCAACATTTAAAATATAGGTTCAAGATGACCAAGGATATGACTTGCCTTCCGCGTCGTAAGAAACAACAGTTGATGACGGATCAACAGCGAAGTCCTCGAATTCAGCTTCTGGATCTGCTCGGCGACAAACAAACACACAATAATTACTTATATATTAAAATAATTTATGATCTATATGCAGATATGCTTTACAAGAATGACTGAACGATATTGGAGATAATTGAGATTGCAAGCTGAACTGAGTTGAGAGTCCAGGGTTTCAAGGAATTGGCTAAAGATGGGTGTTAGATGCTCTTAGGATCTCAAGGTTGCAATAAGAACATCAGTTTCGTGGCTGGTTTGATCAAAAGCAGTGAATGTCAGCAGATTGATATTCGGATCAAGGCTCTGACATAACTTCCAAGAAAACTAGAGAGCTTATCTCAAGTTATGACAGTAGAAGAAAATGTAGATCATAACTCTACAAATTCAGTCGACAAAGTGGTTTTCAAAATGCACAATCAGAAGTGGGTAAACAAGGCCAATGCCATTGGCTGGCATGCACTGAGACAGTGTCAAAATTTAGGGTTTAGCGGCAAATATAATTCAAGGCCTCAAATCAAGTTGTGATAGAAGAAGAAATTGTAGATTACAACTTCAGGAATCTAAGGGACAAGGTTATGCTCAAAATGCACATCTGGAAAGAAGTGAAAAGGGCTAATGCCACTGACTAACATAGTCTGGCATTGAACTGACATGGCCAGAAACTAGGGCTTGGCATAACTTTTAATCTAGGTCTCCAAATGATGCACCACTTTGTCTGAGAGGTAGGCATTGATAACAGGAACAAATCATTCAACAGAATCTAGGGCAGGAAATGGCTAGAAGGTGATGAAATTCAAAGATGAACTCGACGAACTTCACTGCATTGAATCAGTTCTGGACACAATTTTGGCAAAGCTGTAACTTCCAATCTAGGCCGATCTAGGTGTCGGGCTAGAAGATAAAAATGCTCAGGAGGTAAAGGAACACACACTGGACAAAGTGATTAGGGCTGAAATGGCTGGGAAAAGTTTTTCGGTGATCGGCGCCGGAGAAGAACACTACCATTTGGGGTTTTCGATTTAGGCCGAATGAACTCGATTCCAAGCTTGGAGAGTGAAAGAGAGGTAAGAGGAAGCTACTGGTAGCATCAAATTGACCGGAGGATCATCGGAGAAGCCTGGCGACGATCGCCGGTGACTGGAGCAACTCAAAATTGGGGAAAGCTTCGATTCGAGCTCAATCTGGAGATCTTGATACATAGGCTTGTTGGAAATGGCTCACTGATCATTTTACTTCCCAGGTTCGAGGGCTAATTCGGTGTAAATCGAGCTGCATTGCCGGAACAGGGCATTTGGCAATTCCGGCGATCACCTGCGTTAGGATGCAAGATAACTCAATTAAGTGGTACAGCATGATGAGGGAGATGAGCTATACCTTCTAGTGCTGTTAATTTGGTGTTTGATGCAGTGGAATATGCTGGCACCGTGAGCCTCCTCGACGGCTCGCCGGAGAAGATGACTGCAGCGGAGGTGATTTGGAATTTGGGTTAAGTCCTGGTGAAGAGGAGATTGCTCAAGTGTTGGCTGCTTATATAGACCAGAGGGCGATGCTTGCAATGAAGTAGCAGCAAGGGAATTGGAGTCAGTGATTTGATTTGTCGGGCGCAGATGCAACAACGGCGAGCGGTGACGCGACGGCGCACAGGCAATGCAAAGCGGTTGTTTCATCGGGACTCATCACTGTCGGGTGGTGCAAAGCGGTGGCGACAACGGCTGGTAAAGTAAGCAACGTGGCGCGGTGTTGCTGACAAAAGCCTGTTGCTGGTCGCGCGTAGGAGCAAATGCTGTTCACGGCGCTGCCACGGCGTTGCCACGGCACGGCTGAAGCAAGGACACGTACACACAAGCATGCACGGTCAAGAGCGCAGCGAAGCTTCACCGGCGGCGAGCAAGCACGGCACAAGGAATCACAGCGATCTCTGGTCGTGCACTGGCTACTGCCCTGGTCGAATTAGGGCTGATTTGTGATTTCAGATTCTTGATTTGGACTGAATTGTAAATCTGGTGATTTGGAAGGTTAAATCGGAGATTGATTGCATTAATCTGGTAGGCTTGATTCAATAGAATATTTGGCAAAAACATTTGATAAAATTTGGCACATTTGAATATCTTTGATACAGACTGAAAATAGGGTATTTTTAGGGTAATTGAATCTGAGTTTCAATTGATTTCGAATTCTGGTAATTAGGATGAGATTTTGAAATCTGCACAGAAAAGAAACTTGTGTCAAATAGCATTTAGAAAAGATTTGCTGAAGAAATTTTGAGTTTGGACTTAATCTGAAGATTTTAGCCTTTTTGGGTATCCAGATATCAGATAAAGGACTAATTTGTAATAACTCTTGGACTGATTTGCGAAAAAGGTTTAGATGGTGAAATCTGACTGCCAACTTTTTGGATTAAGGTATTGGCATACCCTTGATCATAACCAAGAATAATCTGGTCTGATCTTGGCTAAGATTTTTATTAAATCTGAATCTCTGAAACTTAGGGTATTTAGGTAATATAAGATATTCTGTTTTCGAAAACAGAAAGGAGTTGATAAATCTGGAAGTTAGAGATAGAATTGGATCTGGGTTCTGAAGGCTTTTAGGTTTAGGATAACTGATAGATGACATCTGAATAATCTGATCTTGATTTGGGGTTCACAGGAAAAATTTTGGAGATTTTAGGGTTAGAACAGAATAAAACTGGGGCTGATTTGGTTGATCTAGAAGAGACATATGCATGCATGATTTTTAAGAAAGAAACTTTTCACCCCAAAACTAGGATGTTACAGAATGATCCAAGCGATGGCTCCCTCGACGAAGACGTAGCACTCATGGTAAAAAATACACAAAAACTTCTTCGCAGGTTACACAAGAAGGGTGTCAACATCGACACTCGACCAAAGGGGCCAAAGCAATCAAACTTCAAGGACATCATATGTTGCGGATCACGAAAAGGGACATATAGCGTCAAGATGTCCCAACAAGAACAAAACTTGGAACAAGAAGAAGAAGTTCTTCAAGAAGAACAATGACACAACCAAGGAAGCATGCTTCGGAGAATGGATGTCCCGAGGTGAGAGCTCCGACTCTGACTCCGACGACGAAAGAAGCTGCTCCAAGAAGATAGCTGGATTAGCTGTCGACAACATCAACACTTCGACTAGTTCATCCCTTTGCCTTATGGCTAAAGGTGATGAAAAGGTACATTCTTCTAAGCCTTCATATGACAAACTAGATGAAATGATCACCGAACTAAATGGAGTTTCTGGAATGACTAAAAAGAAGTATAATGTGCTTAAGGAAGAACATTCTTCTTTTCACACTCAATACTCAGAATTAAAAGATTCTTATGAAAGCATGCTAATGAAAGACATTATTAATGCTCCATCTAAGGTAGATGTAGGCATTTCATGTGATTTAAATGACAATTCTTCTCATGCTATTCCTCTTGACATGCCATGTGTTTCAAATGATACTATATTAAATGAGAATAATGAACTTAAGGCACAAGTTGCAAAACATGGAAAAGGTTTAGAAACCTGCTACAAGGGTAAAGTATCTCTTGATCTAATCCTTAGCAAACAAAAATGTTCATTTAGAAAAGAAGGACTTGGATACTTTTCGAAGAAAGGAAAGAAACCAAATACTAAAACTATTTTTGTAAAAGCATGCAACACATTTTGCTTTAAATGCCATTAAACTGGTCATTCGCATGAAGCATGTCCTTTAATGACTCCAAACTATTTTGATACTTGCTACATGCTTCAAAGGTCAAGGAAAGGGTATGCTATAGCAAAGTATGTTGGTGCACCCATGCTAAATAAAAAGAAGAAATCAATTTGAGTGCCCAAAGCTTTGATTGCTAACATCGAAGGACCCAAAAAGGTTTGGGTACCAAAAAAGACTTGATTCTTTTGTTTATACAGGTGAACTACAAGACCGGTGGGAAGCATTGGATGCTTGATAGCGGATGCTCCGAACACATGACCGGCAACAAGAAATTGTTCACCTCGATAGAAGACAACTCAAGAGAAAATCAAAAGATCACCTTTGGCGACAATCGTCAAGGAAATGTGGTAGGGTTGGGTAAAATTGCTATTTCAAACGATCTCTCAATTTCGAATGTCTTATTGGTTGAATCTCTGAATTTTAATTTGCTTTCCGTTGCTCAAATTTGCGATCTTGGATTTCACTGCACATTTTATTCCAAAGAAGTTTTGGTTGAAAGTTTCAAAGACAATTCTTTGCTTTTTAAAGGCTTTCGTTTTGGAAATCTTTATTTGGTTGATTTTCACTCCAAAGATGCATATCTTTCAACATTCCTTGTCTCTCAAATTTCAAAGGGTTGGTTATGGCATAAGAGACTAGCACATGTTGGAATGCATCAATTGTAAAAACTTTTAAAACGAGATTTGGTTATTGGCTTAAAGGATGTGAATTTTGAAAAGGATAAACCTTGTAGCACCTGTCAAGCTAGCAAGCAAGTAGCTACTTCACTTCTGATTAAGCGTATTCTTTCGACTTGCAAACCTTTGGAACTATTGCATATGAATTTATTTGGACCTTCTGAGTTCCAAAGTATCGGGGTTAGCAATTATTGTTTTGTGATTATTGATGATTTTACTCTATATACTTGGGTTTTCTTTATTTCTAAAAAAACTGAAACCCCTGATGTTTTCAAAAGTTTTGCAAAACGTGTTTCCACTAAATTCAAACTTTCCATCAAGAAAATCCATAGTGATCATGGTGGAGAGTTTGTTGATTCGACTTTGGTTGATTTTTGTGATTCGCTTGGAATTAAACACGAATTTGTTACTTCTTACACTCCACAGCAAAATGGAGTCGTAGAAAGGAAAAATCGAACACTAATAGAAATGGCAAGAACAACGCTAAGTGAGTATGATACTTCTACTCGCTTTTGGGCTGAAGCCGTGCATACCGCTTGCTATTCTATTAACCATCTTTATTTGCATCCTCTTTTGAATTTAACTACCTATGAGCTTCTTGTTGGGCGTAAGCCAATCATTTCTTATTTTTGAGTTTTTGATGCAAATGCTACATTCTTAAGAAAAGAAATTTTGATGGCAAGTTTCAAAGAAGAGTAGATGAAGGCTTTCTAGTCGGATACTCCAACACTAGTAAAGCTTATCGTGTTTATAACAAAAATACTGGTTGTATTTAAGAATCTAGTGATGTAGAATTCGATGAAACTAATGGCTCTCAAAAGGAGCAAGTCTCTCATGAAGTTTCAGGTGAAGATCTTCAAGAAGTCGTGAAGAACATCATAATTGGAGACATCAAGCCAAGAGAAGATGATCAAGAAAATGATGAGAACATTGAGAATGATGATCAACATGTATCATCATCTCAAGTTGATCCTCTAGAACCAAGTCAAGAACAAGCAACACAAGAAGAAGCACCAAGGCAACATCAAACGATCACCAAGGATCACCCTCTAGATTAAATATTGGGTGACGTCAGTAAGGGTGTTCAAACTCGCTCTCGTATTGCTGCATTCTGTGAACATCATTCATTTGTGTCTTCTTTAGAACCTAAACATGTTAATGAAGCTTTAAATGATCCTAATTGGGTAAATGCCATGCATGAGGAACTTAATAACTTTTCTAGAAATGAAGTTTGGACTTTAGTAGAAAGACCCAAGGATCATAATGTAATTGGAACAAAATGGGTTTTCAGAAATAAGCAAGATGAAAATACTGTAGTAATTAGAAACAAAGCTCGTCTTGTTGCACATGGTTTCACTCAAGTCGAAGGTTTAGACTTTGGTGAAACTTTTGCACGTGTAGCAAGACTTGAAGCTATTCGTATTCTTCTTGCTTATGCATCATGTTTCAATATTAAATTATTTCAAATGGATGTTAAAAGTGCATTCTTGAATGGTGAAATATTTGAACTAGTATTTGTTGAACAACCTCCTAGATTTGAAAACTCTAAATTTCCAAACCATCTGTTTAAATTGTCTAAAGCTCTCTATGGTCTCAAACAAGCTCCTCAAGATTGGTATGAACGACTTAGAGACTTCCTTTTATCAAAAGATTTTAAAATTAGGAAGGTTGATACAACCTTGTTTACAAAGAAAATTGAAAAAGATTTGTTCATTTGTCAGATATATGTTGATGACATCATTTTTGGATCTACTAATGAACATTTCTGTCATGAGTTTGGAGAAATGATGTCTAGGGAATTCGAGATGTCAATGATCGGTCAGCTAAACTACTTCCTTGGACTCCAAATCAAGCAACTCAAGAACGGCACGTTCATGAGTCAAACGAAGTACGTGAAGGACCTTCTCAAATGCTTTGGGATGGAAGATGCTAAGGCAATCAAAACCCCCATGACAACAAATGGACATCTCGACATGGACAAAAGCGGCAAATCGGTCAATTCTAAACTCTATAGGTCTATGATTGGTAGCTTATTGTATCTCACTGCATCTAGGCCTGATATCATGTTTAGTGCGTTCTTATGTGCTAGATTTCAATCAAAATCCTAAGGAATGTCATTTAATTGCTCTTAAAAGAATCCTTAGGTATTTAAAATGCTATCCCAGCTTAGGTCTTTGGTATCCGAAAGATGCAAATTTTGAATTAATTGGATATTCGGATTCTGATTATGCTGGGCGTAAGATTGATAGAAAAAGTACATCTGGTAGCTGTCAGTTTTTGGGGAGATCTTTAGTATCATGGTCATCTAGGAAACAAAATTCTGTAGCTCTCTCCATTGCTAAAGCTGAATATGTGTCTGCAGGTAGTTGTTGTGCTCAATAATTATGGATGAAGCAGACATTTTTGGATTATCGAATTAAATTTGTTAAAGTGCCACTCTTGTGTGATAATGAAAGTGCCATTAAAATTGCTAATAATCTTGTTCAACATTCTAGAACTAAGCATATTGAAATACGGCACCATTTTATTAGAGATCATGTGGCAAAAGGAGATATTGAGGTGAGCTACGTTAGAACTGATATGCAACTAGCAGATATTTTCACTGAACCCTTAGATGAATCAAGATTTTGCTTTCTAAGAGGTGAACTGAACATTATTGATATATCTAATGCTAGTTGATGTGCTATGTGTGTTCAAAATATATTATAATATAAATTTTATTCCCTCTTTGGTCTAATCCTGCTTCTGGTCGAAATTGACCAAACTAACAGTTAGTTCCTCAAACTGACAGTCAGTTCCACAAACTAACTGTCAGTTGTAGGGTCCCGAACCCTAAAAACCCTGTTTTGACTTTTGCCTCTATGGCTTCTCCTCCTCGCCGCCGCTATCTTTTTCCTCGTCGCCGGTGCCCCTTTGCTTCTCCGCGCCGTTGCCGTGCACCTCACCGCCGACAAGCCGTGCCCCACCGTCTGCCGCGGCCTAGCTTTCCTCGTCGCCGCTTTGAGCTTCGCCGAGCCGCCGTTCTTCCCACGGTGCCTCTGTTCGCCGTTTCCTCGCCAGTACCTCTTTCCGGCGTTGCTCCTCTTCGTCGCCACCACCATGCCTCATAGTGCCGCACATTACAGCGCCCTTGTTCACCGTCGTCGGTGATCCGACGATTCGCCGGCACCTCCTCTATTCAGGTCTTTGCCTCGTTCCTCTATTTTTCCTTCTCTATTTTCTTGTTGCCATGTCTAATCAACCGGGACTGTCTCGTCGTGTTGCCTGATAGAAGAACGTGGCAAACAGCCAGCGTTCATCGGGTCAGCCGACTGAGTCCCGCTCCTCGCCTACGCCTGAGCGCGTGCCCGTGGATTACTCCCGGTGGCATGCGAGTCGCCTCCACTCGCTCCGCTCCACCAACCCTTATCCCTCGCCGCGTCCTTACTTTCTACACGAACTTGCAGCTGGATCTTTTCACCAGCGTGTATAGCCGTGTACTGATATTCGCCCATCGCTCTCTGTCCTGGTAGACGATTGCCTCTCGCACAGGTATCGTCTCCCTGGCAGATTCCTTCGCCTCCGTTGGGATTCGTGATTTAGTCGCTGATTCATCCCTCCACTGGGCTGATGGGCCCAAGAAAGACATCATCCTGGATGAGGTAATTCCCCCACCAGTTTCATAATTCATACTGTAATAATAGCCCTTGGAGTTAGTGTCCTAATACGTAGGTTCTTACATCACAGACCGACACTCGTCCTACTAGCCAGCCGACCCCTCCGAGAAGCCAACCAGTAGGTTCGATGACAAAGCTGACTCCGACTAGGAGGCAGCCGTTCAAGAAGGTGGCTAGTAGGGGCAACGCAAAGAAGAGCCCGGCGAAGGAGAGTGAGAAGAGTGCGCCAGCTCTCATGCCGTTCGCTCTGGGAATGCCCATGGCCTCCGATGCCGTAATTTCTACCATGGGGATAGCATGCCAGAGTCTGCATGGATGGTCCATGAAGAGGACAAACCAGACCAGGACGCAGCGTTCGATGCACATCATGGTCAAGTACACCATGGCAGAGTTCCATAACGATGTTGGGACCTACCCAGTGACGTTCGAAGATCTGCACAATTTACTCAACAAAGATACGCTCGACGTGTCAATCGTACGGTCTTGGGTGCTGTAAGTATCCTACTATCCTACGCCTGTTCCTGCATATACGGATATATGTCATTTATTAATTGGTTACTTCCGTGCAGCTGTATGAACAGCTGTGCCAAATCTAAGTGAAAACCTTTTGGTTTCTTGGACCCCCAGATGGTCGCCGAGGTGATGTTTAGGACCGACGTAGACTTCGTTGTCGACTACATCAAAAGAGGGTTGCTTGCTCAGGTCGACAAGGAGTACATACTTGTACCCTACAACCAGAAGTGAGTGCTTTCATCAGTACTTCACTTGTAGATTAGTGTCTCCATATGCACACCCCCAACTTAGATTAAATTATTAATTCTTTACGTGTAACATGTAGCTAGCTCTGGATCCTGCTAGTACTTATTCCGAAAAGGAACAAGGTGTTCTACCTTGATACATTGCAGAGGAAAGGGTACGAGTATTGCGTCGCATGAGATGTATTCGAAAGGTTATGATATTCATGTGGACCTGTCTTGCATCTAGATTTACTGTCCTCAAATTGTCAATTTCGAATATCCTCAAACTGTCAATTTTGACTATCTGTAGGGCTTTCATAAACTACATTGCCGAGGGAGGGCGACAACACGAGCGGCGAGCCGATAAGTTTCAGTGGTTACAATTTTTGGTACAAATTTCAAGTGGCATATGTTTTAGTTTATAATGTGTCCCCAGCTAACTCTCGGTCTGTAAATTAGCAGTGCCATCAGCAGCCGGACGACAATACATGTGGGTTCTAAGTGATGTGCCACATGTATGACCTGATCATCACCCCTGACCGCCCAGATTTCCCCGAGGTATACAACTGCTCCCCTTTGGATGATTTGGCAGAATTTACAACTGCATTGAGCTAATTTTTCCTGTACCAACTCTTGCTGCAGGGGGTCGACTTCCCTTCGGAAAGCTTTGACCCTCGGCAGATTGGTATTGTCCGAGGGACGCTCGCTGAGTTTTTCCTTATGGAGGTCATATCAACCAAGGGGAAGTTTAGGGACCGCAAGGTTCGTATTAGTGCGGCCTTACATTTATTTGTACATCTAACATACTGACTTTAATTGTCGATTACATTTATTTGTTCAATCTTAATTGCACATATTTCTGAGTTCTGTGCTGTATATATGAAATGCTATTGTACATGTTTCTAAGTTGTGTGCATGTATGACGCTGTATATATTTGAGTACTGTGCATGTATGAAATGAACTGTATATATGAAATGCTAGTTGTACAGAAGACATGTCTAGCATGATTCCTGAGGCTAGCAACAAAAAAAAGAAATTTATTAAAATAATATTAATATGCACATACGGTTTTGATCTTACAAACCATTTGAGATTATAACCGTCGCCGATAATGACTCTATCATAGATGGTTTTGACTTCAAAGCCGTCTGTGATACTCTTACTACACAGACGGTTCTAATATTACAACCGTCTGTGATAAGGACACTATCATAGACAACTCCTAGATTATAACCGTCCTCGCAGATGGTTTTGATCACAGACGGTTCTGATGTCATAACCGTGATAAATGTGTATCACAGACGGTTCTGAGGTCATAACCGTGTCTGATAATGTGAGTATCCTAGATGGTTTTGACTTCAAAGCCGTCTGTGGTACTCTTACTACACAGACGGTTCAGACATTACAACTGTCTGTGATAAGGACACTATCACAGACGGCTCGAGATTATAACCGTCGCCAATAATGACAATATCGCAGATGGTTTTGACCTCAAAGCCGTCGCTGATAATGTGAGTATCACAGATGGTTCTGAGGTCATAAACGTCTGTGATAATTGAGTATCACAGACGATTCTGAGGTCATAACCGCCTATGATAATGTGAGTATCCCAGATGGTTTTGGGGTTAGAACCGTCTGCGATACTCATATTATTACTGACGATTCTGAGGTCATAACCATCTGTGGTAGTATGAGTATCTCAGACTGCTTTGATGTTATAACAGTTTGTGTATTAAGAGTATCACAGACGGTTCTGATGTTATAATTGTCTGTGAATTATGATTATCACAGAAGGTTTTGATCTTATAACAGTCTGTGAAGGAAAAAATCACAGACTGTTCAAAACCGTCAGTGATAGACTCGATTATCACTGACTCGAATATCACTGACGGGTCAGAATCGTCTGTGATGACAGTTTTGACCCGACTGTGATAATGGATTCTGTAGTAGTGTTGCATCTAGGCCTTTTATGCCTAACACTAATTTTGATGATTAATGAAAACAAAGTGTTTCAAACTAACTGTGCTTCTGAGATTTTTAATACAGAGCGTGTTCGGGAAGAAATGCAAGATGATCAAGATGAACCCAACATGAAATGAAATAGAAGCACAAGGTTCAAAAGAGCAAAGACCAGATGTAAACAATGAAGATGCAAAGGACCTAAGGTAATCTGAGATCTTATTTTTACGATCTCGATGTTTGGAGGCTGATCGGTTAAGGATTTTGTTTTTATATTTAACCATACTATAAAGAGGGGTTGCAATGTCCTCTCTACACTTCCAACATGAACCGAGAAACTTAGGTCATTGCATTGCATTCTTTTCGGTTGGATTTGATTTGAATTTGGTTTTGAAAGATTTGGTTTTTCAGTTCAGTTTTTAATAGCAGAAGACTTTTCAAATTTCTAGAAATATCTAGGAAGATCTGGGTTTTACTTCTGTTGACAAAAATGTAGCCCTTCAAATTATCTTTCAAACGAGCTATTAAACTCTCAATTTGGACTTTTGCATTTAATGTTATAGCTATTTTTGTTCATGTTGACTGTCAGTTTGGTATGCTGACTGTCAGTTTGAATGTCAGCTTGTGTTAACTAACAATTGTCCAGAGAGTGTGTTTTTCAGGCCAAAATTTTTTGTACTAAACTAACTGCAGTATGACCATGCTGACTGTCAGTTTGGGTTTCAACCACAGCTGTTTTTATATGAGTTTTGTTTTAAACTGATCGATGTTTTGGTCGAATTGACTGTCAATTTGCATAACTGACTGTCAGTTTGGGGTTTCAGTTTCCATATACGACCACAAACGGCTTGCTATTTTTTATCCGTAAATTTTGTCGGCCGTTGTGTATGTAACTGACTGTCAGTTAGGTGAACTGACTGTCAGTTAGGTGAACTGACTGTCAGTTTGAGCTGCTGATTTTCAGCCCTAGCTCCAACGGTTCTTTTGATTCTTGAGGCTATAAATAGAGGCTTTGAGCTCATATTTCACACAACAAGCAACCTCCTCTCATACACATTCTTGAGCTTTAGTTTCTTATGCAAAATCATGATCTTTTGATCAAGTCGAGTGCTTTTCAGATCCACCGAGTGCTTTCGTTCGTTTCATTTTGCATACTTAGAGTTTCTCGATGAGTGTTAGAGGTCTAGAGAAGACCTTGCTGCCTGTTACTCTTGGTGAGCGCCCTCACCTAGACGGTTCAGAGGCGTGGCCGTTGATCTCCCTGTTCGACGATTGTTGGAGAGACTCGACAAGGTTGTAAAAGGCACCGGTGCTCGCCTTTCTAGAGTGAACAAGGAGCAACCAATAGTGGATAATATCCTTCGTGGATATTGGAGCAAGACTCAATTTACTTGAGTGCTTCAATGAGGATTAGGGGAGACTGGGCAAGTCTCCGAGACCTCAGTAAAAATCGCTGTCTGTTCTCTCTATCTTCTCTCTTTAATTTATTAAATTGCTTTTGGTTCTTCTTGTTCCAAAAACTTGTTTTTATTTGATGTTTTTAAAGCCTCCTATTCACCCCCCTCTAGTCGGCATCCTTGATCCTACACGACCAAGTTACAGGATTCACTGAGGCTTAAGGTTTCGTTTTGAGGATCGAAGATACCAGCCTTCAGTAGATTCGCAACCATCTTCAATTTCTTGAAAGCTTCTGATTGAATACTGTTGCAATCTGAGATTGTTTCCTTTAGGGCTTTCTTTCCTTCACAGACAGTTTCAATAGTTTTCTTGAATTCTTCAATGGTTGCTTGTTGGTGTTTGATGGTCGGGAGAAGTTGTCCGACTTGAGTTTCTGTCTGGACACACTTCTGCTTGAAGTCATTTCTCTCCTTGCAAAGGCTCTTTATTGGTTTTTCTTGTGCTACAAGAACAAGGTATTGAGATTACAGGGGTTCATGTAAGGAAATAACATTTTTACTTCGAAGTGAACTTATAGGCTAGTTTCTTATGAGCCTCATTGAATTCTTTCTTCAGGGAGGAAAGCTCTATGGCCGCAGTCTCTTCTTGACCTTGTCGATCAGCCATGCTCTTCGTCAATGAAGAGTTCTCTCTGCGACCATAGACGTAATCATAAATCTTAGATGACGTTCAGGTTAGTATAAACAATGCATGGATACTTATTATTGTAGACGGCTGATTTCCTTTTGTGCAACCTTGATTTGTTTTGCTAAAGCTTTCGATTTGGTTGACATTTGGGTCAGACCCTGAAATAGAGTAAAATCTGTTGTTTAGACCTGGATATTCCTGAGATTTTACATTAGAGAGAGGGTAAACTTTTTTACTTACCTCTAAGAAACTGCTGAAGGTTGTCTTTAGTGAATTTTTGGGTTCACCCGAAGATTGAACTGCGAGGACAATTCTTTCCTCAACCATGGGGGCTGCAGATGTTGTTCCTTGCAAAATTGTTCCCACGGTCAAGTCAGATGGTACGATTTCAATCTATTTGGATTGCATGTTCGCAATTATTTCTTCCACAATGACCTGAGTATTCATCTCAGCCATTGTGCTTATGCCTGCAACTCCTATGACCACCATGGCAGGTGTTTCGCTGAATATCGGTGGTCAGCAGAGTGCTAGGCACAGGATTTCTGGAAAAAATCACAATTTACAATAGTGATGACTCCAATTTTGTGGAAGTCAGAATTTGGAAAGAAACGATATCTTTCCCTGATTCGAAGAACCATTAGACTTTTGGAGTTCAGTGACGTGCTTTTTGGAGATAGGAATGCGGTCAGCAACCTTTTTGTGGTATCATTGGAGCTTGTCCTTGTTTTCCTTTTGTTAAACAGGACAGTGTCCTCCTCCTCCTGCATTTCTGACAGGCAATTTGAATTTTCACTATTGCAACTTTTATGAAATACGAGATGCTTATCGTAAATGCTCCTTCCAGGATTGTAGGGGGTGTCACCAGGTCTGGGCTCGTCGAAGATATGGCCGCAGGGTTCTCTGCGACCATGGCGGTTGTGGCCTCAGTGCTGGTAGCTTCCCCTGTGGCCACAAGCTCTTCCGCAACCACCGATTCCGCCATCCCGATAGCTGTCTCTGCTATTGTGTTCGGCACGTTGGGAATGTTGGGGGAGGATGATACCTCTAGAATGGCTATCTCCAGAGGATTAACCGCTCTTTTCCTTCGAAGGATTAGAGGAACTTCATCTTCCTCATCCTCGCTCCCCTCACCCTGTACCGTTAAGAAGTAACTCCTACTCGTGTTTGGCATAACAGGGGGAAGAGAAAACCTTACCACAATAGTTTTTGCATCGGTTTTCTTTGCCTTCGATGAAGGCCCTCTTATGGTCTTCGCCTTGGTTGCTCCAGGGGTTGGCTCCTTCGTCTTCTTGGCTTTGGAAGAGATAATTTTTACTCTCTTTGATGCTGGCCTCCGAGAAGGTCCAACATCATCCATAGGATGTTTTGTCCTGATAACTTGCCCTTCTAGTAGTTATGTCATTCAACAGTTTACTCTTTATGATCAATGTCAACGGACATACATGAACACATTTCTAGAAAGAAGATTTACCTTTTGACGTTCCTGTTTGACATTGTCACTACTGCTGACCAAGCTCTGCGGTCGGGGTGAGCCTAGTGCTCCTTCTGTCTCTATGTTGTGCGACTTCAGAAGGTTGTTTGTCCTTCTATCTATCTCAGATGGGGACAGAGCTGCTTAGCACGATGATCATTTAGTATACACATCAGATTATCAACAATTTCACATATTTTGACAGTAAGCAAACTTACCATGATTATAGTCTAGGGTGCTATCTGCCAAGGAACATACCCCCAAGCTGGATGTTCTCTCTTTTTCAGGGGTCTTATCTTATTCTTCACAAAGTCGCGGATTACATCTCACGCTGTTAGTTCTTGCTGGACTAAGTGAAGAATGACTTGCGCTTGTTTTTGCAAGTCTGCACCCAATACTGGAATAGAGTCCATTTCGCTGCTTTTCACCGGCCGCCGGTTCTCGAACCATAGGCTGCTCTCCGTTGGTGTGGCGCAATAGAACCATCTTTGGCTCCATCCATGGACAGAGTCGAACAAAGGGAGAAAGGGATAATCTTTCTTCTCCCTTAGGGGAAAATGCACGCACCCTACTGCGCTGGTGCTCTTCGACCATGCGGAAAAGTAGAATCGCTAGAACAGGTCCACGCATGGCAGCACCCTAACAAGTGCTTCACACAGGTGCTGGAAAATGGCTAAGATCAAAACAGAGTTGGGATAAAGATTTACCAACTCTAGATCATAGTGTGCAAGAATGTCCAGGAGAAATTTTCTCTCCGGAAGACAAAATCCACAGTGCTGAAAGTCTTCAAAGATCACTAATTCATTCTCCTGGACGGTTGGAGTTTCTTCTTGCTTCCCCATAGGCCACCAGATAATCAGCAGTTGGGAAGGGACAATCTCTTCTTTCCCCAATGCTGCTAAACTCGCACCGTCGCAATGGCTTGATTGGCTCCAGGATGCCATTGCAGTGATGAAATCTTTGGAAGTAAGGGGAGTTTTTGGTGGTGGACTTTGCAACAATGCAAAATGAGGGTTTTTTGCGGGAGAGTAGCTGATGCGAAAGAGGGCTTTTTCTGAAGCTTCCCAAGCAAGGAAACTCCTTTTATAGGCTCAAGTCCACTACCAGCTACATCCATTATTTTAATATTATTTCCTAACGGGTTTTCACAGATTGAACCCGAAACCATATCGCTAACCCTAATAGATTTGAAAAAAAATGAATCTTTTTGGAAATTAAAGGGTCATTTTATTTCACATTTGGGGGCTACAATACAAATAATCATATTATAATGGGATTTTGTGATCTTAGTGCTAATTTATGGTCTCAAGGTAATCCTAAGATCTCAGTGCTACCTGTGGTCTCAATGTAATCCTGTGACCTCAGTGTTCCTTATGGTTTCAATGCAATTCTGTGACCTCAGTAGATACACAAACCATAGTTATAATATCTTACCTGTGAATATTATGATTATGGAAAGATTTACCTGTAATCATTTTATTCATACAGAGATTTTCATCCTGGTTTTCCAGGACTTCGATATATTATCACAATAACCATGGATATGATATTAATTACCTGTGGATGTTATGGTCGTAGAGACATTTACCTGTAACCATTTTTCACACAGAGATTTACTCAAAATTGTATTGAGAATTCACAAATGATTATAGATTATACGTAATCATTGTAAAGAAAAGAATTTTATGTCTTAGATTCTTTACATAAAAAAGGGATGCAGGCGACCAAAGCATCAACCTGACCCGAAAGAAATGTACAAACTTCTCCAAGGGACATGTCGTTGCCAGTGGGATTAGCACTAGCTGCCCCAAGAGACTCTACAACATCCCTCAATATGTCAATATCGTCACTTATGACAAGACTACAGCTGGTCCTAATTGCATTAGAAAGATCCCTCTGCCCTTGCACAAGGTCAAGCTCTTCGCGACCCAACCTCGCATCATCAACAACCCTGGTATGGCTCTCCCTCAGGCGCTCAGCAACTAGAAAGGCAGTATCAAGGTTGTGTCCTCGCTTGAGGGATTGCTCCTCAATCCTTTCTTTTTCTTCTTGGAGAGTTCAGCGCAAAGCAGTCCTCTCTTTCAGAAGAACCTCCATCTTAGCAAGCTGTTCGCTAAGAACTCACAATGCCTTGTCCTCTATATGAACAGGGTTAACCCAGATTGTACATAGGAAGAGTCAAGAGAAAAAAAGAAATTTACCTTAGATGCAAATGTTGACTGGGCTACCGAAGGATATGGTGACAAAGGCACTGCAGATGCAGTGGCAGTTAGCACTCCAGAAGTTGGAGACAAAACAGAAGATTGGGGCAATTTGGTAGCCCAAACTTCATTTCCCATTAGCCTTTTTGATGAAGTTCCACTGGATGATCCTGCATCATCCCCAGACTGCTTCTTCGAAGATGTTGAATCCTCGAGCATCTAAAGAATTTCAAAATGTATTACTTTGGAAAAATCCAACCAAAAAGGAAAGATTCATGCAGATTCTTCAGAAGAGAATTACCTTCTGAAGTGCCTGTTCAATCTCATCTTCTATTGCCAATTCCTCTTCGTCACTCTCAACAATTTGTTTAGAGTCTCGATTCACCATTGAGATGAGAACAGAGAAGGAGAATTGAAGTAAGGAAGTTGAGAAGAAGTTCTAAAGACTTAACCAGTGATAGCTTGTAAATCTTAGAACAAAAAACTTGACTATTTATAAGGCCTGGAGGCGTCGGTTCATATTCACAAAAGCCTCAAGTTCTTAAAAATGCACTTAAGTTTTTGCCTCAATTTGTTGCAAAAGGCTTCATGATGACTTGTTGAATTTACCTCAAAGTTCTTCTTGGGAAACAAACCGACACACGTTGGAAGCAACATCTTCAAAACAATAGATTAAGGCGAAATGTCGGATGATATATTCTCCAATTTTTAAATTCGAAGTAATAAACTTTTTATTGCTTCAAATTTGGGGGCTAGCTGACGATGAATATATCATTTTTAAGATATTTCGGATATGATATATGGCTCCGTGGTTGCAGAGCACAGTTTCTTGTGAACCAAAAGGTCGCATGACTAATGTCGACCTTAGTACTGACCTATGGTCGCAGACTGTACGCGACCATAGCATCGAGAGAGTCATGTCTAACCTGAGTAGTGGCTGAGTCGTCCAGTCATGGTTCCAGGATAAGATAACTTCCTCTCCTATTTGTGAAGATAACCACTAGGGAGTTAAGATGTGCAGTTATCTAGAAACCGCATATTTGCAACCATCTAACCTCCTGAAACTGCTCCATGTTGACACCCTTTGGATCACTATAAAAGGGCAACAAGTACACTAGAGATGAAAACAGAGAAATACACATAGATATAGATACACATACAGAGAGAGTCTTCCTCTGTAACAAATAGCCTTAGCATGATAGAGAGATTGTTAGCTTTCCTCTATAACAATCTCCCCCCTTTGTAATTACATACATACATAGTGAAAACACCACAGGACGTAGGGTTACTCAAATCATTGAGGGCCCGAACCTGCATAATCTTCTGTGTCCCAGTACATAATTATCTTTACTTACCTGATGAGCATCTCGAAAGGTCTCCACTTCATACATAACTAAATTGCATGAGATTGTCTAAGGATCTGACTCCCAATCGTTGACAAAGGGCCTTCCACCAAGTCTTGGTGTGGTCCTTCATCTTCAAATGTGCGAACTTCACCTTTTGAGCGCTACTAAACCCTTTCAAATCAAAGTAGGTTTCAAGCTAGTCGATCCAAGAATCCAACTTTTGGGCATCAATCACCCCCTCGTATATGGTTATATCAATCTTAGCGTCAACCTTGAAAGATCTGACAGTTAAGGATGTGTTGGTGAGGTCGTCGGCCCTATGGTCGTCTTCATCTTCATCTTCGTCTGTCCTGCGCAAACCTTCACCAGTCCTCACACCCTTAACCTTGCCTTTTGAAGCATCAACTTCAGAAGGTACAGCCATGGCCTACTGCTTAATCCAAGCAAGCACAGTATCCATGTCGGTGGAGAGCTTAGCCACTTGTTCGGCTAGGTTAGCTTGAATGGTGGTATCGTCAAACATCTTCGGAGACGCGACTGTAGGAACCGTCCAATTATCGCCTGGAGTTTCATCGGAAGTTTTGTAACCCTGCCGAGTCTTCACCATCCACAGGATAGCATAGTTGCTCTGATACCAACTTGATCCGTTTGAGACCTACTCTTGGTTTTCGCAGTAGGCTCGCCCAGATTCTAATATACAGAATAATGGGATCTTACTCAGAACTATCGAAACCCAAAGGTTGACTCAATAACCTAAACATATTAGACTCAGATAACTAACTAAACCTAAACAGATAAGACTTTCCGAACTCGACCTATTGATGACTCAGAATACAATTCCAACCAAAGCTTGAATCGAGGTCGCGTATCCTTCCAAGGTCGCGAAGCCATTCCGAACTCGACCTGAAGATGTATTCGACCTAAAGGACCCGAAGATCCTCCCGGATCACCGACCACCAACCTTTGCAATATTTGCAAACTCAATTGAAGCTACAGCAAGCTCTACATATGAAGTGGATGTCGTATCTACAATAGTTCAATCTAATGATTAAGTATAAGAAGGGCGTACAAAATAAATTGGCTGATATGTCATCGCGACTGATCAGGACATCACTAGCTCGGATATGAACAAGGCTCCATCCACTCCTTCCACTACTACCACTACTACCTCGCCGCCACGAGAAGATCAAGGAGAATGGTGAGTTGGCATGAATCCATGTGCCAAGCCATTCACTAGGCCCACACCGGAGGATCAGCGAGGCACATCAAAGGTGGAGCAACCTACGACGCATCATGTCCAGCCCAAGATCAAGCCCAACTCGTTTGCGGGTCCAACTCGGCCATCCAGCAGCAGTGCAACTTCAAAGAGATGCCCAGGCAACGTACAGAGCCTGTTTGGGGCAAATGAGTACTTCACAGAGAAGCCCATGACGACACCTTTCCAATGGGCTTGGGCCCATGGCCAAATACCTTCTAGATCGTTTGCAATCAATGAAACAATCCACAGACAGAACCAGCCGGGTGATAGTCCACCTCTACTCTGGCCCTAACACCCGTGTATCCCTAGGGTTACGTGGGGATGGGTTCTCCGGCCGATGGCCTACCTCTGGCTACCATAGTCCTGCAACCTATGGCTGCCAACCCTTATTTTTTTCGATTAGGTTATTTTCTATGTTGTTCTCCCGTTGTGTGAGAGACTAGTGTTCATCGGAGTAGTGTCCATGGACCTGGTTTGATGAAAGATAACCTCAATTTGTCATTCGGAAATTCAGATTGCTTTGCATCTTGTTCTTGCTCATTTCTTCTACTGCGTGCAGGAATTAATCTTCATGGTAAGGTCATTCGGGTGTGAGCACGGTTGATAACGATAGGTGTGTGGGTGTAGCGATTGCAAGGACTCAATCCCCATTGATTAAAAGCCTTGAAACGCGAACATCTTCGTTCCAGAAAGTAGAGCATTTCAGAAGATTGGGCCGCTATCGCATCAGTTGGTATCAGAGCGAAGGTTGCCCGATAGGTAACACTGTATCCCCTCCTTGTTTATATTAATTATGTTCTTCATCCTAGAGTCCAGAAAATTTGCCCTACAAAAAAATTTCCACTATCCAAACCTGTTTGTGCCTTTCGATCTATTAATTTTTGTTTGTTAAATTGAGTTTACGTCCGTTCTAGTGTTGTCTAGTTGCTGGTCATAGCTTTGATGCTTTAAAAAAAACAAAAAAATCCCACACCAACAACCCATCCAACAACCCACACCCTAATTTCCAATCTCCGCTAGAAAAATCCCTTTTCTACAGCCGCCACCAAAAGTGTCATAACTTTTGATTCCTTTATCCTTGTTGAGTGAAACAAAAAGCAGTAGATTCATTACTCAATTTCCTATCTTCCTGTAAAGTTTGACATCGATCCATCAAGGAAGTAAAAAGTTGTGGTCGGGAGTATAACCTAATTTCTGTTCACAAATATGCAATAGTGCACACTTGTGATTTTTATGCTAATTTTTTTGTTATTTTTCAGAAAGTAGTTCCAAAGAAACATTTGTAGAAAACGCTGTCAGGGAACAGTGAAAAAAAGAATCATTACAAAAGAAGCACCTGACCAAAAGATATAGTCAAAATACCGACTTCGTGTCACATGGACAGAAGTCAACAGTTTCCAAATTAGGTTTGCTCTTTGTGCTTTCAGGTTTCAAATTGCATATCATTGAGCTATCTCGTGTCTACCACTTGTATCCACTGCTATACACTTGCCTTAGACTATCACCCACCCTTGGTTGATCAGCAAATTAGGCTAAGTACTAGATACGAACAAAAATTCAATTCTATGCAATTCTGAGATTAATTGATTGCTGATCCTTGCTACTCATACATAGCCTTCCGAGCTCCACTTTCTTTCAACTCAGTTATAGATTTACTTTGCAATCGTGTGCTCCACCACTATCACAAGTTGCCATGAACCAGCCCACCGGATTGCATCGTCTGTTGTAGTTGGTAAGAAACTTGCAAGAGCTTGGTAAGAAGCTTGAGCGAGAGTAAATTTTACTCCTTGTCCACCACCTAGTAGTTGATAGGGAAATATACTCTTGTGTGTTTCTTATTTTCTACTAATAATGGCAGGTGATGCATTTACTAATGAGATTGAAACACAAATTGATATGTTCCACCATAGGGAGAGATTGCGAGGGAGCCAGACCACCATTGTTGCATCGTTCCCCACGAGTACGGGTAAAATCATTCCAACCCATCTTTCTTATGACGCATTTCGTTCTGATGCATATATTGATTGGGAAATAGCGATCGACAAAATTTTTGTTCGATATAAAATCTGTGATAAACGAAAGATTAGGAGGGCCGCCAGTGCTTTAACTATTTTTGCGTCAATGTGGTGGACAGATTTGTGTGCATGTAATAAGTTACCTCACACTTGGAAAGACATGAAAAGGCTTATGAGAGATAGATTTGTAAGTAAACCCTATGCTGAATTTCTGTTTAAGAAATTACAACATGTAAAATAGGGTAATAACACTGTAAAAGGATACTACCAAGAATTAGAAACATGCTTGTTGCGTTGTGGTTTAGAGGAAACCGAGGAAGCTAAGGAGATTCGATTCATAGGTGGGCTTGATAAGAAAATTTAGGACATTCTTGTTGATAAGGAATATAATTCTTTGTCTCAATTGTTTAATCTTGCTTGTGAGGCTAGAAATGAAATTGAACACGAAAGACATATATCTGAAATTAATATCTATAATTGCAAGGGTGATGAATTTTCTTTGGAAAAACGGCCTCTTGCCGTGTCTCCACTTGTGACTAAACTTTTGCAGGAGAATGTGATGGAGTCAAGGACGACTCCAATTCAAGACGGGGAGAATGATGAGGACATCACTAGTTCTGACGAGGATTGACACCCGGGTCAGTTCAAATAAATGCACTGTTGGTTCAAGACAGATGCGAGCCAGACACGTGCCTGGTGGTGCGAACTCAAGTCATTTTGAGAAGCATCAGCCTGAGGTCGCAGGCTTTGTGCGATCAGTTCACAGGCTTTGCGCGATCAGGTTGCAGGTTTTGCGCGATCAGACCGCAGGCTTCGCGCTGTCAGAAGTTCGTATGCTATACGCGAACAGAATGTCGGAGATGTTTCGCGGTCAGCCAACATCCCGCGTTCAGAACATTCTCGACCAGGGTACTTGGAGTTCATCTGTCCGGCTGTCTCTATAGCGGGAATATTCCAAGTATCCCGAAGATTCCTCCACGTGGAAGACCAACCGTTAGGAGGTTAATACGTGCAGTTATCCATGAATAACACGTGTTTAATCTGCGTGGAAGTTAAGAGTGGTTCTCTAAAAACTGCATCCAACCATCCAAGCAACTGTTTGATGCAGTTACGACTTGGCGCCTTTTCGGCCAATATAAAAGGGCGGCATAGTGTATCAAACAGGGGGAGAGGGGATTGAAGGAGATCAACGTCTCTGATACAAGCGAGATACAACACATCTCAACCACTCAAACAGTCAAGTCTACGGCCTAAATTAGATAGTTTTTTACAAGCCTCTTTGGCTTCATTCTGTACATTGACATAAGAAAAACCCTTCGCCTGTGAAGGAGTTTTCTCGCCATCTTGTAAACCTTTATCACTTATAGTGAAATCCTAATAGGACGTAGGGCTATTACTCCCACCATCGAGGGCCCGAACCTGTATAAACCTCTCTGTGCTCTTGTTCTCCATTTTTCTACATACCTTCCCGGAGGGTCATCTTGAAAGGTCTCGCTATTACAAATTTTGCATAAGTTCGGCTGAGGACTCCGAGTCCGAATCGTCGACAGCTGGCGCCCACCATGGGGCCTTTCTCAAGGCGTCCTAATTTTTATCCGGAGGTTCGCAGAAACATGGCTGGAGTATATGATTCCGAGAACGATTTTGATCTCGAGGATTATGCTCACATTCCAATGCCTTCTCCAAGTGATCCTGTTCCGATGGAGGAGGTTGAAGGCCAGAATCTTTCAGAGGTGGAATCATCTCTTCAGGTCATGTCCATCGACCAGAGGGCGACTAGCGTAAGGTCAGAACCCACAGAGGCTCTCAATGCGCTAGAGGATGAATCCGGTCCGTCATACGACCCCGCTGAGGGGAAGGATGATATCGACCTGGAAATCAGCCCGGGGAGATTCGACCCTGAAAACCTTCACCGTCTCTTTGACTTCGAGTCCGACTCGGAACAAACCGAGATGTTTTCCCCATCAACAACCTCTCTCCCTAGATAGTTCGCTGCCTTGTCGGAGGAGACTCCCAACCAACAGGCTGCTAGGGAAGAACGGGATCGCAAACAAAAGGAGGATGAAGATCTCGAGCAACAAAACAATGAACTACGCAGAACTGCCCTAGAGGCTCTTCAAGATGCGCAGGCTCGTTACGATGCTGCTCCGAGTTCTTCTCGACGGTCACGTGGTCGCAAACGTGACCAGACCCCTTCTTTGCCTCCGGAGCGTTTCCCGGTGGACGAAGAAACAGTAACACCTGGTGCCCCTAGGAGAAGTACCCATGGTCGACTGCGATCTATCGCGGAAGTCATGCGTAACTTTCCTCCTACGGTCACGGATGCGCAGAAACCGGCCTTTACCAGGATCTTGGCGGAAAGGCTGGATGAGGTTGCGTCTGAGGCGACCCCAACGGCCTCTTCCCGCTCGGTAACACGTTCCCGCGAACGAGAGTGTCCTCACTCTGGTTCTGGCCGGCGAAGTTACCCACCGCCCGTACCGTCCCGACAGGACAAGTACCGGCGAACGCAGGATTCTCGTAGTAGGGATCGGGTTCCTGTTCACTCTCGTTTGGGACCACGAGTAACTTCACCGTTGCGTGGGGTCGCCCGTAACCCGGTCGAGAGTCACAGGGAAGTTCATGGTCCCTACGTCGGTTGTAAAGCTTTCTCGCCCGGCCTACGTGCGGTCGTTTGGCCTGATAAGTTTCGACCAAGGGCCATTGAGAGGTTTGACAGAACTCAGAACCCATCCGAGTTCCTTCAAATCTATATCACTGCCATCCAAGCGGCAGGAGGCGATGACTGAGTCATGGCCAACTACCTGCCTACAGTTCTCGAAGGACCGGCTAGAACCTGGTTGTTTAACCAGCTCGAAGGTTCCATCTATAATTGGGAAATGCTTTGCGACGCTATCCGCAGCAATTTCCAAAACTGTTACCAAAAGTCGGGTAAAGAGGACGATCTTCATCGGCTACGACAAACTTCAACCGAGACTCTTCGGCAGTTTGTCAAGAGGTTTGTCGGGGTGAGGAATACCATCCCGAACATATCTGATGGCTCCGTTATCAGGGCATTTAAACATGCCGTTCGATACCGGAGATTCACCGAAGACTTGCCTATCCACCCTCCTCGATCAGTGGCCGATCTGTTCGACATGGCCGATCGCTACTCTGACACAGCCGAAGCAGTCGAATGGAACCGGATGGTCGACAAGGGTGACCTACCACCTCAACCAGGTTTCAAAGACGCCAGGAAAGAAGATTCAAGTAAGAAGCCAGAATCTTCACCAGGTGGGAAGTCAAAAAAGTCGAAGAGGAACCGCTTTGGACAGTACAGCGAGGTCGCAGTCGCAGAGAAGTCACCTTCGACCAAAGGTAACAAGCCTTCATTTAAGAATAAAATTGCTTCTGGTGGTCGTAGTGCCTACCAGCCAGAAAAGTCAACTAACCTGCAGGAAGGCAAGAAGTGGTGTCCACTCCAAAACTCCGCAGGCCACGACCTCAAGAACTGCAGGATTTGGTTGAAGCAATTGGATGATTTCTACCAGGGCGTTGGGCCAATGCCAACCTTACCGCCTAAAGAGCAGGCGTGCAGACATAGAGATGCCGACGGAGACGAGGAAATGTCCTACCAGGTACCTCAAAATCAGATAAATGTTATTTTCGGGGGTTCTTCTTCTTTCGTTTCCAAAAGGCAGTTTAAAGCCTTTTACCGAGAGGTTAACCAAACAGAGACATCTCTTGGTGAACCTCAATACCCTCGTTGGTCAGATACACCCTTGACATTCGATCATTCTGATTGTCCCGCGAGGCTTACTCGACCATTGAGACTCCCTTTGGTCATTACCCCGATCATCAGTAACGCGAGAGTCGAAAGGGACCTGATCGATGGAGGGAGTTCCCTTGACATTTTGTTGGTCAAGGCGCTCGACGAGATGTAAATTCCTCGTTCGAAGATCAAGCCCATAATCCATCCATTTTATGGGATAATCCCAGGCCCCTCCATGATGCCGTTGGGACAAGTGGTCCTCCCGGTCACACTGGGAGAACCAGATAACTTCCGAACAGAATTGGTTACTTTTGACGTAATCGATTGTGATTCGGCTTATAATGCAATCTTTGGCAGGCCGACTCTCGCTAAATTCATGATGGCAATGCACTATGCTTATCAGTGCGGAAAATTGCCTGGCCCCAAAGGTGTCATCTCGGTCCGAGGCAGTCGCAACGTGGCACTCACGTGCGACCGGCTATCTTTGGAGATGGTCGATCAACTTCCCCTCCGGGACGCCCAGGTCGCCACCGTCACCACCGACGCGATCAAGGCTGCTCCTCGACTAGATGAGAAACTCAAACTAGTTCCTTTGTACCCAGATGATCCATCCAAGACAATTCGGGTCGAATCAGGTCTGGATGACAAATAGGAACTCGAGCTCATTGCTTTCCTCCAGGCTAATGTAGATGTGTTTGCGTGGAAACCGTCTGACATGCCCGGTGTCCCAAGGAAAGTACCGAGCACAGGTTAGCAATTCGACCTGGACAATGACCAATAAAGCAAAAGCTCAGGAGTTTTGCTGTTGACCGACAGGAAGCCATCCGAGAGGAGTTGGACAAACTCCTAAAAGCCAGGTTCATTCACGAAGTCGATCACCCGGAATGGCTCGCCAATCAGGTCATGGTCCGCAAGTCAAATGGCAAGTGGCGCATGTGCGTCGACTACACTAGCCTCAATAGTGCCTGTCCGAAGGACGACTTTCCCCTTCCCCGCATCGACCAGCTGGTCGACTCAACTGCGGGTTGCGAACTGATGAGTTTTTTGGACGACTACTCAGGATATCATCAAATTAGCATGGCAGAAGAAGATGAAGAGAAAACTGCCTTCATCACCCCGTTCGGCACCTACTGCTACATTAGAATGCCGTTCGGTCTCAAGAACGCAGGTTCCACGTACCTGCGCTTGATGCAAAAGACCTTTTTTCCCAGATAGGGCGTAATCTCGAAGCATATGTGGACCACTTGGTTGTAAAAAGTACCAAGAGATTGTCTCATTTCGACGATCTCGCTGAAACCTTATGTAATTTGAATCGCTTCGGAATAAAATTAAACCTGGAGAAATGTTCTTTCGGGGTTTCTTCAGGAAAACTTCTTGGCTTCCTTGTTTGTTCCAGTGGAATTGAAGTTAATCTTGAGAAAATCAGGGCCATTGAACAAATGAGGTCGCCCTCGACCATGAAAGATGTTCAACGCTTGGCTGGTCGCATGGCGGCCTTAACTCACTTTATATCGCGACTAGGCGAAAGGGGATTACCTTTCTTCAAAGCCTTGCGGAAGCATCACAATTTCACATGGTCAGATGAGGCCGAGAAAGCGTTTCAGGAGGTAAAAACGTATTTATCCAGTTCGCCAGTGTTGGTGTCTCCCGACAAAGCAGAACCATTGCTTCTTTATCTGGCGGCCACACTGCATGCGGTCAGCGCTGTCCTGATCGCGGATAGGGAAGGAATACACAGACCCGTCTACTATGTGAGCGAAGTACTTCATGGTCCTAAGGAGCGTTACCCTGAGGTCCAGAAGATACTTTACGCAGTACTGATGGCTTCCCATAAGCTACGACACTACTTCCAAGCTCACAAGATCACAGTACCCTCCTCTTTTCCTATGGGGGATATTGTCCGAAATCCAGAAAAATCTGGTCGAATCGCTAAATGGGCGGTCGAACTCGGTGCCTTCGATATCCATTTCACGCCCCGCACGGCGGTTAAGTCTCAGGTTTTGGCCGACTTCGTGGTCGAATGGTCCAACCCTGAGCCACCCGTGCAGGTGCCCGAGGAATTGGAGTGCCCTGATCACTGGACAATGTACTTTGATGGCTCCCGTAGTTTTCAACACTTGGGGGCTGGAGTGGTCTTAGTTACGCCTCAGGGTGAACAGCTTAAGTATGTCATCCAATTACACTTTGTTGTGACCAACAAAGCGGCAGAGTATGAAGGTCTTCTTGTAGGGCTCCGGGCAGCAAAATTCCTCGGAGTCCGTTGATTAGTGGTGAGGGGAGACTCACAGCTGGTCGCAAACCAGGTAAACAAGGAGTACAGCACCTCCGATGAGACAATGGCTCATTACCTGGGGGAAGTGAGGAGATTGGAAAAACACTTTAGTCATTTCGAAGTCCAATGCATCCCGCGAAAGGACAACATTCTCGCAGTCCAATTATCCAAAATTGGGTCCTCACGCACATCCGCTCCGGGAGGAGTGTTCATTGAACACTTGGACCATCCTTCGATCATGACTTCGGTCGAGAATGATCCGGTAATAACCTGCGTTACCAACCTCGGTCAGGAACAGGATTGGACTCATCCATTGAGAGTCTATCTTGAACATGGGACCCTACCCGAGGACGAAACTGAAAGCGATCGGTTAATTCGAAAAGCGCGTCTGTACAAGCTCATAGATGGGATTCCGTACAAAAAGGGTACTCAAGGAGTATTCATGCGTTGTATATCTCAGGAGGAAGGAACATCCCTCTTGAAGGAAATACATGACGGTGTATGTGGTGCGCACGCGTCATATCGAATACTGGTCAGAAAAGCTTTTCGACAAGGATTCTACTAGCCTTCGGCACTCGATGATGCCAAGCATATGGTCAAGATGTGTCCTCAGTGTCAGTTCCACGCGAGACAGGTTCATCAACGTGCCTACGCGTTACAAACCATTCCCCTCGCATGGCCTTTCGCGGTCTGGGGAATGGATATTGTTGGTCCTATGCCACAAGCGGTCAACGGGTACAAGTTTCTATTCGTAGCCATTGACACGTTTACAAAGTGGATTGAGGCCGAACCGGTACGAAATATTACCGCCTCAGCAGCACAGAAGTTCTTTCATAAGAACATTGTTGCCCGATTTGGTCTTCCAAACCGTCTTATCACCGACAATGGTTCTCAGTTCACCAGTGGTCTTTTCCTAGATTACTGCGACCAGATCGGAACTAAGGTGTGCTTTGCTTCTGTGGCACATCCGCAAAGCAAAGGTGCTGTAGAACGGGCCAATGGGCAGATACTACAAGGCATCAAAAAACGTGTTTTTGATCGCCTTAAGACTCGCTCGGGGGCTTGGGCAGATGAGCTTTATACCGTTCTATGGGCACTACGAACTACCTCTAGTCGAGCCACCGGTGAGACGCCCTTCCATCTGGTCTATGGGGCCGAGGCTGTGTCGCCTATGGAAGTCAGTATTGGGTCTGTTCGGACAGAACAATTCGAACAGGTTAATCAGTATGAACAGTGGTCACAAGATCTCATCCTCTTAGAAGAAAGGCGTGATCGCGCTTTGATCAAGTCCGCAGCAAACTTGCAAGCCTTGCACAAGTATCACAGCAAAAGGGTGCGACCACGTAGTCTTCACGTGGGTGGCCTGGTTTTACGAAAAATCCAAGACCAGTCTAATCGCAACAAATTCTCCCCGAAATGGAAAGGCCCTTACACTGTTGTCTCGGTGCCGCGACCAGGATCCGCGCGGTTAGCCATGGAGGATGGTCGAATTTTGTCCAATACTTGGAACATCGATCAACTTCGCAAGTTCTACGTGTAAGTACTCAATCCCTTTTTCCTGTTCAATTAGCATTTTTTCATAAAATAAAAAATGTTTTGGTTTCATACGATGAATATTTTCCTTTATGCCCATGTGCTGCGAATTCGACTCTGGGGCTGGTCGCCCGCGGTTAGATCATTATAACGTCCAAGTCGGATTCACTGGCCGATCCCATAACCGCTTCCAGACAAGTGTAGCTTCTAGGCCCCTATAGAGTGTTTTAATAATTAATGACAACTACAAATGCTATACTAACGTTACCTGCCTAGTTGTGTCAAGAAGATACTCAAAAGACAGGTCAATGAAAGGCAAAGAAAGAGCATCATGATGAAGAGAGGGCATTGATCAAAAGGCAAAGGTACGTAATAGGATCTTTTCCATTTTTACCGGTCTAAGGTGATTAGAGAAGAATTTTGATCGGATGTTAGGATAGTTGCCGTACTATTAAGAGGAGCATGTGGTGTATCACAAAATACTTCATCTATGTGCCACATATCATAAAATCAACTTGCATTGCATGCTAGAAGGTCACATCCTTTGAGAATGCTTAGTTCAGCTCATGTCTGTCTCAGTCGGTCTGACCGTGTGTTATACCGATCTGACCGAATTATCGGACTAACCGTTTAAGATCTCGGACTGACCGATGTTGTGTCTATGCATAGTGTATTCCTTTTTAAGGTCGGTCTGTCCGTAGTTAAATTCTCGGTCAGACTCCTGGAACCTCTTGGTTTATCCTTCTGGCATTTTGAGCTATTACGGTCTGACCGTTTGTTAGACCGGTCTGACCGTGAAATCGGTCTGACCGTGTTTTTGAACTGCGGTCTGACCGTTTGGCCGGTCTGTCCGTATATATCGGCCTGACCGTATAAGGTGTCCAGAAACTATGTCGTCTCTGGACAGTTTCACGGTCTGACCGAAATAGGATCCGGTCTGACCGTATGTGTGCCTGACAAGGGCAGTTGAGCATTTATTGCGCCTGTTTAATGCCGTTGCAATTGCGGCGGTCTGACCGAGATTACACCTGCGGTTTGACCGCCAGGTGATCTTTTTTCTCCCAACGGCCTGTAACGGCTATATTAATTGTGGGGGGTATATATACTCCCATGCACGGCCCTGTTCAGGACTTTTGGCATAATCTTGAGCATTGTCATCATCCTTGAGAGCCTAAGCTAGTTTCATACACTCTAGGTTTCAAATTCTCAAATTTGTGAGAGTGTGCATTTGAGATCTTCTAGTGCATTGCATTTAGATCATTGAATCAATCGTGTGGCACTAGAAGAAGGCAAAGTGATCATCACCGGCTTGTTACTCTTGGAGTTTGCCGGCTCCTAGACGGCTAGGAGAAAGGTTTTGAAGAGCTCTTCAAGGAAGTTTGTGAAGAAGCTTCAAAACGTCTTGTGAAAGGTTGAGCACGCCTTGCCGGAGCGGTAAAGTGCATCCTTAGTGAAATCGAGGTTTGGATAACTCATCACACTATTCCGGCTCAAGATCTAGGTCACTTCTCGAGAGAAGATTGACTAGATAGAGGAGCGGTTAGAGATTTGAGTTTGCCTCAACGTGGATTAGGGGTGATCGGCAAATCACCGAGACCACGGGATATATCCTTGTGTTGAGATTGCTCATTGTTCATCTTGTGTTATTTAAATTGCTCTCATTTACTACAAATTGTTTGATTTATTGTAATTTGGTAAAATCGCCTATTCACCCCCCCTCTAGTCGATATCCTAGATCCTTTTCAATTGGTATCAGAGCAAGGACTCCTTTTTAGAGGATTTAACCATCCCGGAGTAGGATAAAGATGGCTAGTGAGGGTCAGATCAATATTGGTAAACCACCACTCTTTGATGGATCTAACTATACTTATTGGAAAACTAGGATGATGGTCTATCTTAAAGCCATGGGTGGAAAGATTTGGAAAGTGGTGGATGAGGGGTTTGCAATTCTTGATGATGATGACATGACCAACTTAGATAGAGATAATGCCTTAGCAAATGCTCAAGCCATGAATGTTCTTTATAGTGCTCTAAACCTAGGTGAATTTAATAGAATTTGTAAACTTCAAATGGCCCATGATATTTGGAGAAATCTTATGGATATTCATGAAGGAACCTCGATGGTCAAGGACGCTAAACTATTTATCCATAAGGGCCAATTTGAAAAGTTTGCCATGTTGCCCAATGAAGATGTATCGGAGATGTTTAACCGATTAAATAACATCGTAAATGAGTTAAAAGGGCTTGGTATGGATGTCACAAACGTGGAGTTTTGTCATAAGTTTCTTAGAGCTTTACCTTCTAAATATGATACAATTGTTACCTTACTTGTGCGTTCGAACTTGAAGAGTGTGACTCCGTTGGAAGTCTTGAGTGAGATTCTCACTCATGATATATTCAAGAAGTCTCAAGAAGAAGTGAAAGATGAGGCTTCCGACTCCAAGAAGAAGAACATTGCACTTAAAGCTCAAGTCTCCAAAAGGGAAGACAATGAAGAGGAAAGCGATGAGAGAGACACCGATGAGGAAATGGCTCTCTTCGTGAGAAAATTCAAGCGATTCATGAAGAAAAGATATCAAGGGAAATCTTTCAAGAAAGGACAAACATCCAAGAGGAACCCATTTGAAGAAAGAAGATGTTTTGAGTGCGGTGAAAAGGGTCACATCTCCACACAATGCAAAAATAAGGAAGAAGAAAAATCAATGAAGAAGAAGAAATACGAGAAGGAAGGAGAAATCAAGAAAAAGGTTTTCAAGAAATATTATAAGAAGAAGGATGGGCAAGCTTACTTCATTGAGTGGGATTCGGATGCTTCAAGTTCCGATTCCGATGATGAGGATGAAGCGTCACCCAAAGGACTTGCCGGAGTAGCTATCAAGGAAGCTCCATCTCTATTCTCCACTCCTCATTGCCTCATGGCTAAAGGAGAATCAAAGGTATCTTGTGATGAAAATGAATATACTTATGATGACCTAGTTGAGATGATCACTGATTTTGATGACTATATGAGTAAGGAAAAAGAAAAATTCAAGGAATTGAAGAAGAGATACAAAGCTCTTCAAAATTCCTATGAGGAGCTAAACACATCTCATGAGAGTCTCAAAGAACTCATGAGATGCTCAAGGAAGCTCATGACTCTCTAATTACTCATAAAGCCAACAAATCGAGTAATGACATAGGCATCACTTGCAATATGTTGAATGATTTGCCCATGATGTCTACTTCTAGCATTTCTACTTCTTGTGAAGACTTAAATGAATTCCCTACTAGACCTAAAATTGAAGATAATGTGCTTAGTCTTGAAAACAACGAACTTAAAGAAGAAATTGAAAAACTAACCAATGACCTAGCAAAATGCTATGTAGGAGAATCAAAATTAAGACATCTTCTAGATAGTCAAAGATTTTCCTTAAGAAAAGAAGGACTAGGTTTCATTCCCAAAAAGGGTAAACATGCTTTTGTTCCAACTAAAACCGTTTTTGTGAAAGAAAAAGGATATTGTAACAAATGTAAAAGTTTAGGTCACATTGAAAAGAATTGCCATGCTAACAAAAGCATTTCATCCCCTATATTCAATTCTTGCTATGTATTGAAGAAAATGACAAATGGCGATATTAAAGCCAAATTTGTTGGAACCCCGATCATTGGTGCCAAAAAGAAAGCCATTTGGGTTCCAAAATCCTTGGTAACTAACCTCCAAGGACCCAAAAAGGTTTGGGTACCTAAAAGGACCTAACTTTGTTTTGTAGGTAAATTACAAGGCGGGAGGACAACATTGGGTGCTCGATAGTGGATGCACTCAACACATGACCGGTAATCACAACATGTTCTCCTCACTAAATAACAAAGGTGCGGAATATGACAAGATCACGTTTGGAGACAATAGCAAAGGAAAGGTAAAAGGTTTAGGTAAAATTGCTATCTCAAACGACCTCTCCATATCTAATGTATTGCTTGTTGAATCTCTAAACTTCAACCTCTTATCCGTAGCTCAACTTTGTGATCTTGGATTCATATGTGCATTTTATCCAAAAGAAGTAATTATCACTAGCATTGATGATAATAAGTTGATTTTCAAAGGTTTTAGACATGGCAACCTCTATTTAGTTGATTTCAATTCAAATGATACTAATCTTGGCACATGCTTGTTTACAAAATCTTCTAAAGGTTGGCTATGGCATAGAAGGCTTGGGCATGTTGGAATGAAACAACTAAATAGACTAGTTAAACATGATTTGGTTGTTGGTCTAAAAGATGTAAAGTTTGAAAAAGACAAATTATGTAGTGCTTGCCAAGCCGGAAAACAAGTGGCAAACTCACATCCAACTAAAAGCACAATGTCAACTTCAAGTCCACTTGAATTATTGCATATGGATTTATTTGGACCAACTTCTTTTGTGAGCATTGGTGGCAATAGTTATTGCCTTGTCGTTGTAGATGATTTTTCTAGATATACATGGATATTCTTTTTGCATGATAAGTCAATTGTGTTTAACACTTTCAAAAGCTTTGCTCAAAGGGCCGAAAATGAATTTAGCTTCAAGATCAAGAAAGTGAGAAGTGACAACAGCTCCGAATTCAAGAACACCAAGGTTGAAAATTGGTGTGATGATAAAGGCATCAAACATGAGTTTTCGGCCAAGTATACACCGGAGCAAAATGGAGTAGTCGAACGAAAGAACCGGACATTGATAGATATGGCAAGGTCTATGCTTTCAGAGTACAATGTTTCGGACACCTTTTGGGCCGAAGCAATCAACACCGCGTGCCATGCATCAAATCGTCTTTATTGTCATCGACTACTAAAGAAAACTCCTTATGAGCTTCTCATTGGAAGGAAGCCAAACATTTCCTACTTCCGTGTGTTTGGGTGTAAGTGCTATATCTTGCGGAAAGGTACACGCTTATCTAAATTTCAAAGTAAATGTGATGTAGGATTTTTGTTAGGATACTCATCAAATAGCAAAGCATATCGTGTCTACAACCAAAACTCCGGTTTGGTTGAGGAGACACATGATGTTGAATTTGATGAGACTAATGGCTCTCAAGAGGAGCAAGAAAATTTGGATGATGTAGGTGATGAAGGGTTGAGAGTGGCAATGAAGAACATGACCATTGGGGATGTCAAGCCGAAAGAAGATAGTGATCAAGATGAAGATCCATCCACTCATGCTATCCCCTCTTCATCAACTCCTCAACACGAAGATCAAATAGTTGAAGTGGTCAACGTGGAAGACTCCTCTCAACAACAACCGGAAGTACCTTCTACCTCTACTTCACAAATCCCGGTTGACCATCCAAGAATTCATCACTCAATTTCCAAAGATCACCGCGTCGATCAAATTGTTGGTGACTTGTGTGTGTTCAAACTCGTTCTCGTCTTGCTTCATTTTGTGAAAATTACTCTTTTGTTTCCTCCTTTGAGCCCACACTTGTAGATGAAGCTTTAAAAGATCCGGATTGGGTGAACGCTATGCATGAAGAATTAAACAACTTCACCCGCAACAATGTTTGGGAATTGGTAGAAGAACCAAATCCGGATGAGCATAATGTCATTGGAACCAAATGGATTTTCAAGAATAAACAAGATGCAAACGGAGTGGTAGTAAGAAACAAGGCAAGATTGGTGGCTCAAGGATACACTCAAGTTGAAGGTTTGGACTTCGGTGAAACCTTTGCTCCCGTAGCTAGACTTGAGGCTATTAGAATCTTACTTGCTTTTGCTTCATCTCATAATATTAAACTATATCAAATGGATGTCAAAAGTGCATTTTTAAATGGAAAAATTAATGAGTTAGTATTTGTTAAACAACCTCCCGGATTTGAGGATCCTACAAAGCCAAATCATGTGTATAAACTCTCCAAGGCTCTTTATGGTCTTAAACAAGCACCTCGTGCTTGGTATGAAAGACTTAGAGACTTTTTAATTTCAAAAGGCTTTAAAATTGGGAAAGTTGATACTACATTGTTTACTAAGAAAATTGGAAATGATTTCTTTGTATGTCAAATTTATGTTGATGACATCATTTTTGGATCTACTAACCAAGACTTTTGCGAGGAATTTGGTGATATGATGTCCAGGGAATTTGAGATGTCTCTGATAGGAGAATTAAGTTTCTTTCTTGGATTACAAGTTAAACAACTCAAGGAAGGAACTTTCATTAGTCAAAACAAATATGTGAAGGATCTACTCAAGAAGTTCGGACTTGAAGAAGCAAAACCAATCAAGACACCAATGGCCACAAATGGTCACCTTGTCTCTGACGAAGGAGGTAAACCGGTAGACTCAAAGCTTTATAGATCCATGATTGGTTGTTTATTATATCTAACTGCTTCTAGGCCCGATATTATGTTTAGTGTTTGTATGTGTGCAAGATTTCAAGCCTCTCCTAAAGAAAGTCATTTAATGGCCGTTAAGCGCATTTTGAGGTATCTAAAATATTCATCTAGCATAGGGTTGTGGTATCCTAAAGGTGCAAAATTCGAATTAATTGGATATTCTGATTCCGATTATGCGGGATGTAAAGTGGATAGAAAAAGCACCTCTGGCAGTTGTCAACTATTAGGAAGATCTTTAGTATCTTGGTCCTCTAAGAAACAAAACTCTGTAGCTTTATCAACCGCCGAAGCGGAATATGTTTCCGCGGGTAGTTGTTGTGCACAATTGCTTTGGATGAGGCAAACATTGTTGGATTATGGAATAAAACTTGAAAAAGTGCCTCTTTTGTGTGATAATGAGAGTGCGGTGAAAATAGCCACAAACCCAGTTCAACACTCTCGGACCAAGCATATAGATATCCAACACCACTTCCTTAGAGATCATGTTAGCAAAGGTGATGTGGTGGTGGATAATGTGAGAACCGAAGATCAATTAGCGGATATATTCACTAAGCCCTTAGATGAAAGTCATTTTTGCAAACTTCGAAATGAGCTTAACGTCATTGATATATCAAATGTGGCTTGAATTGTTGGACTCATATTGAATGTGCTTATATTATCACTTGGTTGCTTAAACTTCCTCTTTTAGAGCTTTTTAGGCTCCTTTATCGGCAATTGAGTGAAATGAACCAAAAACATGTTAAATTGTAAGAAAAATTCTTCCCCTTTGGTGATATTGCCTATATCTTTCTTATGATTATCTTATAGTTATATATATCTCTCTCAAAATGTCTTGAGCTTCAAATCAATCAAAATCTTCCAAGAAATTCAATCTTTCCAGCGGTCTGACCGAAACATATGCGGTCTGACCGAATGCATCTCCAGAGAGCATCTTAGATTCCTGCTTCCAGCGGTCTGACCGGTCTCTCTTCTACGGTCTGACCGAATTTTCATGACCAGAGACCTTTTAACCCGAATCTCTTGTCCTTTTTGTCCTTCTTCCCCACTTCTGTCTCTTTCACGTGCGCCTCAAATTCTTGGATTCTTCCTCCCCGGTCAAACCCTCATCAAGCTCGGGCAAACCGTGGGTCAAGATCGTCATCAAATCATGTCTTCTAGGTACATTGCTCAGATTCCTCTCTGTTTTCCTTTTTCTCTTCTGTTCTTCTAGCTGTTTAGGGCAAATGTGATAAACCTGGTCCAATTGTGGTTGTCTCTTGAAATTGATTCATCCTGATTGATGCAATGTGTAGTCTCACACGTATATCTATCTGCATTGCTCCCTAGAATCAACAAAATCCCAGAAATCATGCCAAACCCTAACTCTACGGTTGCGCCGGTCTGACCGCCCCTGTTTCGGTCTGACCGACTGTAACAGCAGAGCCAGGATGTGTAGTTCTGTTATCATCTCTGTTCTCGTCATGCTTTCCTGTTTCTTGTATCTTACCTGCTGCATATCTTCCAAATCGTACAGTGGTCGAGGTACTCAAGGCGCTGGCTCCATTCGGACCAACAAGAAGAAATTGGCCAAGCGGCCGAAAAGGGCTCTACCTTCAAGTAGCAGCGACAGTCATGATGACGACTGGGTACCCTCGGCCGGTGACTCAGAGACAGAGCAGTCGTCTCATAGGGGTGGATCTTCTCATGTGGCCATGGACATCGAGAGTGAGGACGATGAAATAAACGTCCACGCCTATCAAGGCCCAAAGAAGAACTGGACGTCGAGCGACTACACGAAGGCAAGGACCACCTATGCCTACGATCATGCAAATGATGCAACGACGCCTCACTTCTACACGATGACGCAGCAGGATGCCTTCTACGGTCATTTGGTCCACAAAAACATTTTCGAACATAAATGGATCGAATGGGCCTATGTTGTGAATCAGCCCATCATGGCTCCCTTGGTGCAGATCTTCAAGGATATAGGGCTGTATGACTTTGTAGAGCACAAGTGCCCATGGAACGCCACCGCTATCAGACAGTTCTATGCTACAGTTGAGATCAAATGGGCGGACCAGCAGATTATATGGATGACAGGGTCTAGGCGCTATCAGGCCACCTTTGAGGAGTTTGCTGCGGCAAACAAGCTGAACTATGAGGAGCTGAAGGAGGGGATCGACATGGAGGAAGAGGATTACCTTCATGAGGACGACTGGCTCCAGTTCTATGAGCAGCCAGGAGGCGGACAGCGGATTGTACCCGGTACTGTTACCGGTCTCAAAGTCCTCCCCGCTGTAGTCAACAAAATTGTACGAGCCACGATCCATCCAAAGAGTGGAAACCGAGAAGCTGAGGTGGTCTCTGCGGCCACTCTGCCAAATCTCTACTATGCTCCATATATCATGTCTCTGCTGCTCCAGAAGACAAAGTTTCCTCGCGGGTCTTGCGACATCAGGCATCTCGGCTATAAGCCGTTCAGTGTCAACCCGCGCGTCTTAGCTCGAGGCCAAGGAGCACAGCATCAGCAGCCTCAGCAGCAGCCGGCTCAGCCTATGCCTCCTCCTCCTCCACCTCAGGCTCAGCAGGCACCTCAGTCGAGCCAAGCCCCCGCCTGGTTTTCTCAGTATCAGCAGCAGTTCCATCAGCCCATGATGGATCAGTTTGCTACTCTTCTCCAGGGGCTCGAGCTCACTCGTTCGGACTTGGCGGCTTTGCATGATCAGTTCCAGACCTTCTCTTCGCGCCAGGATCAGTTCGAGCAGCGCTTCGACGCCTTCTCCACGCATTTCTACACTCGTTTCCCACAGACTCCTCCTCACCATCCTCCCGATGATGATGCTCCAGCTGATACTTAGCCTTTATGGCAATTGATGCCAAAGGGGGAGAGAGAAGAGAGTAGAAGAGTAGGAGAGAGACAATGAACCTTAAATGTAAATGAAAACTCTTGGATGAAACTTGGATGAAAGAACTTTTGGTGTATAGAAGTTATAATGTTAACTTGTTTTGTGGGATGTTATTGACTCTTGTATGAAATTGTTACTTCATGATATATGAGATATGCTTATGTTTTGTTTGATATCATGTGTAGATTTGAATGTCTTATTTGTGATACCTCATGCATATATAACCAATGGATTAAGATAGCTTCCTATACTCATGCTTGAACTCCACTAAAATGCCAAAATTCTCTTATTCATACATTTAGGGGGAGTGTCTTACTCTTCGATGCTTATTGTAAAAATACTCCTTATGCTTAAAACTCTTTCATCTACTCTTTATGTTGTCATCAATTACCAAAAAGGAGGAGATTGTAGCTTCTAGGCCCCTATAGAGTGTTTTAATAATTAATGACAACTACAAATGCTATACTAACGTTACCTGCCTAGTTGTGTCAAGAAGATACTTAAAAGACAAGTCAATGAAAGGCAAAGAAAGAGCATCATGATGAAGAGAGGGCATTGATCAAAAGGCAAAGGTACGTAATAGGATCTTTTCCATTTTTACCGGTCTAAGGTGATTAGAGAAGAATTTTGACTGGATGTTAGGATAGTTGCCGTACTATTAAGAGGAGCATGTGGTGTATCACAAAATACTTCATCTATGTGCCACATATCATAAAATCAACTTGCATTGCATGCTGAAGGTCACATCCTTTGAGAATGCTTAGTTCAGCTCATGTCTGTCTCAGTCGGTCTGACCGTGTGTTATACCGGTCTGACCGAATTATCGGACTAACCGTTTAAGATCTCGGACTGACCGATGTTGTGTCTATGCATAGTGTATTCCTTTTTAAGGTCGGTCTGTCCGTAGTTAAATTCTCGGTCAGACTCCTGGAACCTCTTGGTTTATCCTTCTGGCATTTTGAGCTATTACGGTCTGACCGTTTGTTAGACCGGTCTGACCGTGAAATCGGTCTGACCGTGTTTTTGAACTGCGGTTTGACCGTTTGGCCGGTCTGTCCGTATATATCGGCCTGACCATATAAGGTGTCCAGAAACTATGTCGTCTCTGGACAGTTTCACGGTCTGACCGAAATAGGATCCGGTCTGACCGTATGTGTGCCTGACAAGGGCAGTTGAGCATTTATTGCGCCTGTTTAATGCCGTTGCAATTGCGGCGGTCTGACCGAGATTACACCTGCGGTCTGACCGCCAGGTGATCTTTTTTCTCCCAACGGCCTGTAACGGCTATATTAATTGTGGGGGGTATATATACTCCCATGCACGGCCCTGTTCAGGACTTTTGGCATAATCTTGAGCATTGTCATCATCCTTGAGAGCCTAAGCTAGTTTCATACACTCTAGGTTTCAAATTCTCAAATTTGTGAGAGTGTGCATTTGAGATCTTCTAGTGCATTGCATTTAGATCATTGAATCAATCGTGTGGCACTAGAAGAAGGCAAAGTGATCATCACCGGCTTGTTACTCTTGGAGTTTTTCGGCTCCTAGACGGCTAGGAGAAAGGTTTTGAAGAGCTCTTCAAGGAAGTTTGTGAAGAAGCTTCAAAACGTCTTGTGAAAGGTTGAGCACGCCTTGCTGGAGCGGTAAAGTGCATCCTTAGTGAAATCGAGGTTTGGATAACTCATCACACTATTCCAGCTCAAGATCTAGGTCACTTCTCGAGAGAAGATTGACTAGATAGAGGAGCGGTTAGAGATTTGAGTTTGCCTCAACGTGGATTAGGGGTGATCGGCAAATCACCGAGACCACGGGATATATCCTTGTGTTGAGATTGCTCATTGTTCATCTTGTGTTATTTAAATTGCTCTCATTTACTACAAATTGTTTGATTTATTGTAATTTGGTAAAATCGCCTATTCACCCCCCCTCTAGTCGATATCCTAGATCCTTTTCAACAAGTCACTCCTAAATAAGCCGTTTCTCAACGCACACGGGGCTTTCTGGCAAGTCCTCGGTTATCTAAGTGGCTGCTGGTTTGCAAACAAGGCTAGGCGTTACTTCGATCATGATTGTTGGTTTGATCACAAATCCCTGGTCGTTATATTCACTTCTCTCCTGCGATTGTAATACTAAGTCTTCTGTATTTACAATCACAGGCGGGGGCTAGGGGGATATGTTTGTAGTATGCAACGAACACAAAACAAGAATATATATGCAAATCAGAATATATATTCATTTTCAAAAATGAATTTCCACATACATTGCATTGTATACAACTGTTTTTGTACAGGTGTAGGGATCACTCGATCCCAAGCTTAGTCAGGAGCTTATCTACAAGGGGCTTGATCTCCTCCATGACAGCCTCTAGCTGTTCCTCACTCTCGACCTCAACCGGTCCCACCAATGGATTCAGATCTGTATCTGGGCCATGGTGAAGTCGAACCCGGCTGAGGATGGTGGAAGCGGCTGACCGAACTCTGGTTCTAATCACCTCTTCTCGTCGCTGCGTATCCTCAGGGACATACTCAAGAAGTGACTCCGCCTGGGCCATGACTAGTGTAGACTAGTCATTTAGGCTGAAATTATCTCTTGTGGTCTCGACCACATCAGCCTTCAGAAGACGAGCCACTGCCTTCAGTTTTTCGAAGACTGAATGGCTCAGCTCTCTGATCGCCCTTTCGGAGGTTAGAATAGAGCCCTGGAGGAGTCCATTGTCTTGACTGAGTTGTGTTATTTGACCCGCTTGCGCTGCAGCAAGAGAAAAGATTACTCGCGCATTATGAAGTTAAGTCTTCCTAATCAGGAATCGACTTACCAGCAAGTTGTGACCGCAGCTTGTTGTTTTCGATCTCTTGGTTTCTAGTCACTGAGATTGAATGGAGCTTGACTTTGGCCACTTCTTTCTTCAGCAATGCCACCTCTCTGTAGTAGAACAGAAGGAGTGATCATAACTAATTTGTATCTGTACAAGTTGAAGAGTAATGATCCTTACCTGCGCAAGCTGTCTCTTTCTTTTTGAATGGCCTCAACGCTCGCCATCATAGCGTGCGACTTGGCCGACATCCGGGATAACTCCTATGATGCAAAAAAGGAGTTAAAGGTGTCCTATGTACAATTCAGGCACCGAAAGTGAAGTTCATCATACCTTCATGAATTCCCGTAAGGAAATGTCTTCCGGAGTAACCGGAATACCCGTTGAAGGCCCTGATGCGGCCACAACAAGGGCAGCTGGTGGGAGTGCCTGCTGGGCACTACCCCCAGTTGCTGTTGGTTGCGACTGGGTCCCCGCGCCTGCTTCTCCCCTTATGGCCCAGACGACTTCCTGGACCAAGGGGGCGGAGCGCTCCTCACTGGAGGCTCCTGCGCTAGTAGCAACTTCAACCCTCCCCGAAGCGGTTGAAGGGTCGGATGCTGTTTCTTTTCGCCTGACAAAGGAAAGAGGAACCAAGCAGTTAAAATTCGTGATCGCCACGACTTGTTTTAATACAACCAAGATAAAGGTTCTTACCTTATTTGAAATCCCATCAGTTTTTGAGATTTCTAGGAAGGCTCTCCGCGAGAAAGAGGACAACTGTCGTCTGTCCTGATCTTCCTCTTGGTAAATAAGGCATTCACTCCCTAGATGTGTTCCTTTGTAAGCACATTTCTAAGGGAAGATGAAGACAAACGATAAGAGCCTTTACCTGGGCAACTGGACCAGTAGGCAGGGCTGCATCCGAGGGCCTGGATGGCTCCTAGACTTCTGAGACCGGCGCCTCGTTTGCAACCACAGTAGGGTCTTGTCCGACCACCTCCACTCCTGTCTGCGGGGAGGAGGATGTTCCTCCCTGGGACTCACAGGAGTCACAGGGGGAAGCTCTTCTCCCTGCATAAGCATTAACTTATTGAATGCACAGGGGGAATTGAAGAAAACGAGACTGTGAGAGAATCTTACCACGGTCGTCCCTCCGACCAGGGAAGTAGAGGAAACTGGCCCTGAAGCCTCGGGGGCTTCAGGGGCTGGGATGTTGTCTGCGGCCACAGGGCTTTCGGTGGCCGCGGGGTCTGCTACAGCCGCCTCTGCGGTAGCAGTTGTTTCTGCGGAGCGAGTTGGAGTGTCACCGGATGGAGAGCCCGCAATCTTCCTCCTCCGGCGAATAAGGGCGACATTATCATCTTCCTCCTCCTCACTCCCCTCTCCCTGTACGACGAAGAAGTAATTCCAGTTAGCACCTGGAAAGATCGGAGGGATGTGATATCTTACCGCAATTTTTCTGGCGGTAGGAGGAACGCTTCGTGAAGACCCTTCCCCAAGATTTAGCCTGGCTTTCTTGGGGGCAGGATTCCTCATCCTGGGTCTCGAGGAAACCTTCTTCACGTGTTTTGTCATCGGCTTTCCCAGGGAACCAACGTTCTCGCTGGGAAACGTCGCCTCGGCGAACCTCCCTAGGAGTTGTTCTCGTTCCAATGGAATTGATTAGTGCTGGGCATGCATGAGACCAGCAAAACAGAGGCCAAGTGGAAAGTGTACCTTTCGGCGCTCCTGTTTAAGGTCGTCGCCGGAGTGAATCAAGCTTTGGGGGCGAGACGATCCCTTGGGGCCCTCTACCTCGGCGTTGTACGCCCTGAGGAGGTAGTTAGTCCACCTCTCAATCTCGGCTGAGGGCAGGACTGTTCCCAGATACAAGTTAAATTGATGCATTTCAGAAATGACATAAAAGGATTTCAGTGCCAGAAATGAATACCTTCATTATAGTCCAGGGTACTGTCCGCCATGGACTTGATCTCCCAAGCCGGATGAGCCCTTTCACGCTGGGGGCTCACCCGGTTCTTCACAAAGTCTCGGATGACGTCGCGTACTGTCAACCCTTGTCCGACTAAGTGAAGGATCACCTTGGCGTGCTTCATGAACTCCGCGTTCATCGCTGGGAGAGCATCCAACACGCTCGGCTTCTCTGGCCGCGAGTTTTCAAACCACAGCCCGCTCTCGGTTGGCGGGGTGCAGTAAAACCATTTCTGGTGCCACCCGTGCACCGAGTCTCGCAGGGGTGGGAAGGGATATTCCTTCTTATCCCTTAGCTGGAAGTAAATGCATCCTGCGGCGTTGGCGCTCTTCGACCATGCCGAAAAATAAAATCGCCGGAAGAGATCCACACTGGGATATACTCCGACGAACGCCTCACACAAGTGTTGAAACACCGCTAGTATCAACACTGCGTTTGGGTGGAGGTTGATTAGCTCCAACCCATAGTGCTCGAGGACATCCTTGAAGAACCGACTCTCAGGGAATCGGAACCCGCAGTGCACATATTCTTCAAAAACCACCAACTCGCCCTCTTGGACGATCGGGGTTTCTTGGTCCTTCTCCGCGGGCCGCCAGTTGATTAGCAGCCGCGGAGGAAGGATCTCCTCCTTCTCCAACGCCACTAAACTCTACTCAGAATGGTGGATTGATCGGCTCCAAGACGCCATTTTTTGGTGGAGAGTCAAAGGAAAAGTTGGCGACTTTTGGGGAAGACGAAGGCTGAGAAGAACGAGGGTTTTGTCCGGCGGAAATATTGAGGGTTTTTGGCTGTGTGGCTTTCTCAAGAAGACACCTGCTCCTTTTATAGACCTGAGGAGACGCACTAATGTGAGTAACGTTCCACTCAAATGTTCCACTGAGTATTTTATTCATTTCCCATAATGGATACTATCTCTGGTGAACCCGTTAAAGTGTTCAGGCATTGGATCTGAAACAAAAAGACTTCTTTGTTTCAGAAACTAAAAGTGCAAAAGCCTGAAAAGTTTTTCAGAGCTTTTCAGATTGTGCCTTGGATATTTTTATGAAAAAATCCTACGACCCAATTTTTGGACGTATGGATATATTTTGATCGGGTTGTGGTATGATCGAGACCATGCTTTTGATTAAGCTCCGATTCTGATCGAAGTGACGGTCTGACCAAGCTTCAATTCTGGTCGCAGTAAACTTCAGTTCTAACCACGGCTTTAAGCCTGATCGCGGTATCAGAGCTGGTCACGGTACTTTCATAAAAAAGCATGATTTTGGTCGCAGAACTGAAGGTTCCCTGTGTATGAATGGTCGCGAAGGCATTACGCATGGCCATATTTTCGCACAGAAGATGTAAAGAATATTTATATAAAGAAGAAAATTTTATTTCTTGCATTCTTTACATACAAAAGGGATACCGGCGACCAGAGCGTCGACCTGATCCGAAAGAAGTTTGCAGAGTTCTCCTAGGGAAATGTTGTTATCAGTAGGATCTATACTGACAACCACCAGAGACTAGCAACTAATCTAAGCCTATCTACATCATCCCTAACAAGAGATACGCTACTGTTCCTAATTAAATCGGAGAGTTCTCGCTGTTGCTGAGCGTGGTCTCTCTCTCGACGGAACTGGTGCGCCTCTTCACGGGATCGTTCAAAGCATTCTGCCAGAGGCAGAATCGCCGAAGACATCTCTTCGGTCTTCTTCTCTAGGGCATTCTTCTCCTCTAGAAGAATCTGTCCGGGGGGAAGAGATGGAGTAGCAGAAGGCTGATCATTGGGGCCTCCAATCTCCTACATTTGCAAAAGTTAGTTGTGCTAACTATAACTATCAGCAAAAGGAGAGGAGGATTATTACCTGTCCCTGCACATGACATGTTGATGTACCCATCCTGGGAAGTAGATCATCCGATAAAATTGGATAATCATCAGATGGTGGAAGTGCAACCTTCCCACCAGAAGATTGCTTCCCCAACACAAGTTGAGGATCTTCTGGTCGTATAGTCACCGCTTGCCGACCAGAAAATCGATCATCCAAACAAAAGCAAGGGGTGTTGGAGTAGAAAGCTGAAGGAAGAAAAGATGACGGCTCATTTTCTGCCTTTACTCTGCTGGAAGATTCTTCGTCAACCTTGGGTTTCTTCTTTGAGGGAGATGGATCTTCAGGCATTTGGGACTCCTGCTTGCGAACTTCCTCTTCATCACTTTCAATCTCAATGATGTTGTGATCTGCCATCAGGAGGTGTATGAAGAGAAGAATGAAGGTAACTTTAGAAAGGACTTAGCCGTGACAAGAAATTGTGGAGCTTTGCAAAACGAAAGACCCGGTATTTATAGCCGCCAAGGTGATGGTTCACATTCTAAATCACCTCGGGTTTTTAAAAGCATTTACAATTTCACCTCGGGTTAAAAAATATTTCAACAGCGCCATCATTACCCGTCACGTAATGCCCAGAGCCTGTCTCGGGGAACCAACCGACCCACTTAATGCGCCACTAAGCGGGGGATTCGAAGAGTCGGGTTAAAAATCCGATGCATGACTTTAAATTCGAAATAAACACGTCCCTTCGTTTCCTTCGAATTTGGGGGCTAGCTGACAAGGATTGACACCCGGGTTAGTTCAAATAAATGGACTGTTGGTTCAAGACAGATGCAAGCCAGACACGTGCCCGGCGGTGCGAATTCAAGTCATTCTGAGAAGCATCAGCCCGAGGTCGCAGGCTTTGCGCGATCAAGTTGCAGGTTTTGCGCGATCGGACCGCAGGCTTCGCGCGGTCAGAAGTTCGTATGCTAAACGCAAACAGAATGTCGGAGATGTTGCGCGGTCAGCCAACATCCCGCGTTCAGAACATTCTCGACCAGGGTACTTGGAGTTCATCTGTCCAGCTGTCTCCGTAGCGGGAATATTCCAAGTATCCCGAAGATTCCTCCACGTGGAAGACCAACCGTCAGGAGGTTAATACGTGCAGTTATCCATGAATAACACGTGTTTAACCTGCGTGGAGGTTAAGAGCGGTTCTCTAAAAACTGCATCCAACCATCCAAGCAACTGTTTGATGCAGTTACGACTTGGCGCCTTTTCGGCCAATATAAAAGGGCGGCATAGTGTATCAAACAGGGGGAGAGGGGATTGAAGGAGATCAACGTCTCTGATACAAGCGAGATACAACACATCTCAACCACTCAAACAGCCAAGTCTACGGCCTAGATTAGATAGTTTTTTACAAGCCTCTTTGGCTTCATTATGTACATTGACATAAGAAAAACCCTTCGCCTGTGAAGGGGTTTTCTCGCCATCTTGTAAACCTCTATCACTTATAGTGAAATCCTAACAGGACGTAGGGCTATTACTCCCACCATCGAAGGCCCGAACCTGTATAAACCTCTCTGTGCTCCTGTTCTCCATTTTTCTACATACCTTCCCAGAGGGTCATCTTGAAAGGTCTCGCTATTACAAATTTTCCATAAGTTCGGCTGATGACTCTGAGTCCGAATCGTCGACAAGTTCGGATATGAAGAAGTGTTCATCGGAGTAGTGTCCCTCGACCTGATTTGATGAATGATAACCTCAATTTGTCATTTCGAAATTCAGATTGCTTTACATCTTGTTCTTGCTTGTTTCTTTTACTGTGTGCAGGAATTAACCTTTTTGGTAACCACCCCCGGCCCTAGCCGATCCTTTCTATTTCCTCTCCCCCACTCTCTTCACTTCTCCCACATCGCTTCCTCCACACCTAGATCCTAGGCATCAAAAGCCCCAAATCCGCTAGAGCTGCCGCCGGTCCACCTGATTCCACAGCCCGCCGTGGGATATGCACTACATAGCCTCCGGAGCCGCCACTGTTCCGCCCGACGCCACCTCCACCGCCGGATCTATGGTACACCGCCTCCGGGTGCGCGCCTGTACGCCGCCTCCCCCGTGCGTGCCGATCACCCGCCGTCACCTCCCACCTCGCGGGGCCGCCGCTCGCAAACCCGCAGCCACGCACCAACCCGTGCCGCCACTCGCCGGATCTCGCCCACACGTACCACCAACGCCTTCCCGCGTCACGTCACCTTGCCGCCGCCCAATCCAGCGCGCACACCACATCCCGAGCCACCACCGGTCTAACACCGCCTGCACCGCCGGATCTACCTCACCGCCTCCGCCCTCCGTGCATCTCCAGCGGCATGCCGCACGGCGCCACCTCCGCTCCGCCATGTCACGTGAGCCGCCGAGCCACCCTAGATCCCGCTGGATCTAGAGCCACTCCCCACTTGCACCACAAGCCGCCGGCCAGATGCCGTGGGCCTGCAACAGACGCCTCTCCATCGACCACTTCGACTCTAGCTTCGACGGCGATTTCGACCGCAGCCATCTTCCTCGGCACGGCTGCAACTCCCTCGACCGCGGCGGTGACGACGACGAGCACTGCTTCGACCACTACTTCAACCAGTTCAGCTTCATCAACCTGGGTCATCTACACCAGCAACTCAGAAACGAAGAACAGCAACAAACACTATGTGATTATCCCCTTTTCCTCTCCTTTCTCTTGGGATTGAAATGTGTGTATGCCTCCTGAACTGAGTCCTGCAATGTGATGATCAAATTTTTGAAATTGAGTTGAACAAGATTCATTCTGATCTAAATTTTATTCAGTTTGGCTACTGACTAGTGAACCACTTAGAGATGGTCATGAGACAATGTTGATGCATTTCAATTGATTCTTTGCTTTGCCTCTTGAAAATTATATTGGATGATGAGATGCTGGATCATTATTGTGGTATCTTTGATTGAACTGTATGATTGTGCTATTATTATCAAGTCTACATTGTTGGCTTAGTGCTTGCTGCCTTGAATTGAAAAATGTTCCTCACTAAGTGAGGCCAACATCTGCTTCTTCTCAATATTGTTGCAATTTGCATTGAACTGTAGTCTATCTTAAGTTGAATTGCATTTCTGAATTGATTTGATTTCCTGCTGTGCTGAATCTAATTGCAAATTGACATGGACTGTGATTTTTACAAAGTTGGTTGCTTGCTGTTGAGTTGTCGAGAGGAGTTGGTTGGGCTATAGTGTTTACTTTGTACTTGTGATTCGTCAATACTTGCCGTAAATTGTGATCGATGATGGTTGTCAGTGCTGCCTCGCGTGCCACCATTACATGATTTCTTTCTATCGCTTGTATTGCGAAACGCTAGTTCAAAACGAACACTAGTCGCTTGTCGAGGCGATCACCTCTCTCTTTCTTTGAATTCTTCTGACAGCTGTCTTTCTCTCATCTGATTTGTTTTAGTTTTCTTATTCATCGATTTAGTAAGTTTTACACACTTCGTTTCTCTAGTCCCTGTGGAAAGAACGACTGAATACTCGCCCACTGCATCGTCCTCATTCTCTTGCGAAACGGTCTAGGCCGGTATCAGAATTTAAGCATAACAACCATTGAATGTATTCTTTCAATCTATCGTGCAAGCCATGTAATCCGAATCCAAATAATCAACTAATTCGAGATTTGTACTTTTCGGATATCAAAGATTTATTCTAGGATTGCATTTCAATCACCTAAGAATGCATTTAATGGCAATCATATGACATTCCTTAGCAAATAATCGAATTCTAGCATATTTGCAATTGCTAAATATGATGACGAGTCTAAATGTGGTAAAAGAAAGAAAAACTATCAATCAAAGATCGATAGAGTTTAGAATTGACTGCTTTTTCGTGTTCGTCCATGTCGAGATGTCCATATGTAGCCTGGAGAGTTGTAATAACTTCATCATTGTGCATCTCAAGGCTCTTGAGCGATTTCTTCAGATGCTTGAATTCACTCTTGAACATTATGTTCTTGAGTTGCTTGTTTTATCGTGCACGGAAGTAACTTTGCTCTTGAATCATCTCGCTTTCCCTAAACATCATCTCACAAAAATTCTTGATAGGGGGATTCATTAGTATAATCAAAAGTCATGAATATATATATATATATATGTTTGATAACCAAAAAACATATTCAAAGGTATTCCAAATATCAGCAAATAAATCATGAAGGATTGCAAAATATGGGAAAAATGGAAGCAAAGATGTGACAAAAACAGGAAGTAAAAGAAAGAGCAGAAGAAGTTCATAAACCATCCAGTTGCACACAGGGTCGGGCAGTGTCTGCTAGGGCTGGACAAAATCCAGGTTGGGCCGACAGAGTCCGGACGGTTTAGAAAAGCGCCTAAAACTTCTGAAATTTTGAGATTTTTTCAATTTTGCTTCAAAAATTGATTCAAGTTCAATAATAGATTTGAATATCATGACACAAACTTAGATGAATAGCTTTTACCAAGATTTCATTTGGAAAATATCTTGATTATGATTCCTCAAAAGTGATTTGGGGTAAAATGGGTAAAACAAAAGTGATTTTATCGAAAACTTCAATTTTTGATGAAACTTGGATTTTTCTGAAATGTTTGGCCATGGATGAGTTTGAAATACTATTCCAAACCAAGACATGGGAGAAAGTCCGGTCCAAATAGCCAAATTCGCAAAAATGCACTTTTGGGTATTTTCGGGTGGATAGCCGTTTTCGGGCGACCTAACATATGTGATAATTTGAAAACCATAGGCCTTCTGAGAATAAGTTCAATATGAAGTATCTTTGTGTGAGTGAGTTCTAAATGTTTCATGAAGAAAGTTTTGATCAAATCTCAACCCATCCTGTTTTATGGAAATGAATCGTTTTGGGCAAAAATAAGATCCCGAAGTCTTCAATTTTGTCGAAATTTTACATTTTAGCTCGAAACTCTTTTGTTTCACTTCCAAAACCTTTGAAACCATATTCGAAATGTACTTATGAAGGTTTTGTGGTAATTTTGAACATTTTAAAAGTTTTGAGCTCTTTTTATCTTTTTGCTCGAAAATGACCCATTTTACCAAAACACTTTCAAAATGTGATACATGTGCACAATTAGGGTATACAAGGATTCAATGACTTTGAAATTGCTCCCCCTAAATGTGTCATCCAAGTTTTGTCAAAAAATATATGCAAGAGATGGAAATGATCTATTTTTGAAAAAGAGAGTTCAACAAAGATCAATACAAAAATGAGAATCATGAACTCCTTTATGGCCTAAAACAAAGATTGTTTGAAATGCATTTAATTCAAGGCCATGTCATGCAAGAGAACGCTATTTGACATAAATTTTATTTGAATTCATTTAAGAATCTTACCAAATAGTATATGGATTAAATGAATGAGTTCTAAAGATAAACAAAAGATCAAAATGAACTCAAATCGAGAACACATCCAAATGATCATCAAAACTCATGAAAAGTTTCATAGAGATAAAACACATGAACACAAGCGCTTTCCATGAAGATCCAAGAATCAAATATTTTGGTCAAATGGAAGAATTGAAGAAATGACATCCAATTTGACTAAAATTTTCTTAAACATGTTAAATTCTTTATAATCATCGAAACATATGCAAACAAGTTCCACAAATTCCAAAATACGTTTTGGAGATAGATAATGCAATGAGGAACAAGATTGCCTTTTATAGTGAAGCCAAGATATGATCCAACAATAAGATATGAAAAAGACAAATGTTGGTCAGATTTAAAGTTTCAGATTTCAGGTTTGAGAAAATCATTTTACAGTTTTAAAAGCACCTGAAAATCTATGCAAATGACTTCCAATAATTTGGAAATAAATTATCAAGAAAGACCAATTATAGAGGATAAAATTTCATTTAGAAACTTTCTTCAAATAGCCCACCAATATAGAGATATGGAAATGACAAATCAGCCCGAAACCATGAGAAAACTGAATTTTGCAAGTTTCATATTTGATTTGTGAAAGGAGTCAATTTTGCTCAAATCAAATTGAATTGAAGTGAAAAATTGTAGAAATGATTTTCAATGCGTCAAATACATTTTCCGACAAGAATTTTCCGAAAAGGATTTTTCAATCAAAAGTTATGGTCAAATGAATTTTGTGTTAAGCAAGAAGGTTGAAATTTGACAAACTTTTGCAAACTGAGTTCAAATTTGATTTTCATTTGATTTTTGACATGGAAGGGCTTACATGAGTTGTTCAAGTCAATTTGAGCCGAAGCTCACAAATAAAAACCATTCAAATAGCTAAACTCATGTTTTGCATATTTAGGGTATTTCGTGTCAATTCAAGTTTTTCGGTGAGATTCAAATACCCATAACATTCAAATGAGAACTCTTTTGAGAAACTTTTCAATTTCAAACTTCTTTGGATTAAGAGTATCTAGGAGTTTTGTAACGCAAGTTTTGGAAAAAACCAAATAAATTTTGATTTGTGTTCAAAAATGATTTTGTTGAAAAACAAGATACTCGAAGATCCTTTTGAGGCTATTTTTTTAATAGAAATACTTTTTAACATCATTTATCCAAAGCCTCTAGAAACCTTTTAAATACATTTTTAAGACCATTTAGATAGAAATTGATGGTTTTTGGCCTTTTGAGTGAAAATTTGACATTTTGACAAAATAAGCTCAATTTAAAAACTTATAGTTGCAATTTTGAAAATTTTCACATATAGGGGTATGATAAGCAACGTAAGAATTTTAAATTACAACCCCTAAAGAAGCAACATCATAAGATTTAAATTTTTTTCTTTTGCAAAATTGGCCATAGAAAATAAAGCAACAAAGAACAAAAAGAAGAAAATGCAATGCAATTTTCTCTTTTTAAATTAGGAATTATTTTTATAGGAACTTCAAAAAGAGTTAAGCCCTTTTTGGTACCCATACCATACGAGACCCTCTAGCCTTGTCGCATAAATCTTTTGATACCCAAATTGATTTATCTTTAGGTTTTTGAAAATGGAAATGAATAGGTTTCGTAAATAAGCCTTTTCTAGAGCAAGAAATCAAATAAGAGTCAAAAGAAACATCCCTAAAAACATTAGACACACACTCATGCGAATGTTGCCCCATCGAGTGATATAAGGAACATGAAGTTCGAGAGGGCCTTTTGAAACAATTTGCATGAGTGCGGTGGAATATATGATGCCTCTTACTAGATGAGTGTGCATGATTTAATTTTCTCTTTTTAAATGAATTTTTATGATCTAAAAGGGTTTAGCAAGCATACTCATATGACATCTAATAAGGTTATTTCCCAATCTATTTACTTTGCTCCTAAGTTCATCATTTTCGATTTTAGATGCTTGAGATGATTCCATGTTAACACATGAATTACGAAAAGAGCATGAGGGCATCTCATCACAAGTAGATGAACTAGAAGGCATAGCACAAAAATCACTAGATGAGCTAGGCTTATCAAAAGTAGAACTACTAGTACTAACACCATGGCAGGAAGATGGGTCACTGGAAGAATCATGGTATGAGAAACTAGTATTGTCCGTATAAGCATGTGAATCTATAAATGAATCATTAGACATAATATCAAATGAAGTACTAGTATCCTCAATGCTAGCATTTGAATCTAACCATGAATCAACAATTCAATTATCACTAGCATAGGAGGTAGGATTATGTGACTCTAAAGATGAATCAATAGGTGAGTCACAATCAACTCTAACATTTAATATACATGTTGAGCTAATAGTATCCTTGGAAAGCAAAGAATCATGAGAATTTTTCAATTCTTGGTATTGCACTTTTAAGGATGAGTAATTATTCTTTAAAGTGCTAAAACTTTTAGTCATATTTCCACGCAAGCCTTTTAGCTCCACAATTATATCCATAAGCTCATTGTTAGAGAGGTTAGAGTTTGATACCGTCGAGTCGCATGCCGTAAGGCGTATTGCATTGTCTTGAGATGAAGACTTTGATTTCGACGCTTTCTTTCTAGTTTTCCTTGAGCTCTTCTTGCAAGGTTTTGCCTTTGATTTGCTTAGGCAATCCAAGTCGCTGACGTCCTTGAGCTCGCTAGAAAGCTCCAATCCTCTGCATTGAACTAATCGTCCTCAATATGCTCGCAGGTGGAACACATGTCCTTTTCCTTGGGCATAGCCTCATTTGACACAAGCATGTCAATGAGCTCACTCGGTGAAGTGTCGGAAAGATCACCGTTCGCAAGAGTAGATGTGAAATCACCATAGAGACTTTCCTGCAACACCTGGAGTAATTTTCTACAAATGTCTAGATCGGAAATATTAGCACCAAAGGCTTTGAGCTCATTTGTGATGTTGATCAAGCGATCATATATGGTGGAGAGCGAATCATGTTCCAACATCACAAATGCCTTATAGTATTGCAATAATAAGCGCATCTTAGCATGTGCAAAGCTAGATGTGCGCACAAATATGGACTCAAGAGTGATCCAAACATCGTGAGTGATCAAACACTCACTCACTAGTTCGAGCACGTCATGACTAAGAGATTCAATAAGCACATCTTTAGATTTTGTGTCCAAGAGATGAATTTGCTTATCCAAAGATGACGAATTAGTTATACCCTTTTGCAATGACCTCTACAATTTTAAATTTAATGCCTCAAGATGAGTACTCATCATAATTTTCCAATGTGAATAATTTGAGCCATCAAAGTGAGGAGCTAACAACCCAAAATTCTCTATTGAATTCATGATTTCTCTCTAGGCAGTAAAGCCGATAAATGAGACCTTGCTCTGATACCATTTGTAGGATCAAGGATGCCGACTAGAGGGGGGTGAATTGGAGACTTTTAAAATATTTTTTCAACTAAGCAATTTTAAAAGATACTTCGGATAACGTAGATTTTGCAAAGGGGTTGAAAACTATCTAATCAATTAGTTGCATTCAACCGTATGAAATAAGTAATTGTCGCGCCCCGAAACTGGGACTACGACTACTCCTGTAGAGACCTAGCTCGCTGCAGCTAGTCCCATTCTCACAAACCTTTGACTTCCCAGGATGAGTCAAACACAGGAGTATATTACATTGCAACAGAGTACTAACAAAATATTAAGCAGTGTGGCCTGCTGGCCTTAATATTACATAAAGAGGATTACAATGCCTACAAGGCATTCAGGGTTTAGCAAAATATTTAACTACACAGCAGAAGATAGGTAACCCTCCCACAAAAGAAGTTGACGGCAGAACAACACACATCAGGGCTCTGGCGGAACTGACACTCCTCCTTCTGGATCCAAGAAGTACTCCATGCCATCATCTTGATCAAGGTAGGTTCCATCTATTGAGTTGAATGTTGCAAGGGTGAGCACTTACGTACTCAGCAAGTCATAGGTAAGAATATATACATATAGTAGTGATGGTATGAACCTAGACTAGTCAAGAATTATGGATGTTTATAAAATAATCTTTTTCTTTCATACCTCATCTTATTTCAGCTCATGGCAGCACTTTTCATAACATAACATCATCAATCATGTTCACTAGATTATAGCACTACCGCGACACGTCGACACACGACAGCCCACGGCAGCACTCCTTATCATGACAACACATGTCATTTGGGTAATCTTGATTTAACACATTTTATTTAGAAAATAGTACTTATGTCACACCCCGTGGATTTAATCCACCGCAGCAGACTCCTATAAACCCGGGAGCTCGGAGTATTTGAATACGTTTTTAACTCTGCAGAGAGGTACCAATTTACCCGCAAGATATTCCACTTTCAAGCCCATCCTATCAAAATGATGACACCCCTCCTCACAACCATGTGTGAGTGGCAAGGTGGAGATAACAAGAACTTTTGTTATGTATCACTTACAATTCACCCCTGACCCTGTGGCTCTCCGCGAGACACAGTTGTGGTAGGTTGTATCCTAACCTCCACCCCTTTGCTTATTCCCATTACTGGGTCAGCGTGCTTGATCACCTTCAGTGATATGTGTGGGAGCCGCACTCCGTGCTTATCGTGCATCACTACACATCTCATGCAGGGGTTTCATGTACGATCCACATAATTACTTGTTCAGGCCTGTCCCATACCAGGCTTGCGGTTAGCACGTTGTTCATGCCACTAGACGCACAACACAAGGTTCTAGTCCTTATATGCCAGTGACCAGACCATCCACAACCCTGCACCTTCAGTGCCTGCATATCCTTTGCAGTCTAGCACCTCCAGTGCTATAGCCATTCCACACCATTTTTCTGGTCACGGCTAGGGGTTTTATTTCATGAATATAAATATATAAATACATATAATAGTTCATGGCTCAAAACTTGTTTATTTCACATTTCACAGATAACCAGTCTAGTACTGCCAATTCATAAATCAATCATTCTCAATCTTTCTCATGCAATATTATCTATATTCAAGGTTATGTTTTAGCAACATTTAAAATATAGGTTCAAGATGACCAATGATATGACTTGCCTTCCGCGTCGTAAAATACAGCAGTTGATGACGGATCAACAGCGAAGTCCTCGAACTCGGGCTCTTGATCTGCTCTCCAATCAAACAAACAACCAATAATCACAATCTTTTCAATACATTATTATACTATATGCAATGATGCAAAGATGAAGTCTTGATGATTCTGAAATGACTGGGTTTAGAGGCTGATTAAGGTTAAGTTAAGGAAACCAATGTTAAGATTAGCTGTCAAAGGTTTACAAGGTTCCAAATGTCTCAAGTATCAGAATGACATCAAGGTTGTGACTGGTTCGCTCAAAAACAGCGAACGTCTTTAGGTCGACATTCGGTTCAAAGCATCGACATAGGGTCGATGAATGATAGAGGGGTTATCTCAACTTGTGGTAGTAGAAGAAAATGTAGATCACAACTCTGAAAATTCAGTAGACAAAGTGGTTTTCAAATTGCACAACCAGAAGTGGGTAAACAAGGTCAATGGCACTGGCTGACAAGCTCTGGCATAGAGCTGACAATGCCAAAAACTAGGGCTTAGCATAAAATGCTGTTCAAAGGCTCAACTGATGTGCTAACTTTGTCTAGGAGGTAGGCTTGAGTAACAGGAACAAAAGTTACAATAGGATCTATGGCTGAAAATGGCTGGACAGCAAGAAATCTGATGATGAACTGAGATGAACTCACTGCACTAGATCATTTCTGGACACAATCTTGGCAAAGCTATAACTTCCAATCTAGGCCGATTTAGGTGTCGGGTTAGAAGACAAAAATGCTCAAGAGGTCAAAGCACACACACTGGACAAGGTTTCGAGGGCTGAAATGGCTGG